>JANHMN010000017.1:34599889-34637196 GCA_030674055.1 Rhabdomys pumilio
AGAGAGAGAGAGAGAGAGAGAGAGAGAGAGAGAGAGAGAGAGAGAGTCAGAAAGATGAAAGGGACAGAGAGATCCAGGAGGGGTCAAACAGCCCCTTTTATAGCAAACCAAGCCTAACTGGCTGTTGCTAGGTAACTGTTGGGTGGAGCATTGAAGGAATGCTAACACCAGGTACACTTTAACTGGTGAGAATACAGCAAAGAACAAACAAAATCTAGTATTTCTTTTAAAGACATGGTTTTACGTAGCCTAGACTGGCTTCAAACTCATAAGGCCAAGGGTGACCTTGAATTTGTGATCCTCCTGCCTCCAGCTCCCAAATGATGGGAGTACAGTAAGGGCAAGCACTCCTTTCTCTTGCCCACTGTTTTAGAAACTGAAAATACTTCAGTAAGTATAGAGGAGACTGACAACAGAGAGCCATGACCTGTAGTGATGGGGCCTGTAAAGAGTTCCCCACCCAAGTATTTGCCTGACAGTGAAGTTCCTGTCGCAGTGCCCTTGAAGCAACAATAGCTTCTGCAGCATCAGTTTCAGCAATGTAGTTCACAGCCTTCCCCACCCCCACCCCACTGTCACAAAGCCAGCTGCCCCTGGGTGGCCTCATCTAACCCTAATCAGATATCAGAGGCTCCAGGTTTAAAAGTGTAGTCAAATTACATGTCCACCTTCCTGATACTTCACAATGTGGAAACTGTTCAATTTCCAAACCATTGCTCTCCTCTCAATTCTAGAATTCTCTCACCCTTGTTCTTCCCATTCAAAACATACAATCCTGCCATTAGTTGTAGAAAGCATTGGATTGTCTGACTGTTGCTTACAGGTCTACTGACAAAGTGACACCAAGGCCACGCACAGAAGCTGCTCTCTGTTGCCACTAACACACACACAAAGAGAATATTTCTGAAGTAATGTGGCAATGTTTACATTCAGGTGCGGAGCCAAGGTAGATCCCCATTGTGTCAGTTCCAGTCACAGTCTCCCCATGCTACAACCTACAACCGAATAGCACTAGCAAACCAGTGAACCGTGAGACCAGCTTTGTAAACCAAAGGGAGAGGCATTCCCTGGTGTGTCTGTTCTGGAAGTGATTTGAAACTTGGGCCACCTTCAGATTGTCCTCCAGAAATGGGCCACAAATTTAAAATTGAGCATCACCCCTTTGAGAGCCATCTGGTGCTGATTTTTCTCCAGTACCTCCTGAGAACCCAAGGGAGCCAAAGAAGGAAGAAAACAATAATTCTTTTCTTTGCAGCTGTTGAAGTAGTCATCAAAGTTTGTTTTCGTTTTACCTACAAATGAGAGCCAGCATTTAGAGCAGACCAGGTTTTATTAATGCGATGGCTTAGGAGCCAGAAAGGAATGACTTATTTTGTTATATTTAATCCTGATGGCTATGGGGCATCTAAGCTTTCTTGAATCAGATAACGTGATTTTTCAACTCTGGGATGATAATAGGAGGGGAAAAAAACAGATTTATTATGGAAGGGCTTCTGTTTCCAAGAGTCAACACATTGTTTTCCTGTGTTCTGTCCATTGCAGAATAAATATTGTATTTCTACATATTCTTCATAAGTAAGACATTGAGTCTACCTTTTCTCAACACTTACTGTCACCAAGATCAACATCTCCTCTAATCCGCATCTTCCTTAAGCCCTTGACTTTAAAAATTAGATTCAGGTAATTCCTGAAGGTAGATGTAAGTTTTTATGAATATATAACCTATTTTATTTAGAAAGAAATAGAATTAATAATTTAAAGAAAAAAAAAACCTCCCCCAGGCCCACCATTTCCTTGAGACAACAGGTTGTCAGCTTTGTCCCAGGTACAGCAGACAGTTGATTTCGTGGTAAGATTAGAAAGTTCTCCCCAGAAATCAGAACTTAACACTTACTGCAAACCCTGGAGTCTGAGGATGTTCAGTAAAACTCAGCTTCTTTGGTCAGACTGACCTAGAGCTCTGTGTCCCAAAGCATCCAAATAGTTTGGAAGATGCTCTGCCTGTCTTAATTCACTTTTTGTAAGTTGATTCGATTTCTTTTCCTTAAGAGTGTCTTTATCCTTAGTGTGAGCAAGAGAGAAGAAATAGGAAGAGGGGCAAGAACAGGAGCAAGTCACACCTAAGGGTGATTTTTCTAAATTCAAACTGAAAAGAGGAAGCAACTGGTCCTATGTCATGGTTTTCACGAGGGCTCATCACGCTGATGGCGACGCCTAAACTGCCTTCACAGTGTCTCTCTTAAGAGCGACAAAATGCAAATTGGAGAAAAGTGGTAATGGTCTATTAGCCTTGTGCCTACACTGTTCACCTCTCCTCAGCAATACACCAGAGACACTTCGTTCCATCAAACATCCGACCAAGAACCACTGCCCGAGGCTCATTATGGACAAAGGCTGTGGAAAGCTGGCCATCTCCCACTCCTTCTCGACACGGCCATTTTGTTTGTACAGTTTGAAAATGCTCTATTGAGAGATTATGATGAAAAAAATAACATGTAAGTGGTCTCAAAGTTTATTCCCACAACAGACATCTTTTGGATGGGGAATAGTACCTAGAGTAGACAAAGCTTATAATCAAGTCAGTTGACACCAGTAGTAAAATAACAATGGCTCCTAATACGGCACTGTGGAAAGAGGAAGCTCTCGTTTTCTGATCTCTTCCTCAAAAATAAATATGATTTTATTTTTTTCTTATGTAATTTTTTAAAACCAGTTGTTAAGAGCTTTGGGGGCTGGTCCTGGTAATTTGGCATTTGTCACTGGGCAGAGACAAGGATGTAGGCTCAGTTAAAAATATTAGAAACAGAAGCATAAGAAGGACATGAAGCAAAGAAGTATTCGGTTGTTTGAGTTTTGTATATGAAGAAGTGTTCTGTTTTTGTTTTTGTTTTTGTTTTTTTGGCCTTTCATGGATTATTACTAGGTCTATGTGTATAAAATAGCTATTTCTTAGATAATAAACATTTTTTAAAAATTGGTGACCACAAAAAGTAGAAGTAAAAAAGAATATTAGAAAGAGTGCCCATGGGGCTTTTACTACTTTGCTGAAATAGTTCATTATGCGGTCTCTTTGCTTACTATTTTACTTAATTATTACCTCGTGTGATCTTGTTTGCTACTTTGCTTGATTACTTTGTCTTTGATTTAAGAACTGACCCTGTTTTTTGAATGTACCTAGAATGATATAAAAAGCAGACTGGAGAGAAATAAAGCTGCTTCAGCCTCAGTACAGGCTGGAGTCATGTTATCATTTTGTCTAAGTTTTTTTCTTTTTCAATCCTCACTCTCTCCCTTGAGACTCTGTTGACCCTTATTATGTCTGCGTAGCATGTATGCAGGTGCCATTCCACGCATGTGAAGACCAGAGGATAGCTCAGTCATAGTCTTTGTCTTCTACCTTTTGGGAGGGAGGGTCACTGACTTGAGTCACAGTTGTTCTGACCTGTAAGCTTCTGGGGTGTTTCTGTCTCGGCCTGCCATCTCACCATAGGTACTCTGGGACTACAGACAGTAACTACAATCAAATGCATTGCTGTTGTCCACAGTTGACAATGTCAATCTTCTTCCTGGTCTTACAGTTCCATGGTGTCCATGATGTTCTACCTTCTTCTGCCCCAAGGACCCCACACTTGCCATCCAACCACTCAGTACAGGTGAAAAACTGTTCTTGATCCAGTGTCTGCCTTGGATAAACTAGAAAGACTGCATGCTACAAGGTGAACTTCTAGCAAATTTTTCTCTATATGTGGACTTGCATCTGTTACTATTATGACGTGTGATGTATACACTCTGGGCACATGAATGTGGAATTATTCTCTGAAAGAAGTGACCCTTATATCCATATCTTCTTTTCTCCAGTGCTGAGAGCACTGAAGTTTTCTGCTGGCTTTGGGACTTTTCTGCAAACAGCTCAGCTGAGACAGTGCTCAAGAACTTACGGGGGTGAAGAACATTCGGAAACCCACCAAACGTGACAACAAGCCAGTATAGGGGACAGTGGAGTTTGCAAAGACTATTTTATTTTGAAGGAATATCAAAACCAACGTAAATTACATTTTATTTCACAAGATAACTTGCCTGTAATGCTAAAAATTAAGAACTATTCAATTAAAGAAGACTAAATAGACGACGATGAGGCCTGTCGTTTTTTTTTTTTTTAATCCTGTACCAGAACTGCCTTTTTGCTGTCAGTGGCGTGAGGAAACACCTAACACAGTGCAGTGTCTTTAAAATACATTATCAATTTAAAGGTGCTCTTTCTGGCTAGCTTTGGTTTGAAGTCTTATTTTGTCAGGTATTAGAAAAGCCATGCCTGCTTGCTACTTAGTCCCATTTGCTTAGAATTCCTCTTTCTATCCTGTTATCTATCCTGAGATGGTGTCTATCTTTGATGACGAAACATCAAAATACAGATCCTGTTTCTAAACCAATCTGTTAGTTTATGGACCTTTTCAGGGGAATTGTGACCTTTAATAGTAAGAGTTATTATTGAAAAATGTGTATTAATTCCTGTCAGTTGTTTTGTGGTGCTTTCTTAGTCCTTTTGATTGACTTTTATAGAATTGTTTGTTTCTTGGGCCTGCCTGGAGTTCTTATCTTTCTCTTCATACTAAAGGATTCCAGTTTAGTGGTCATCAATTCCCATAACATGCTTCTATAATTCAAATTTTTTTCTTTTCTCCGTCAGTTATGTCTGGTAGGTTTTTTTAGTTTTGTGTTATTTTGTTGGTTTTGTTTTTGGTGTTGTTGTTGTTTGGTTACAGAAGTCTTGGTTAGTGTCTATGATCTTTCAGAACTCAGAATGGTAATTCAAGCCACACTGGCTTTGAACGTTTTCATTGACAAACTGACTGTCATTCCGATGAGCCTGCCTCTCTTATAGCTTTCAATATTGTTTCCTTGTTCTGTAAACAAAGTGTTAATGCTTTAACAATTACATGATGTGGATATTTCTTTTGGTTCTGTCTATTTGGTGCTCTGCATGCCTTTTACATGTCCCATAGGCAACTTGATCTTTAGATTAGCAAAGTTTTCTTCTATGGTTTTGCTGAAAATATTTTCTGTGCCTTGGATTTGGGTTTATTCTACTCCTATGCCTATTATTTCTAGACTTTGTCTTTTAGAGTGTTCCAAAGTCCCTGCATATTGCATTCATGGATATCTTTATATTTACTATTCTCTACCTTGTCATCAGCATTGATATTCTTTTTTCCACTTGATCTAGACTATTGTAGAGGCTCTTCATTGAGCTTTTTGTTTGATTCAATGAATTTCTCACTTAAAGTTAAATTCAATTTTGCTTTTCCTCATAAATGCTCTCTTCATCAAATTCTACATTTGTATCTAGAATTGTTTCCCTTATTTCACTGAACTGGTAGTGTTCTTTGGTGTTTATGCTGGCAATTATTTATATCCTCTTTGAGTTCCTTGAATATATTTATAATTGATATTCTGAAATCATTGCCTTGCGAGTCATATATGTTAAATTTCTAAGGAACAATGCTATGGGAATGGTAACTTTGGGTGGTATATTAGTTAGGGTTTCTATTTCTTCAATGGAACACCTTGACAAAAAAGTAAGTTGAGAAGAAAAGAGTTTATGTGACTTATACTTCCATATTACTGTTCATCATCTAAAAAAGTCAGGACAGGACTCAAGCAGGGTTGGAACATAGAGGCAGAAGCTGATGCAGTAGCCATGGAGGGGTGCTGCTTATTGGCTTTATCCACCAGGTTTGTTCAACCTACTTCTTATAGAAGACCACCAGCCCAGGAATGGCACCATCCACAATGGACTGGGTTCTTCCTTACTAATCACTAGAAATGCCCTATAGTCGGATCTTATAAAGGCATTTTCTCAATTGAGATTCCGTCCTCTCGGGACGGAATAGGTCATGCCAAGTTAATATAAAAGTAGCCAGAATAGGTAATGACCTATTGCCTTGGTCATTTACATTGTTTGTGCTTTTGTGATGGCGACTAATCATCTGGAGTTGGGCTATTAGTAGGTTTTCTTGTATGTATATCTATCAAACTTTTATTGACAGGGCATTGAGTCTTTGCTACTACACCAACATGTCAGGTTATGAGTCAGCCAAACAATGCTTGGGGAATTTTGTCTGGTGGAAAACCAGTATTTATGTAAGAGTAGAGAATCAAAAGTGGTCCCAGCTAAGCAAGGATTAGGTGCAACTTCTGAGAACAGGACCAAACCTTCTGTAGCGTTGGAAGGTTCTTAGTGAGGATCCTCAGAACTCTGTGGAAGGCTCACAAGTCTTCACACTACTTAGGTGTTACTTAGGTGGAAGGGGCCTGTGTTTGCAGTGGGAGTGGACAGTGTTGTCTGGGGGAAGTGGATGGGACTCAATGCCTGGGGCAAGTGCACAGGACACATGGTCTTCAGACAACAGAGTTAGATTCTCTATCTGGGATTCTACACACACACACACACACACACACACACACACACACACACACACACACAATGGGGGTATGTGATGAGCCTGAGCCAATGGTATAAAATTTTAGTTGTTACGCAAATAAAGCAAATATATAATATGAGTTGTTTTTTGACAGAGACTTGGTAAGTAGCTTTGGCCTGGAACTCACTAAGGATACTAGGTTAGCTCCAAACTCACGACCATCCTCCTGTTTCTGCACTTAGAATGCCAGGATTGCAGACATGTGTCACCATATCAGTCTCTATGACATGTTCTTCCAAGTAGGTGACACTCGATTCAATGTCTGGTGTCCTCAAAAGAGTGGGTAACATCATGTAACACCTTTGCCACCTGACCAGAAAGATGTTAGTTCCCAAGACACATTCTGGCTTCTATATTAGGCTAGAGAAAATATGCATGTTGAAATCATAGTCATATTTTAATCAGAGTATGAAAATAGAAAGAAAGAATCCAAACAAATAATGACTCTACTGTTGGGCCTAATTTAGTATGTAAACAATTAGCATAAATTTAGTAGTTTATAAACAAAACAAAACAAAACAAACAAACAAACAAAACCACCAGGCTATTATCTTACAGTTCTGGACATCAGAAGTGTAGATCTACAAGGGAACTCTACAAGAAAATCCTTTTCATTTGAGAGGATGGTTTTCAGATGACATTCATTCTAAAGTCAAGAAAAAAGCCAGGTTCAGAACTAAGTGTTTTAGTTAGGAGAGATGGCAGAAGTTCTGGTTAGTCAACAAAATGATGGACTGGTATTAGGTCTGTCTTGTACCTTACTGAGACAAATTGGTATAGTTATGCTCTAATTGTATTTTGAGAGAAAAGTTTTATTTTAACAGGAAGGGTGATTTGTAGGGGGAGCTAAGGTGGGAGGAGTAAGAAGAAGAAGAGGAGGAGGAGAAGGAGAGGAGCTAGGAGACGAGTGGGGGAGGGTGGGAAACATGGAGGCAGATGTTCGAGTGTTTCTGCCAGTCAACAATAGTTGGTATATCTAGGTGGGGTATTGGGTTACACTTCTGATTGTATGGACATCTTGTTATTGAGCATTACCAAACTTATAAAGCCTTTGATTAACATTTAAAAAAAGAAGAAGAAAATCCTTTTCTTTTAATCTGAAAATTTATAGAAGCTGACTACATACCTTGGCTTGCCCTTCCTCCACTTTTCTATTATTGTGTATGCCATGTTATTGCATAATATGTTTCTCTGAATTACAACACTCCCATCAAATAGAAATATTTGTCCCAGAAAGAAAGAGGAGGCTCATGAGCTCCAGGTGACAAGCAGGAGGTAACCAAAAGGTCACATGTCTAAGGAAGAAAATAGAAGTTGTCTCTTACCAACAGTATAAAAGGGACAGATTGCCAGGGTGAGAACTGACCAGCCAACGTGTGGAGAGAAGATGTTTAAACTGTGGGACTGGCCAAAGCTGTGTAGGTTGTTTCTGTGCTGCAGTTTTCGGAGTGTCTCCATGTGGAGGTGGGGTTTGTGGTGATATAGCTGAGTGGTTTTTGAGTCATACCTGCTCCTTGTGAGTAATCCCTCTCCCGTGCTTCTGATAGTAACCTCAAGAAAAAAACAAATCATTGCTTCATCAATTTGGGCGTTGGAGCCATCATTACTTTGACCTTCTGTTGGCACAATGTCTGGAGTGAGTAAATGTGTGTGTGTTTTATCTCCCCAGGAAAAATTTGTCACGTAACAGAGATGGCCTTGATTGCAATGCCTACATGTAGCTTAGACATTGTATTTATTTCTCCATGGCTTACAAATCTCTTCTTTAAGAAAATATTGTGCAAAACCTTAGTTTTTGTTTGGTTGGTTTGGGGGTTTTGTTTTGTTTTGTTGGGGTTTGTGTGTATGTGTTTGTATTTATTTTTCTAAACAGCGTGTCTTTTTGTAGTCCTGGCTGTATTAGGCTGGCCTTGAATTCAGTTATCTGACTATTTCTGCATCCCTAGTGCTGGGGTTCAATGTATGTGCCAGCATCACCTAGCTAAGATTTTTTTTTTTTTAGATCTTACCACTGCAAAAAGGAAATTGTAACTAGAAATTTTTTTATTGGATATTTTATTTACATTTCAGGTGTTATCCCCTTTCCCCATTCCTCTCAACCCAGAAATCCCCTATCCCATCCCCTTCCTCCTGCTTCTGTGGGGGTGTGCCTTCACCCACCCACCCACCCACTCCCACCTTCTCACCCTCGGATTCCCCCACACTGGGACACCCAGCCTTCACAGAACCAAGGATCTCCTCTCCAACCTAAGCCCAACAAGGCCATCCTCCCATATATATACAGCTGGAGCCATGAGTCCCTCCCTATGTGCTTCCAGGCTGGTGGTTTAGACCCCAGGAGCTCTGGTTGGTTGGTATTGTTGCTCTTTTCATGGGGCCGAAAACTCTTTCAGCTCCTTCAGTCTTCTCTCTAACTCCTCCATTGGGAACCCCTTGATCAGTTCAATGGTTAGCTGTGAGCGTCCACCTCTGTATATGTCAGGCTCTGGCAGACCTCTAAGGAGACAGCTTTATCACATACTAAATACAGATTAAATATAAACAGCAATAATGAAATTCCAGACCCCAGGCTCAGATACAAGGCACTGTGTTCTTTATGATCTACCCCTCTTCCTCCACAACCTGTTTTAAACACATTATGTTGTCCATGTTTCGCTGCCCAGCTGTTTTCTGCCTGTACTTAAACTGCCAGGGCTGTGCCTTTCTTGGCATTCGGCATTTGTCAAACGCCGAGATAGGATCTCTTCTTCTTTTTCTTTTTTTTTTTTTTTCTTGTTTATTAACCTACCCAGGGGGCTTACTATTGTGAGCAGCCCACAGAACATTTCTGAAGAGACACCTCCTCAGGCTCTCAGCAGACAGCAAGACAGGCAAGCATCCAAAAATACATCTGAAAACTGAGGGAAATCGAAATGGTTCTCCACCATCAGGTTTCTTAATCAATAATTCTATTTACTTGGTGTCAAGTCTGTGGAGGTGGCAGATTACTTTGATGTGCAAAGCCTCCAGCTGCCGATGCTGGCGCCTACGAAGCACAGTGCCTGGATTCAATGTTCCACACTCCACTTCCTCCACACCGAACTGGACAGCAGCAGCTACGTAACTGCCGTCCACCGCGTTGTTTTAATTTCTTTTGCAATTACATGGTTTCCTCTGATTTGAGCAGGGGAGAATTTTAGACATAAGAGAATAATTGTTAGAGAAGAGGCCTCACATGGAAGAGGGAAGTAGGAAATTGCTATCTTATTTGAGGTTTTAGATGCTGCCTACCTTGAGCTTTTGAAGTCTGGGGATCGGACTGGGGTAAGACTACACTGAGTGACTTCTGCTGGATCACAGAGTACAGTTCCGTAGTGACATACTTCCACAAATGGCTACTATTTTTATCTAAACATCACTCATCCAGAGATAATAGTGTTCCTGAATTGTCAAAGCCAGCACAAAGCAGAACAAAGAGAAAACACACTCTGTGAAGTACTCTTTTCATTTCTAATCTAGAACATGCTGCACTCACGTAAAAAAAAAAAAAAACTAACTTATGCAAATGATTCTTCAAAAATGGATGTACAACAGTAATAGTGCATGTCTAAAATAAATTTTGCATCAATTTTTCCAGTAAGTTAGAGGCAAAATATTGCAAAAAGGACTGTCTGTCTTTATCACACATATAGTAAACATTTGCAACTTTCTAGGCAGAAGCCGGTGATTTTATTTTAACTATTTAGTAATATATGCTAACAAACTTTTACAAACTATGGCTTGCCCACAGGTAGAAAGAACAATGAGAGAAAGGCATAAGAGACCCCCAGCAACCAACAGGACAGAGAGATGAAGATGGACAGGTATCCTCTGCATACTGAGAAGGATAATCTTTACCAAGCTCCAGTTCCTGCCTCACTTCATCCATTTCATCTCCTCATCTCTCCTAACCTAGCTTTGAGAATACTGTTCATTCCATTTTTTAATTGTATTTATTATATATATATATATGGGTATTCTGCTTATCTGTATGTCTGTACAATAGTATGTTGGTGTCTGGTAGAAAAAAAAAACAAAAGAGGACTTAAGATCTTCTGGGACTAGAGTTACAAGCAGCTGTAAGGTGTCATGTGGGTGCTGGAGTTGGAACCCTGTAAAATGTAACTTTGATTTGCATGACATAATTGTTGTCTCTGAGGCTTACTGCCTCTGTCTGCTAACCTAGTCCTATCCCTGGAAGCTTCTAGCCTCCGTATAATCTAATCTAAGCCTAGAATGTTTTCAGCTTCTGAGACTTATTGCTGAATAAGCTCACCCTTTCTAGCCCTTTCTGAATTCTGGCTGGCTGGTTCTCAGCTGTTCTGTCTCAAACTCCTCTCCAAGCTGACCTCAGGCTTCAGCTGCCTCTGCTGACCAGCACTGAACTGCATATACTCACAAAGGGACTCGCCGCTACTGCACTCACTGCTCTGAATCCCACCAGACTCAACTCCACTGGACTGAACTTAATGGCCTGAACTGAACTGAATGACTCTCCCTGCACTGCTCTTCAATAGCTCCCCTCCCCATGCTGTTCTTGTGACAGCTGGGTATCTCCTATCTCTGACTCATTCTGTCAGATCTTTCTCTGATTCGTCACTTTGTCTGCGCCTCAGTTAGACATCATTTTTCAACAAGGCTGCTTCCTTCTACCAACTAATTTTACCTTCATTGTTTGGGATTAAATTTGTGTACTAAGGGCATATCTGTACTCCAGTGAGAGCAGTCATGTTGCTGGATTAAAATTCCTCTACAAAACCCAAGTTCTCTAGAAGAGAAGCTTGTGCTCTGAACTATTAAGCCATCTTTCCAGCAACCTGTTTATTCAATTTTTAAGAAGTATTTGATGAGAATTTATCCTGCATCTAGCCCGTTAATGTCTATGTTAGAAATACATTAGTGATCAATTGTATGATATCTGCCCACACTTTTGCACAGTCCAAAGGAGCACAATATTAAATGTTCTGGAATTAGTTATCTCATGGGACGATACGTACAAAGTCTATTCAAGTTCTTATGAAAAGAGCATCTGATAGTAATGAAGAAAGTCAAGATCAGCTACCTGTGAAAAGTCCATCCTGATTAAAAGAAGGAAGAAAAGGGGGAGACAAAGTGGTTAGAGATGAAAAAAAAAGAAAAAAAAAACCTTCTAAAGGAAACAGGATGTCCAGAGAATCAGTGGCCATGTTTCAGGCATCAGAGACTCAGCCATTCTGAAGCACCAGGTGTAGGAAGGTTAGCAGCAGTAGAAGACTTGAGAACGACAGCTGAGCTGTGCAGGCCAGCCAGAGTTTTCTAGGCTCTCCTTGTGGATGAGTAGACACTGAGATAACTGCTTCACGTGGAGTTTCTCTCCCAATTGAGAAGCAGGAACATCTTGTTTACTCTGTCACTGTAGAAGGAAAATCAAATTTTGGTAAGCCTGTGTCATACACTTCTCACCATGACAGCACTAACTACAAGGACCTAGAAGACACAGGCAGGCTGATGAGATATTGAATGTGCATTGATGTTCCTAGCAAAGGCATCTTATTGGTAGCCCTGAAAGCCATATTTAAGTTTTTTTTCTTTTCCAGTAGTCAAGGAGTGCCAATAAAGGATACTGAGCTATTTAGGGGCCAAATTGTCTTAATCTACTCATAGCTATAACCATTTTATGCTCCCTTCCTTACCTCTAATCAAATTGGGAGTCTTTTAGAAAACCAACCAAGAAAGTAATGCTGTTAGAGAATAGGAAACTTAGATCGACAGAATAAAACTAAAATGTGCTTCCAAGAGTGACTCAGAGAGTAAATGACAAAAGTTAAAAGCCAGGTGTGCTGGTACCACATGCCTGTAATCCCTTAGTAGGTGGGCTAACTGATGAGCTCAAGACCAGCATGAGCTGCATAAACTCTTCTCTGTTAAAAAGATTAAGATTCTTGTTATAATATATCAGTTTTAAGAAAGATCATTCAATCAGTCACGAACAAGTTTAACAAGCAGCACTGTGATGGTTTTCATATGCTCAACCCAGGGGAGTAGCACTATTAGAAGATGTGGCCCTGTTGTAGTAGGTGTGGCCTTGTTGGAGTAGGTATGTCACTGTGAGTGTGGACTATAAGACTCTCATCCTAGCTGCCTGGAAGCGAGTCTTCCACTAGCAGCCTTCAGATGAAGATGTAGAACTCTCAGCTCTGCCTGCATCACACCTGCCTAGATACTACCCTGCTCCCACCTTGATGATGATGATGGACTGAACCTCTAACCCTGTAAGCCAACCCAATTAAATGTTGTCCTTTATAAGACTTGTCGTGGTCAAGATGTCTGTCCACAGCAGTAAAACTGTAACTAAGACAAGAACCAAGAAAAGCTAGGCAACATTAGTCCTGAGCTCTGACCATAAGCAGGCTCTGGAATTTGAGGTATATCATCTCAGTTCCTCTCCACATAAAATCAGTGGAAGGTGTTACAATCAGAACACAGTTATAGAGCCTTAGCAAAGCATCCAGAGTCACCATAAGGGGGAACTCACACAAGAGAAAGCCAGGACAGCGGTAGATACACAGTCCAGGCCACTTCTTTCTTTAGATGCCAATACAACTTCCCTGTTAGTTTTTCTCAGTGGCTGAGATTAAGAGATATTTAGAAGCTGAATGTGTTGGCGCAAATCAGTATTTCTAGAATGTACGGGGATGATGGGTGGGTTTTCAAGTTCAAGGATGGCTTGATGTACAGGGAGTGCCAGGCTAGCTAAAGCTGCATACCCTTTCTGAAAACACAAAATAGGGGTACTATATGCTGTGTATGTCAAAGAAGATTACAACAGTTCACCTTCACCTCATCTTGACTCCATGGTCAATAACTCAGTAGTTCTCAGAAGTCCTTCAGGAAGGTTTTAGAATATAGTTATACGTCATTTGCTCCATCTACTGAGGAGCATCTACTGAGGGTGACCTACGATGCCCTTTGTCTTTTTTTTAACACTCATTTCTTCAGACTTGGAAATGATGCTCTATTTAATGTATAAGGAGCCTGTCATGAAATTATTTTCCATCTTAAGATCTGTTATGGCTTTTAGTTCTCTGTAGCTTATTGCTATTCTTTAAATGTGTCTGTCTCAACTCATCTTTGTCCAAAAAGCTGTTGAATTTCCATGACATGGTGTCCAGGCAGATAGCCAGAAAGCATAGACGGTATAGAAAGCAAACAGTATGGACGTTCTGGATGAGAATTCTTCAGACACACCTCCAGGAGCAAACAACATTCCTACAGAGAGCATGCGCCTATTTTTATTAAGCTGTTCTTTGGAAGACAGTCCCTGAGTATCGTGTTAAATCTGCCACTTGGCAAGTAGACTTTTGTATGACTGACTCGATAAGATTCACTTCTAAGTCCATTTCTCTCAAGCTTCCTACAGACATTGTGAAAGAAGCATCTTTACCATGTTGCCAGCTGCTTAATAAAGTATAGGTTTTTTTTATCACTTGACATCAAGATGAAAATTACTGTTTTCTCTTTCTGTTCTCTCTCTAAACATTTGTCCAATCTCCTTACACCACATAAATTAAAACTTCCATTTACACATATGGTTTTTTGCTCTGCATTTTATACAAGTGGCTTTTCATTTTGGGCTTGGATTACTTTGATTTGTGATGTTGTTATTTTGAGATAGTATTTCACTATGTAGCCCAGGGTGTCCTCAGATTCATGGTCCTCCTTACTCAGGTTTCTAAGCACTGACACCCCTGGAATGCTAGGATTGAATACTTTTATGAACTTTATAGAAACACAGAAATACTTTGTGGGATTTGAGAAAGAAAGTAGAATTAATGTCTTTAGAGAGCTAAGCAAATAGATGTGTAATAACATTGAAAACTACCTAGCATAAGGGCACATCCTCATAGAAATATGAGGAGGGGGATGGGATAGGGGGTTCCTGGGTGGTGGGGGGAATAGGGTAAGGGGATAAAATCTGAAATGTAAATATAATATCCAATAAAAAAAGAAAAAGAAAGAAAGAAACCTACCTAGCATAAAGTGCCACTTTTCCTAATTTCAAAGATAAAGTATGTATGGCCCGTGCTAAAAATTCAAAAACCTATTAGAATTTTTTAGAATGAAGTTGAAATCAGCTGTGGGCCATGTAACAAGTTGCAATGCTGTTCTAATTGCCCAACTGCTATCCTGCACTTTGGAGTGTGGTAAACTGAAG
The DNA here is from genome assembly GCA_030674055.1 of Rhabdomys pumilio. Classification (NCBI taxonomy): domain Eukaryota; kingdom Metazoa; phylum Chordata; class Mammalia; order Rodentia; family Muridae; genus Rhabdomys; species Rhabdomys pumilio. The sequence goes on from JANHMN010000017.1 coordinate 34,614,584, forward strand.
ATAAGAAAGCCTACTGGGCAGACTTTCCAAGCACAGCCTGGAGTCCAACAACTTTAGGCACCTACACACATGTGAGAAACGGAAATAAGCCAGCTGCACTTCTGGGATTGGCCATCACTGCCCCACCCCACCCCACACTGTCCCTGCTCCTCATTATTCTGCTCATGTTGGATATTCTGCATCAGCAGCTGCAGAGGTGACAACATCTATCTTAAAGGCATCACCACATCCCTGGTAAGAATTTACCTGCGTTCACCTGATCCCAGAGCTAACAATCATCTCAACAGCTTCTAGATGGATGGTGGCCTAGGAAGCAGCTAGCTTAGCATTTCTTAGTCATTTCTGGAAGCTCTGTCTGGAGCCCATGTCTGTAGAATTTCTACTGATTCTATAAGAAATAATAGTGGCTAAGAAATACATTAAGAGGGGGTGCAACATTCTTGAAATATTAAGAAATACAGATTAAAACTACTTTTACCTCTGTCAGAGTGGCTAAATTAAAAAAAAAAAAAAAGGCCAGCTGACAACAAACACATGGAAGGATATAGGAAATAGAAGATGCATTCAGTGTTGGAATTGCAAACTGCTATAGCCACTATGGAAATCAGTGTGGAGAAGTATTACATAAGTAAAAACAGATGTACTGTACTGTCTTAGTTAAGAGTTTCATTGCTGTTAGAGACACCATGACCAAGGCAAATCTCAGAAAGGGAAACATTTAATTGGGGCTGACTTACAGTTTCAGATGTTCAGTCCATTATCTTTATGGCAGGAAGAATGACTCAATGCAGGTAGACTTGGTACTGGAAGAGCTGCGAGTTCTCCATCTTGATAAGAAGGCAACCAGAAGGAGACTTGCCTTTTGTTGGCAACCAAGAGCAGGCTTTCTTCTGCGCTGGGCAAAGCTTGAGCAAAGGACCTCAAAGCTTACTCCCACAGCAATGAACTTACTCCATCAAGGCCACACCTCCTAATATTGACATTTCCAATCACTATACATACCAGCCATCCAGACCACTCCTTGTCATATGCCCAAATGACTTGATGTTCTATTCATGTTCACGTTTTATTATTATTATTATTATTATTATTATTATTATTATTATTATTACTATTTAATCTCTTTTTACTGTCCAGTCATTATCTTCCTTCTGGTCCACCCTCCAACAGTTCCACATCCCATTTTTCCTTCCCAATTCCAAGAGGAGTCCCCTCACCCCCACCCCACTAGACCTCCCCATTCCCTGGGGTCTTAAGTCTCTTGAGGGTTAGGTGCTTCTTCTTTCACTAAGGCCAGACCAGGTAATCCTCTGCTGTATATGTCAGGGGCCTCATATCAGCTGGTGTATGCCGCCTGTTTGGTGGCTCAGTGTCTGAGAGATCTCGGGGATCCAGGTTTGTTAAGACTTCTAGTCTTCCTATGGGGTCTCCCTCCTCCTCAGCTCTTCCAACCTTTCCCTAATTCAACCACGGGCGGTCCCTAGCTTCTGTCCATTGGTTGGGTATAAGTATCTGCATCTAGCTACTTCAGCTGCTTGTTGAGCCTCTTGGAGAACAGCCATGCTAGGCTCCTGTCTGTACGCACACCATAGCATCAGTAATAGTGTCAGGCCCTGGAGCCTACTCTTGAGCTGGATGCCAATTTGAGCAGTTAACTGGACCTCCTTTCCTTCAGTCTCTTATCTGTTTGTGTCTTTGCAGTTCCTTTAGACAAGAACAGCAACTTAAAGAGCTTCTTAAAAATAAAAGGTTCTGACTAGCAATTGAGTAAATCAAGTCAAACCTAACAAATGACAGAAGCATTCAATTTTTACTAAGAAGAGCCTCTGCATCAAACCTAGAGAACAAGAAAACTTGTTTGGCAGGAACGTGACCCTTGGGCTTCAGTTCTACTAGCCAGATCGACCACTAAGAGAAAATACTTTCTTACATGCTATAGACTTGTTCAGGATTCCAAGAATGTGTAAAAAGACATAGGGAATGGATACAGTGCAGCCCTACCAGAAGTGAACAGAGTGGATGTAAGAGAACAGGTCAGAAAGACTCTTCTAGTCCAGTGCAAGATAAGTTTCAGCCAGCTATGCGACTTGGACATATTCACGACTCTTGTCTAAATAGAATTTTCCAAGGGTTGTAATGGAAAGGCAGAGATACCCCTACTAACCTTTCAGGGAATGCATCATGTTCTAGGGCACTCCATATGGAAAATGCATTAAACTCTAACACTCCAAAAATCAACAGTGTAAATTAAGGCACAGACTCAGTATTAACAGCTATTTTTTAAAAACCCATGATTAAAATGCACGGTGATGTATAAACAAGTTACTATAACTGGATATTTATACAAAGCTCTCATATATAATAAATATGCTGACCATGAACAGGATGAATGGCTGCTTGTGTTCTCCAGCTGTTAGGTAGCATTGACCAGCTTTTTTGAGTAGAACATACAAGACCAGATTACTTTAGAGGAATGCAACTTGAAATAGCAAAAGCCAATCTGTTTACCTGTGGCCTGAACCTGGGTAGGAAGTTTCAGAAGGAATAAATATCATGATCTAAAACATCAACCATGGGCGATGAAAGAAAGTCTTTTATCTTTGCCTTAAGTCCCAACTAGTTTTAGAGAAGCTGTAACAACACATACCAAGATACCTATAATCTCAGAATCATTGGGCTTAGGCAGAAGAATTGTAAATTCAAAGCCAGTCTGAGCTACACAGCAAGACCTTACCTCAATAAAAGTCCTTGTAGTCAAAGGTGATGGTGAAACTTTTTTCATTAATTAATTTATTTATTCACTTTTCAACCTGATGGCAGCCCACCCTTCTCCTGATCCACCCTTATGTACTCCTTCCCACTTTACCCCATTTTTTTCTCTGAGAAGGGGAAGGCTCCCCCTGGCTATTCCCCTACCCGGGGATGATAAAACTTAAAACACAAGGCAGATCTAAGATTTTATTGGTCAAAGTCCCATAAATAAAAAGATGCTACACTCTGTAAAAACATTGACCTGTAAACAAAAGTTTAATGAAAGAAGTACAGACCCATAAGAAGGATTAAGGTGACCAGCAAGTAACAGTAGAACTCCCAGCAAGGAACAATTCTCAGAAGCTGCACTACTGCTGAGGTTGGGGTGAACATCAACTAGGACTCTCTACTCACTTCAGTTTTCTGAAAATAACAAAAATGAGACCACACTGTAAAAGTCATTGAGTTAACATGTATGTGAAATTTTAATAGAATGGACATTTAGACGTTTCACTAACACCTATGCCCTTGCAGGTAATAGAGAATTCCTTGAGGCAGTTGAACATGGATTTCCAGTGTCTGCTCTTGTGTCTTTTTTAAGTCAAGGTTTCAATGGACATGAGATATCAGGGGTTGTACCACGTGGTTATAGACTGTCTGTGTTAAAGTGCATAGGATTGTATCAGAATTATGTAACTGTCCAGTTAGAGTCTCGAGCTCTCTACTGCAACCCTTCAAAAGAAGCAAGCCTACATGAGTTTTACAACTGGAGGAACATACTCTTGCCATAGCCAAGTAGCACTTAGAAGAATATCCTTTCTGGTCAAGACCCTGGTAAGAGTGTAGACTTAGCCAACACCTTGACTGCAGAATTCTGATACACTCTGATGGTTGCTCTTGGTTGTAAATGTGATTGGATCTGGAATCAACTAAGGCACATGTTGCTGGGCAGGTCTGAGGGATATTTCTGACAGAAGAAGATGCTCACTCAGAAGATTCCCAGCATCTCAAGGTGATGGTCTGGATATAAAGGGGTCTCAGAGAAAAGCAAAGCTACTTCTTGCCTGTTCACCTTCATTCTTTGTTGATGAATGAATCTACTTTGTTGCAGCTGCTGCTACCATCCTTTGCTAATATTAGAACTCAGCTTCCTCACCTTTTCAATTTAAACTGAAGACCCCTACTGTCTGTGATTCCTTCAGATGATCCAAATCATGCTGAGACTTCTCCATCACCCAGCTTTATGGCATATGAAGCTACTAGGTTCTCAGTATCTTCAGGGTGAGGACTGCCATTTCTGTACTATAAAACAGGTATCATGTGACACAACCTAATAAAAGAGATATAGATAGATAGATAGATAGATAGATAGATAGATAGATACAGATACAGATACAGATATAAATGATATAGATATAGATGATATAGATATGTGTGTATGTATATGTACATATATATATATACATACATATACATATATATTCATTTTATCAGTTCTGTTCCACCCAAAGACCCTAACACAGACCCACAGCTGACATCTGATCCTCAGAAACAGATAATAAATATGTGTTCAAGTCTCTAACCTTTTGACAATTATAGTATACAGTGCTAGACAATGTAACATGATTACAAATAACTTTATGCACATTCATTTGACAACTTAGATTTAAAAATTCCTTGAAAAAATATAAATTATCAAAATTTACATCTTCCTCATACATGACCTTCCTCTTCTCATTGTAACTTAACACCCCAAGAGGGTTCAGTAGACCCTTTAGATCTCTTATAAGATGATATAGTGCCATTTACAAGGCTCCACCTCCCCCAAAACTCCACCAACAACATCATACCAAGGGGTTTGGATTCCAACTTTTTAAAACTAGGTAACATAAGCTATTATCAATTAAGAATATTTATGACTGCTAGTAATGAATAATGAAAGGCTGACATTTAAAAAATATCTTTTATAATATCACCAAAATATTAAACATTTTATGACATATTGGATAAAAGGCACCAAATGTCTCTTTGGTTTCTATAATCTTTCTTTAGATAGACATTTGGTTATCAGGTGTTATTTCATAATTTTCTCAGGCTCTCTAACACTGTTTTTACATGTGTCTAAATTTCTTAAGTATTCATTAATATGGCTGTCAAAAAAACAATTAACCTGACTTTATCAAGTTTTGACTATTTGTAGCCACTGTGGTAGCTCTTAGCCACCAGGATTTAGATCAGATGAACTTGTTCGAAATTCCAGCTTTGATAGTTAACATCTGCATTATCTAACATAGAAACTGTAATACTTTATAGTAGCTTTCTTATTTCAAAGTGAAGATAGCAATTGCTAACAGCCCCAGAGATCAAATAGACTGCTGTGTATCTCCTCTGCCACCCCCTCGCTGAATGAATTGAAGTGTATTAAATTTCTGGTTTTTCTGGTTCACAGAATTACCTCATCTGTAAAATAGTGCCTACCTTTAAAATGTGGCTATGAAGATAAAACGCTATAAATAACTTGCAATGATTTAGTACCTGGCACTCAATAGAGTGACACCCAGGCTGGCATAGACGCCATGCATTCTCACTGTGACAGTGGCTATAATTCTTTTCTTCCAGTTACCTGTAATTAAGCCATTTTAAACACAACAAAAATACAGATTTGCAAAATGTTTCAATTTGGTAATTGATAGTAATCCAATCAAAAGTCTTACTTTATATTATTATAAATTTGAATGAAATCTTAATCTGATGCTTAAATGAATATTTAATAAGACTGATACAAGAAGTTTCTGAGACCATTTCTCAGCCTTTACTTAGCAGTAACCCCTCCCTTTTTTCCACACAAAACCTAACTCAGAAGACCTATGTATAAACATGTATCAAGTATTGAAGGCAGACAAAAGTGCTTTTGTTGAACTGTGATCTCAGGCAAATATAGTAATTTCATCCCAAATGTTACTATAAAATTGTGCCAACCCCTGATGTGGTTCTGGGGCTTTTCTTTAGGGTAAATCGAATGTAAGAAAACATTTAAAACTATATCAGTTGATGATATTGAGCCACCCAAGGAGAAGGGTGTGATGATGGACATTCTAACCAGATAACAAGCCCAGTACTTGGCACTTGGGTATGTAGTAAATATTAGAAGTGGCCTCACAGAGCAATCAAATTCAGGAGCAGCCCTGCATGTGGTGAACAAATGGTGCTACAGGTACTCAGGATGCCTCTTTCCTAGAACAGAACAAACTCTCTTTAAAGGCCTATGCAGTGATGTCTAGAATAAATTATAAAGGAAAAATCACCATCCAGTCCATGCCCTAAGGGCATACAGAAGCCCCAATGGGACCATGTATTGAATTGGTACAAAACATTACTTGTACAATGTGACTAGAATTATCTGGGTATTCTTAGGATAAAAACCCTCCATTTCTATAATTGTCTGGAGACTCCAGAATGACTCCAGAACCTTCTTCCTAAAAATCCCTAGAATTCTTTTGAGCTCCTTAAAAACTAATGCTGCCTCTCCCAAAGACCCACAGAGATTCCCTGGTAAGAGTCTATGAGAATGGTTTGCAATTTTTCCAGTGTGTTAGTGACTTTTCTATGGCTGAAATAAAACATACAAACCAAAGCAACTTATAGAACGAAGGGTTTATTGGGGCTTATATTTCCAGAGTGATGAGTCCATCCTAGCCAGGAGGCATAGCAGCAAGTTGCAGGCATGGTGACAGGAGCAAGAGCTAAGAACCTATATCCTCAACAGCAAGCATGGAACATAGAGAGAAAAATGAATGTGGAAATATTGCCATAAACACTCAAATGCTTCCCCAGTGATGTATTTTCTTCAAGTCCATGCTTCCTGAAGCTCACTGTCATAGCTAACTCATATTGGTTGATACTAGACTATGTCTGGAATCAAATAAAATGTAGACTTCTGGACTCACAGGCAAGTCAATTTCTTTTCTTTTTTACTTCTTTCTGCTTCTTCTTTTAAAGCTGACCACACAATGATGCTCACTTACTGAAAAAAAATGTTAAAATGTGTATGTGTATACTTATTCGTTCCATATAATTTTAAAAATTAGACTAGGCTAAGAACAGGGAATTTTTTATATTGTGAAGAATATGAAGTGTTGAGAATAGATATAAAATTAATCAGGAGGAAGACATTTAAAATTAAATGAAATTTATTATGATTTATATGCTATGAAGTAAATATTTTTGAGACGAGAACTTCACATGCCAGAAAAAAAAATCCCTTGCATATAACTTATGAAGATGTAAACTAGATAGGAGGATTACGAAAAAATTGATAGATATACCTCAAAAATAAAATTTATCATTTCTCAGTGCTGAAGATAAAACTCAGAACCATATGCTTGGTTGGCAAACACACTATCCGTGAATATTGGTCCAAGTTGCCTGACTCAACCCTGGTCTAGAGTTGCAGATTGGAAAAAGAATTTATGACTTTCAGGTTAGATCAGGATATTCCAATAGTACAAACATTAATGGCTCATTTCTTCAAGGATTAAGGTCTTCTGTGATCTTAGTTCACACCAGGGGGAAAGGATAAGCAAAATGTTAAAAAATAGAACTCCCATATGATTCAACCACTTTCCTACTGGTCATATAATAACATAAGCTTGTGTGGGAGACATATGCACTCTATGTTCATTGAAGCCACTTTAAAATTTCCAAAAGCTATTAGAGAAATGAACTTTTAAAGTTCTATCATAAATGAATAAAAATGTCTGAAAATGTTTAACCCGACTTGAAGAGCATATATCAATCATACATATGTATCAATAAACAGCATATATCATATATATGTATTCATAAACAGTATATATCATATACATGTACCAATGAACAACATATATCATATATATGTATCAATGAGCATCATATATCATATATATGTATTAAAGTCTCATTGTACTCGTTGATAGTTACAATTTTAATTTTTTAATTTGTTTTCTTATATATTACACCCTGAACTCAATTTCTCATCTTTCTACTCCTCCCAGTTCTTCCCCACCACCTACCTTCTCTCTCAGATCCACTTCTCCTCTATTTCTCTTCAGAAAAGAACAGACCTTCCAGAAATATCAACTGAATACTCCATAACAAGTTACAGTAAGACTAGGTACATACCCTCATATCAAGTCTGGATAAAGCAACCCAGTAGGAGGAAAAGAGTCCAAAAGCAGACAAAAGAGTCAGACACAACTCTACTCCCAGTGTTGGTAGTCCTACAAGACCACCAAACTACAAACCATAGCATATATACAGAAAACATAGCTCATACAGGCTCCCTGTTTGTCATTTCAATGCCAGGCATGTTCTTAATCAGATTATTTGAGGTAGGGAGACCCATCTTAAATCTGAGCCATGTTTTCTGGTGGCAGTTCACATTAAAGAACTTGAAAAAATGAAGTATTGCTTTTTGCCTGTTTGCCCTCACTCTCTCCTACAAGTTAATCTCTCCTGTTTCTGAGACACTTTTCACCTCCATTAGAACCTATCTCCATTGGATACCATTGTAGGCTGAAGGCCAGCAGCAATCCAGGAATCCTCTGGGACTCTAGTACCAGCCTGGTAAGACATCTAGTCTCAAGAACTGCATAATTTCCAGGTTGTCAACCTTTCACTTAAGGGATGGGATTGTTGGACTGCCCAGACCATACACTGTAAGTCAGTCTAATAGCTCATACATGTATTCATTCTTTCAGTTCCATTCTTTTAGAGGTAGTTGAATAATATGATCCCTAAACAGTACCACCAACTGGCAACTAAGTATGCAAATATCTGAAATCTACAAGAGACATTTTGATTCAAACCATTGCATCCAGGCACCAGGAGCTGTGGTGTGAACTAACATGTACACAGACACACCCCCAGTTATTTACAGCTTTTGATTTCCAGTTAGTTCAAATCAAAAGACTAGCAGATGAGGGGGAAATAGAGGCAACAGAAATGAGAATTATGAAAATAGACTCTTGATTTAGACATCTCTCTATTTTAAACGCCACTGTCTGCTACATTATGAATGTCCTCGGAACATTTAAAATTCTTAAATTTTTTATGTAGTAAGACAAGCGAGGTAAGCAAAAAAAGTAAAGATTTTTAACTCTTTATCCTATGTTTGTGGATCAAGATGCAAGCTCTCATCTATTAATGCCTACTGGCCGCCATACTTTCCACCATGGTGGTCATGGACTTCTCTACTGAAACTGCAAGTACCAAATAAACTCTTATACTTTGCTTTGGTCTTTCACAGCAATGAAAAAGTAACCAGAACAGGTGATATTACAAAATTTGCCAAGGAAGAGAAGTTGGCATTTATTGTATGATTTTTTTTTCCTTCCATCTAATTCTTACTCCGATCTTAGCCACGTTTATTCCTAATGGCAGTGGTTTATGAAAGGCACACACCTTATTTTAACCAAGTGGGCCACTGGGCTAAAAATGGAGACTCTTGTGCTGCAATTGTGTCTCTGAGTTGTTCTCTGACCTAAGGCAACCTTTCCAGCAGAGATCTCAAATCATTCTAATCGAGATGAAAATACCAGCTTCCACCTACTGAACGTACGGCACATGAGGTGTGATATGACTTTCCTCCTTCACATGAATAAAGATTATTCCAAATAAAGGCACAGATCTATGAAAGCATTTCTGTGTGAATGCTACATTTAATTATCTGCTATGATCTGGCCTTAATAGAGCAAGACAGTAAGATGGAAGAATATGCTTTTAACTATTCTTTAAAGTTAAAATACACAGTAGCGCTCGTGTGTATACATGTGTGTAAATTACCATGCTTACCGTAAATACTAGAGTCAGAAAAATCACTTGGTTTCTGTATTTAAAGAATTGTAATTATAGAAAGGGATGGACACTGGGTTAATGAATGCTGCTTGTGCTCTCTCTGTGGCATCTACATTGCATGACTGTGGCCAAGCATGGTGTCTCTGTCTCAGCATATGAAGATATCAGCATAGTACTGGAGATTTGTTCTTTAGTATTACGACGTAAGAGATGTGAAGATATCTATGAGAGAAGAGTATAGTGGTAGGCCTTTAGGAAACTTTTTATGAAAGTTCTCATCTACAGTCTTAGCACTTGAGAACTTCCCCAAAAAGGGGAAACCAGGAATTCAAGACTAGTCTGGCTACACAGCAAGTTCTGGGAAACCCTGGGACTACACACCAAGACCTCGTTTACAAACAAAAATAAGCAAACAGAAAACTTCTAAGTATGATCCCTAAATCTCTCCCAGACACCCTTAGCTAGTAGTTTGATCTCTTCCTCCTATATGAATTTCCACAATCATAGCACTAGCACATGCAGTCTACCTCATAGCCAAGCTATGCCAGCATCATGCTCGGATCTGTGAACTAACACATTTCTTTTTCTGATAAACTTAACATGCCTCATATATTACATCATAGAAATCCTTCAATATTCATTATCTTTTGCTTACTACATGCTTTTTCCAAGTAATCCTCCTCCTTTTTTCTTGAGGAATATTTTGTTGTTGTTGTTCAATAGGTACAAAATTTCAGTTATGTTAAAGAGTATGCCTGGGAAGACATGTACAAATACCTATTTATCCTCAGATAGCAAATCAAGCAGGAACCAAAGTAAGGATAACATCAAAGTCAAACTTAGTGAACCAATGAGTTTTATTGGGGTTACTTACAGGAACATGCATGACAGGTTACTTACAGGAGACAGTTACATCACCAAAAGCTTAACTCAGCATAGATAACATCTGAAAACATGGAGCACACTGCTCAAATTGCAGGCAGCTCAACACATTGTAGAGTATCTTTTTCAAGCAGTACAGGAGAACTGAACCTCATTCAGGTGAGTCTACTGGTCCCCATCTCTTCCAGGAAGCTCAGTTGGTCTCTATCTCTTCCAGGTAGCTCTGGTAGCCTCTGTCATTTCCAACCAACTGGGCTAGTCCGAGCTTCTTCTCAGAGCATCTCCCAGCAGTCTTTACCACTTCTATATTCTTAGGGTGGGAGGGGGCTAGTGATGCTGGTCAGTTTCAGGGACTTCCTGAAGCTTTTGAGCTGCTTACTTCCTAAGCTTAAGTTGCTCCTTCATAGGAGCTTCACTTCCCTTTAGAATATTCTGCATCTTAATAGGATTCTTTCCAAAATGAAGATTAGTTTTCAGAAGAAATTGCCACATAACAAAATTTCTATAGAGCTATACAACTTAATAAGCATCATACTGTATACTTCAAAACTGTTAAGAACATCTAGGAGTCATAGTGCATGCCTGTAGTTCTGGCACTTGGGAGGCAGAGGTAGAAGTCGAACAGTCCTCCGAAGTGGGGAGTGAGGATTTTAGGAAAGATAGAAAAGAAAACTCAGAGACAAAGGTTAGAAATAGGGAGGACTGTCCAATCAGCACTGCAGCAACCTTGAGTTTAATTCTCTCAGGTTTTATATACTTAACAGTATCATAAAAAACAAAGTCACAAGCCAGCAGAGACAATGGCTAACATACATTTGATGTCTGTACTTATCCAGAGGCCTCCATATTCTACCTTGTTCCTTTCTCCAATACTAATGGAACATTCAAGCCCTTGTCTTGAGCTTCAAGTATATCTCCTCTTACTGTTTCATGTGTCAGCCAGTAATCAGGCCAGGAAATGTGCCAGTAGACCCTGGCCTGATTTTACCTGACAGGCAGGCTTTCACAAACGCAGGCAAAATGGCTCACGACACAAAGGCAGGTGGGTCTGAGTTTAAGGTTAGCCTGGACTACAGAGTGAGTTCCATGACAGCCAGGGCTACCCAGAAAAACTCTGTCTTGAAATCCAAACCAATCAATCAATCAAACAAACAAACAACAAAACTATTAGGAACATAGATCAATGGAATCAAGTAACATTTAGAGATGTTGGTGATTGTGGTAGCATCAGGAGTGATTGTGTATGTACAAATCATAAATGTGCATATGAAAGAATTCAGTTCTTTATATATGTATTATAATTCAATAAAGCAGTTTTCTAAGTAAATGAAAACTTTCTGAGTAAAATTAAATATCCAACCACTTCTTAAAAGAGTTTGAATGATTTCATGTAGTTAGAGGCAAAAGAGTTTTTCCAATATCCAAGGCCCCTAAAACTGCATAGAATTCCAAGACACTCATAGATTTTACTCTACAGGTTTTATTTCATGCTCACATAGCTAATACATAGGTTGTGTTATGTGAGCAATCTCTTTGTAAAGTCATCTGTACATCTGTTATTCTTTCATCTAAATTCATTAAACATATGGGAAATGCAGGCATTGGGATGAGACATTTCATTTGATAAAGAAAACATCTAAAATGAAACAGAGTCTTCTCCTCCTCTTTCATTTTTCCAACCACTGAGAAGAAAATAAAGATCCAAAAAACAATATACCTTCATCTCATCTCAAATTTTATATTCCGGGGAGAGCGGACCCCAGAGAACCATGAGAGCCCCACTGCCGCCGGCCTAGTCACCATCACACCCGGGAGGAGCCGCAGTCGTCGCTGCAACCATGAGCAGCGAGGCCGAGATCCAGCAGCCGCCTGCCGCCCTCAGCGCTGCTGCGACACCAAGCCCAGCCGGCTCCACAGGCAGCGGTGCCGGTAGTGGCGGCCCGGACGGCCTCACGTCGGCGGCGCCTGCCGCCAGGGACAAGAAGGTCATCGTTGCAACGAAGGTTTGGGGAACAGTAAAATGGTTCAATGTAAGGAACGATACGGTTTCATCAACAGGAATGACACCAAGGAAGACGTATTTGTACACCAGACTGCCATAAAGAAGAATAACCCCAGGAAGTACCTTCGCAGTGTAGGAGATGGAGAGACTGTGGAGTTTGATGTTGTTGAAGGAGAAAAGGGTGCGGAGGCAGCAAATGTTACAGGCCCTGGTGGAGTTCCAGTTCAAGGCAGTAAATACGCAGCATTTTAACCATTAACCATTATAGACGTATATAACCATTTAACCGTAACCATTATAGACGCTATCCACGTCGTAGGGGTCCTCCACACAATTACCAGCAAAATTACCAGAATAGTGAGAGTGGGGAAAAGAACGAGGGATCAGAAAGCGCTCCTGAAGGCCAGGCCCAACAACGCTGGCCCTGTCGCAGGAGAAGGTTCCCACCTTACTACATGCGGAGACCCTATGCACACCGACCACAGTATTCCAACCCCCTGTGCAAGGAGAAGTGATGGAGGGTGCTGACAACCAAGGTGCAGGAAAGCAAGGTAGACCAGTGAGACAGAATATGTATGGGGTTACAGACCACGATTCCGCAGGGGCCCTCCTCACCAAAGACAGCCTAGAGAGAATGGCAACGAAGAGGACAAAGAAAATCAAGGAGATGAGACCCAAGGTCAGCAGCCACCTCAACATCGGTATCGCTGCAACTTCAATTACCGACTCAGACGCCCAGAGAACCCTAAACCACAAGATGGCAAAGAGACAAAAACAGCCGATCCACCAGCTGAGAATTCGTCCACTCCCGAGGCTGAGCAGGACGGGGCTGAGTATATGCCAGCTTTATTATTTTTACCTAAAGATGTCTCTTTTTGGTAATAACAAACGTGTTTTTTAAGAAAAAAAAAAAAAGGCCTGGTTTTTCTCAATACACCTTTAATGGTTTTTAAATTGTTTCATATCTGGTCAAGTTGAGATTTTTAAGAACTTCGTTTTTAATTTGTAATAAAGTTTACAACTTGATTTTTTCAAAAAAGTCAACAAACTGCAAGCACCTGTTAATAAAGGTCTTAAATAATAATAATAAAAAAATTATGTTCCTCATCCACATACAAAGAAATGTAATTTGATGGGAAAAAAAAATATGTCCGGGTATCTAGCTCAGCTTTGGCTCTGTGCTTCTTCTCTGCAAAAACATTACTGAAAGGCAATGTGATTTATTACCACAAATACAAAATACAAGACAGAGCATCTTCTGACAACACTGAAATGTATCTTTGTGTGGGAGAGCATTCAGCATCTGTAGAAGACAGCAGTCAATGGTCATGGAGGCTTACAAGAAAATACTGGGGTGGGGGCGACTGAGAAATAATGAGTGCACACATTTATAAGATCCACTTTATTTTTATTAATATGTTATATGGGGGTATGTTGGCTACTTTATGTCAACTTGACACAAGCTGACATAGAGTCATCAGAGAGGATGAAACTTCAATTGAGAAAATGGCTCCATAAAATCTGGCTATAGACAAACCTTTAGGACACTGTCTTGATTACTGCTTTACAGACGAACACTCAGCCCATAACTGGTGGTGCCATCCCCAGGCTGGTGGTCCTGAGTTCTATAAAAAAGCTGACTGAGCAAGCTTTAAGGAGCAAGCCAGTATGCAACACTCCTCCGTGGCTTTTGCATCAGTTCCTGCTTCTAGGTCTCTGCCCTTCTTGAGTTCCTATCCTTCGTTCCTCTCAGGATAAACTGTGATGTATAAAGATAAGCTGAATAATGTCCTCCTCAGGTTTCTTTGGTCTTGATATTTCATCATAACAATAGTAAGCCTAAGAATGACATGGAGAGAAGGTATGTGCATATGTGTACAGGTGTTGGTGGAGGCCCAGAGAGGGCATTATATCCTCTGGAGCTGTAGTTCTAGGTAGTTGTAAGCTGCCCAGTGAGGGTGCTGAAAACTACACATGGGTCCTCTGGAAGGGCAGTATATATACACAAAACTGTTGAGTCATCTCTCCAGACCCATTGATATGTAAAGTAAGACTATCAAAATTATGTGAGCGATAAAGATCACTACAAATTAATATGACATTGACATTCCATCGCACCTCAGTCGGGGTGGCTGTCACTAAGGAAACAAATGTTGATTATGACGTGGACAGAACTAGTCTAGCCACTATGAAAATCAGAAAGCATGTTCCTCGAAAGACTAAACATAGATCTATCATATGGTCCAGTGTCTCACTCCTGGGGATTTACTCAAAGGGCCCCAAGTTACCATATCACAGAGACACATGCATATCAGTGTTTACAATCCTTATGTTATGGCATCAGCCTAAGAGCCCAACTATGAAAGCACGGGCAAAGAAAACGTGGTACACATACACAAGGGAGGTTTTCTACCTTTAAGAACAAAGTTATGTCATTTGCATGAGACTAGGTGTATCCTCAGGAAGACATGTTTTCTTGCTATTGTTTTTCTAGATTTTATAGCTTAACATAAAATCAAGAATGCTTATTTCACACAGAAGTAGAAATGAAGCTTTCTGGAGTGATAAAGAAGACTGATTTGGTGAGGTACTGGGAGGAATATACTCAACTGGTAATATATAGAAAAGTCTGTCTGCAGCCATACTGTATACACACCTGATCTCATCTGATCTTGGAAGAAATGTCTATGTATAAGACAGTATGATTTACAATGGACGTATACAGTGCTTGGCAGGGGATAGTTTAAAGGAGGATGTAGCCAGGAGGTGTTGTTGGATGGGGAGAGGAGAATGTGGTAGAAGAAAAGGGAGTACCAACAGTTCCCATCTATTCATTCAGAATGAGAACAAGACAGTGGTAGTGTGAGCCAGATTAAAATTGCATAGAAGTCCTGGGTTTGATGACATATAACAGCAACATTGACAGAATGGACAATGACAAATTATATGATTCCATCATATAATTTTTAATAATGTTTAAAGATAACATCTACAAAGTAACTATATTACCTACCTATATTAATTTACCTATTAATAAAATAACTAGAAGCAAAATGTTCTCTCTCTGGGAAGAGATTAAAATTGTGCAAAAGTGAGACTGGGGTACCTGGTGTTAACCTCAGAGTTTCCATTTTATTTTTTTATGCACCCAATCTCATCTGATCTCAGAAGAGATATGTATAGACATTTCATATGTATGTGTGTAAACATTTGCCTGCATGTATGTCAGTATATGTGCTGTCTAAGGAGGCCAGAGAATGCACTGAATTCCCTGGACATACAGCTGCCTGTTAGCCACTAGGTAGTTGGTAAGAATGGAACCAAGGTCTTCTGGACAAGCAGCCTGTGCCACTTCATTTTAATATTTGATTAATCAGATAATTTAAGTGTTAAACAGGTTATGGTGGTAACCAGCTGCAATCTCTTTGCTGAGGAGTCGGAGGCAAGACAGTCACAAAGGCCAGCCTGGGCTGTCATGAAATTCTTCCTCAAAATTACTGTTTTTTTACTATTATTATAAAAATGCAAAATAGGGTTTCTTCCCCTATGGATGATGGAATATATACTGTTTCCTGTATTTTACTTTAATTACAACTAAACTCCATAAATAGTATATATAAAATAAAAACAAGCAAACAAACAACCACAAAATTAGTGTGAGATAGAAAGAGAAGCCTGGCTGGACAATTTAGGACTAAGTGTCATGCCGGTGTGAAGGTCCCTGGTTAGCTTGTTTTTGTTTCATGTGTCATAGGCTTGGAGATGAAGAAGCCATCAACTCTGGAAATCTAATGAGTTCCAGCCAAGAAACAAGATGAGGTGCCATACTAAGACAAGAAAGTTACAGCTGACGCTCTTAACCAAACACAGAAAACACTGCATCCAAACCCCAGAATGCCCACCCACAGTGACCACTCCAATCCTGGTAGTAAGCTACCCCTTCTAGGCAACACACACACCCAGATATACACACACAAATATACTAGCTAGACACTCTCACATACATGTATGTACATACACATGCATACATGCACTGCTTAAACACACATTCTACTACTTGTGAGTGTATATATATATGTATATATGTATATGTGTGTATGTATATGTATGATGTATCAGATGAATGGACCAGTACTGTGTCCCAGATAACCAAGGACTACCTAAAGGTATCAATTTTAAATTCCCCTTCATTAAGTGTTAATCAAGAAAAAACCACTGTCCTAACATTCTAAACACACAGTGTGAAATGGCTTATGAACTGGGAATATCTTGTCTAGCACTGCCCAACAATGCAGGATTTGACTATTATTATACTCTTTTGTGTTTTGATAGGATTCCAGGTCATGAAAGAATTACCTAACAGTGATAATTCACAGGCCTATTTCCCTCTTTACCTCAAAGTTTGACGTTTTCCTTTTTGTGCTTCAACAATAAGAGATACCATGAACATCATTATGCTAAAAACTTATACACACATGCACACACACACACACAGGCTTTCAATAAGAAGTTGAAATTTTAGTCAAAAGCTAATTATAAAGAAGAAGGGATTAGGGCTATTTCTGATCTCCTTTTCAATAAGGGTTTAAAGGGTCACAACATACATTCACAATTCAAATTATTTTGTTTTCTTTTACACTCACATGAGTGTGTGTGTGTGTGTGTGTGTGTGTGTGTGTGTGTGTGTGTGTACAGGGGCAGACTTGTTCCATGGTATAGCTGTGGAGGTCAGAAAACAACTTTTTGGAGTTGGTTCTCTTTTTCCACTTTAGGTTCCAGGGATCAAACCCAGGTTGTCAGGTTTGGGTAACAAATATCTGTACCCACCAAGCCAACTTGCTTTCCCAGACTCTCACATTTCTAATGTATTAATTCAAAATGTTTGGAAGGCAATATAGTTTACAGTAGTTGGCTGGCCTAAGTCAAGTCTCCTTAATATTGCATTCTCTAATCATCAAACTAGTGATCCAAAAGACTCTGGTCCCCAAATTATTATAAATGTGGTTTTCTCTTTGTGGGTGGCTTAGCTAAAATAAGATTATAAAAAGAGACAGTCTTCTTGTGACCAGATTATACAGAATTGTTATCATAATCAAATGGCAAAATCTCAGCTCACATCTAAAAAACCCAACCTAAGACGTAATGAATAGATGAAAGTTAAGTTAATCACTTCAAACAAAATTACAATTGATACTGGAGACCTATTTTCTTCAAGAGATTGATAAGAAATAAAAGTTGGCTCCTAATTATCTATATATCTCAGCTGTAAAGACAGTAAGATAATAAATGCCTGGCATGGTCGTTTTTAATTTAATAAGTGATGAGAGACATATGACAGGTGTGAGTTATAATGTTCAGACTGTGGTTTCATAAGAGAGGTAAACAAGTCGTTAAAAATAGCATGGCTGTCTTGGGGCTTCTTCTTACACTGAGAGCAGTACTCCATTGCGTTAGGTGTTTGCTTGGTTTTAAACCAAGAACTGCTATTAATAATACCTCTTACACCAAAATAAAACATTTGCAAAAATAAAGGTCCCCACCCACCATGTTCCTCCAGTGAACCCCTGCTTCTGTTTGGTTAGAATCCCTTTGTAATTAAGGACATCTGTTTTTGGTTCTGCGGCTTGAGGATGAAGTATCATCTACAGGAGTGGATAAATGAGTGAACAGAGAGGCGTAGTTCTTTTAAATAGAATACCCACAAACAGCATTAGCAACAACTTCTAGATTCACAATCTTCTGACCCAGATTATTTGCAAATGGCTGCTGCTATTCATACAGCCTCAGTCAGGAGAACTTCCTATAACACTCACTCCGGTGGAGAAATCAGCCACTGACGGATGCTTCTGTCCCCATCTGATAGAATTTTGTCTAAGGGACTTTGCTTGAGGATACTTTTCAGCAAAGCTTTAACTGACCTCATCAAAAGACCTGATTCACTTCAGTAGTTCTGGACCATTTTGTTTCAAGTCAAAAAAGTTATTGAAGGGCTGGATGATGGTTCAGCGATTAAGCGACTGAAAACAACCCTTAGGACAGAGGTGTTGCTAATGACATGAAGGAAGAGCTGAAGAGAAAAGGCTGAAGAGCTGTAGAGAGCAGAGAGGAGTCTGGAGGCAGCAGCTGAGAACGCTAAGGCAGGTGTTCAGCAAGGACAGCAGGAGCCCAGGCTTCTAGCATGGGATGTTCTAATATTCTCAGCATGTTGGCTTTCAGCCTCATGCTGCCTCATGGTTGCAGGCCCTGACCATCATGTACTTATTCATGGAAGGAACTGGATGAAGAATACGAGGAATGTTGTTCATATCTGAACACTGTTATTAATAAAGTCAGAAATTGCCAGAAGTGGTGCCTCACACCTTTAATCCTAGTACTTGGAGGACTGTGGTAAGAGGATCATGAGTTTAAAGTTAGCCTGGCCTATATGGTGAGATGCCGTGTCAGAAAACACACACACACACACACACACACACACACACACACACACACAATGCCACCATCAATAACAGCAGCAAGAAAAAATCATCACAGAAATGCCCGGGAGGAGCAATTTCTTCCTATGCTCTATTGACTAGAATGAGGTGTGACCTGAGTGTGCCAACTTGGACAAATTACAATGCTTGGCTTAGGTCTGTACTACGATGGGCAAATGGAAGATGGCATTAAACAAAACTTGGAGGCCAGGCATAAAGGTTCATGTCTATGGAGGCTGAGGCAGGAGGATTGTCACAAGTTCCAATCCAGCTTGGTCTACAAAGTTAGACCCTGTGGGTTGGGGAAGAGACAAAAGGGGGAAGACAGGTAAGGAGAAGAAAGGAAATTGAAAATAAAATCTATTTGGTAGGTCCTAACCTTGTCTACTTAATTTATGGCTCAATGAATATCTAAAGGCAACCTGAATGATCTTGTCTTACTTGTTTTTTATTGCTTTCGACTGGGTTTCTGGCAAAAGCCATGCCTGCTAATGAGCAAATAATAATACCTTGCTCTTGTCGAAAGCCTTGCAGTATACAAAGTACCTGCACATACATCATCCCATTTGATCCTTGCAAAGATCCCTATGAGTCAGACAACAAGAGCATCTCACCTCATAGATGAATAGTCTGGAGTTCAGAGAGGACAGCCACCCACCTGGCTCTGAGTCACGCTATCATTAAATTCTAAAACCAGAGAACCAAGTCAAGTTTTCTGACTTCAAGCTTTGCCCTCCAGAAACAAGCTTTGGCTGATGTTGCTCCTGAAAAGGGGGGCATGAAGCCAAAGCCCACGTGCTGGCTGGCAACTGTGGAAGAGGATAAACAGCTTCTTTCTGAGTCTCCAACTTCCTAAACTCAAGAGTCAGACACGGGATCCCTAGGACAAACATCCTAGCTAGACCAACAGTTCCAGAAAGCTCAGAGTTCAGCAAGAGGGTGGTCAACTCAACACACCTGACACTGACCTCCAGCTTCCGTGCATACATGCACTTGCACACTCATGCAAACATGTAAACACACACACTTGCTACACAAACAGCAGCTGTGAGGAATGCACCTCACACCTCTGATAGCATAAACTCACTCAACAGCTAAATGTGTGTGGCAGCCCAACTGGAATTCCAGTGCTCAGAAGGTAGCCACGGGGCATCCTGGGAGAAAATGGCTAGCCAAACTCACTCCATTGGCAGGCTCTGGGTTCAAATGAGAGACCCTGCCTCAGTGAATAAGATTGAGCTTGATTGGGCAAGACTCCCTTTGTCAGCCTCATGCCTCCATGCCCATGTGTACACACGCACATCCTCATAAACACCAGAGATACCTACAAAATAGAAAAAACAATGCTGAGTTTCTTTTCTTAATGTTAGCATGAGGCCTAAACTGAATGGCTTATAGAAAGTGGCTAATTTCAGCATTATGAATGTGGCATGTCACATCTGTAATATTGTGTGACTGTAGATGACTTTGAATTCTGTCAGAAGCCTACCGAGGTTTCAAACTTCATTAAGAGGCAACATGGGTAAACTACAGAGCCATGTCAGTCAGCTCTCAACCATGCAATTACCAAGCATCTGGCCCTTTACAAGTCCTTGAGAGCTGATGTTTTCACATCTGACATGTTTCAGGGCCAAGATGTAAAATTTTAATATTTCTGCACAGTTAGGGTGTCCAGCAAAATTTCTATTGTGTTTTAAAGAACATACTTAAATTCGAAACATTATTGACCAAGTAATAAAAATAAAGTTACCTGTAGACCTCAAGTCCTAGACAACTAGACCAGAGCTGCAGAGATACACTGTGAGGTGAGGTGTAAACTACATACATTTGCCTTGTCTTTCTCTGGAGGCACTGGCTCTCTATAGGATGAAAACTCTTTCTTTACCCAAAGACATTTTATTTTCTTCTTTGTCTCTTCCTTTCTCAAAATATAAAAGACGTGTCTTTCCCAAAACAGTCCCAGATTGATCTGTGAGATTCCTTGCCTGCAAAACTGTCTTCCCCTCTCCTCAACCACACACACACACACACACACACACACACACACACACACGTGTAGGCTCCATTCACCCTAGAGCAGTGGTTCCTAACCTTTCTAATGCTGTGATAATTAAATGTATCTTTAATACAATTTCTCACATTGTTATTTTAAACCATTAAAATTATCATGTTGCTACTTCATACCTTTAGTTTTGCTACTGTTATGAATCAAAATGTAGATATCTGATGTGCTGGATATCTAATATGAGACCTCTGTGAAAGGTTTGATCGCCAGAGGGCTCTCAGACCACAAGTAGAGAATCACTGCCATGAAAGACAGATGATTGGGAAGGAAGACAGCAATAGAGTTACCACTGTAAGCTGCAACAACCAGACCCTCTCCAGAAACATTTTCTCTTCTTTCGGGATGACAGAGACTACAGAGCTATCAAATGATGGCTACTTTATTTATCACTATAGCATGCTGTCTTAATTAGGGTTTCTGTTGCTGTAAAGAAACACAAGGACCATGGCAACTCATCTAAAAGGAAAATATTTAATTGGGGTTGGCTTACAGTTTTCGAGGTTCAGTTTATTATCATCATGGTAGAAAGCATGATACTGTGCAGACAGATATGGTGCTGGAGATGGAGTTCTACGTCTTGATTCAAAGGCAGGAGGAGACCAGATTCTGCACTGGGTGGAGCTTGAGCATATATATGACATCAAAGCCCACATACTACTTCCAAGATGGCCACACCTATTCTAATAAGGCCACACCTCCTAATAATGTCACTCCCTATGGTCAAGCATTCAAACACATGAATGTATGGGGCCATGTCTATTCAAATCACCACCCCCACAACTACTATTTTTTATTGATGGCATATCTTTCATTAATTTTTGATATTTGTGTGTGTGTAAGCAGGATATTTGGTCATACTCACCGCAACTCCTCCCTTTCACTCTTCCCAGGCACCCCCAATTGTTCCTCTCTCCTGTGCAGGTTTTGTGTAAGTAACCACAGTTGCTGTGGGTTCATAAGTACAACAACCATGCCTTGTTCAAAAGAATTTCACAGCATGACTCTGCACCCTCCAGCTCATTCATTCTTTCCATCTCTTCTTCCACAACATTTGCTGAGCCTGGTAGGAGGATGTTAACATTGTCTCATTTATGATGGAGTATTCAATAGTGATTTATTCTTAGCACTAGAACCATTTATAGACTCTGTCTTAACTGTTGACCACCACAGAAAGAAGCTTCTCTACCCTAGGTTGAGGGTAGAATTTGTCTATGAATGAAAACATAAATATTTAGAAGGCAGTTTAGAAAACATGTTCATTTAACAAAACAGTTAAGATGCCACCTCTGCCACTTGCTGCCATGCCTTCTCTGCCATTATGGACTTTAACCCTCTGGGACAATAAGCCAAAATAAACTCTCTCTTAATTTGCTTTGATCATGGTATTTGTGGTGATTTAAGTAAGAGTGGCGCCCATAGGTTCATGTATTTGAATGCTTAGTCACCAAGGAGTAGAACTCTTTGAAGGAATTAGAAGGATTAGGAGGTGTGGCCTTGTTGGAGGAAGTGTCTCATTGGGAATTTTCTTTGAGATTTCAAAAGCCCATAATGCCCAATCTTCTCTCTCTCTCTCTCTCTCTCTCTCTCTCTCTCTCTCTCTCTCTCT
>JANHMN010000017.1:34637206-34658557 GCA_030674055.1 Rhabdomys pumilio
TCTCTCTCTCTCTCTCTCTCTCTCTCTCTCTCTCTCTCTCTCTCTCTCTCTCTCTCTCTCTCTCTTTCTCCCTGGTTGCCAATCAGGATATAGCTCTCAGCTATATCTTCCTGGTACCATGCTCCTTCCCAGCATGATGATAATGGATTCTGAAAACGTAACAAACTCACAATTAAAAGCATTCTTTTATAGAACTTGCTGTGGTCATGGTGTCTCTTCTCAGCAACAGAACAGTGACTAAAACAGAATTTTATCATAGCCGTGGAAAAGTAACCAATACGTTCTGCCAGTGAACTACATAGCACTTTCTAGGACTATGAACACTAGGCAGCAGAGAGCAACAGATCAGGGACACAGAAATTCCTCTATGTCCTGAAACTTAAGTAAAAGGCATCTTCAGCAGTGGGGTCCTAACATCTAGGACTTCTCATTTTGTCAGATGGGAGCGATGAAGTATAGAGATATGAAGTAAATTACCCAAAGTTACTCACTTAGTAAATAACACAGGGAAGATGTGAACAGGAAGCTGTGCTCGAAGTCCTATATCACACTGCCGCTAGCAGGTGACTTTTTCTCCAAATGTCTGCAATCCTCACAGAAACTGTCCACAACTATAAGTCTCTCATTTAATCATCTCCCAGTACTGCCTCTTCGAACTGAGAGAACTGCATAAGCAAAATGTCTTTTTACCTAGTTATCATGGGTCCTGAAATAAGAACACATCTATCTACATAATGTTCAATGAAAAAAACACATTTTTCAAAATTGCTATGCCCATGTTAGTTTCCTGTAGGCCGTGAGTGTTCAAGTACTCATGGCAAGAACTGAGTTGAACTTGAGGGTGCTCTACTCTCAAACAAAATTGTCTCTGATGTTTAAGCAGTGTCAAGTATTTTCAATACAAAGGATTTTCATTTTCTCACTCAGCTCTACCTGTTGAAGAAACCTTGGTGAATCTACTCAGGAGACTAACAGGAAAAAACAGGGCAGGAAATAGGGGTGTAATAAAGCATTTGCCTACAGAAGAACAAGCCCTGTTAAGAGAAACCAACAGAAGCTGGTACAGTTCCTAGGTCTGAGAATAGCTAAGAACCATCATCACACCATGGTATCTATAGGGAGGGCTCATGGAATCAAAAGACCAAATTGCAAGCTCACAGATAGGACCAGCCCTCAGTATTGATGACCTTCAAGAGAGGGTTGTGATCACTCCTTGAGACCCAGAAAAAAATTAATCCTGAGGAATAAGCTTGAAAATCTCTTCCATTTCCATGATCATAGTTCCACAGATGCCTGAAACCAGAGCAGGCAAAGGAGCTTGTGGTTCCTCCATACATGTCAGTAAGAAGAGGTAGTCATAATGGAGACACAGAAACTGTGAGGCCTGCTGTAAAAGGTCTGTCCCCCTTCCCTATTTGCCATGTCTATCTGTGAGGCCCCTTTTCAGTTCTTGCTTAGGCAGACATGAAACTCCTGGTGACTTCATTTGTGAAACTCCTGTCACATTCTAAGAATGCTTCAATCTCACAGTAAACTACCAATTCCTCTGGCTCTTACGGTCTCCTGCCCTTTCTGCAATGGTACTTGAGCCTTAGACACGGAAGCTATGTTATAGATGAGTCAGTTAGGACTGGGTTCCACAAATCTTCACTTTGATCAGTCTTGTTTTTCTATAAAGACCACCATCTTTATAAAGAGAGGGTTCCTTAAGGAGGGGTGTGAACCACATTTACCTATAGATCTAAGGACAAATATTTAGGGTATAATTAGGGACTATGCTGATTTTGTAAACTAGGGGTTGCAAGTTAATCACCAAGATCCATGACTTTACTAACCTCAGGCAATTAGCTAGGTTTTTGGTACAAGGCAGGATTTTCTTCTCTTTGTGTCTAATTACAGAGCTGTTGGTTACCCCCAATGTATGTGTACCACTAAGGCACCCCTCCTGTTACCATGTCATTATGGTCACTGTGGTTTATAGACATCATACTGAGTAGGAATATTGTTTATTTCCCCACTTTGGAAGCTTATATGGTACTTTCTTTGGTCCATAATAGCTAATCCTCAAGAGGGAGGGTTTTGGGTCACTTGGAGATGGCCTCTGATGACTGTTTCTTTGTTCCCTCAACCCTCAAAAAAAAACCTTTCTTTCTAAAAGAAAAGCTTCCTCATGTATAAGTTCCATGTTTTGAGGAGCAAGATGTACTCAATTCATGTTTACTCTGTTATCAACAGCAACAAAGTTATCGCAAACATGGAGCCATTTCACCCGTGACTAAAAATACCTGATATGCCCACTGAAGCCAGGCCACAGGATCCTGGTTGTACTGGAAGAGATCATGTAAGATAGAGGTGGCATCAGAGAAACAGACCAAGGCCAACTAGCTTCCCAGAGAATGGGACTGAACTTGAGATAAGATCTGGTTGGCTAGAGCTCTCTTACGATAGAGAAAATGGGGGCTTACAGGGCTCTATCTCTGTTAAGGAAGACACTAAATTATCTCTGTCACATTCAAAGATACTACCTAGGAAACTTCTACTCTAAACCCAGTTGTTCGTTGTCCATCATTAGCATGTGTGACAAAGGAAGCTCATGAACTAATGACGATGTGTGATTAGCATTAATATATGCAGTACATAATTAAAATGTGCAGTAATAACAGCAACAAACACCTTCCATCTCTGTAACACACACACACACACACACACACACACACACAGTCTTCTATCCAGAAAGAAGTCAATGTGACTATTTTAGGACTTACATCAGATGACAGATTTTAATTATTGTTTGGTTTTTATTTGTTTTTCTTTCCCCCCTCTGAGTATAATTCTCTATTGATTTTCCACTTCAGTTACAATAAAATCCAGGACTTGAAAATATGACAAAGCCCTATCAGATTTTCCCCTACTGGGTACCGTAGCTCACTTTATTATCATAGGACCTGTTCAGTAAATCATATTCAGTATCCTCTTACAATTAAGTTATAACAAATGTTTTATAATCACATACAATAGCAAACCCTACAGTGTATAACAAATCAAAATAGTAAATGTTTTGTGTTTTCCATTTAAATATGTATGTGTGTTTATCATTTAAAAAAACATTTTTTATATTGGGTCACTACTCAAAACATTTTTAGACTCCCTGTGACCTCTACCCTCCTTCCTGATTCACAGTCACCCGGTCCTTTGGCTGGCTAAGCTCTCACCAATTGCTAACCTTGTGTCTTTGTACCCTGACAAGTGGCATTTCCCCCAGAAACACACACACACACAAAACAATCTATCCCCAGACGTCCAAAAAGGACGTCTAATATCAATTTCCTCAAGTTCAAATGTCACATTCCCAGACAGGACGCCCTTGGTCATGCAATACAGGAGACACCGTCGTCATTCTCTTGTCTTTTGCCCTGCATTATTTTGCTTCAAAGCTTTTATCAAGCAAATGGTCGCATACTTTTTTTTTTTTTTTTTCTGTTTTCCTGCCCTGTCCTGGCTGTTAGAATGCAAATTCATCGGGAACATATGCTTCATTGCACTCACTGGTACATCTGCAGATCAAGAACAGTGATTGACATCAGGTTAAAACATGGCTACTCTCAGTGAGTGGTAGTTAGAGGATGAAGGAACAGGGGGCTAGAACAATGCAATGGCTTTTAGCAAATAGTGTGTTTAAGTAAGAGTCTTAACAAACCTAGGAGTGGAGTTCCATTTAGGGCTGAGTGTTACAAGCTCTCTCACACTCCACATTGTCCGGAAGTGGGTCTCTGTATTTGTTTCCATATGCTGCAGGAAGAAGCTTCTCTAATGATGGTTGGACAAGGCTCTGATCTACGAGTATAGCAGAATATCATTAGGAGTCATTTTTTTATTGGATATTTTATTTACATTTCAGATGCCATCCCCTTCCCCCACTTCCCCTCCCCAGAAAACCCCCATCCCATGCCCCCTTTTTCATTTTGCTTTTATACATTTTTTTAAAATGTTAATCAAAGGCTTTATAAGTATGGTAATGCTCAATCAGAAGTGTAACCCAATACCCAACCTAGATATGTAAGCTATCTTTGACTGGTAGAGACATGTGAACTTCTGTCTCCATGCCCCCTCTCTCTTTCTCTCTCTCTCATTACCTAGCTTCTCATCTACTTCATCTTCTCCTCTCTTTACTCCATATTTTCCTCTCGGTGCTCCTTCCCCCCTAGCTTCTCCTACATATTACCCTTCCTGTTAAAATAAAGCTTACTAGGAATCATTTTATCAGTACATATTTTTCTCTTTGCAGACCAATACTATTTGGTTTTGCCCTACAGCTCCTTTATAATTACACACACAGACACAGACACACACAGACACAGACACATACACACCTCTTCCTCATGATTGTTGTCTGGAATCTGACTACTGATAGCATCAAAGTACTTTTTTCAGCCAGATGAGGCTAAACCAGGTGATCCATTATACAGAGAAGAGGTCAGAGGAGTTCATGTGTGCCTGTCTTGCCTTGTCTTGACAAAGGTTTGAAGGAAATTTTAAGGCAAGACTGTCCTCTATAAAGTCTCCCTTTAAAGGCTATTGTTGGCAAAGCCTTCCCTATAATCTATGTGAACCTTTAGATGTTTAAGATCCTATGACTTAATAATTCTTACACCCATCCAGACATGGTGGCTCACACATAAAATTCTAGCCTTAAAAAATAAAGGCTGAAGGATTAGGAGCTCAAGGTCATACTGCTTTGGCCAAACAGTGATAAAAGGCTAGTGTCAGATAAAGGAGACCCTATCTCAGAAGAACTCTCCAACTATATTAAAGTCTGCGTTAGCCACAAATCCAATCTTATTCCCAACATTTTTTACTTTTGAAATCTAATTAAGTGTTTTAATGAAACATGGAAAAATTTTAATATCATCCAGAATATAGCTAATTTTATATGCAATTCATTTCAAAATTTAAGAGAGAAAGGGAGGATGCTTCTATTTTCCAAAGTAGCTACTTTGGTTTATTAGCAAGGCAGTACATCAAAACCAATTGTTTTCAAAACAAATAAATTGGCCCATTTCACTTACAAGTGGTCTGGCTCAGATTTTCCATCCCACTTTCCCAGAATTAACTCTCCCAAGGCTCTGTTTCTAAAAGAGAGAAAACCGTGGCAACCATATCCTAAATAGCAAGGCTCAGGATTAGCAGAGAGTAAGACAAAGAACTGAACCAGACCCAGAGCACATTTGCTGGCCATTCCACAGACTTCCAGCATAAGAAAACATTGGAGAATACAGTGATTTATTTATTTACTTACTTACTTATCTATCTGATAAATATTTATGTGTAAAATATTAGTTTTGTATTAAATGTTGGTCACAGTTATTAGCACTGAGATAAAATGCTGAATATAAACAAAATATTGTTTCTAGGATTATAAGAACTATAAATACAAAAAAAGAACTATAAATACATCAGCATGCAAATAAGCTAATTAAGAGAGATCTTGTTAGAGATTAATGAGTCCATGCAAAAAGTCAAAGGTCTTAGGAAATGAAGTAGCATCTGGGGGTGCAAGTGGACAGGGCTAGAGTTGATTGAATAAACTGAGTAAGGCTGACTGTGTACAGTGGCTCTCGGAGCACCCTGATTGAGTGGAGAAAAGGAACCAACCTTGCAAAGGTCTCTGGAAGACATCTCCCAGAAACAAGAACAAAAAGACTTTAAAGTAGAAAGATGCTTGTAATGTTTGAGATAAAGAAAAGCCAGGATGGCCAGAAGAAAGTGAACAAGGGAAAGAGTTGAAGGTGGTACAGTCAGAGAACTAGCAGGTTTCCAAGAAAATATGTATTTGGTTCAGGAGGATGGAGAGATGATTCTGGTTAATATACTTGCTGTATATTAACAGCAAGTATCAGGGGTACTGGGGTTTGAATTACAGCATCCATGCAATGAGCCAAATGCTAGGCATACTGTAAATACTTATAACTCCAGCTCCAAAGCATCTGACACCCTTCTCTGGTCTCTCCTCCTACCCAGACACATACATGTGTGTGCATGGACTCAAGCAGACATACATACACTCAAAGATAAATAACATGTTTTAAAAGTTAAAAAATATATATATATCTATTACGTTCAAATGAGTGTTGCTACTATTGTAAAAACACCTATTGCTAAAATAATTCTTAGAAGACATTATCTTTGGTGTTATAAAATAATAACAATAGTAATAATACTAGTCACTTGCTAGAACCAACATTGCTCCAATACTTAAATTACAGATACACAACAGGAGAGAAGAGAGGAGAAAGAAAGGGAGTAAAGTTAGTAGAAGCTACAGGCCAGTATCTCTGAGGCATATGAACATGAAACTTCTCAATAAAATATCACAACTCAAGTCCAGGAGTACCTCAAAAAGAATGTCCTTTCTGCTACAGTGGGACTTACCCCAGAAATTCAAGAAATGCTCACCACATGCAAACCAATTCCAATAATACACAAGTAAAATGAAGGATAAAGCTACATGATTTTTCTCAGTAGCTACGTAAAATGCATCCAAAAGACAAGCAGACAGAAAAGAACAAAAGCAAACAAAAAGCAAACAAGGCTCTCTAAGCTAGGACAGTAGCTTTTTGTGGGTTAGAAAATACAAGGTTGTTAGTATGTCCATAGTACCTAATGGAGTCTACTTATTCAGGAATATCCCCACTTCAAAGTACCAATGGCATTCTTTCCAGAACTAGAAAATGCCATGCTGACATTTCCCTATTTAATATTCGTGCATGAAGATGCTTTGATCTAATTCACTGATTATTGTCTTCCCTCCAGTTCTTTCCCTATCCACTTCCCTATCACTTTTGCTTCTAAGTTCATGTTGTCTCTCTTTCTTCCTCCCTCTCCCTCTCCCCCACTTCACCCTGCCCTCTCTTTAAAATCCAGGGTCCACTTAGTGCTGCCTATTTGGGCATGGCTGTGGGACCATCTACTAGAATGGGGCCAGCTATTCAGAAACTGTATCCATGAAGAAAGAATACTGTTCTCCCCACCAGCCACCAACTGCCCATAGGTCTTCTGAAAAGAATGGCCTTTGTGAGTCCCTCGATGCTCCATCTGAGAGGTTGGCTGATCTGATATTATACAGGTCTTATGTACACAGTTACATACATTGTGAGTTTATTTGTGCCATGGCCCTGTCACATTCAATAAATAATGTTTTGCTGCAAATATCTACTCCCTCTTTCTCATTTTTTCTGTACCGTCTTCTACAATGACCTATGGACCTTGATGCAGAGAATAATGTAGATATCCTAGTAGTCAAAAATGAGAGAGTATGCAAAATCATGGAGTAGTAAAAGACCCATTTTGTGCAAACCTTAGCACAAAAGCAAAGCTGGAAACATCTTGATACCTACAATCAAAACACACATCAGTCCTAACAACAAATGTGTCTGATTCTTACTAGAAGTGACACTCTTGTAAATAGAACAGAATGGAAAACTGAGAAATAGATGCATATACTAATGGCCATTTAACTTCATCGGTGATGCCAAAAGATATCAGACAATTTAAGGGAAATTCTAGCTCTTCAGCAAATACTTCTGTGTAAACTGGATAGCCAAGATGCAAAAAATGAAACTAGATCCATATCTCTGACCAGTCACAAAAACAAACAAACAAACAAATAAACAAAACCCCCACATATAACACAGATCTCAAACCTAACTAGGAAACTATTAGGAGAGAATACATAAAAAGCACTTCAAGACATTGTCATGAGCAGGTTTTTCCTTAGATAAGACAACCCAAACAAAATTAAACAACTGTGTCAGTGGCCAATAAGAAGTATTCACAAAGAAAAAAAAAAAACAGAAAAGACAGAGTAAAAAAACTGTCTGTCCAGCAGGAGAAAATAGTCAGAAAAGATTCAGCCAGTAAAGCTGATATCCAAACTACATTCAACAACAAAAAAGTTATTGCAAATGGGTTGATCATCTGAGTAGACATTTTTTTAAATTGTATATTTTATTTATTTACAATACAGATGTTATCCCCTTTCGCCATTTCCCCTCCCTAAAACCCCTATCCTTTACCCCCTCTTCCTTTATGCTTTTATACCATTTTGATTACATGCATGTATTAAGGTCAGTTCTAGCTTGAGGGTCTAGCAATACAATAGATGCAAATAGTTGAGGAACAAGCAATACAATAAACACAAATAGTCAAAGAAGAAACAAGGCATTAAACCCAGTTACATGAACACTCCCATGATCACTGTTTCTAAAGGCTTATCAGAATGACCAAAGTATCTGAGCTTACTTCCCTATCCTAGCCTAAGGTAATTTTCATGTCTGAAGCCTACTTCCTTGTTCTAGCCTAAAATTTAGATTCCTGTCTGAAATTACTTCTTTGTTCTGGCCTAATATTTAGATTCCTGCCTGAGATTACTTCTTTGTTGTAGCCTACGATTTAGACTCCTACCTGAAATTACTTCTTTGTTCTAGTCTAATGTCAGATTCCTGCTTGAAGCCTACTTCCTTGTCCTTGGCCAATGTCATTTTCCTGCCAAGCAGCCGCTTTTCTTGACATCGGCCCATGTCAGCTTCTTGCCAAGCAGGCCCAAAGGCTCTCCACCTCTCCCCCATTTTTATTTCATTAACAAGACTGAGCCTGTCTTAGGTCATTCTGACAAGAATGTCTTCCTTACCCATCAAGGAATATGCATTATCAAAGGCAATGCACTTATGTCTTAGGTTGGTAAGGCTCTGTGCAGAATTTACTCGTCCTTGGTTTGCCAGTCTGTTAATTTAATAACTCTGTCTGGGGCTCCATTTTCAGGCTTAAGCCATGTACATTGGCTGCCAACATGTTGATGTTGTTAAAGATAAGCTTTAACATGGTGGGCAGGAATAAAAGTATTCCCAGGACAAGAAGGGCTAGCCTAATCAAGGTATGTATGCTATTCCTGAGGTTTGTACAAAATTGAAATACTGAGCTCAGGCCATGGATAATTTTATCAGCATTATCTGCAGCATCAAAGGCCAACAGAGCAGCATTCTTTAAATTCATAATCTCACTATGTAAAGTTAACACAACCAGAGAGGTGTTAGGATTATGCCAAATATCCTACAGGTGGTATCTTTAAACATTTTCTAATTATAATGGCAATCATTGTAAATTTCAAAAGTAACACTACTTCAGTGATATTTGTCATGACACTTAAGATGGCTCCTAACTCTTGAACCCTGAACCTCCTTCAGATAATTTGAATGGGTTATAGAGCATCATTCATTGTTCCAGATACCTACATAAGTGCTTTTGTATACTCAATACATTAGTAACATTTTTTTGCTAGATGGTTAACAAAAATAGTTGTCTTAACTCCTCTGTCATTGCTACTGCAGAAGTAGTGCTGCTAGCAGTTAATGGAATTAAAGCTGTTATACCAGCAATAATCAAGCCTGCTACCCTCTAGCTTCTGCTTAAAGCCTAACTCACTTCTTTCAGCACTTTCAAGATTTTTTCACAGAACCAAGGTTTTCTACTACTCAGGACAGTAAGACAAAAGCTGGTTGATAGACCCCTGTAACAAACATGCCAGGTTTCAACACACTAACATAATTGGAAATTATACAGTCAATGCAACTTACAATAAATGTTGTAGAAGAGACAAAACCAATTTTAGCTTGACAATTAAAAGAGCCTTAAAACATGCACTAACCCTTGTCTGAAATCCATATCCTGTCCCAACATTATCTCTTGCTATCCTAACATCATAGCGAGCTATAGCTAGCTTCCAAATATGTCTCTGACAAAGTCCAGATCCAGTTTTTCAAAAGTAGACTGTTATTTCCCATATTGGATTGATTTCTAGACCAGTACATGATTGAGTACTAAGAGCTGGGCACCTTTAAGAAGAATAGAAGAGACATAATTTCTCTTTTCAATTTTCTATCACACAAGGTCTAAAAAACTTGAGGCAAGGCAGCTTGTCCCATCTGGGATATAGTCAAGCAAAGGTGGGTCAGAAACATGTCCAATACACCTTCCCAGTCACCCTTGTCAGGGCACTCAGCAAGCTCACAGGTTGGCATCATTCTTTGTCTTAGCAACAGCATGTCTCAACAATCTTTTTAAAGTTCCATGGGCCTCTTCCACAATACTGTGTCCTTGAGGATAATATGAAATCCCTGCAAGAAATTTTTGACAAAAAGTCTTGACTGCTCAACTACAATTGCCAGATGCATTATCTGTTTTTTTTTAATTGGATATCTTATTTATTTACCTTTTAATGTTATCTCCTCTCCCATTCCCCCCAAAAACCCCTTATCCCATCTCCCTCCTCCTATTTCTATGAGCGTGTGCTCCCACCATCCTCTCATTCCTGCCTTCCTGCTCTCAAATTTCCCAACACTAGGGAATCCAAAGTTTCAGGCACCAAGGCCCTCTACTTCCACTGATGCCTGACTAGGCCACCCTCAACTACCTATACAGGTGGAACCATGAGTCCCTCCCTTTGAATTCTCAGGCTGAAGATTTTAGAATGGCTACTCCAGCTTGTTTCTTAGAACCATTTGCTTGAAAAAATTATTTTCCAGCCTTTTACTCTAAGATAGTGTCTTTGTCACTGAGGTGGGTTTTCTGTATGCAGTAAAACACTGGGTCTTGTTTACATATACAGTACATTAGCCTATGTCTTTTTATTGGGGAATTGAGTCCATTGCTGTTAAGAAATATTAAAGAGAAGAGATTGTTGCTTCCTGTTATTTTTCTTATTAGCAGTGGCATTGTTTGTGTGGCTATCTTCTTTTGGATTTGTTGAAAGAGGATTACTTCCTTGCTCTTTCTAGGGTATAATTTCCCTCCTTCTATTGGAGCTTTCTTGCTATTATCCTTTGAAGTGCTGGGTTTTGGAAAGATATTGTGTAAATTTGGTTTTGTCATGGAATATCTTGGTTTCTCCATCTATGGTAATTGAGAGTTTTGTTAGGTATAGTAGCCTAGGCTGGCATTTGTGTTCTCTTAGGGTCTGTATGACATCTGCCCAGGATTTTCTCACTTTTGTAGTATCTGGTGAGAAGTTTGGTGTAATTCTGATAGGTCTGCCTTTATATGTTACTTGGCCTTTTTCTCTTACTACATTTAATATTCTTTCTTTGTTTTGTGCACTTGGTGTTTTGATTATTATGTAATGGAAGGTATTTCTTTTCTGGTCTAGTCTTTTTGGCATTCTGCAGGTTTCTTGTATGTTTGTGGGCATCTCGTTCTTTAGGTTAGGAAAGTTTTCTTCTATAATTTTGTTGAAGATATTTATTGGCCCTTTAAGTTGAAAATCTTCACTCTCTTCTATACCTATTATCCTTAGGTTTGGTCTTTTCATTGTGTCCTGGATTTCCTGGATGTTTTGTGTTAAGAAGTTTTTGCATTTTGTGTTTTCTTTGACATTTGTGTCAATATTTTCTATGGTATCTTCTGCACCTGAGATTCTCTCTTCTATCTCTTGTATTCTGTTGGTGATGCTTGTGTCTATGACTCCTGATTTCTTTCCTAGGTTTTCAATCTCCAGGGTAGTCTCCATTTGTGATTTCTTTATTGTTTCTACTTCCATTTTTATATCCTAGATGGTTTTGTTCAATTCCTTCACCTGTTTCGTTGTGCTCTCTTGTAATTCTTTAAGGGATTTTTGTGTTTCCTCTTTAAGGGTTTCTACCTGTTTACCTGTGTTCTCCTCAACTTCTTTGAGAGTGTTATTCATGTCCTTCTTAAAGTCCTCTATCATCATCATTAGAAGTGATTTTAAATCTGAATCTTGCTTTTCTAGTGATGGGGAATTCAGAACTTTCTAGTGTGGGAGAACAAGGTTCTAATGATGCCAAGTACCCTAAGTTGCTGATGCTTATGTTCTTGCACTTGTCTTTCTCCATCTGGATCTTCTTAGTGCTACCTGCCCTGTCTCTGACTGGAGCCTGTCTTTCTTATTATCTTGGTTGTGTCAGAACTGTGTGGGGTGGATGTTGCTACTGGGGTTAGAGCTGAGGCCCAAGATCTGCTCAGTGCTCAGTGCTCAGTCGAAGACCAGAAGGAACCAGTGCTCCAGGCCAGGAATGAATTCCTGGGTCTCAGTGAATCCCAGTTACTCCCTGTTTGGGGCAGGTGTTGCTGTCTCCTTACCTAAGATACTTCCTGGGTTAGAGCTCCTGGGAGCCTTGCTTCCTCTGGGTTCTGTGAGATTGTATGCAGAGCTGCCACCTGGGATCTGCTCAGTGCTGAGTAGACATTTTCAAAACATGAAGACATTCAAATGGTCACAAAGTCAAAACACAAAAATCAATACCAAAATGTCATCTGACCCAAAGAATATTGCTATGGTCTAAACATGAGATGTCCCCAAAGGCTCCTGTGTTGAAGGTATGACTTCCAGCTGGGAAAAATGGGTCCAGCCAACTCTAAACACAAGCCCTTACCAAAATTAACCTTTCTCCCTTTAACCTGTTTATCTTAAGTATCTGTCATAGTAACAGACAGATTGCTTTACACAGATTTACACAGGTGTAGTTTACACAGATGTCATTAAAATGATTTTAAAAAAATTGGAGAAGATACAGAGAAAGAAGGATTTACGTCATCAGGTGACTGGATGTTTGTCAAGACTTTAACTCAATGACCCCTTTGCTGAATACAGAGTCAAAGAAACTGTTAGAAATGTCTGGGAACTCGCACCTTTTTATGTTTATTGTAGCACTGGTTGCTAAGATATAAACTCAATAAAGGTGTCCTACTGACTAGTAAGCCTGAATACAAAATACAAATATAATGTACGTACAATGGAACATTATTCAGCCTGTTTTGTTGCTTGTTGTTGTTAGTGTTTGTTTGCTTGCTTGCTTGTTTGTTTTTTGAAACATGGACAGAACTAATGACAATGTAATGAAATGGCAGCCCCAGAAGCATTTGTACTGTGTGTCCTCTTTTATATGTGAAAACCAAATAGTTGATCTTACATTAGAAGTGGTGCTGATCTTTAGGAGCTAGAGAGAACGGAGGGAGGTGAAATAGAAGGAGGCTGAATAAGGAGTGTCAGAATAGAGTTATGAATAATTTCTGGTGCTGTATAGCATAGTGAATTGACCATCAATTGCAAAGATATATTATATATTCCAAAGTAACTTGGAGAAAGATGTTGTAAATTTCCTAACACAAAGCAATGAGTGTTTGAGAATATATAGATGCCAATTGTAATAATTTTATGATTACACACTGGATACATTTATCAGTTCATTATATTGTACATCAATGTGTATAATTCCTATATACCTAGCCCATAAATTCCTTTTTTAAAAGAAGAAAATTATTCATCTTACATTTTGGGAAAGCAGAAATTATAACTCCATTCTTAGTAAAAGAAGAGGAAAGAAAAATAGCTTAATTTTATCTGGGTGTGTTGACAAATGCCTACAATCCCATCACTTGGAAAGCTGAAGCAAGAGATCCCCAAAGCAAGTTGGCAAACTAGACAAAGAAAATGGGTGGGCTTTGAGTTCAGTGAGAGACCCTGCCTCAGAAAATGAAGTGAAGAGCAATCAAGAAAGATTCCCAGGGCTGGAGAGATGACTCAGCTGTTAAAGGCTAGGCTCACAACCAAAAATCTAAGAAATATTCCCAGTGCCAACCCCTAGTCCTCATATGCATTACACAAACAAGTGAACCCACATGCATGCGAATATTCACACATACATGTTCGGAACACACTCTTTCCCACATAAAAATGTAGAGAATGATAACTCAGACAAATATAAGTAGAAACTATGGTGGCCATAATAATAAGGTTAAAACAGTAAATAAGATTATAATATGTAGGGGAAGCTAAGGTGGGAGGAGTAAGAAGAGGAAGAGGAAAAGGAAGAGGAGGAGCTAGAGAGAGCAAAGAGGTAGGAGGATGAAGAGTCACGCATGGAGAGCAGTCCCAGGCAACAACTTATATTTAGGTTAGCTAATTGGGAAACAACTCTAATTGTATGGGCATATTGTTATTGAGCATTACCAAACATATAAAACCTTTGATTAATTTTTAAGCATTAGCTTTTCATTCATACCAGGTACTGTGTGGTTGGCAAGATTGTCAGGGCTCAGCCCAACCATGTGGAGACAGCGTGGAAGATTGGCAGAGCCATCTCCCACGCTGGTGTCTTGTGGGTGGCAGGGCTGGTGTTTCTGGCTGCAGTGTGCACATGGCCTCCAGCCTTGTAATATTTCGGCTGAGTTAGGCAGAGCCACAGCAAGTTAGATAGTCCACTTGACCAGCAGCTGTTTTTTAAACAATTACTTCAACAATAGTATGTTGTCTTAGTTAGGGTTTCTATTGCAACAGTACACCATGACCAAAAAGCAAGTCAGGAATGGAAAAGTTTATACAATTTACATTTCCACATCACAGTTCATTATCTAAGGAAGTCAGGAACTCACACAGGGCAGGACCTGGAGGCAGGAGCTGATGCAGAGAACACAAAGGGGTGTTACTTACTGACTTGCTTCCCATGGTTTCCTTAACTTGCTTTCTTATAGAACCCAGGACCAGCAGCCCAGGGATAGCATCACCCACCGTGGCTGGGCCCTCCTTCATTGATCACTAATTGAGAAATTGCCTCACAACTGGATCTCATGGAGATATTTTCTCAACTGAGGCTCCTTCCTCTCTGCTGTGGCCAGCTTAGGCCAAGTGGACACAAAACAAGCCAGTAGACATATTGACACATTGCTTAATCAAGCAAATGTCACTATTGTGACTATATAGGTAGCAATTTATTTGCTATCTGGATGGATACCTTAAGCAAAAGCAACTCAGCTACAATTCAGGATTGAAACATAAAACAAAGATTAAGTTTTCCCATTCTGGGGAAGATGATGGGAAGTGTTTTGTTGTTAATTTAACACCTGTAGGATAGAGTGCAAAATGTGGAGCAGGAAGTCATTTTGTGTTTTGTTTACAAAAATTCTTTTCAATCCCATCTCAAGGTACTGCCCAGATCTTTATATAATCTCCCAGTGGGGTATGGAAATTTTCTATTTAAAAGAACTCTAAGTAGTTATTACATACCACCAATTTAACTAATAGTGCTTAACTGGTCAAAGTCCCATGAAGAAGGTTTTATCACCAGGGAGTATTGGTTTGTTTTATCAACAGTGCCTACGGAGTTTCTAGCAAGTGTTTTGTTGAGTGAGCCTGCTTTCTTTACTTCATAGTTTCTTTCTTTTTTTCTTCCTTTTTTCAGTAGTAAGAACTGAACCTAGGTATCCCTGCATGATTGACAAGCACTGAGCTATATCTCTAGCCCTCTTTTTTATGATTTATTTTGAGGCATGTTCTTTCTATGTTACCCAGGCTAGTCCTGAACTCGCTCTGCAGCCCCAGCAGGTATTGACCTTGTAACCCTCCTTCCCAGTTTCTCCTTCTGCTGGTGCTACTGACCAGGTCCAGCTCTGTCTGAGAATTTTATTCATCTTTTACTCTTTTCAATAACTCCAAGTATTACAGTTGCTTTCTTTTTTTGTAGGTATGGAATCTTAAAGACAAGGTAGAATATTTGTTGGGGATATCAGACAGACCAGCTCAGAAATCTGGGTTCATATTCCTTATATAGTTAAAACATATGATATCTCCTCAATGTATTCTACCTAAAGGCATAGGCAGAAAATAATAAAGGCATGAAATCTCTTGCCCTTGGTTGTATGTTTTAGATTCTGACAGTGTGGTAGTTTCAATAAGAATGGGTCCTATGGCACATATATTTCAATGCTTGGTCGTCAGGAAGTGGTAATACCTGAGAGGAATTAAGGCTCTGGCCTTGTTGGAGTAGGTGTGACTTTGTTGGAGGAACTGTGTCACTAGGGGTGGACTTTGGCCAAAAGCTCAAGCCAGACCCAATGGCTTTTCCTTCCTGCTCCCTGCCTATCTGAATGTAGAACTCTCAGCTACCTCTCCAGTACCACATCTGCCTGTGTGCAGCTATGCTCTCTGCCATGCTGATAATAGACTAAAACTCTGACACTATAAGCAAGTTCCAGTTAAATGCTTTCCTTTATAAGAGTTGCCATGGTCATGGTGTCCCTGCACACAGCAACAGAACATTGGATAAGACAGGAAGAAGGGAAAACTTATCAATTTTGTTGAAGTAGTGTAAGAAGCTAGTTATCTCCATCCAAAGATTCCGTGAAGCTGGGGGTGAGGGTGGGGAACAAAAAAAAATCCTCACTTTATACTCAACATCCCACTGCTCTTTGTGCCTGGTCTTCCTTCTGTTACTGATTATTGTCTTCTCAGTTTCATTCTGAAGGAAAACTCATGTCGAACTACCTCAAAACCATTTGAGTGGAGCATTTGGTCCCAGATCCTCTTCTGGAGGATCAATGTGCTGTCTGTAACTGTCCAGTTTCCTGTCTAGACAACATAGGAAAGATGGGGAGTGGAAGAGAACACAGTCCCTTTGTCCAAACCAGCTGTGCTGATTCAAGGTCTGGGCATAAGTAGCTTCCCTGAAAAAGTGACTTGTGTAGCTCTGACAATGTCATTGGCGTATTTATGCAAGAATTAAGACCATGTAGTGATTTTTCTCAGCCAGCCTGCTTTCTGTTGCTATAACAAAGCACCTGAGGGAAAGAAACTCAAGTGGGAGAGGGGCTGTTGGCTCATTGTTTCAGAGATAGCTACCCAAGATTGGCCAGGTTTATTGGTTTGGGCCTGAGAGGAGGGAGAGGAAGATGAGGAGGAGGAGGAAGAGGAGAATGAGGAAGAGGAGGAGGAGGGGGGAGGGGGAGGAGGAGGAGGAGGAAGAGGAAGAGGAAGAGGAAGAGGAAGAGGAAGAGGAAGAGGAAGGTAGGGAACAGCAAGTTAAAGTTGAGGAGAAGTGGGGCAGTAGAAAACAAAGTCCAGAGACAAAATATACCCTTTAAAGGCATGCTCCTTTTCTCCTGCTTCCTCACAGTAGACTCTAACTCCTAACGGCTTCTCCAGGGAAATACTACAGAGCCAACCCATAGTGTTACATTTCATATAAGAGTAAATATAGCAGGGGCAGGGGGGAGGGCATGGGAGAAATCACTCTGTAGTTAAGAATATTCACAGCAGTAACCATGAGGACTTTCAGTCTGGTCCCAGAACCCACATAACAAGCAGGACAGAGGCTTACACTCTGGGGTGGAGCTAGCTGGATTATTGCAGCTCACTGGCTGCTAACCTAGTGGCACACTATGCTCCAGGTTCAGGAAGAGACCTTGCCTCATGGGAATAAGTCAGAGAACGCTAGGAGAGGGTACCATGCACACCCAAACACACGCATACCCCATATTCACAGACTCAAAAGAGAACAGGAGAGAACTATATTTTAATAAGATACTCCTCATATTTGGGAGCTTTCTAAACTCCCAGTTGTACTCCTGCTGAGGTCTGCTGACTGTGATCTCTAAACCCTAGCTACCTGTCTTCTGTTCTCCACATGACATCCACACTGAAGCTTCTTTGTGCATTATCTCAAAAGCTGTCAGTGCCAGTTCTTCACACTGCAAGTGGAAGCAGGAGTCCTGGCAATGGTCCACAATATGCACGCCATCAGCACTCAGCTGTGGTTCTCTCACAATCTGGCCAGCAATGGCCCCTTGCTCCGGAACAGCAAGTACACACTCACCCCAGAGCTGCTCCCATGTCTCTCTGCCTTCTTCTTTCCTACCTACTAGGCCCTGGTTTCTGACATTACACCATTTCACATCCTGTTTATTCCTGCTTCTTTCTGCTACGACACACTATCATTTTCACAAAGACAAAGGTTTTGTCCACTGCTCCATCATCTTAGAAAGCTTGGCATGCATGACACAGACCTTAGAAATGTTTGTTCAATGAATGAATTGCCTTCTGTTATGAAAGTCATTATCCACTCGACTAGTTCCGACCCAATTCTAACATACTTTGAGGCTTCTCAATCAGTGCTGAATTTTCAAACGATGCGATAGGTTTCATTTGACTCAAGAAAAACTCGGCATACTGAAGAAAATGAAGGTCAGCAGGTTTCACTTTTCCATTTAATAGTACCAAGTAGACTTTACCTAATAAAGCCTCCTTTCTATTATTATAAACAGTTGGACAATGGAATATCTGCTGAGCGTGAAGGATGGCTTTCTCATGGGGACCATGAACACTCAGAGGAGGCTCTCTGTTTATGTTCTCGTCTGAGCTGTGGATTTGGGCCGAGTAGTCAGAACTCTGAGTGCCAAGAAAACAGTGCCATTGTGTTTAGAATTAAAATGGTAGCCTACAAAGTAGGGCATTTGCTTCTGCAGCCTTACCTGGCTTGGTGTTCTCAGGTTGTTTCATATTTCTGAAAGTCGGGAATGCGTAAAAAGAATCTTAAATGTTTCTGTAGAGATGAGAAGTTACATCTTGTAAAACTTACTATCCAGTTAAGTACAATATTTATATTATTTTTTTAAGCTTATTTCTCTGTTCATTTATATTAATGGCCTTGGGGAATCAAATAGCTCCTGGTGTTGTATTCATTTGGGGGCATAATTTTAGCCCATTTAAAAACTATAAAAATTCAAGTTAATTTTATATCGAATTTTATTTATTTATTTATTTATTTATTTATAACTTTAACCTTTGGGAAGTCTTCAAGGAACTCCCTCTTAGAGTCACATTACAAATGTTGGCTGACTCCAGTGTGTGAGGCTCTAGCTATATATAGTACAGTGATGGCTTGTATCCATAAGGCAAGACAGGAAACCCAACTTGGCTGTCCAGTCTAATTTAGATGCCATTCTACAAGAAAGACTCCAGCAAGCCACAGTCCTTGGATTTTTCCCAATTTACTAAGAAGAGCCTTTTTCATTAAAATATTACCTCAGTTGGTAAAGTCACACTATAGACAGACATTTTCCAAGATGAAAAACAGTCTCTTCAAGTTGCTAGGCACATGGCAGACTTTCTACAGAGAAGGCACTGTGCCAATTAGATGATCACTATCTCCCTGTTATTTCACAGTGTCCTAAATAGTTTTGCTGCACTAAGAAAAGGAAAGCATAAAAGGCTCACCGTGTACAAGGAGGAAAACTGGAAGTCTTAAATGCCTGAATCAGAGAATAAGCACTGCAGACTTTTTGAGAAATGAAGATTGAGAAATGAAAATTAGATTTATACCTATGCCTCCCTGGCTTCCATCCTGATTTATAGAAGGTTCCATGGAGGAGATAGCACGCTTTTAAAATATTTTAAGCATGAGCCACAGGGACAACTTTCTAGGTAACTTTAATTCATATATATTAAATGTTATTGTTTTAGATAGGTTTCTATTGGCATGATAAAACACCATGGCCAAAAGTAGTTTGGAGAGGAAACGGTTTATTTGCTTACATGTCTTGGGTCATATACAGTTCATTGGGAGACGCTAAGGCAGGAACAAAAGCAGGGCAACAACCTGAGGACAGAAGCTGATGTAAAGACCATGGAAGACTGCTGCTTACTGGCTTGCTCAACCTGGTTTCTTCCACAACACGGGACCACCAGCCCAGGGATCACAGTGGGGTGGGCACTTCTCCATCAATCACTAATTAAGAAAATACCCCACAGGCTTGACTGCAGCTGGATTTTATAGAACATTCTCTCAGCTGAGAGTCTCTCTTTCCAAATGACTTGTGTTCAATTGACATAAAACTAGAGTACCCAGTTGTCAAATTTGAAAATATTAGCCTAGTTCCTACATTCTAGGACATGGAAGTAAAATCCTTATTTTTAGATGGGCTTGAAACTCCAGATACCTTTAAATTGACAACTGGGCATTTTTAAGCAGAAAAAATCCACAAGAACAGGAGAACAGGAGAGTCCACCTGAAAGGAAAAGAAGAAAAACATAAAAACAAAACAGAAGGCAACATCTGAGGTTATCATCTTGGAAATCCAAAATGGCAGTTGTAGAGAATTCCTAGAAAGCAACTATCTAGTCTATATCAGAAAGACAAACTCCTTAATGTCCGAGCCTATTCATGCCTGAAACTTTCCATCTATAGGAAATGTTTGAACAGGAATTAGTAGTTGAATCATAGAAAGCCACTGGAACCAAACATTTACTCTGAGAAGAGGAGGCAGCTGGGAAAGGGGGTGCAGCCTAGAGCCTCGTTGTAAACACACTACAGACTGAACTGACAGTAACATTACATTTCAGACAATGTGAGGTGTGGGGGCACACATTATCCTAACAGGTATTCAGGATAATGGGAAGAGAATGAAGTCCCCCTTGAGAAACTGATAACACAACTTGAAAACTACATTTGTCGTATAACCCTAGTAAGTACGTCATCTGCACACATGAAGGTGTGTAACAAAAGCAGCTAACAGTTGGCTTCTGTCTTGAGAATACAAGAAATAAGTCCAGGAAATCAAAAAGGGTTAGGTTCCTGCCTTACTGCCCTTTTGTATAAGTCTAGTAACATTGGTTGAAATATATTCACAATTAAAATAAATTTACATTTCATTTCATTTTGACCTTTTATGGTTTTGTTTTCTTTAGACAAGGTCTCATTATGTAATTCTGGGTAGCCTGGAACTTACTACATTGACCTAAGATGCACAGAGATTTTCCTTCTACTGCCTCTCAAGTATTGGGATTAAAGGCATATATCATCACATTAAGAAAAAAAATTAAAGACAAATAAGGGCTGGAGAAATGGCTTGATGATTTATTGCTCTTGCAGAGATTCTGAGTTTGAGTCCCAGCACCCACCTGGCAGCTCACAACCATCTGTAACTCCAGTTCCAGGGGATTCAACACACTCGTCTAGCCTCTGTGGGCACCAGATACCCAAGTGGTACACAGAAATGCATTCAGGCAATAGACCCATACAGATAAAAAATTTAAAGATAAAAATAGATGATTTTTAAAAAGATGGAAAAGGTACATCCAGAAATCTGCACATATACGTAACACATCAGCTGAGACAATCATAGAACAATATAATAGAGATATATGTGATAGATTTAAATTCTTAAACTAAACTTGAATTCAAGGAATAAACTTGTGGTTGGTTGTGTGTTTATTTTGTTTTGTTAAGGTTGCTTGTATAAATGTTCAGGAGTACTATTGGAATTAGAGGTAGTTGTTGTTTTTCTGTTGTTGTTGTTGTTGTTGTTGTTGTTGTGTTTCGCTTCTAATAGTCAAATGAATTCAGATATATTTTGACTTTCTGGAAGTCCATGTAGAAATGGCCTTTCTCCTCAGATCACATTTCTGGTGGCCTTCCTGGAGAAGCTGTTTAGGTTAGGGGTATTTTGTTGGTGGTAGTGGTGTTTTGTGTGTGTGTGTGTGTGTGTGTGTGTGTGTGTGTGTGTGTGTGT
>JANHMN010000017.1:34667408-34697965 GCA_030674055.1 Rhabdomys pumilio
TTGCTTTGCTTTGCTTTGCTTTGCTTTGCTTTGCTTTGCTTTGCTTTTCTGGTTGCTCATTTCCCTGAGAGGCTCCATTATATAAGCAGCTTTTTTCTCCATTTTGAGGGAGAAGGATTACTGTAGCCCCTGGATGGACCAAAACACTGTACCATCTGTTAATCACTACCCACCCAGATGGACAAATGACTTGTTCCTGGGATTATAAAGGGAGGCACATTGTAAGTTTATTAAGGAGAGTTGAAGCTTCAGGGACACATGAGCAATGATATAACTCCCTCACTACCCTAGTTATGGTTACTATTGTTTTAATGAAGCACCACAACCAAGATTGAGTTGGGAAGGAAAGAGTT
This sequence comes from Rhabdomys pumilio, assembly GCA_030674055.1. Lineage (NCBI taxonomy): Eukaryota > Metazoa > Chordata > Mammalia > Rodentia > Muridae > Rhabdomys > Rhabdomys pumilio. The sequence continues at coordinate 34,667,762 of JANHMN010000017.1, forward strand.
TATTTGGCTTACACTTCCACATTGTAGTTCATCTGAATGAAGTTAAGATAGTAACTCAAATGAGCCAGGATCCTGGAGGCAGGAGCTGATACAGAGGCCATAGAGGGGTGCTGCCTACTGGCATGCTCCCCATGGCTTGATCAGACTGCTTTCATATAGAACCCAGACCACCAGCCCAGGGGCAGCCTCATCCACAATGGGCTGGGTCCTCCTCATCAATCACTAATCAAAAAATTGTCTTACAACCATATCTTTGTTATTGGATAATTTATTTATTTACATTTCAGATGTCATTCCCTTTCCCCATTTCCCCTCAATTGAACCCCTACCCCATCCTCCCTTCTCCTTTTTGCTTTTATACCATTTTAATTACATGCATGTATTAAGGTCAGATCTAGGTTGAGGATCTAGTGATATAATAGATGCAAATAGACTAGGAACAAGCAAGACAATAAACACAAATAGTCAAAGACAAGCAAGGCAATAAACACAATTCCATGAACACTCCCATGATCACTGTTTCTAAGGGCTCATCAGGATAACCAAAATATCTGAGCTAACTTCCCTATCCTAGCCCAAATTCATTTCCTTGTTTTAACCTAAAATTTAGATTCCTGTCTGAAATTACTTCTAAGAATGATGCTCTGCTGGGCATTGATATGGTAGATACTGCAGATAAAATTACCCATGACCTAAGGTCAGTATTTCTATTGGTCAAGCTTCAAGAATGGCATATATGGCTTGATCATGCTAGCCCTTTTTGTCCTGGGAATACTTTTGTTCCTGCCCATTGTGTTAAAGCTTGTCTTTAACAATATCAACATGTTGGAAGCCAAAGTACATGGCTTGAACCTGAAAATGGACTCCCAGACAAAGTTATTAAATTAACAGGCTAGAAAGTCAAGGACAGGTAAGATTCTGCATAGAGCCTTACCAACCTAAGACAGAAGTGCATTGTTTTGAATAATGCATATTCCATGATGGGTAAGGAAGTCATTCTTGTCAGAACAACCTAAGACAGGCTCAGTCTTGTTAATTAAATTAAAAAAGGGGAGAGTTGGAAAGCCTTTGTGGCTGCTTGGCAAGAAACTGACATGGGTCAAGGACAAAGAAATGGGCTGCTTGGTAGGAATATGACATTGGCCAAGGACTAGGAAGTAGGCCTCAGGTTGGAATCTGACATTAGGCTAGAACAAAGACGTAATTTTAGTCAGGGATCTAAATCTTAGGCTAGAATAAAGTAGAAATTTCAGGCAGAAATCTAAATATTAGGCTAAAATAAAGAAGTAATTACAACCATATCTAATAGAGGCATTTCTCAATTGAAGCTTCCTCCTTTCAGATAAATGACTCTAGCTTGTGTCAAGTTGACATAAAACTAGCCAGCACACACACCTAAAACCCATAAAATGATGGACCCCTAACATTGTGATTGTGTAGCCTATCGTCTGATACCTAATACATGCAGTCACAATCATATTCATGAACTCCCAGACCTGACCCAGTGTCTTGCTTTTCACACAGCCTACATGACCAACTGCTTCACTGTCCACCTGTTTACCTGTCTAGACCAGACCTGCCATTTCCTGTCTCTGACCCATTTCCTGCTCTGGAGCTGGTTGAGCCTTTCACCTGGCTATTTAACTCTGCAAAGTTTCATATCCTAATTTTTTATTTCTGCTTTTTTCAGTCTAGACCATAACACAACATGTCTAGGGATATAGTCAATGGTACAGAATGCACATAAATACATTTCTTACTTTGGTAAGTATAGATTTATCTTATAGGTGTATCTTAGAAAAAGATATAGACATCTGACTGAATCACTGATTTTGTGGATATTTTTCCAAGAGTAGAAAATATGAAGGAAGCATTTGAGGGTCTGGGTGTTTGGAGAACAACTGTTATAGTTACTGTTTTCTTTCTGATAGTTACTGATTCTATAACGCAAGCTTTATAGAAGGCTTTAACAAAGTGTTTCAAGTGTACTGTCTCACTTAATTAAAACTTGCTATCACTTCTCTGTAGATGAGAAAAGTTTGTTTCAGAAACATCAAACAGTTGGCCAACCAACACTGAGCCAAAAATAATAGGCAAAACCAAGACTGCAAGAAGTCCTTTCATCTGTATCTTTAGAGATAGGCAGAGGTTTAGTTTTGCTACAAAATAACCTAACTGGAAGGTTGAGTATAGATGAAAAGAAATCATTCAGGACTTGATAATGGTTAAAGGTGAATAACAGATTATTCAGGGTTCATTTTCCTGTGTCATTTTTTATATCATATGGAAATTTTTTAAACTTTTTGAAAGCTGGGTGTTTTTTTAAAAGGAATTTCTGGACCATAAAAGTGGAATACGAATCCGACCTTTGCTACTTGTCTGCTGTGTGTCATTGGGAAGGCCTGTGCTCAGTTCCCAGTATGTAAAATGGGAGCAAAAGTAAATTAACCCTCCTTTACAAGCAAGTGACAGAAATGAGATAAGCTAGCCTGTTGCATGTAGATACAGCATGTACCTTTGACAGAGATATTGCCCTAGTTTTTGCCTTTGCTGTAAAGTAAGCTCATAACACTTGGTGCAAAATGTTAGTAAACTCATTTATTTCTTCAATAAGTAATCATTTGAATGATGTTCAAGCCACATTTTAAGATCAGATGGCTTGACAGCAAACAAAATAGCAAATACTTAGCCTTGTTGAGATTAAATTATGGTGAATAAGTATTATACACATATACATATTTTTTGTAGGTTTGTACACACAGTGAGTAAAGGTCATTTGGTTATTTTGTCTGCCACTAAGTCAGTGCTTAGAACTTGGCTTGAAATATATTTATGTATATTATACATATTTATATATTATATATGTTCATATAAACATATGTAATACAGCATATAATAAAAGTTATATAAATATATGTGATATAATATATAATGTATATAGTATGTAAAATGTTTGAGAAACAGCTATTAAGTTATATATATATATATATATATATATATGTTAGATATTAATGAAGTACATATAGCAAGATAAATGCAAAATATAATGAACTGCAATTTTATGTAGAATGATTAAAGAAATGACAACATGGTCAACACTAAATATTGAATTATATGTACTTTAAAAATATATTTTATCTTTATATATACACATACACATATATATGGGAGGATATATGTGTGTATATGTATATACATACACATAGGTGTGTATATATGTACATATGTGCTATTATATGTGATATATATATACATATACATATACATATACATATACATATACATATACATATACACACATATACACATATACACATACACATACACATACACATACACATACACATACACATACATATACATATACATATACATATATATATATGGCTGGAGTTGAACAACTATGCTGTGTCATGGAAGCCAGAAGAGAATGTTATAACCCCTGGAATCACAGGTGATAGTGAACTATCTGGTGTAAATGCTGTGAACCAAACTCAGTTCTCTAAAAAAAGCCATGAGTGCTCTTAACAGATGATCTCATTCTTCTGCCATATGAACTATATAAACATTCATCCCTGTGTTAGTCAGATTTCTGTTACTGTAACAAGCTACCTAAAGTTATTGAGTTATAATTATAAAAGGTTTGTTTTCCTCATAGTTCCACTGACTTCAGTTTATGGTCAGTTGATCCTATAGCTTGAGACCACTGGCAAAGCAAAAGGTTCCTCACCTGATGATGGCCAAAACCCAAAGAAAAGAGAAAAAGGCACGAAGGTCCTAGGGCATATCTTCAATGACCTCTCATCCTTCTAGAAGGCTACAGTCCTATAGGTTCCTCCCATAGGTTGGTGCCCACGTGTTCAGTGTACAGGCCTTTTGTAAATATGCCATGCGGGGATTATTAGCTCATGTGTGGGCACGGGAGTGGGTTCTGCATCTTGTTGGGCTGTGTTGTGGGTCCCGCGTGTCTTCCTCCCAGGGCGGCTCAGGGAAGTGCTCCTCCGGAGAGAAGCAGAAGCACGGGATTCTTGACTGAGTTTACTCCATGCAGCACCAGGCAGGCGCTGGGCTGTGAGAAGCCGCAGGGGCACCCCCTGAAGGGGAAAGAACTCAATCTGAAGTTCTGTGCGGGTGCAGGACTCTCAAGTAGGGGTCTCTAGGCCTAAGACTGACCTGGGAGCCAGTGGTCTGTCCTTGGGCTCCCAGATGCTGCTAGAAACCATGGAAGAACAGACAATGGGGGCGTTCAGAGCTGGCCCACAGTCACGAGAAACGAGGGGAGAGGGAGAGCTCCAGTGGTGCCCCTCAGGAGAGAAAGTCTTTGTTACTTGCTCGCCAGGATCGTCTAGCTTGGTTGAGTCAGTGGTCCCCATAGCTGGAATGCAGAGAGGTCCTCCAGGTGGGAAGTTAGGCATGGCGGCTTTGGGTACAGCAGCTCATTAAAGGCCTTCTCTTCAGTTCCCCACAGCGGGCCCCAAAAGACACAAGGAAGTCCATGGTTTTTACAGGCTTTATTTTTATGACGGATGGTAGTTGAATCTGGATGCATCCCCACTTAGGTTAGGGCAGATCTGACTTAAATAGGGAGGGAGAGCTACACCCTCTGGTCTTTAGGTATCTCATTAATATTGAAATCTCTTGAGGCCCTGAGACCTCTAGTCACGCCTCTACCTGTGGAGGGGCTGGTAGGGGCATTGTTGCCCTATGTGACTGAACGATCCAGATATTGGAGGTCTTAGACCATCAGGACCCTGGGTTCTAGGGGTGTGGCCGAACACCTGCCGCTGTCCCATCAGGGTTCAGGATTCAAGACCTGTGCCCAACCAAGAACCAAGCCCCCACAATACCAGACCTAAACTTTGGCAACTTTTATTCAACTAAAAGTAACACTTAAAATGTCTTAATTAGGGCCCATAAGGGAGCTCATCAGGTAAAAGGGCTTGGAGCCAAGCCTGACCACGTGTGTCAAGTTCCCAGACACACAGGATGAAAGGAGAGAGATGACTCCCAAAAGTTGTTTTCTAATGTCCACATGTTTACTGTGTCGTGTGGACTTATATCCACTAAATAAATAAATGAGTGTACTTTTCAATAAAATTGCAGTTGTCTTACTGTACTATACACGTGCGCTATGTCTGTACTGTTGTGGTTTCACGTGGCACGCGTCCACAGAGTGCAAATGTTGCATAGTAGTGTTCTGTCACTGCATGCCCACACCTCGTTTCTCTTCCAGTGACATTTTACTGTGTTGGGAATGGCCATGGAGAGAGTATTTACACCAAGAAATTTAGCAAAGGCAACAAACCTAATCTAGTTTGTTGTTAAATGGTCAACATGCTAAAATAATGATGAATCGATTGTTAAGATTTTATTATAATGTTCATTCACGTATATTTATGTTTTTAGAGAGAGCCAGATGTTGAAGTTGTGCCAGTTACCACAAGGTAAATTTCTTTAATAAGAACATATTGATTAACAAAATCATAAAGACTTGATAAGAATGAGTCTTTCTAATATCCTGGAGGAAAGTGTGTCCTGTCATAAGTAGAAGAAAAAGGAAAGAGAAGCCATTGCATCTGGAAAAAAGGTGAGCCAATAAAACCTCTGTGGGGTCAGAGGAGTCAACAAAGTTGGACTGTATTATTCATCACAGGCCATAATAAAGCCTGCCTTTTAATGTGAGAGGAACCCTCACAAGTTAAGCAGAGAGGTAACCTGATCTAACGTGAATTTTTATGGAATGCTCTGGTTGCTGTGAAGAGTCCACAAGAGGAAACATGGAAGAAGAAGTATTACCTGGTAGACCAAGGGATAAGTGAGGGTAGTTTCCACTGCTGTGGCAAGATGCTTAAAAATAATGTTTGACTCTTAGATATATTTTGATGGAAAGGGAAATAAAGCTTCTGACAAATTGGAAATTAAAGAAGGTCAAAAATAGCTCTAACATTTTAGGCCCAAGTGTCTATAAATACACAGTTGACGTCTGTATTTGGATTCTGTATTCTGAGTTGAAGAAGACCAAGATTCTGTTTACCAAGTCTGGGAAGATCAGAAAAGAGAAGGAAGAGTTGGGGCTTTGGTTTGTCTTTCAGACATGCTAAATATGGGATGCCTATTAAACATCTAAACAGTCATGGATAAAAAGATTGAGAAGAAAGCTTACAATTAATGGATGGATGGATGGATGGATGGATGAATAAATATATAGCAGATAGATAAATAGATAGATAGATAGATAGATAGATAGATAGATAGATAGATAGATAACAGTATAGCCACATACATGACACATACACTGCACAGCTAATGTATAAAGCCCCAAGTCTGGCTGAGATCAAACAAGAATTGAGCTGACATAAGAAAAAATTAATGTGTAAGCCCTGCAGCATTCCAACATTAAAGAGTCTAAGAAATGAAAAGAACCATTACAGCCTACTGGAAAGGTGTACCTGAAATAAGAGAACCTGTAACTATAAAACATTCCTGTAGGTTGTTATTTATTTCTTTGTGTCCTGCTTCTTTCCTACAAAGGCTTTGAAGCTGTAAACAATAAAAACAAATAATAACCTAATAAAATTGAAATAGAAAGAAGTGACTCACAAAAGGAAGATCAAAATAGAAGAATTATGGGAACACGGCAAGTGTGGGGGATTGATGGAGACTTCACATTTGGTTCTTTGATTCCTAGAGCTCAGAGCAAAATGAAAACATAACTCATGTTTTAGTTTACAGGACTGCAATGATAAAATGTCCTGTACTTGGTCACTGAGACAACAGAAATGTGTTGTTTCGGAAATCCAAAAGCTGGAAATCTAGAATCAAGGTGCCCTGTGTTTGGATTCTCCTGAGGCTGCTCTTGGCTGACAGATGATCATTCTCCCTCTGTCCCCAGATGACTTTGTCTCTGTACACACATGCCTGATTTCTCTTCTGATTTTTGGCTTCTCCCGAAGAAAGGCCACAGCTCATGATCTCCTTTATACTTAATTGCCCTTTAAAGGTTGTGTCTACAAATAAACTCACATTTGAAGTTAGTGACTCCAAATGTGTATTTGAAGGGATATGATTCAGTGTGTTACCAGCTAGGGGTGCAGAATTTACTTTTGAAGATATTCTAAAGCCTATTCTCAAGTGTGCTCATTACTAGAAATGCCACATCAGTTCTTTTTAAACGATGCTCATCGGCACTGTTAATGCAAAGATATGTCCAGAGAGAATGTTCCAGCACTGGTCACAGTGGCTGGAGCCGGTTACAACCTTGGCTGCTGCCTTCAGAAATCCAAATGTGCTCTGTGGGAAAGAAAAAGCTGTCATTATTCTGCACTGATTATACTCTAAGGCTTTGGTTAAGTTCTAAATGATCTTCACTAAGAACCAGGTCAGAATGTGGAAACAACACAGAATCGCTGCTAAAAATGAGGGTAAAGATCAAATGTCTGGAAGGAGACTGCCAATACTCAAGATATCATGAGCTGCAAGATGTTTTCCGCCAATGAACTACTGAAAATATGATTCTCTGTTGCAGTGCTCAGCCTCATGCATGAGACGCAAGAGCTGTACCACTGAGACCCATCCCCAGCTAAGACTCAGAGACACTCTCTGGTAGATGCACAGTAAACATTTTTATTTTGCCCTGAAAAATAAACGAATGTGTAAAGTTCTAGAAGCATGAATGTCCACAGTTTACCAGACACGTTTACCCACATCTGTTTCCTCACTCTGATGAGCAACAAATTTTAAACCTTACAGAGCTTGTTCATTTCTTGGGAGGCAAGCAGGCAGGAGTGTATCACTCTGAACTACATTGTGCCCATCCTTGTGAATAAGATGGACAACAAAGAATGGGCCCTGGGGATGCTGGGAAAGAACTCACCACAAGTAGTGCACCCAACTATCACTAAAACAGTGTGAGTAGAATAAAACAGCGTGCACACTCTACTACCTGTTAGGAACTGAACTAATGCATCAAATCTCCATGCAGAAGCTCTCATTTCTATTGCAGGGATGCTTAGAAATGAGACCTAAGGGAGGTCGTTAGGCTTAGGTAAATTTGTGAGAGCTGACACCTTCATGGTGAGATTAATAACATTATACAGGTTAAAGTATAAAGTATAAGTATAACCTTAACAGCTAAAGTGTGATCTTTCTTGGCCGTGTAAAGACAAAGAAAAAAAATGACCACACACCACTGGAAAAGGGGCCCTCACCAGAACCAGCACTCTGATGAGATCCAGGGTTGTATGCTGTTTCTTTCCTTCAAACTCTAACTGGAGTAGGGACTTCTCAATGTTTGGGCTTCTTTCTTGTCTCTGCAGTCACAGACTCAGCAACCTTTCTGATAAACCCTTGCATTTTGAATTGTTATATCCCTTTGCAGCTTTGGATGGTACACACACATGCCACAGAACATATCTAGTGTTCTCTGAATGAGTCTTATTTTACTTTTAAGGTCCAAGGCCTTCCCAGCCCAAGCCCCACCCCCTTCAACCTGCACTTGACTAAAATAGGCTTGGGTTTATGTTAGTTGAGAGTTTGTTTGAAAGAAGAGGTGAGTTATGGGGTGAGGAGAATGTTATCAGACCCCAGTACCCTCAATACAAAAATGACTGATTTTATGGTGCTTCACCCCCTAGTGCTGAGGTGAGGCGGGCAAAGGCTCCTTCATGTTTCAACAGACTCTGCTGTGAGCGCCTCACAGGCTGCAAATTCCAACAAAGGACTAAACAGTAGAGATAAGTCTAACTCACTTTTTCAAGAGAATTCTCTTTGGCCCTCAATAATTTGTGGGCAGTTCCAAGTTAGCTTTTAAAGATTTGCAATTTTCTGCCCATTAGAATATAGAGGGCAGAGAGACAGTTTGGTCATTAAAAGAATACACCATTCTTCCATGAGACCCAAGTTTGGTTCTCAAAACCCACACCAGGCAGCTAGCAACCACCTGTAATTCCAGTTGTAATGAATCTGATAGCCACCTCTGACCTCCAAAGGGATGTATACACTGGGGATTCACAACTCAGCATTTTGATTTGTTGTCGTAAGAATATTTTTTAATTGCCCAAAGACTCTTTCACTTGTGTAACTTTTAAATTACATTAACTTCTTTGATTTTATGTGTATAAGTGTTTTCTTGCATGTAGTGCCTGTGGGGACCAGAAGAGGCCTGGAAATGAAGTCACAGATGGCTGTAAGCTGCACTGCAAGAGCTAGAAATTGAACCGCAGTCATCTGCAAGAGCAGTAAGTGCTCCTAATCACTGAGACGTCTCTCCAGATCTCTGTATCAGTTAAAAACAATAACAAAAACTGAAACGTTTCTGTGTGTTAAAACAAAAACAAAATCAAAAAAAAAAAAAAAAAAAAAACTCCAGGCCAGGTTGCACACACCTTTAATCCCAGCACTTGGAAGGCAGATCTCTGTGAGTTCAATGCCAGCCTGGTCTACATAGTGAGTTCTAGAACAGCCAAGGCTACAGAAAGAAACACTATTTCAAGGAGAAAAGGGAAAAAGGAAAAAGAAAAGAAAAGGAAAGAAGGAAGGAAGGAAGGAAGGAAGGAAGGAAGGAAGGAAGGAAGGAAGGAAGGGGAAGGAGGAAGGAGGGATGGGAAAAGAGAGAAAGGGAGGGAGGGAGAGGGAAGGAAAAGAAAAGAAGTAAGAAAGAGAAAATCAGTAGATCAAAATAAATTGATGCATGCATAAATGTCAACCATACTTGGTTTGCCAGCTGGGGAGAAAGAGAAGGTAGTCATTACTGGGCTGCACTGGAAAGCATGGGTGGTATCAAAAGAAGATGTAACTTAGCTGCAACTAGGCGTCATGTAAGAGTGTGCAATTGAGCCAAATTTTGCCACACTGTCAGAAACTTTCTGACTCCTAAACACTAGCCCCCTTGTCAGTTGTAAACAAATATATAAGTCAGGTAGAGCTGTCCTAACTGGTCCATCAACAGAATAACTTCCCCTAATGCTCAGGGAACACTACAGAAGATGGGGCAGAAAGATCATAAGGGCCAGGAATCAGGTAGTTTGCTATGGGACTGTGTCTCCTAGTAGTATCAGAAACTATATCTATAAATTCACCAGCATGACTGGCTAAGTGTGAGAGAAAAAACAATAATACCAATAAACATGCCAAAGTGGGCAGAGAAAGCCTGTGAACAAGGAGCTAAACAAAGAAGGGAAGAATGATAGAAGTGAGAGGAATAGCCCCTCCCCCGGGAGAGTGCACCAGTTACTTGTCCCATACCAAAGAGTCAGCTCTGAAAACACACATGCAAGTAGCATCACACAGACTGAGTAGGATAGCTAAGATATGTGTTCATGAATGTGTACATATACACGTGTATAGCTGCAACAGATTAAAAAATAATAGATAGTGGAAGGGCCTAGAGAGAGAAACCTGAGAGGAAGGCAATACAATGATATTGTAATCACAAAAATAAATATTTTTAACTTAATAGTTAATTAAAAATGGGGAGAAAAAAAAGCAATGACTAGAATGTAAACAAATAAAATAACTTAAGAAATAAAACATTTAAAACAACAGAAATTTTCTTAAAAGTTGCGTCTCTTCTGTATCTATTTTTATTTATTATTATTGCATGGGTGCGTGTTACATGCTTGTATGAAAGCCGACAGGTCAGAAACATGTGTCTAACATTTGGACTAATGGTAGATGAATACCCCCAACAAGAACGGAAAGGCAAAAATTTTTTTAAACAGAACAGAATTCAATAACTTATTGGGGCTTTTTTTTTTGTAGGCTATATTAAAATTAAGTAAGTGAAACTAAGTTTAAAATAAATAACAGGGTTTTGACACACACAAGTTTCAATGCCAGCAGGCCATGCTCAGAACAGACTGCTCCAGAACAAAGGAAGAGCAGAGGCTGCTGAAATCTGGGAAATGTTGTAATCGCAGACTTTCCCAGGAAAGGGGAAAGGGCAGTGAGTGGGTAGTAAAGTCCGAGTACGTAGCATGCCAACCCTTTCGGTCTGACATTACTCAGACCAAGTGCAGGGTGCAGATAAAGGAATATTATGTAATTTCTTTTCTGTCAGATGTGATGAAGACATAAAACAGAAGCTTAAGGAGATTCTTCACTAAGCAACAAAATCATTAACAGTTCACCTTGATGTCATAGCGCTACCCATAATTACACCACTTGTTTATTGCAAATCTTCAGATGGGTTTCTCCAGTCCTTTCAGGTTCACAACGTCATCAGACAAAGCCCACTGTGACAGGGTTGCTAGAGCAGTCTGATCAAAGCCAGACTAAGTCTGAGGTATAACAAAGAGTCATGTACTTAGTGTTGACACAGCATTCTAGTCTGCTTACCATGTGAAGGGCTAAGACTATTGGGGCAGCTTGGAAAACTCCTTGCATGGCTGTGGTTTTTTCTGTACTGGTATTGGAGAACCCTGGCTGGCAGTGCAAGAGAGGGGCTATGGAGAACCACACACCTGCCCACTGTTGATCTGGCTGCCTGCTCTTCATGGTGTGGTTATCTCAAGAGGGGAAGCCCAGTGTGCAAACATTCCAAGAAAACTAGAAGCTTTGAGGCTTCTGACTGCTACTGAAAAGCTCTGAGTGCCCCTGGTGCTAAACTTTATTCATGGACGTTATTGGTCAAAACCCCACCAGCTTCAATGGAAGAAGCTGTATTCTTATTCTCTGCAAAGAGTGTCGGAGAACTTCTTAGATGATTGACTACTTCAAAGGTGAAACCTTCCATGGACCTTGGAAATCCTGTATAATCTCCCCAGAGCCCTCCTTATGTTACTGGTCCTCATAGCCATTCTGAAATACATATCCCTTAGTCTGCTAATGCTTTTAAGTGACTCTTTCCTAGCTGTCAAGCCTAGGGGTATGACAAAACATGTTTTATTTATTCATCTCTTCATTTACATATGCCTTATATGTGTGCAGCTTTAAATGTCAGAAGAGAATTTCTCATACACAGTTTATACTGGGAATATTACTTTTTAGTTAAACTTTAGTATATAGGATGTCAGCTAATCTTTCATGAAGAATACAAAGCTGTGGTTCCTCAACTTGAAAATCAGGACAGGCAGCAGGCTCCCTCAATACATGCTGTGCTGGTATAGTTGGTTTTGTGTTACTGTTCCTGGCTGATCTCGAATTGCCTCTGTTAAATAGAAACTTGTCAAATGCTTCCTTTGTTCTTATTTTAAAAGGTGTTTTTGATCTCTTATACTTTACAGAGATGCTCTTTTTTTTTCTCCAAAATGATTAAATTACTGTATTTTCTTTTCTCATGGCTATTGAGGCATTTTCCCAAACCAGAGGCTTTGTTGGAGAAACTAAGGTTAACAAGAAAATAGAGTGTTTCTTTGAAATACACCATAATAATATATTTCCTGCCCTACTCCATGAAGCCTAAGAAATGCATTGCATCCTGTAGTAACTAGTTCTGTCTCTTTATCCTTTTGCATCTGCTGAAGTGAGAAGTTGATCTTTGCAGAACCATTCAGTGGCTGTTTCTTTGGTCCTTCCTCTATGGCAGTACCATGGTTTCTTCATCCTCTATTCCTCTCCTTTTTCCTTCTTCCTCCTTTTCCTACTCCTTGTATTCTTTATCCTTCTTTACTATTCTGTACCCCTGACCTAGACTGATACTAAAGAAAGAAGAAAGAGAAAACACTAAACATGATGCTTCATGTGTCTTCTTGATGTGGGGAATTCATGGAACAGAGCCTACTTAAATTAGAAGCTAGTGGTCATTCAGATTAAGATAAAATACCAATTGGAACAGAAAGAGGAACTTAAAAAGCTAGTAATCAGTTAAGCTACATAGAGGTTTATAATATACGAGAGATAATAGGCAAATCCAGTATAACAGGAAGATGCCTGGGGACAGAGACTCGGGGAGGCAGAGGGTGGAGTTTTTCTTTGGAAGATGATGAAACTCAGATACTGTTGCCCCATCATACTTATTGGGATGCTTATCTGTTCTTATTCTAATGATACGTTTTTATTATTCATCTTAACCAGTTGAGTTATACTAGCATAGTGGGCGTTGTAAGAAGAAAAGAACTGTTCTATGGAACAAAGAGACAAAAAAAGAAAATCCAGATCTAAAATGCTGTTTCAGCAGCACCATGTGAGGCTCACCATCACCATGTAGCTATTCCTTCACCTCTTCTACACCCTCGGTTTCCCTGCCACCAGGTAGATGATCATTCATTTCTACCCCACTTCATCTTGCTGAAAATGGGTAAGAATTCTATTTGGGTCTTCAAATGAATCTATAAAGGTTAAGTAAATCCTGAGTGAACAACGAAGACTTAGTTTTTCAATGACCTCATCTATGTTTTGTTAACTTTACTTTTTGTAAAGTTATTCCCCTGCTTACAGCCTCTGTGAAAGCATAGCAGCTGTGGTATGGAGCTTTTAGACTCCTATAAAACAGTGCCAACAAGAACATGCCTTCAATTAACACTCAAAAACCACTATGAAATGCACTTTCCCAAAATCCCTAGCATCTGTCTCCTTGTGCTTCTCAGGACTGACTGGAGCCTACTCCTGACCAATCCCTGTGGGTCAAGGAAATGCTAATTTAAATGTCTCATCCAATCACTGTTTCAAGAGAAATAGGTTTTCAAAGACTAGTTTCAATTATTTATGAACAATCCTGGTGCTCTTCAAAACAATCCAGGCCTCACCTTCACAGCTTCTTCACACAATAGCCTCTCCAGATCTCCATGCAGGGACATTCCTGACACATGCCTGGCATCATTGGCCTTCCTTAGTCACAGATAGAAATACCCTAACCTCTTTCTTGTGTCCTTGACTCTAAATCCAAAACATGTGTCCAAACTGCTGCTTATGGGGACTGAAACATGGTCCCCTGGTTTAATTACATTTTTATTGGCTTTCAGTTTTCAATTGTTTCCTTCACTGCCTAAGGTTGACTGTTCTGAAACTCACACTGTAGACCAGGCAGGCCTTGAACTCAGAAATCTGCCAGCCTCTGGAATTAAAGGTGTGCACCACTACGCCTGGCGCTAAGCTCTTCTTTAATTCATTTTTACTTTTCTTTGATTCCTTTTCACAGGTTGGAACCTTAGCTGGGATCTTCCTCTGAGGTCACCGCTCCCTTTAACTCCACTTGACATCAGGCTTTGAATTGTTTGCACTTCCTGGTGCCCCTTTTCTCCTTCAACTGTATATTTTTTATTTTCCCTTGCTCAGCTTGCTCCTTTCAATATAGATCTGCATAATCAATGCTAGGTTGTTTTGAAATGTCCTCTGCTAAGGCTATTAATCTATAAGTCTTTGATTTAGCCTCAGGCAGATTTTCTTTTTTTTGAACATGGGCAGAAAGCAGCCATGCTCATCATTAAAACACCACAAGAACAATGCCTAAGCCACATACTAATATTCTTCTCCTCTGAAACCTCTTGAGCCAGGTCGTCATAGTTCAAATCACCCTCAACATCACTGTCTTTCCTGCTTCTACTATTATGGCCCAGTGAATTCTGCTTAAAGCATTCAGCTGATTTTCTAATTAAAAGTTCCAAGGTCCACACTCCTCCAAACAAAAACATGGGCAAACCTATCACAACAATATTTAGTCCCTGGTACCAACTTCTGTCTTAGGGTTTCCACTGCTGTGAAGATACACCATGACCACAGTAACTTTTATAAAGGAAAACATTTATTCGAGGATGGCTTACAGTTTCAGAGGTTTAGTTCATTGTCATCATGGCAGAAAGCACTGTGGTACATAGGCCGACATGGTGCTGGAGAAATAACTGAGAGTTCTACATTTGGATCTAAAGGAAGGAATAGAGAGTGACAATGGGCCTGGCTTGAGCATCTGAAACCTCAAAGCCTGTCCCCAGTGACACACTTCCTCCAGCAAATGCCACACCCACTCCAACAAGGCCACACCTCCTAATAGTGTCCCTCTCTATGAGCCTAGGGGAGCCATTGTCACTCAAGCCACCACATCTGTTTTCAATGTAGAAATACAGGATTCTGGTACAGGAAAAAAATATTAAGTGCTCTTAGACAAAGGAAAGGAGGTAGCAATGCCTAGAACACTATCAGTACTCAGTATTATTCATGCTGTCATTTTTGCCTCAACAGAGATGCAGTTTTCCTTCATTCACAAGGCACTAGTCCCAGAACAACTAACTTCCTTAGCCACCAGAATCTGTGGATCCTCCAATCTCAAATGTCTTATGTAAAATGATGCCCCATTTGCATATGACCTATATAATATAGTCTTGTATATCTTTTTTTTTCTCTTTTATTGGATATTTTATTTACATTTCAGATGTTTTCCCCTTACCCCATTTCCCCCTCTGCCCAGGAACCCCCTATTCCATCTCCCCTCCTCATGCTTATATGAGGATGTTCCCCCACCTACCCCTCACTCCCATCTCCCCACCCTCGAATGCCACACATGGCTTCCAGCCTTCATGGGAACTGTAAAGCTCCCACAAAGGGAGGACCTCACCCAAGCCTCAGGAATTTTCAGCCATCCAATAACTCACAAGACACCGAACTTGATGCAACCAGCAAGAGGTATATTTCAATCAACATGTTGAGGTCAAGACCCATGACCCACGCAGGGGCAGTGGGGTCTGACCCCAGGGCTTTGGAGGCAGGGAAAATTTAAAGGCCAAAACCACAACCCAGGGGGAGTGGAGGAGGGTTATTGGAGAGTACCTGTGGAAAGTTCCATCCCATTATTCAGTTTGTGACAAGGTCCAAGGAACAGTCATAGGGAACATTTTGTATAGACTATTCTCAAAGAATCAACCATCTATCTTATGGTCAGCCAAGTTCTTGAAACACAGAGCTCACGATTAAGCTGACCTGCACTCTTGGTTCTGCCCAGCCTGCTAGGAGATTTTGAAAATTTTTAACTCTTTCAGAACAAGTATTTCCTCTCCCACCTATGCCTGACAAGGCCATCCTCCCCTATATATACAGCTGGAGCCATGGGTCCCTCCCTATGTGCTCCCAGGCTGGTGGTTTAGACTCTGGGAGCTCTGGTTGGTTTGTATTGTTGCTCTCCTCATGGGGCCACCAATCCTTTCAGCTCCTCCAGCTCCTTCTTTCTAATTCTTCCACTGGGAGCCCCTTGATTAGTTCAATGGTTAGCTGTGAGCATCTGCCTCTGAATATATCAGAATCTGGTAGACCTCTAAGGAGACAGCTATATCAGGCTCCTGTCAGCATGCACTTCCTGACATCCACATCAGCATCTACCTTTGGTGACTGTGCATGGGCTGGATACCCAGGTGGAATGGTCTCCAGACGGCCTCCCCTTCAGTTTCTGTCCCACACTTTGTCTCCATATTTGCTCCTTTGAGTATTTTGTTACTCCTTCTAAGAAGGACCGAAGCACACACACTTGGTCTTCTTTCAGGATCCTTGAATAATTGGGCACAAGGGAATAGAAGAGAGTCTTGTATATCTTAAATTGCCTCTGTAACCGTAACTATATAATTACAAGGCCAAACATAATACAAGGTCAAACATAAATTGGATACCTACTGTGTACCAGATACCTCTTTCATCATTGTAGATGAAAATGTGTGCAAAACCATATCCTTGTGAGGGTCATAGTTCAGTGGGACCTTTTTCTTAACAGTATTGCTTCCACAATCACCTTTAAAAAAAAAAAACCCCAGATAACACAGAAATAACCTTTCATTATTATATATTTCTGATCAGCTATGAATCTGTATCTTTTACCATTTTTGAATAGCAGTAATTATAATTCAAGAATCTTAAACTATAATGATTCAACCAGAACCCTTGGAGTCATCCTTTACTCTCAAGATAATCACTTCCTTACTAAGGTATGCAATTCATATCCAGTGTCTTAATAAATGCTTGTCTGTAAAAGTTAGTTCTTCAGATGCAGATAACCTTCACATCTAAAACTACTGCTCTGAACCCCACACCTGGATACAGATGTGACTGAAAGGAACTAAATAATGGTTTGAAAATCAGAATACAGAATATGGAGTCTTTCAGTCACGAATGTCAGGTTGTGTCAAATTCTTCCACACACTTTCGCTACTGTGGCTTAGAAAACGAAAATGAAATCTTGACCTTGGCATTCATTTCCCTTTGTAGAGTATTAGTGTCTTCTCTTTTCTCCTGTTTCAAGCATTACTCTTCCCTTTGTTACTTTGTGGGGTGTGGTTAATGAAATGTTGCTTATTATCGATCATTAGCATCCACGATCTTTTGTAATCAGTATGTATGGGAACCTAATAGGTCCATTGCTGTCAGAACCTTTCCCTGTTAAAACTATGAATGTCAAAATATGAGAAGGGCACCTGTGATCAGAAGAGAGAAGAGAGGAGTTTAGCAAGCACGGGAAGCAGCTTTAAAACGCTTCCCTCATTCAGACTGAACAGCATCCTGACAATTCATCAGTGGGAAAATCCACAGGCTTCAGAGCCCTAGAAATCCCAAACTTGCTTCTTAGAGTTACATTTTATCTCAGATCAAAACTGCTTCCATTTCTGTCTCCTTTTTTGACTGCCTCCTACCTCCCCAAGTTTAACTTCTCACAAGGAAGAGTCTGTGAGTTTGGCATGTCTCTGACAGGCTCTTTGTAGCTAAGCCAATCCATGAAGGTTCTGACAGGCTCGTGGCCGCTCTCCAGCATCTACGGCAGAAAATCTTTCCTTGAAGAACCATCTGGAAACCGTGTGTCTGCATCAACACACCCTACACCCACTCAGACTCTACATGAAGCCACCTCAAAAGCAGACTCTTCTGACACCTTTTGTAAAATTGCTGTTCATTTTCCTGTGCCCCAAATAATCTGTCTTCTTTCCCCTGTCCCTTATTTCCATTCAATATGCCAAATAATGGGTTTACTTAGATATATTTTTAACTCCAAATGCATCCACACACACTAAATGTAAATACCACATGGCTCTCAAACACAAGTTTGAATTTAAATTGCTATTTCCCCAACATCTAGACCATGGAAAAATCAAAATCCTCATCTGAGAGTCAGCCAAAAAGTACTTACTAAATAATTAGATCTACACTGTGTGTTAGTAGGACCATTCATTAAAGAAAAACGTTGATTGAAATTAGCTAGTAATTCTGTTTTCCAAGTCTAAGGGCTCATAGATATTATCAAAAAATGAATTATTAAATAAAATGAGAATCTTAATATAAGTTGGTTACATCTAAGATATGATCCACTACCTAAACTTCAATGCATATCTTGTTCTGTCCACTTCCTAGGGCTGCTGAAGAAAGCATCATAGACCAGGTGATTTAAATAGCATTTTCTCATTCTTCTATAGCAGTGATGCCTAGCATGTGAGCTGCATCTCCCTGACTCTTTACTCTTTTAACAATATTCTTTGACCACAGAGTAAAAGAATCAGCCCACAGGCTAGCCTCTGTAAAGTATAACCCAGTATCCAGACTCTTTAGTGATTTAACATGATGCTTTTATTCTTTGTTTGCCACAGTGTTTTAGTCCCGAATCCCTTTATCTCTTTTCTAGCAGTGGAGACATGAGAAAGGAAGTTCTCTGTACATTCTTTTCTGCATTTGTCTGCAAATCCCTCAAAATAAAATCCGCCTGGATGGGTGAGTTGAACAGGAGGACAGTTATAGGGCTAGAAGTTCATGATAAGGTGTCAGGGCACACTGGTCTATACTGGGGTCTCTCTACTTGGTATGTCAATAACTGTCTTCTCACTGTATCTCTCTGTGGTCCTCCCTCTGTGTATCGCTGTTCTACTTCCCTCTCCTTGTAAGGACATCAGACATAGTGGGTTAGAAACATTCTGAATATCTCATTTTAACTTAATTATGACTTTAAAAGGTTATCTCAGATATCTATGTAGGGAAGCTGGTAGGAGCAATAAGACTTGGGGCCAAATTCAAGTTTCCTCAAATCCAAATCACTGAACTGAGCTGCCCAAGGAAAGTTCTTTTATTCACAGACATTCTTCAGGTAGCACCTGGAGTGTTAGCATCTGAGAGGACTACTAGGAAAGGATTTACCCCCTCCACTCTCTGACATGCCAAATTCTCAGGGAACTTGGAGGCTGCAGACACCAAAGGCTCTCACTCCCATTTCCCCTAACCAGCACTAAGTGTATCCTGCTCGAAGCAGAGGAATAATTTCTTCTTTCAACACAGTGCTGTTGGGCTAGCAATTTGCTCCATGAGTGCCTTTTTAATTCTTATTTTTCTCTTATTTAATCTCTACAACTGTTTGTGTGTGTGTATACATATATGTGTGTTTATACATACATATTGATCTTTTGACTTGTTTGTACATTGCTTAGTTAAGTTTAGGACTATTGTGTACATTTGACAGCCTAGTCTATGATAGATGTGGTGATTTGAAGAAAAATGGCCCCCCATACACTCATGTGCTTGAATGATTGGCCCATAGGGAGTAGCATGATTAGGAAGTGTGGCATTGTTGGAGTAAGTAACATCAAAGACAGACGTTCAAGACTCTGGGATCTCAAATAAATAACTTAACAATAAACTTTAGGGCCCTGAATGTGGAAGACAATGCAAAATTTAAAACAATAAATAAATATAAATAAATAAATAAATAAAGCAACAGAATAAGAGAAAGAAATAAAAGTTTTACTAGTAAGGAAGAAAACATCCAAATATCATTAGTTGCAGAGTATATGTTTCTATATATAAGTTACCCTCAAAGTCTTTGAACTAACAAATACTTTCAACAAAATGGGAGCATGCAAAGTTTACATAGAATAATCAGTAGCCTTGTTATGTATCAAAGACAAACATGATACTGAAGAATAAATTAGGACAGCAGTCACATTTACAATAGCATTTAAGTAGTTTGTAGAATAAATCTAGTTAAGAAAGTCAAAGCCCTCTGTACTTCCTTGTTCAAACCCTGAAGAAAGAGACTGAGGAAATCACCAAACGATAGGAAGACCTGATTTCAAGTTATATTTTATAGCCATAGGAATAAAACAACATGGTACTAGCACAGAAACAGACACAGTGATCAAAGAAATAGAAAAAAAAAAAAAAAAAAAGACCCAAATGAAAGCCCAGACAAGTAAAGCAACCTGATCTCTACAGAAATGCAAAAAAAAAAAAAAAAAAATCATGTTGGAAAAAAGATAGAGTTGTCAATAAATGATGCTGGGAAAACCGGTATCTATATGTAGAAGAATGAAACTAGATCTCTTTCACCTAGCATAAAAATAAACACCATTTGGATCAAGATCAATGCACAGCATAAAACTTCTAGAGAAAAAAGTAGGGAGCACACTTTACAATATAGGCATAGGTAAAGACTTTCTGAATATTTTTAGTTGCCTAAGAAATAAAGTCACTAATCCACAGCAAGATCTCATGAAATTTAAAGGCATCTGTGTAGCCATGTACAGCAAGGAAAACCATCACCTGAATGGAGTGCAAACATACAGAATGGGAGAGAATCTCTGCCAGAATCTCTGCCAGCTACATACCTGAAAAGATACATACAAAATACACAAAAAAGTAAATATCACAAAAATAATAACCAGGTGACCCAGTCAACAAGCAGACTATGAAATAGAGGATCTTCAAAAGAAGAAATAAAAAATGACTAATGGTTTTTTAAGTGTTCAACAGCCATCAGGAGAAAGACACCAAATGGCAGTGAAGATTTGGAGGAAAAGGGTACCCATAGTCATGATTGGTGAGAGTGTGAATTGATGCAGGCACTATGGTAATAAGTGGGAATTTCTCAAAAAGCTAAAAATTAATGTATCATATAGCAAAACTTTACCACTCCTGGCATATACACAAAGGACTCTATATTCTACCACAGAGATACCTGCACATCCATGCTATTGATACTCTACTGACAGTAGCTGGGAGAGACACTCAGTCTAGATGTCCATCAAGTGACAAATGAATAAGGAAATTGATCATTATCCACTTCATATTTATAACATATAAACAATAGGATTTTATTCAGGACTAAACCATTGAAAGTATAACATTTTCTGGAAAATAGTATTCTAAGGGAGCTAACTCAGGCCTAGAAAGACAAAGACTCAGTTTCTTTCACATATGTAGATTCTGATTTCAAGTGTTTGTAGAGGTCAGGAAGCTAAAGAGACGCATGGGAAAGGTGAGGGGAAGAGACTTTAAATGCTAAGGGAATGGTAGAACTCAGGTGATGTGAAAGGTAAAGGGGGACTACTGAGCTCCTAAGTGAGGGGTAGGGATGCTGCTGATGGACATGTTGAGAAGACAGGAAAAGGCTAACCAAAAATACAGATGTATGAAAAATCATAGGGAAACCCACTACTTCATAAACCAGTTCTAAAAATACAATTTTAAAGGAATGTTACAACAAATGTACCCTGCAAGGGTGAATAATATGGGTCCTAAAAACTGTGGGTCACTTAATATAAATCCCAGTACCAACTGTGGAATACTTTCTTACTGGTTGCTGGCCTGAAACAGAATGCATGTCTTCTGGACATAGTGTCCTTGCACTCTGGAGCTCATAGCAGCTGTGGTAAGAGAGTGACACATGAGGCTACACACCAAGCTGAGGGGCTACTGGCAGTCACTCTTCTTCAAGTTGCCTGTGATCCAGGAAATAACACCCCACTTATGGTTATTATATAAGCAACCCTAATTCAACTCATTCGGATCATTCTTTTTTAGGACATGAAATTAGGAAAGGACATGTTTGGAAGAAGAGTCCTAGAGATAATTGGAAGGGGAAAAAATCTTGAAATTAGCAGTATATATGATGAAAATATATTGCATAGTACATTAAATTGTCAAGTAAATATGTTTTAAATTATTTTTAAATAATAAAAGAAAGAAACATCTCCAGTACAATCAAATTCTTAGGTATGAAGGAGCAGCACTTTACAAATGTTGAGAAATTCAACCCATAGGACACCACCAACTAAGTTTCAGTGTTAACAACAAGACAAGAATAATCCACACAACACAAGCTCAACTTAAAATGAATTAGGTATCTTACCAGAAAAATGACAGCATACAAATAAAGGCCTATTAGATAGGAACTAGAGAGCTTCTTGGGAATGCTTGGTCTCTTTGAATAGTGGTCAGGCTTACGTTGGCTTCAAACTGGCACTGTACTCTTACAAGGTACACAGTAAAAAAGATTACTTACTATGCATGCCATTACAGTGAAGAATATTTCTAAAACATTACACAAATCCCATAATGAATAGTGTCTGGACCAGTTGTGTCACTAATTCCAACTGTTATTGTGGGAAAAGCAGCCAGGTCCTTAGCAAGGAAGAACTCAGTGCTAAGGAACTGACTTCCAAGCAAATGTTTCTGCATGAGGACACATCAAATATCACTGTGTTCCTCCCCAGTAACACCTACATTTTGAAAAGGAAAGACACAGATTAATTTTATGCCTCTCACCTACTTGCAGTTTCACTTAAAGATATTTGCTCCTTGATCTTTTCTAATTTAAACCATGACATGCACCATCAAAGTCAAATTTCTCTGGATTTCCTTTCAAAAACTAATTCAGTCTGGCCCTCCAGACTCACTGAACAAGTCCCTGGAATGTGAGACATAGCAATGTGCTTCCACCAAGTTTCCAGGTGGTTCTCCTGTGCAATAAAATTTGGACAAACATTTTAGAAGTTGATGAGGACCTCTTAATGAAAATGCTTTGCTGTACAGATGGGGACAATGAGATTATCACTAAAGTAGCAGGAAGAGAAATATTAGCAGTAATGTTTTCAAAATACCCCTAGACATTGATCCAAATACAATTATGAATACAACCTATGAGACTGTGAACTCTCCTATAAAAATCAAAAGCACGTATCCTAGTGGGAATTTGTCTTCCACATGATGTTTTCACTGTCAGGGGTTTTTCAGAGGTGAATATCCTACAAGCAACCAAACAGATGCTGAACACCAGCCACCATGATACCTGCCAAGTCAGTCAGTTTGCCAAGTTTCTATAGATAGATTCAATCAGGAAGGAGACAATGAGGCCATATTCATCAGTACCATTTATCATACATGGCAGAGCTGACCACCATGCTCACATAATGTCTGTAGCAGAGAAGTAGATGTAGCTAAGGTAAGAGCTGCACAACAAAGGGGTTACACATTAAAAGGAACTACTGGTAAACCTCTCCACTCACTCCTATAGAAACATCGCCTTTATTGCCCTAATTGGAAAGCCTGTCTGCCTCTGACTCAGAGAGAGATACTATCTTTATAACCCTGGACTATCTCCAATTAGAGAAAGGAAAAAGTTTATTAACTTAGAGAGGAAGTAAATCTGCTTGCTCCCTGTCCTTCAGCAGCTTTGCAAGTGCCCTAAAACAAAGCTGTCAATCTTCCATTCTCAAAATTATCCAGGCAAGCAGCACTGATATTAATGTATCTTGCTTTGGTGGCTCAAAAGATTACCAGTGTATTAGAGAACTCAAACTTGTCTTCTTTTATGAACTTCAAAGAACAGAGCTTTCCATTCAATACTTCTTAGCAACGTGAACACAGACCTCAGACTTTGTTAGTGATGGATCATTTCCCAAGTAAGATCTTGGAAGATGCTCCAGAAATATAAAAACAGATAAAAGATGATCTATTCTTTAAGGAGATGGCTGTATTTCCATTGTGAACTGAACTTTACAGTGGGGCCCTTCCCTACTTCATTCAAAGCTAGACTCTGGTCCAGGTTGGCCACTTGGAAGATTCCCCCATATCCCAAAATCTAGTTAAAAACTATGGCTGTACTGAAAGAATAGTTGTTGGGTAATAGTCACTAGGCCTGCCCCAAGCAGATCAGTAGGTTGTCGAGCTCTAAGAAAAGGGACACGTGAATAATTTACAACAGTTCTGACATCAGTTGGGACACAGGAAATGCTGGTGGTTTTAATTAGACACTCGTTAATGACGCATGTAGATTAGTGACTATTAACAAGAAACATGTCCAAGGGTGGCATTAAGGAGTAGTCAACTCTATGTTCATTGGATTACTGATTCACTCATGGGTCTTATTCAGCAAGAAACTGACACTAGCAGGGTATGGTGAGGCATGCTATAATGCTATCACTGGAACACTTGAAAGAGCATGAGTTTAAGGCCACCCTAAGCTGCATAGCAAGATTCTGTGGTAGGTATAGATAGGAAAATGATAAAGATAGATAGATAGATAGATAGATAGATAGATAGATAGATAGATAGATAGACAGATAGACAGATAGACAGACAGATAGACAGACAGAAGCTATTAAATAAAAGAATCTTGTAGCAAGAAAATGTTAAGATGTGACCCAAATGAGACACTCTGGAAAATGGCACATGCCTATAATGTTAGCATATATGAGTCAAAAGCAGGAGTAGTTTCAAGGTCATCCTCACCTACCTAGAAAGTCAAGGCCAGCCTAGACATAAGATCCTATTTCTAAAACAACAGGATATGATCCCAAGAAGAGAAGGGGAAATCAAGCAAATATTACAGACAAAAATTATGTAATTTTTGTAATGGTAATATTTATGTTTGCATACCCTAAGGTTACTTTTTCTTTATCTGACTTGTTCTGCCTGAGACAGTCACCTAGATCACATGCAACAATCCTGTTAGAGGAGACAGGTGTGTGTCAGAAAACACTTTCTTTTAACCTACTGAGTTCGATGGTATTCTGTTTTTAAAGTTCTTATCTACTGCTCAAATACTAAAATCATATAATCGGTGAGCCAATACTTCACACCAGGGAGGCCTTTTCCTATTAATAATATCCAGCTGCTTTTCTGACGAGATAAACCCATAATGACAAGGAACCTGTGCAGAGATTAATTGCTTCTACAAGATGTGTCTTGAAGTTTGATATTGAGAATATAAACCTTTTGTCACAAATGATAATGACTACTACAATATTTTATGCTCTAAATATATCCTTCAGTTAGATTTTCCTAGCTTCATCTGAGCTGAATACTTCCGCAAGTGAAGAAAGGCAGAGGTAGTGCTGCTAGCTAATTTACTCATCTTGCTTCAGGTATTTAAAAAAAAAAATGATCAGTACAGCCACAACCATTCGTAGACAATCGAAGGCTCTGCTTCTGTACTTCCATAAGAAAGGAGCCATTACAAGTGCCTCTTTGCCCAGCCTTCCTTTCAGCTTTTATTATAAATGCAACTTCATTTCTCTCATTTATTTAACAAATAAGCACTATATAATCTTATAAAAAAATAATGTTGAAGGAAATAAGAAAATATACATGATTTAATTCCATTATTATGCCATTGTTATTATACAAAAATCTAATCATCTGTAGCAAAGATAAATGAGTTTAAAAATTAAGACTACTGGGGTCTGGGAACATGGTTCAGTGATGTGTTTGACAAGTACGAGGACCAGGGTTCAAATCCACAGCACCACATAAAAGCCAGACAGGGTTGACAGTATGCCAGTAATCCCAGAATTTGAAAGGTGAGGATAGGGATTCCCCCAGGCACACCAGCACACCAGCGAGCTAGACTAATAAAACTGCAAAGTACCAGGTAAAGCAGGAAAACCAGGAAACAAAGTAGAAAATGATGAAGAAAGACATCTGACATCAAAGCCTGGCTTATATACACACACACACATACATACACACACACACACACACACACACACACGTATAGCTGTACAAACAACCAGGCAGACTGCATGTGTAACACATACATGCAAAGGCACATACAAACATATGTAAACACACCTAAACTTACAAGAAAATTCAAGTGTTGAATCTTGACAAAAAAGTTAGCATACCTTTTATTGATACCAAACTTTTTAAAAAGTCATTTAAAAATAAATCGTATCCTCTAGTTTTGAACTGACAAGCAAGCAAATACAGGAGAGAGCAGAACTTACATTAACTAAAGGCCACTAAAATAATATTGATGCAGTACTAAACACTTTTGAGGTGCTTTATTATTTTTGATTATGTGTATGTGTCTATGGGTAGGTGTGTTCACATGAGGGCATTATCCAACAGAGGCATCAGATTCCTTAGAGAGTTCTAGGCAATTGTGAACTGCCCAACATGGATGCTAACAAGTACACTTAGATCATCTACTAGACCAATATAGACTCCTTTCTGTCTGTCTCTCTGTCTTCCCCTCCTTCCCTCCCTCTTTCTTCTCCCCTTGTATTTTGAGACATGGTTTCTCTATGTGGCCCTGGTTGCCCTGGAACGCACTCTGTAGACTTCAAACTCAGAGATCTGCCTTCCTCTGCCTCCCAAATGCTGGGATTAAAGGTGTGCACCACCACCACCCAGCCTCTCTCCAATATGCACTCTTAACACTGATCTGTCCTTCCAGCTCCTAAACATTGTTATTTTTAAAATGTTAACTTTAAAATGTAACATATTGTGGAGGAAAGATGGCTCGGTGTGCAAAGCAGTTGCGTTGAAAACAAGAGAAACTAAATTTAATCCCAAAATTTCATGTTTTAAAAACCCATCCATTATAAAATGATTCCTAATAACGTTCTCTTAAACCCAAAACTCAGTGTCTTGCTCATCCATTATCAGAGAGGCTTCCTACTTCGGTAGATGGGAACTAACACGGAGCCAGAGATGGTGAAAGACTCTGGAAACAGTATCTTCCAAACACAGCAAAACTGATGTCCTATGGAATCATGGTTACTATAGCAGCACCTAGCAGGCCTGCACAGGATCAAGCCAGACAAGATAGTAACACTGATGAGGAAGTAGACATGATTCTCACTCCTGACCAAGAAACTATATACAACTGATACCTGCTTGTAATGGAAAACTTAATCTTCTCCATTGGAGTCTCCTTAGGCATAATAACCTCACTGCAGGTTAGACCCTGTGCAATTTTCATCAATGCAAGGTGAACTCATTAGTATTTTTGTCCATTTTCTTTGTCTTATATTGCCTTGAACATTTTCTGTTTTATTGGTCTTTTTTCTTTTTTTAGTGTGTGTGTGTGTGTGTGTGTGTGTGTGTGTGTGTGTGTGTGTGTTGGTTTTGCTTTTTAGAAGAGAGAGAGTTGGGTGAGCGGGTGAGCAGGAAAATAAAAAGACTTTAGGAGGATGTGGAGGAGGGAAACGGTATGATCAAAATATATTGTGTGAAGATTTTTTTTTCAGTGAAACAAACATGAGCCATGCATTATGACATATTCTTAAGGGAATGGAGACAGGCAAGTCTCTGCAGTACTATTGGCCAGCAAGCCTAACCTACTTGGTAAACTGCAGGGCAGTGAAAGACTAGATCTCAACAAAACTGTGGGTGGTGCCTGAGGAATGACACCTAAGGCTATCTTCCAGTGTCTATCTACAAGTGCACACATCCTACAAACTTAGACACATACAAGCATGCATATAGACATGCATATGCACACAGAAACTTCATTAATATGTTAACATTATTATTTTAGAACACAGCTATTACAAAATCAATCCATCTTACATTTTAAGTAACCAATGAATATTCTTAGTCTATAAAATTAATTTTTCAAGTAATATATCAACAATAAATTCTGCTAAAGATATGGATATCATGTTTATTCAACTTAAGATTCTGCTAGAATTATATATAAATAACCTATAATAAAATATACTTTTAATTCAAAAGCCAATCATTATCTTAAAACATAAATATATTATAAAAACAGTCCTTTTTAATGGTATATTGACCTTTTGGGTTTTTCTTTGGGCAAAAAAAAATAATAAAATGAAATATTATTGAATGCACTGTAACATAGGGAAATAAAACATTCAAACATAGGCACAAAAGATGCTATCAAAAGAAAAATATTGAGCCAGGTATAGTGTATGCCTTTAATTTCAGCACTAGGGAGGCAGAGACATGTAGATCATTGAGTTCAAGGCCAGCCTGGTCCAATAGCAAGTTCCAGGCCGGCCAGAAATACATAGTGAAACTGTCTCCAAACATGTTCTTTTAAAACAGTATTATATTTGGGTCCATCAAAATAATAAAGACTTGTATTCTATCCCTGGGACCCATAGAGTAAAAGGAGAGAACTATTTTCTACATCTTGTCCTCTGACATCTATATATAACCCCACATATAGATAGATAGATAGATGATAGATAGATAGATAGATAGATAGATAGATAGATAGATAGATGATAGATAGATAGATGATAGACAGATAGATAGATAGATAGATAGATAGATAGATAGATAGATAGACAGATAGATAAATTTTTTAAAGAAAATAAATTGAGAAGTATTTTTGGTTTGAAGTTTTTACATAGCTGCCTGGAGTCTTTGACTCCCTAATGCTAGAAAAGAAGAGCGTCTTGTTCAGTTCCAGTTAGACCACTGTGTCTCTTCAGTATCTTCTCATTAGAAATCCAACTGAGCTTGAAAGTGGATGGTCAAAAGTGGGGAGACAAGAAGAGGGCCAGTGGCTAACTGAGAATAGATGGTGTGTGCCTTCACAGATGAATGCTGCACCTCTTGGACAGATTGTTGACAGATGTCAAGAGTAAGTGCACAACCTTATGATTACCATTCAAGCAGAAGACACCAGAAAGATGATTATTTTCAGTCACTGAAGTCAAACTTATCTCAACCAATGAGAAATTTTCTCATATGTCAGGAGGTAATGTGATCAGAATTCTTTAAAAACAAACAAAAAAAAAAAACATAGCCCTCTAGACAGATATAGAAACAGGTAAATAAGAAAGTAGATGATAACTAATCTGGACACTTGGAGGCTTCCAGAGACTAAACCACCAACCAAAGGGCATATACAATGACTGGATCTAAGCCCCACACATATATGTAGCAGATGTGCAGGTTGGTCTTCATGCAGGCCTCTCAACAACTGGAGCAGGGACTGTTCCTGACTCTGTTGCCTTTCTGTGAGTCCTGTTCCCCTAACTGGGAGAGGATGTGCCTAGTCTTGCAATGATTTGATGTGCCAGGGTGTGTTGGTACCCAAGGGAGCTTCTTCCTTCTCAGAAATGAAGGGGACATGGGGAGAGGGGTTGTGTGAGGGAAACTGGAAAGAAGGGCTGTAATTGGGTGTAAAGTTAATTAACTAATTAATTAAATAATGGAAAAAAGAAAGTAGAAGACAGATGATAGATAGATAGATAGATAGATAGATACATAGATACATAGATACAAAGATACATAGATACATAGATACATAGATAGATACATAGATGATTGATACATAGATGATAGATACATAGATGATAGATACATAGATACATAGATGAGTGAACGGGCATCTTATGGTAACTGCAATGCACACTGGTTCCAATGCTTATAGAGATTAAGAAGTCCCATGATTTTCTTTCAGCAAAATGAAGAATCAGTTGAAGCACATTATCGTGTTGTGAGTGGGAATGCCCAACCCCCCCCTACCCCCAAGGCTCATATGGTTGAATACTTGGTTTCCATTTGGTGGAACTGTTTTGGAAGGATTAGGAGGTGTGGTCTTGTTAGAGGAGATGTGTCACTGGGGTTGTGCTTTAAGGTTTCAAAGACTCACACCTTTGCCAGTGTGTCTCCTTGCCTCCTAATTACCTATCAAAATATGAGTTCTCTGCTGTTACTGCCACCATGCCTTTGCTCCACCATCATAGAATCTAAGCCTATGAAACCATAAGCCCAAATAAACACTTTCTTTCAGAATTTGCCTTGGTCGTGGTGTTTGTTTGCCACAGCAAGAGAAATGTAACTAAGGTGATTGTGTGGTTCCATCCTGAGCCCAAAGTGAAAGAACCAATCCAAGACTAAAAGCCTGAGAACTCAGAAGTGTAAGACAGAAGTTTAAGCCCAGCTTGTGGAAAGAGTATGTTTTCCATTCTTCAGCTTTTTGCTTGATTTGGGCTTTCAAAGTACTTGTTGCTTGCTGCCTATGTTAATATGAATGGATCTTTTTTATTCAATCTATTGATTCAAGCCATCATCTCTTTTAGAATCACCCTCACAGTCATAATCAGAAATAGTGTTTTCCCAGATGTTAGAGCATCTCAGAGCTAATCTCAGGGCAAACTTGCTGAGGAAACACCAGGCAGTGGTGGTGCATGACTTTAAGCCCAGCACTTGGGAGGCAGAGGCAGGCAGATTTCTGAGTTCAAGGCCAGCCTGGTCTACAGAGTGAATTCCAGGTCATCCAAGGCTACACAAAGAAATTCTGTCCGGGGGGGGGGGGGGGGGGGGGGGGGGGGA
>JANHMN010000017.1:34698065-34734317 GCA_030674055.1 Rhabdomys pumilio
GGGGGGGGGGGAAGGCAAGCTGAGATATCACCAAGACCCAGACCTGTCAGATCTATATCAGAGCTGTGTCCTCTGAAGTCTCTCTCCAGTTCTAGTAATTATTACCTACACAGTGAGATGCTGGGCCATTTTCTCATAACATTTCAAAGCAGAATGCTACAGGGGTCCCAAAGAAATGTCTTCATAATCAAACACTCCAAAGGAAAGACAAATATGTGAAATTGTCTCTTTCAATCAACTCTAAAACCATTATTATTACATATAAATAAGAGAAAACCCAGGAGTTAAAGAGCAACTTTACCCATCATAAAAAATCAAGAAACCACTGGGCAGGTACAGGGCTGTCTTCTTAATTGCAGTATGTGAGTGTCTGATGGATTTCTCAAGGACCATATGCTAGCAGGAGCCCAGAGTATGCATCGACATGTGCCTTATGGCCATTCTGTTTCAACTACAAATTAGTGTGTTGTGGCGTTATCATCTCCACTGACTTTTTCCTCTTCACTTTAACTCAACTTTCTCCTAGGCAGGCAAGTTCAAACTTCTTTTAATACCCATTTTGTAAATGTGGCCATGTACTGAACTCTCCCAAAGCAGGATTCAGCCACTGAGTACAGAGGCTAATAAGTTCAAAGAGCTCACAGTAAATGTGGGTGCCAGCCAACCCTCCTCCCAGCAGCTGTTAGATGAGCCTGTGTTGCCTTTAATTTATTAGCCTAGGACAAGTTAATTGCATTGTTTCCACAAACTAGAACATGTTGTTCATAGTAACTACATGCTAATTCCTTTGAAAAACTACAGTAATTACACAGTGACGGTGCATCTCCCAGCAATTGCAGGAGCAGCTGATACAGGTTTAAAGCTGTGTGTGACCTAAGCATTAAGGCAAACACTTCTGGCAGGGCTTGTGTTCTGTTCTTAATCTGTTTCTTAAGACATTTCTTGTGTAAGGCTAGTGATTTTGCACATAATTTTGGCGCACCCAGAAAAGATGGCAACAGCAGCCTTGACATTTAAAGCAGCCTCACAGAGAAGGTAACAAACCTTCTAAAGGCACAGAACAGTGTGTACTCCTGGGGGAAAAAATGTGTCAGTGGTTGCCAAGTAAATACACACCTATATAAAGTTCAACAAACACACAGATATAATGGTTTGTGTTTTCTATATAAACAAAACTTAAACCACACTTCAGGCTAAGGACTTCTGAGAAATTACTGAACTGTTTGAATGTTTAGAGCTTTATAGGTTTCAGGAGTCAGTCTCGTAAAGCCAAGAAAGAAGTATCATTTTTGCCTGAAGTATTCATTTGACTTTGAACTTGGCATATTATGGGATACCCTGCATTGGGTTATGTTTGTGGAAATGGACAAGCTTGGTGGTCTTTCTTGACATTTCCCCAGTGTCTTCTGGTCTGCTCCACTTGCCAAGCCTCTTCATCAAGTTCCTAGTCTGATAAGGAAGTTGACATTTTTTTTTATCTCACTTTCCCTTGAATGTCTGGTTTTGGTTAGTCACTTCAGCAGAAATGGCTGCCAGGAAGCCGAGGTCACAAGGACACTTGTGGATTTAAAGTGAAATGAAAAGATACTTTGATTACAAAACTACTCACGTGTCTTGAAATATAAAAGCACATATTTCTTACACAATTTTCACGAAATCCATGCAGAAGTCTGGCTAAGTTTATAAGCTACAGTACACACTTTCTTCCCCTTTCTACAGAATCTTTGTTTGGGTGGAGGGGGAAAAAAATCCCTTATTCAACCTAATTGTTTTCAGTTAGAACTTCTGCATCAGGCTCCAGGATTTTGGCCTGACAGTTTTGTTTCAGTATTTAATCTAGGTATAAAGCCAGATAGGTCAACCCCTGACACTGATTCCTGGTGTGCACAGGGTCTCCTGTGTTTCCTATTGAGGAAAGCAACTTCTGCCCTGAGAAGGGAGCTTCCTCTCTTGACCTTGTCCATACTGGCTGTGGGGCTGTCAGTCACTTCTTCCTGCCCTCTGTGTTTCTGAAGCAATCTGGCTTATTGGCCTGACATGCCTGAGCCCTATGAATAATCACTGTTTCAGATTCAAGTTCAGTCCTTTCGATGAGTCATTGCCAAGTGGCCCCTGGAAATGA
Source organism: Rhabdomys pumilio (assembly GCA_030674055.1). Lineage (NCBI taxonomy): Eukaryota > Metazoa > Chordata > Mammalia > Rodentia > Muridae > Rhabdomys > Rhabdomys pumilio. The sequence continues at coordinate 34,700,188 of JANHMN010000017.1, forward strand.
TTTTTCAAGTTTTATAACATATGACTTTATAAAATTAAAATTGCTTCTCAGAGATAGGTTTAATCTCCAATAGAAATGAGTCTTTATATCTTAGGTACTCGTGGACCAGGAAGAGAGCAGGAATCTCTAAGACCTCCATCCATGGTAGGCAGAATACGTATGTCATGTCTGTGTCTATGTAAACATGTACAGATATTTACAATGAGGAGCAACTGTGTCAAAGGAATGAAGGGAAATGCTCAAGCACGTCTAGCACACTTGTCTCTGTCACTCTGTAGTTAATTTTCTAATTGCAATTATATAATCACATTTTAACGGCTGTGAGAATTGGCATCCTGCCAATTACTGGATGGCCTATGATCCAATTTCTCAAGAGACATAGCATTTAGAAAATTTAAAATCACTCTACTCCACTTTTAGAGAGAGAGAAAAAAATTGATAAACAAAGGCTTGAATTTTTGCTTTCTCTCTATTGCCTCTTACCATTCTGCAGATTTAAGAGTTTTAACTTTTAATTGGATTTTTCATTCTTTGATAATTTCATACATGTACATGTCCTGCTCATTTCCATTGCTAAAATTATAGCTTACATTTACTGAGTGCCAACAATGAACTAGCTTTAATTGAATGGTTTACATGGATTATATAATTCCTTCACACATTCATGCAAAAAAATATTAATTTTATCTCTATTTTATTTCTACATACATCTCAGAGAAGCTGAGCAAGTGTTTCAACATCCCACAAATAAAGTAGCGGAGATCCTCTCTACCTAAAACTGATACACTGCACATCGCTCCCTATTTATACCCTCTATCCTCAAAGAACCTAATGACAAGGTCAGGCTGAGGGCCAAGGTCAGGTGAGGGTGGGAAGATGGCTCAATCAGTAAAGTCCTTGCCTCACAAACAAGAGGGTGTGAGTTTAATCCCCAACAGCCACAAAAAAAAAAGAAAAGAAAAGAAAAGAAAACCAAAACATAAAAACAAAAAACAAACAAACATACTAGCTTAGCTTGTAATGTAAGAGTTAACAGGACAGCGATAGAGGGATTCTTGAAGGTGGCTGGCAAGCCAAGCCTAGCTGAATTAAGGTGTTCCACATTGAGAGAAAGGCTCTGTCTCAAAAAATATGGAAACAAGAGGCTGGGCAGGTATTTTGGCAGTGGAAGAGAAGGATATTGGATTCCTAAATCTGAAGCTCATTGTTGCTAGAAAAGATTCCTCATCACCCTTCTGGATACATATAGAGTATGATCGACAGTCAGATCTATTGAAGATCATGATATATTAGGCACTGGGGATGGCTCATTTCTGCTCTTCCATAAGAATGGAGTTCAATCTCCAGCACCCACATCGGGTGGCACACAAATGCCTATAACTCCAGGTTCAAGTATTCCAACACCTTGCTCTGGTATTCCAAGGGTAGTCAAACTGACATGCAAATAACCAGGCACACAAACATAATTAAAAATAAACAATAAGCGTTCTTTTTAAAACATGTAATATCAATGTTTCTTCCAACCCAAACAAAACATACCAATATTGTTAAATCTTCACAAAGAGGGGAAAAAAATGAACTTGAAATTTAAAGTCTATTAAATACCACATAACTAAACTCACTATCTAATTTTCACTTCTGGGAGAGGTCAAGTCAAATCAAGCTCTATAGTCTTGAAATTCCAGCCCCCTAGAAAAATTCTGTGTCTTTTAAATAATGAATTACATAAAAACGGTTAGGACGAATGGCTGGATACTAAGGTCAGCTTCCATGGCCCTTCCCATGCCTACCTCCTTCGAATCATCAACAGTCTACAAGGCTTACCATGACGGTCTTTGCTGCACAGGCCCAGCAGGACTCCTGGAGATGCTGGTACAGTGTCTCAGGAGATAGTCCTGCATAACACGGTAGAGAGTCCATTTTTCTTTCATCTGTCTAATTGATTAGAAACATCTCTTGAATGAATCAGGCCCTATAGATGAAAATAGTTCCCTGAAAGAGTTCGAGTGACTCATGAAAAAGAAATGTACTGAAAGGTAGGAAACCTCATCACGGGAAAGTAAAGCTAGCGCGCTGAAAGCATCAAGCTATGCTTCTGAGTGGTCCCCTCATCTGCAGATGACAGCAACAACTTCATGTTCACAAAAGCTATCCCCTAATTCCCCAGAAGCCATGAATCCTTACCACTTCCTCTTAGTTTAGCCCTCTACCTGCAATTCAAACTCCCATTTGCTTAACTTCAGTTGTGTGCTCCACCTTTAGCAAAGGTGTTAGCATTCTGAATGTAAGTCTACAGACTAAATCTAAAACAGTGATTCAACTTGGGGTTCTTGACCCCTTTGTGGGAGGAGAATGACCCTTTCACAGGGGTTACATATCAGATATTTATATCATGATTCATAACTAGCAAAATTACCATCATGAGGTAGCAATGAAAATAATTTTTCAGTTGGGGGTCACCACAACAGGAGGATCTGTATGTTGTAAGGAGTCACAGCATTAGGAAGGTTGAGAATCACTGGTCTAAAATAACAATATCAGAAATTATGACACTGTTGGAAAAGGCAATGAATATTGAGCAGTCATGAGTTCCAAACCCCCAATGTACCACCCTTAACCATTTTAATAAATGTTCTCTCTTATCACTAATTCACAGCTGTCCTTCTAGGTTTTTATTGTCTTGACACAAATCTAGACATATCTAGAAAAGGGGAATTTTAATTGAGAAGATGCCTCTACCATATTGTCCTGTGGAAAAATCAGTGAGGTGTTATCTTGATTAATGATTGATGTGGACAGTCCAGCTCACTATAGATGGTACGATCCCTGGGCTGCTGGTCCTGGGTCATCTGAGAAAGCAAACTGAGCAAGCCATGAGGAGGAAGAACATAAGTAGCAGAAGCCTTGCTGTTCCTGCCCAGCATAAAGTCCTCCCTGACTCCCCTCAGCAAGGTGCTGTCTCTGGGAGCATAAAATAAAATAAATCCTTTCTTCCCCAAGTCATTCTGGTCATGGTGTAATGGAAGACGTAACCAAGACAACCATTCATTATACTAGTCCTCTAAGACCATGCTATAGATCTAGCATGGTAGGCAAGAGGACTGTGAGTTCTACGTCAGCCTGGGCTGTGAATTTGTAGGGAAAGGATCAAGTCCTGAGTGAATGAGTATTGTCTACCTGAGCACACTTGAGTCAAGGACTCGAATGCTTCAGACCCATGGGAGTGACAAAGCCTTCCTCTGGCCTAAATGTAAATGGTTACAGAGGACCAGCAAACGTGTGCAAAACACCATCAACCACAGCTTCCTCCTCCTAGATGACTACAGCCTAAGACACTATAGAGACCACCACACTGAGATTTGCTAAGCCTGCCTCCTTGTTGAACTGTATACCACAAACCTGTCTCTTAGTTTTAGAGCAGTGGTCTTACCCACCTTAGTGCTGAGACCCTTAACACAGTTACTCATCTGGAGGCGACCCCCAGCCCTATTTTTTGTCACTACTTCATAACTGTCATTTTGCTACTGTTATGAAGTATAATGTAAATCTCTCTGTTTTCCCATGACTTTAGGCAATCCCTATGAAAGGGCCATTTGACCCCCAAAGCGGTCCCGACCCACATGTTGAGAACCCCTTCTTTAGCTGCAGCTGACAATCGCACTCAAGTTTCAGGTTGCTCTTGGTGCAGTTTCTCGCCCTTCATCAGATGGAGAAAACTCATACCATCCCAGCTTTCCCATACAAGTGTCTGTGTGTCTGTCCTTTCTTCATTACCTCATTGTCCCAGGTAGGTCAATACCTGAAGCTTCACACAGTGCAGCACAGGGGTAAAATACAGTCAGAACCAAAATGAAGCAAAGCAAAACCATTCTGTAAGCCCAAGAAATGGCGTTTTATTGTTAGATAACTTCAACAACTAATATACTAGAAGGGATCGTTAGTTTTCCTAGGTTAAGAATGCGGAGGATAGCAGCCCTGGGGAAACCTGTAAGATACATTTTCTGTCCATGTGCATCAGGTTTTATCAGTACATATAAAGTCCCTAGAATTTTAACTTTATTCTTATGCCAGTCACATTTTCAGTTGTTTTTTTTTTTCATCTTATTATTACTTATTCATTGTACATCTCATTCACTGCCCTTCCCCTGGTCACCTCCCGCCAACAGTATTTCCCCCCTCCCCCTCTCCACCCAGAGATGGATTCCCCCCCACCTCGTTTTCCTCCCAACCCTAGCACATCAAATCTGTAAAGCTAGGCTCATCCCCTTCCACTGAGGCCAGATAAGGCAACCAAACTAGAAGAACATAACCCACAGACAGGCAACAGCTTTTCTGCTAGTCCCCATTCCAGTTGTTCAGGACCCACATGAAGACCAGGCTGCACATCTGCTCCATGTAAGGTAGTTTATTAACAGAATTCTCTTCCTGCCACTAGGCAGTCACAACAGACACAATGAGAAGGTATTCTGGCACTAACTCTCTGCTTTGCTTCCACACCTGCAGCGGATCCAGTTGCCTGCCATCTTTTTTTTTTTCTTTTCTGCCCTTTCCCATCCAAAGTACCTGACTCAGTCCACATTTTGAATCTCCCTGCTGGTAACTGTTTTTTCCACTGTATCAACACCTCTTTCCCCTATCTCATCCAAGCATTACAAAGAGGAATAGTGTCCCTGGGCTTGCTGTAGCTCTTTAAAAGGAAACTGTGCCTTCTCTTCTTTTCAGGGACACATGCGGTGGATCAAAGGCCCTTAATGGGAGTTGTGGCCAATGCTGACCCAAATGAGACACTAAGCAGTTGTTTAACTTCAGGCTCATCAGGGAGCTGAGGAGAGGTGAGTGATGCCCACGGTCTATGCTGAGGTACTTGACAGAACAGACATATGAGAAATAGTCAAATACAACCTTTGGAAGGGTTCTGAGGGGAAAAAATTAAGTTTTGATTAAATATTGACTTTTCTCGGGGCAAAGAGAATGGGCTTCCATCTCCCTGCTTTGCTGATAAAACATTTTTTTTTAATCCAATCTATTTTCAGAGCATTTTCTATCTTTGATTGCTAGCCTAGTTATGTCACAGATGGCTAAACTAGTAGAGGTATTTTCAGAGAAGTGACATAGTTGAAAGTCATCAAAAATAATCCAGATAAGCCTCGCTTCATTTTACCTCAAATAAGGCAAACAGCCACGTAGTTAGTTGAAATGACCACTGGATATGTAGCATGGCTTGGGCACAGCGTGTATATTTGATCTAGGAGTTGTGTTTCCCCAAAAATGTTTCCATGAACTTCTCAGAGTGGTTGCATCTCTTCAAAGCAGAGCCCAAGGCAATAGTTCACATGTTCCACTTTAGAAGTTTCTCTGGAACACACAAGAAGCTAGCTCGAAGGAAGAAGAGCAAGGGGAGGAAGTGAGAGAGCAGACGCAAAAACATCCTGTAAAGACAATCTTCCTACACTGCTGCTGCAGAATGCCTAGCATGAGCCAGCCAAGACACCACAGAACCTTGATATACCCATGCCAGAGAACTCCATGAGAGAATGGCCGTATCTGCTACTCATAACACTGCCCAACAAGTACCTGAATTCTTCGGCACTTTTAAAAATTGTTTGTGAGTGTGTGTGTGTGTGTGTGTGTGTGTGTGTGTGTGGTGTTTATGTGTGTTTAGTGTGTGTATGTGTGTGTGGTATGTGGTGTGTGTGTGCGTGTATATGTATGTGCTCTGTGTGTGATATGTAGTGTATGTATGCATATGTATATATAGGTGCATGTGTGTGCATGTGTGTTTGCATGTGTGTGTAGTGTGTGTGGTGTTTGTGTGTGTGGTATGTTTGCATGTGTGTGTGGTATGTGTGTATGGTGTGTGTGTATATAACATATAGTGTGTGTGTTCATGTGTATGTGTCGTGTGTATGGTGTTTGTGTGTGTGTGGTGTGTGTGGTTTGTGTGTGTGGTATGTGTGTGTGTGGTATGTAATATGTGTGTGTGCATGTGTATGTGTAGTGTGTGGTGTTTGTGTGTGGTATGTGTGCATGTGTGTGTGTTATGTATGTATGGTGTTTGTGTGTGTGTGGTGTATATGTATGATATGTTGTGTGTGTGTGTGTGTGCATGTGTGTGTGTGTGTGGTATGTGGTGTGTGTACATGTGTGTGTGGTATGTGGTATGTGTACATGTGTGTGTGGTGTGGTGTGGTGTGTACAGGCAGTCAAGCAAATACCACAACGCAAGAATAGAGGCCCTAGGACAACTCTCATGAGTTAGCTCTCTCATACTACTCTGCAATCTAAGAATCAAGCTCAGAGCCTCTCATCTACAGGGCCCTGTTCAAGAGTCTACTCTCTAAACCACCATCCCATATCTTTTTCTCATTTTTTAAAGTTAAACAGAATACACATTGGTTTCCTGCAACCACGTAATTCACATGAATGACACATTGCTCATGCAGCCTAGAGGACTGATAACTCCTCCATTCACTTGACCTGAGCTGTGAATTGTACATGACACTGTCAGGACATGATCTATCAATATGAGAAACAAAACATAAACTGAGCTTTTCATGATGCCTAAGAGATTAGAGACAAAGCAACTCAGGTCTCCCTGCTCTGTGGTAGAGCAGAGAGATACACAGAAGCACTGTTTCTAGTGCACTGGGTTCTAGTCTCCCTTCTATGAGAACTTAACCAATTCACACAGTTGTCCAAAGGTACAGACAGTTACTCTGTGAGGGAATATATATATATATATATATATATATATATATATATATATATATATATCTTACTCCACAAATTAGGCCAGCTTAAAATAAAAGGAAAATCATCTTCTTTGATGCTTCTTTTAAAAAAATCATAATTTTAGAGATTAGATTAGGACATTAAAGCTGTACAAATTCCATATAATTCTTAAGCTTTTTTTTTTTTTTGTAAAAGAAAAGCTTCCTAGAAACAAGTCACAGAGAGAGGTGTGTGGGTGACTGTAGAACAGAAGTAGAAAGAAGAATTTCCAGTTAATTCAGTCTCAAACCTCTAAACTGTTATGCACAGACACTTCTGAAAGAACAACTATTTACATGAACTGCCAGGGTAAATAATAAGGAAGGTCAATAATCCATAGTTATGCACTTATGACTTTATATGATAAAATCATAAAATCAATTAACAGGCATTTTATGTAACACATGCTAATGACTTGGGATATACAGTAGATGACAAAATGCAAAGAAAATTCAAGATACAGTTCAAAGTCCTGAGGCCAGCCAGTTTCAGCAGCAGGAGGATGGTTATGTTAAGGGAATGTTAAAGAGAGGCTGGAGAAATAACTCCATACTTAAGAGCACACAAAGTCAGTTTCTAGCACCTGAGTCAGGCAACTCACAACTACTTGTAACTTGAGCTTAAAGGGATCTGATTCTCTCTCTGGTGCCCACGGGCAGCTACATTCATACCACACACACTCAAACAGACAGACAGAAACACAGACAGACAGACAAACAGACAGACAGACAGACACACACACACACACACACACACACACACACACACACACTTCAAAAAGGTTTTTCTGGGCTGGCCAGCACAATTCCACACCCTGGGAGAGCTGCTATGACAGTTTGTTTATGCCATGGCTTACGACTTATAGTTTTTAATTTAACAGTATGAACACTTGTACAGAAGAAAAATACTCCCTTTTTTTTTTTTAAATATTAAGGGGTAGGGAAATTGTTCAGAATGGAACAAAGGATTCCAAAATACTTTGGACACAGACACAGTGTCACAAACCTCACTACTTGGGAGGCAGGGACACAAACATGTCACAAATTGAAGCCAGCCTAGGCTATGTAGGAAGACTAGATCTCAAAAACACAGACAGATAATCCCAGATAATCCATGTAGTGAGTGTCTGCTATGAAAGCACCAAGGTCTGAGTTCAGTACTGGAGGGAATGAACCAACTCCTAGAACTTGCACTCTGACCTCTGCCTGCATGCTCACACATAATAATAGTGATGATAATAGTAATAATAAATAATAATAAAATTTATTTGAATTTAAAAAATCAGACAAGCAAAGAGTCATCTATACGCAATATTATTCCAGTTGTGTTATTCATGTTGTATGTTTGTAAAAAAAACTGTACTTTATATTAATATGTACCTTTTCAGTTTATTATTTTACATCACTGTATACATACAAACACACATGTATATCTTTAATTGGTGTGGGAAGGGAGACTTAAATCCAGGGAACCACGCATGCCAGCTCAGCCCTGTGTATTTTGTTAAATGTATAATTTATACCTCTTAAATTTCATCCTAAAATATGAGATGACAAACTTAACTTCTAGGGTAAATATTAACCCTAACCCACTACAGCTATGATAACTACAGGCATTTGATACATTACAGTCATAAAATTTTAGAGCTAGGAGATGTCGTAGAGGATCCTCTCCCACACCGCTAATTTACAGGCATGGAAACTGAGCAACAGGTAAGGTGGCCAGGCCAAGGTCCGGATAAATCAGCTGCAGGCCACACGGCCAGGTCAGTGTTCAGCTCCATCTTCCCTCCAGCGATTCAGCCGACCTCCTCCAGGAGAGCAAAACCCTCCGTTATACAGAAAGTCCTTCTTGCTCTGGAATTCGAGCATGTCAGTATTGGAAGAAAACAGTAGCATCAATGAAGGATATTTGAAGCATAAATAACAATATAATAAGGCGTCAGTTAAAAATTCATTTGGGGAAGATTTCTTTATAAGTGTTGAAAGAAATAAAACCAGCAACTATGTGGATACACTAACTGTTAGGGGCTTAGCTGCCGAGCAGCAAAGCCACCACGCTGCACCCGATGCTGAGAACCTGGCAGTTTATGGAGCAACTGCTCTCCATCACAGTGTGATTTGACAGGCTGTGTTTGAGTTCCACCTCTTCTTGCTCTTTAGCCTGCTTCTGGGCCATGTAGACCGGAGCAATTTGCATAAATACCTCATGATTTCAAAGGGACTGTACCCAGCAGAAGAAAAAAAATTACAAATGAATCAAAGTAACCTCTCAGAAAGTTCTGGTTGTTAGATTGCCTATTGTTTGCCTATTTTTTTTTCCTTTTTATAATTATTCATACATACGTAAAAACAACTCAATTTAAAATTTTGGTCTTTTCTCTCTTGTTTCACTCTCCCAAAGGTCAAGTCCAGCCTCCAAGTTTAATGAGGCTCCACTATGGGCCAGGGACCATCCTTAGAAATAAGTATACTTTCTTCCATCAAGAAGCAGGTAGAGAAATGAGCTTCTGGTGCAATGGTGCGAGTTCGGCTCAAGAAGAGATCAGAACTGTGCTCAGGCATCTGGGACCCAGCTCATTTTTGTCACAATGTCTGTTTCTATATTCCGTTCTTCACTGCATGATCTGCAACCTACAAGATGAATCCCAGTGAAGCCTTATGATCCGCAACCTCAAATTCTGGACAATTTTACCTAAGCAACATTTTGGGTTGGGTTTTTTGTCTGTTTGTTTGCTTGCTTGCTTGCTTTTGGTTTTGGTTTTTGGTTTTTGAAGACAGAGTTTCTCTGTGTAGCCCTGGCTGTCCTGAAACTCACTCTGTAGACCAGGCTGGCCTCGAACTCAGAAATCTGCCTGCCTCTGCCTCCCAAGTGATGGGATTAAAGGCGTGCGCTGCCACTGCAACATTTTGTTTTTAATGTACGAAGTCCAGCATCAAGAAGAACTTACTATAAAGTTTTCTCATACATAATTGCAAAGACTAGAGTCTGAGAAACACTCTTAATTTGTTGCTATTTTTCCAGGCAGAGAGTTAACTTCAAAAGGCAGACTATGTAAGACAAGATGTATGTCTCACCTTATAAAGAGCCTCCATGCTGGGCAGTGGTAGTGCACGCCTTTAATCCCAGCACTTGGGAGGCAGAGGCAGGCAGATTTCTGAGTTCGACACCAGCCTGGTCTACCAAGTGAGTTCCAGGACAGCCAAGGCTATACAGAGAAACCCTGTCTCAAAAAACAAAAATAAATAAATAAATAAATAAATAAATAAATAAATAAATAAATAAAATAAAGAGCCTCCATTATGTTTGTGACAATGGTATATATGCACGCTGAAGCTTTGTTTTACTAAGTAGTTTCGCAACCCCTCCCCTCCATGAGACTTTATGGAAATGAGGTTCTGGAAAGTTCTTAATTTAGATGAATATTAAATGTGGGATCCCAGTTGCTTAAGATCTTTCAACAGCATGCCCTGTTGCTACCAAAACATTCCTTGCACAGATTGCACGGTGGTCCTGTCTAGCTCTTAACCTTACTGCTAACACCAATGCCCTAGCATGTAATAAAGTGAGTGGATCCCAAACCAGACACTAGACATCAGGCATGAACTTGGGAGTAAGAAACGTTTTTTAATTGAGCATTGATTCTAAGTATAATTTTTTCTAATAAAAATTGTGAAGTTAAAACTTTATCTCACCGGGCGGTGGTGGCACACCCCTTTAATCCCAGCACTTGGGAGGCAGAAGCAGGCAGATTTCTGAGTTCCAGGCCAGCCTGGTCTACAGAGTGAGTGCCACGACAGCCAAGGCTAGACAGAGAAACCTTGTCTCAAAAAAAAAAAAAAAAAAAAAAAAAAACCCTTTATCTCAAACTGCTTTTTTGAAAACAAACACCCAGAGCTCCCTGTCCAAAGGAGGGATAGATCCCCTCCACCACTCCAACCCCCAAGATTTCAATGTGGATTGATGTGGATTATCATGATTATGATAATCTCAATTTCTTAGGAAAATGAACAACTTACACCAGGGTAGTGAAGCAACTCTGGTCAAACGGGCTAGTTCTGATGCGACCTTAGGAAATGTACTACCAGGAAAGGTGGTACATGATGGAACTGCCCTCGAGTGCAGGATAGAGTGTGAAGCCTAAGGCTGGGATCCCCAGGAAGACACAGGAGCCTGTGTCCCTAATGACAGGGCAGAGTCAATCTCAGAGCAAGACTATCTCCCTACTCCTTACCACAGCCTTGTTTACAGGGTTACTGTTTTTATTTGTATTTCTTTTTACCACTCATAGCCAAAAATATCCTAAGTGACATTTAGGTTCCAACTAATTTTAATGTGTGTAAACAAATAAGAAAACCACAAGGCACATAGTTTCCTATCTGTAAACTCAGAAAAATCATTAAAAGGTAAAAAAAAAAAAAAAAAATCATAGCTGGGCCCAGTGGTAAACAGGCCTGTAATCCCAGGAGTGGCAGGAATCAGTTATATATTCAAGACCTGCCATGGGCTACAGAAAAATAATCTGTTTAAATCAAAATACTTTTTAGCTTTGAGCCTCACTGATAAATTCAAAATCATAAAATATTTTTTAAAGATTTATTTATTTTTATTTATATGAGACACCCCGTAGCTGTCTTCAGACACACCAGAAGAGGGCATCAGATCCCATTACAGATGGCTGTGAGCCACCATGTGGTTGCTGGGAATTGAACTCAGGACCCCTGGAAGAACAGTCAGTGCTCTTAACCTCTGAGCCATCTCTGCAGCTCATGAAATAATAATTTGTGCTTCAGAAAAAGGTCTAAAATGTAGCTGGCATCTATAATCTGACGTGAGTGCAAACTCTAATTATTCTTTTTTGTTTTTTAGTGTTCCCGCAATGATTTAAAATTCTCAAAGCTATCCTATGAGAGTTTACTAGAGGGTAAAGGCACTTGTGATGAAAACCGGGAGATCTGAAGTCAGTTTCCAGAACTTATAGTAAAAGACAGAATCGGATCCACAAAGCTGTCCTCTGGATCGCTAAATGTGTGCTGTGGCATGTAACCACCCCATACACACATCATGTACCCACCCACAATAAGTAACATGTTACAACAAGGTAACTGTTACTAGAAATTGTTCATTAATATCAATTGTGTATTAGCAAAGCACTATGCTATACGTAGGTGTTTTTCACTTGGTTCTTCCAAGAAGTGTGTAAGTTTATTACTACAATTATCAGTAAAGTATGAAGTCACTTCTTACTAGCTAAGTAAATTGTTGAGGTTTTAAAACAACTTTCTACGGGTTTTTTTTTAATTGTTTGTTTTGTTTTGTTTTTCGAGATAGGGTTTCTCTGTATAGCCCTGGCTGTCCTGGAATTCTCTCTGTAGATCAGGCTAGCCTCAAACTCAGAAATCCTCCTGCCTCTGCCTCCCAAGTGCTGGGATTAAAGGCGTGCACCACCACTGCCCGCTTGTTTTGGGGTTTTTGAGGGGAGTGTTTGTTTGTTTGTTTTTTGTGAGCCATGTGGTTATTGGGAATTGAACTCAGGACCTCTGGAAGAACAGTCAGTGCTCTTAACCTCTGAGCAATCTCACCAGCCCTAACTTTCTCAGTTTTGATTTGGATAAACATCATCCTTTGAAGTGTCACTTCCAAGGATAAACGAGATAATTCGTGTAAAGTGTTAATGTGTAAAAGAAATTTTTATTCACCTGATGTAATTGTCATCTTAGAGGCTTACTGGGACTTACTGCTGAATAAGCTTATCCTTTTTAGCTTTTTCTGAACTCTTGGCTGGCTGGTTCAACTCAGCTGTTCTCACTCAAACTCTTCTGCAAGCTGACTGATTCGATCTGGCTTCTCTGAGATTCTCACTGAATTGCTCTGCTTGGCCTCAAAATAACTCTGGCAATATGTTCTACATCATCTGTCTCCTTGTTCTCTGGCTTCAACAGCCTCTGCTGCACAAATTGAAAGGATCTGAATTCAACTCCACTGCACTGCCTTCTGTACTGACTGACAGAACAGAACTGACTGACTGAACTCAGAGACCTGCATGTCTCTGTCTCCTGAGTGCTGAAATTAAAGGCACATACCACCAGGCCTAGTCCTGGTGCTCAAAAGCTTAGGCTTTTCTTTAACTGAAACTTGCTCTATCCCAGGCCTGCCTTGAACTCAGAGATCTGTTTGCCCCCACCGCCTGGGTCTTTATTCCACCCAGATCATACAGATCTAGAAGTTCTCTGGATGTGAACCTTTGCCAGAGCAGCCATGTTGTTGGATTAAAATCAATGTAAAATTAATGTATACATTAATGTATCATTAAACTTGATTCCAAAGAAATCATAGCACCAAAAGATTAAGGCAAGTGATTAGAGATAGAGATAGAGATAGAGATAGAGATAGAGATAGAGATAGAGATAGAGATAGAGAGATAGAGATAGAGAGATATATCTCCTATCATCCTATTCCACTATACTTTTGATCTCAAGGTTATAGTACCCCAATTTTTTAACTTCTTTAAATGAAACAGAAGGGGTGGTTATTTCTAAAGGTTAAGCAAAAAAAAAAAATATTGGAAATATATAGATTACTGAGATGAGTCTGTGAGTAAAGGTACCTTCCACCAAGGCTGAGGACTTGGATTCAGTCTCTAGAAGCCAAATGAACCCCTGGGAGTTATTCTCTGATCACCACATACAGACTCATGGTATAATCATGCATGTCTCACAAACACACACACACACACACACACACACACACACACACACACACACACAATGAAAATGTTTAAATATTAAAATGGAGCTCTTAAAATTTTAGAAGGTATGTATGTACTAATGTACACTGGATCCCATTAGAGACAGTTGTGAGCTGTGGTTGCTGGGAATTGAACTAAGGACCTCTGGAAGAGCAGTTAGTGCTCTTAACTGCTAAGCACACCCCCCCAGACATTTTCTTAATGATTGATGTATGGGTCTCTAGCTCACTATAGGTACTGCCAACCTTGGCAGGTGGTCCTGGATTGTGTAAGACAGCACTCTGAGCAAGGCATGAAAAACCAGGTAGCAAAAGGTACTCTCCCATGGTCTCTGCTTCAGTATCTGCCTCCAGGTTCCTGTCTTGGGTTCTATTCTGACTTACCTCAAGTGATGATAGGAATATGTAAGCCAAATAAACCTTTTCCTCCACAAGTTGCTTTTGGGTGTGTGTTTTAATCACAGAAATAGAAAGATAATGAAGACAAGCTCTTATAGACTAATCATTTCATCGTTATGGACTTACCTTTTGGACTCTGGTCCTATTCTTGCTCGGTGATTACAAAGGACCAAAGACACGAAGCAAAGTTATAAAGAACTACATCTCCCTGACTCTCTTTCTTACCTTATGTTTCATCACTTTAAAGCACTTTTTCTACAAATGATCACAACACTGAAAATCTCATAATAAAGCACCAACTCATCAAAGTACATGTTATTAAGACCAAACCTAAGCATAATAGGTATAGATGAGGATGAAGACTCCCAACTTAAAGGGCCAGTGAATATCTTCAACAAAATTATAGAGGAAAACTTCCCTAACCTAAAGTAAGAGATATCCTTAAATATACCAGAAGCCTACAGAACCCCAAATAGACTAGACCAAAAAAGAAATGCCTCTCATCACATAATAATCAAAACATCAAATATACAAAACAAAGAAAAGATACTAAAAGCATTAAGGGAAAAAGGCAAAGTAACATATAAAGGCAGACCTATAAGAATTACACAAAACATCTCACCAGAGACTATAAAAGCCAGAAGATCCTGGAATGATATTATACAGACCCTAAGAGATCACAAATGCCAGCCCAGACTACTATACCCAGAAAAACTCTCAATCACTATTGATGGAGAAACCAAAATATTCCATGACAAAACCAAATTTACACAATATCTTCCCACAAATCCAGCACTTCAAAGGATAATGGATGGGAAACTACAACACAAGGAGGGAAACTACAACCAAGAAAAAGCAAGAAAGTAGTCTTCCAACAATCCCAAAAGAAGATAGTTACACAAACATAATTTCACCTCTAATAACAAAAATAACAGGAAGTAGCAATCATTTTTTTAATATCTGTTAATATCAATGAACTCAACTCTTCAATAAAAAGACATGGACTATCAGACTGGATACATAAACAGGACCCAGAATTTTGCTGCATACAGGAAACGCACATCTGTGATGAAGAAAGACACTACCTCAGAGTGAAAGGATGGAAAACAAACTTCCAAGAACATGGTAGAAATTCTAATATCAAATAAAATTGATTTTCAACCAAAAGTAATCAAAAAAGATAAGGAAGGCCACTATATACTCATCAAAGGAAAAATGTATCAAGCAGAACTCTCAATTCTGAACATCTAATCCCCAAACGCAAGGGCATCCACATACATAAAAGAAACTTTACTAAAGCTCAAAGCATACATTGCACCTCACACAATAATAGTGGGGGACTTTAACACCCTACTCTCAGCAATGGACAGATCATGGAAACAAAAACTAAATGAAGACACAATGAAACTAATAGAAGTTATGAACCAAATGGATTTAACTGATATCTGTAGAACATTTCATCCTAAAACAAAAGAATATACCTTTTTCTCAGCACCTCATGGTACCTTCTCCAAAATAGACCATATAATTGGTCACAAAACAGGCCTCAACAGATACAAAAAGATTGAAATAATCCCTTGTACCCTATCAGATCACTATGGACTAAGGTTGGTCTTTAATAATGACAAAAACAACGGAAAGCCCACATACACGTGGAAACTGAACAACACTCTACTCAATGATGACTTGGTCAAGGAAGAAGTAAAGACAGAAATTAAAGACATTTTAGAATTTAATAAAAAGGAGGACACAACATACCAAAACTTGTGGGACTCCATGAAAGTAGTACTAAGAAAAAAATTCATAGCTCTAAGTGCTTACAAAAAAAAAAAAAAAAACAAACAAACAAACAAACAAACAAAAAAAAAAAACCCTGAAGAGAGCATACACTAGCAACTTGACAGCACACCTGAAAGCGTTAGAACAAAAAGAAGCAAATACACCCAAGAGGAGTAGATGGCAGGAAATAATCAAACTCAGAGCTGAAATCAACCAAATAGATACAGAAAGAATTATACAAAATATGAACAAAACCAGGAGCTGGTTCTTTGAGAAAACAACAAGATAGATAAACCCTTAGCCAGACTAATCAAAGGGCACAGAGACAGTATCCAAATTAATAAAATCAGAACTGTAAAGGGAGACATAACAACAGAAACTGAAGAAATTTTAAAAAACCATCAGATCCTACTACAAAGGCCTATACTCAACAAAATTGGATAATCTGGATGAAATGGACAATTTTCTAGACAGATACCAGGTACCAAAGTTAAACGAGGAGCAGATAAACCATCTAAACAGTCCTATAACTCCTAAAGAAATAGAAGCAGTTATTAAAAGTCTCCCCACCAAAAAAAGTCCAGGACCAGACAGTTTTAGTGCAGAATTCTATCAGACCTTCCAGGAAGACTTAATACCAATTCTCCTCAAACAATTCCACAGAATAGAAACAGAAGGAACACTACCCAATTCGTTCTATGAAGCTACAATTATGCTCATACCTAAATCTCACAAAGACCCAACAAAGAAAGAGAACTATAGACCAATCTCACTTATGAATATTGATGCAAAAATACTCAATAAAATTCTCGAAAACCGAATCCAAGAACACATCAAAACAATCACCCATCATGATCAACTAGGCTTTATCCCAGGAATGCAGGGATGGTTCAGTATTCAGAAATCCATCAATGTAATCCACTACATAAATAAACTCAAAGAAAAAAAACACATGATTATCTCACTAGATACCGAGAAAGCATTTGACAAAATTCAACATACTTTCATGTTAAAAGTCTTGGAAAGATCAGGAATTCAAGGTACATACCTAAACATAGTAAAAGCAATATACAGCAAGTCAGTAGCCAACATCAAACTAAACAGAGAGAAACTTGACGCAATCAGAGGCTAAGATCAGGGACTAGACAAGGCTGCCCACTCTCACCCTACCTATTCAATATAGTACTGGAAGTCCTAGCCAGAGCAATTAGACAACAAAAGGAAGTCAAAGGGATACAAATAGGAAAGGAAGAAGTCAAAATTTCATGATTTGCAGATGATATGATAGTATACTTAAGTGACTCTAAAAGTTCCACCAGATAACTCCTAAACCTGATAAACAACTTCAGCAAGTGGCTGGATATAAAATCAACTCAAACAAATCAGTAGCCTTCCTCTACTCAAAAGATAAACAGGCTGAAAAAGAAATTAGGGAAATGACACCATTCACAATAGTCACAAATAATATAAAGTATCTTGGAGTGACTCTAACCAAGCAAGTGAAAGATCTGTATGACAAGAACCTCAAGACTCTGAAGAAAGAAATGGAAGAAGATCTCAGAAGATGGAAAGATCTCTCATGCTCCTGGATTGGCAGGATTAACTTAGTAAAAATGGCCATCTTTCCAAAAGCAATCTACATGTTCAATGCAATCCCCATCAAAATTCCAAATCAATTCTTCATAGAGATAGAAAGAGCAATTTACAAATTCATTTGGAATAACAAAAAACCCAGGATAGCGAGAACTATTCTCAACAATACAAGAACTTCTGGGGGAAATCACCATCCCTGACCTCAAACTGTACTACAGGGCAATAGTAATAAAAACTGCATGGTATTGGTACAGAGACAGGCAGGAAGATCAATGAAATAGAATTGAAGATCCAGAAATGAACCCACACACCTATGGTTACTTGATCTTTGACAAAGGAGCTTAAACCATCCAGTGGGAAAAGGACAGCATTTTCAACAAATGGTGCTGGATCAACTGGAGACCAGCATGTAGAAGAATGCAAATCAATCCATTCTTATCCCCTTGTACAAAGCTCAAGTCCAAGTGGGTAGAAGACCTTCAAATAAAACCAGATACACTGAAACTAATAGAAGAGAAGGTGGGGAAGACCCTCGAATATCTAGGCACAGGGGAAAAGTTCCTGAACAGAACATCAATGGCTTATGCTCTAAGATCAAGAATTGACAAATAGGACCTCAACAAATTGCAAAGCTTCTGTAAGGCAAAAGACACTGTCAATAAGACAAAACAGCAACCAACAGACTGGGAAAAGATCATTACCAATCCTAGATCTGAAAAAGGGCTAATATCCAATATATACAAAGAACTCAAGAAATTAGACTCCAGACATCCAATTAACCCTACTAAAAAATGGGGTACAGAGCTAAACAAAGAATTCTCAACTAAGGAAATTAGAATGGTCGAGAAGCACCTTAAGAAATGCTCAACATTCTTAGTCATCAGGGAATTGCAAATCAAAACAACCCTGAGATACCACCTCACACCAGTCAGAATGGCTAAGATAAAAAATTCAAGTGATGGTAGATGCTGGCGAGGATGTGGAGGAAGAGGAACACTCCTCCATTGTTGGTGGGATTGCAAGCTGGTACAACCACTCTGGAAATCAGTCTAGCGGTTCCTCAGAAAATTAGATATAGTACTACCTGAGGACCCAGCTATACCACTCCTGGGCATATACCCAGAAGATGCTCCAACATATAACAAGGACATATGCTCCACTATGTTCATAGCAGCCTTATTTATAATAGCCAGAAGCTGTAAAGAACCCAGATGTCCTTCAACAGGTGAATGGATACATAAAATGTGGTACATTTGCACAATGGAGTACTACTCAGCATTTAAAAATAATGAATTCAAGAAATTCTTAGGTAAATGGATGGAACTAGAAAATATCATCCTGAGTGAGGTAACCCAATCACAAAAGAACACACATGGTATTTACTCACTGATATGAGGATATTAGCCCAAAAGCTTGAAATAGCCAAGATTCAACTAACAGGCCACATGAAGCTCACGAAGAAGGAAGACCAAGTGTGGATGCCTCAGTCCTACTTGGAAGAATTGACAGAATGCTCAAAGAGCAAATATGGCAACAAAGTGTGGGACAGAAAGTCAAGGAGGGGCCATCGGGAGACCACTCTACCTTGGTACCCGTCCCATGTGCAGTCACCAAAGATAGACGCCGATATTGATGTCAGGAAGTGCATGTGGACAGGCGCCTGATATAGCTGTCTCCTTGGAGGTCTGCCAGAGCCTGACATATCCAGAGGCGGATGCTCGCAGCTACCAATTGATCTGATCAAGGGTTCCCAATGGAGAAGTTAGAGGACTGAAGGAGCTGAAAGGGTTGGTGGCCCCAAGAGGAGAGCAACAGTGCCAACCAACCAGAGCTCCCCAGGGTCTAAGCCACCAGCCTGGGAGCACAAATGGAGGAACCCATGTCTTCAGCTGTATACTTAGGGGAGGATGACCTTGTCAGGCATGGGTGGGAGAGAAGATCCTTGATCCCATGAAGGCTGAACATCAATCAGGGAGGAATTCAAGGATGGGGAGGGGATAAGGGAGTGGGGGGTAGGTGGGGGCACACCCTTGTGGAGGCAGGCGTGGTGGGTGGGATAGGGGGTTCCTGGGTGGTGGAGGGAATGGGGTGAGGGAATAAAATCTGAAATGTAAACATAATATCCAATAAAAAAATATTAAAGAGAAAAATAAATAAATAAATAAATAAATAAATAAATAAGCCTTGAGGGGTGGGAAGGAGAAAGGCCAGGAAGGAGATGAGGGAGAGAGGGAAGGAGGGAAGTCAAGGAGGCCTGGCACATGATGAGTTACACAAATTGGACCTTCACTCATGTATTATGTAGTAGAGAATCACTGTTACCCAGCAATAATAGTTTGCAAAGTACTTAGAAGCAATGCCCTAAGCTGCCTTAAAATATATCATTAGAAGCAAAAGATCACAAGGTTATGGTGACTTTTTCTCGATGAGGTTGTTTTTCCCACTTGTTCTTACTGGTCC
Source organism: Rhabdomys pumilio (assembly GCA_030674055.1). Taxonomy (NCBI): domain Eukaryota; kingdom Metazoa; phylum Chordata; class Mammalia; order Rodentia; family Muridae; genus Rhabdomys; species Rhabdomys pumilio. The sequence goes on from JANHMN010000017.1 coordinate 34,719,937, forward strand.
TAAAACAACTTTTGTCCCTTCAGTATCTGCGGTAAAATCTAAATCATCCAGAGAAAGGCAAGACAAGTCCCAGTGAAGTTTAAACTTGTCGCAACCCTCAATAAGCAGAAGCTGAAAATAAAGACTTTAATCTGCCTACCAGCCGGTTGTATAACCCTCTCAGTAATTCTGTGAATCCACCTGTGAAAAAGATCAGCAAAAGCTAAAGGCTTCGTTGCACAAGTAGATACACACATCGCTTCATTTGCCAGCACGGCCAGGTGAAATAAAGAACTCTATTGTTTCCGTAGGTTGACCTAGAAACTTGGGAAGGGTTTCTTTCCACTAATTTAGTAGGCAGGATAGAATAGATTGAAGTAGCTTGTTTTAAAGTCGAGGCACTTCAAAGTAGAACTTAAGTACCCTGAAGCTGGGGTGACCTGAGTTTGAATCCTGGCTCTGAGCTCCCAGCAAATCAAATTAACCCTGTAGGACTCAGTCTCCCCATTCTAAGACAAGGGTGGTGGTAACACTCAAACCTAGACTGCCACTTGGCATTCAGCACCCACTCACCCTCCTCCAGAAGTTATAAAGTTCTTAAATTGAACTGGTCATGAGAATGACTATGGGAAAACTCACAACAAGTAGACAGATGACTACAAGTGGTGTCTTATTCCTGTAACTATTTATCTCAACTAACAATGGTGTACTACTAGTGACCAGAATCATCTATTACATACTTACTGTATAGCTGGCACGGGATCTGTTTTGCTCTCAAAGCCTTTTCTTTGATGGTTGTGTTACCAATGAGAATTAGTAGACCGAGAGGGAATTAGATTCTCACACCTGACAGCTTTGGTCAGTTTCTTTATCTTTCCCACTTAAGAAGTACAGGAGTCAGTTCAGGGTTGATGCCAAAAGGTAAGCAGAGATTCTGGCTCTCTCAGTTCCCATGGCACCTGTGGCATTCATTCCCAGAGCTATCTTAGAGACAAAGGAGGCTGGTGAGCTCTGGCTATTGGTCTATGTCTAGTGAGAAGAGGAAGAGAAGACATTGCACCCACTTCCTTTGCAGACCCGTGGCATTAAATAATTATGAAGGCATAGACTCTGTCCCAGAAAACAACTTCATTGTGTCACTATTGCTGTGATGAAACACCATGACCAAAAGGAATGTGGGGAGGAGAGGGTTTATTTGGCTTACACTTCCAGGTAATAGTGTATCACTGAGGGAAGTCAGAGCTGTAACTTAAGCAGGGCAGGAACCTGGATCCAGGAACTGATGCAGAGGCCATGGAGGGGTGCGGCTTACTGGCTTGCTCCTGGTGCAATCACTAACTAAGAAAATGCCCTGTAGCTGGATATTATGGAGGCATTTTCTCAACTGAGGTTCCCTCCTTTCGAATGACTCTAGCTTGTGTCAGGTTGACATAAAACTATCTAGCACAAGGCGTAAGAATAAATTACCCGCAGTAAAAGAAAGAGGTTAGATGGACCTGGAATAGTGCCTAATCCCCATGGTAACCACATGCTTCCTGCACCAAGTGTTGCCAAGTGTTCTCAGTGTGAAAGATGTGAGTGGTAATGAGAAATGTAAAATAGAAAATAAAGGGGCATGTGTCTGTGTCTGTGTGTCTGTGTGTCCGTGTGTCTGTATCTGTGTCTGTGGTGTGTGTGTCTGTGTCTGTGTGTGTATGTCTGCGTGTGTGTCTGTTTGTGTCTGTGTGTCTGTGTGTGTCTGTGTGTGTGTCTGTGTGTCTGTGTGCGTCTATGTGTGTCTGTGGTGTGTGTGTGTGTGTGTGTGTGTCTGTGGTGTCTGTGTGTGTCTGTGTTTGTGTCTATGTCTGTCTGTCTGTCTCTGTGTGTGTGTGTGTGTGTGTGTGTGTGTGTGTGTGTGTGTGTGAAAGAGGGGGGGGGGGGGAGGGGGGAGGGAGAGGAAAAGAGAGAGAGAGAAATTAGAAATTAGCAAGAGTAGATCTATACATATGTTAAAAAGCTTTAGAAAGGGGAATACACAGAAAGTAATGTGGGGAGCAGAAAGCTCAAAACAAGGACTCTTATTATTATATGTGCTCTATAAATTCATCATTTCTCACCAGTGTCCTGTCAAGAGTCACCTAAAACTGATAGCTCACCCAGATGGTGTGGACACCAGCCTTTAATCTCAATACTCTCAAGGCGGCAGAGGAAGGTCAAAAGACTGAGTTCCAGGACAGCCAGGACTACAGAGAGAAACCTTGCCTTTAAAACCCTGATAACTCTTGTTATCAAACATGCCAGTGGTTCTGTAAACACCGAGAGAAAAAAAATACACAAACACTGACAACATGTAAAAGTCACCTGTCGGTTCAGCACAGTTTCTGCTGCCTGCTGACTTCCTGTTGAGCAAGGTCAGGTCAGATTTTGAATTTTGAAAATGCTTCCTCTTTTCATCGTTGTTTGCATTTCACAATGGCTAGGAAGGCTGTGGGACTACAGTGTGTTCTTTCTCACTAGGTGAGAGCACTCCTAATAGTGAGCTACCTTATTGACTTACCAGAACTGTCTTTCCATTAACAGGCTGGAGAGTCTGCACGTGCCAGCTCTCCATGTCCTGCATACTTGGCCCACACTTGCTTCCTGCTGGGTAGCGTAATTACACTCCATTATAGGATTCAGCTGAACTAAAAATGTAGGCCATGGAAGTGAAATACGGGTCAGTCTACTAAAACCCAAGTCTGCCATTAAGTAATTTCGGGTCTGAGAGTCCTTGATCAATGCTAAGACTATAGTTAATTTCTAGCTGTTATACTCACAAATGAGAACATCAGGACACACTTTAACTGGATTGTTCATTCTTGGAAAATCAGACATCAATACACCATCAAGAAACAACTAGTTCAAGTTCAAGACCTCTGTGATCACAGTTCCCTGCGACAAATGGACTGGAAGTAAACATTCAACATATTAAAACTCACTGGACAACATTTCTTCCTTTTGTTCTATAAGCTTGTGGGATGAATTAATTTGAATCCACCAGAGATTTGTTTCAGAGTCTCCACCTCTGAGTCCAACATGTTTTGAAGCAACAGGTAAATCTGTAAGTTCCTTTTACAGCTGTCAGAAAAAATTATCCACCAGTTCTCTTCCATCCTTATGCTTTGGGATTGCAGCAATTATTTCCCACCCTTTTCTTCTATATGTTGTTGGATGATGATGATGATGATGATGATGATGATGATGATTTGTCTTCTAATTCTTCTGATTCGTCTTCTTCTCTTTACTTCTTGTTCCTCCTCCTCCTCCTCCTCCCCTGCTTCCCCCACCTCCTCCTCCTCCTCCTCCTCCTCCTCCTCTTCCTCCTCCTCCTCCTCCTCTTCCTCCTCCTCCTCCTCCTCCTCTTTTTCTTCTTCTTCTTCTTCTTCTTCTTCTTCTTCTTCTTCTTCTTCTTCTTCTTCTTCTTCTTCTTCTTCAATACTGAGTCTTCCTTTGCTTCATAATACATCTGGGTGTGTTTTCCTATTTGATTTATGTGATTTTTATCTGTAAATGTTCAGACCTGTTGGGCTCAGCTTTGGGGAGAATTATCAATTATTATTTCAAATAATTAAGAAACATGGTGAAGCATGGAAGCTGAAATTGCTTATCTGAAAACAATACCTGAGGACCTGTGTCGTGGGCTCATCACAGCCCTGCCAATATGCTTTGGGGCAAGGTTACTATTCCTTCTGAATGGCTGCCTTGTACCTGAAGAGGATCCAATTCCACCTAACTGGATCCTATTTCATAGGAATGAATACACACACATGCAAACCATCACAAAGGGTGGATGCACACATGGAAGAGAGAGGACAACTTTTAGGAGTCAGTTCTTTCCTAGGAGTCAGTTCTTTCTTTTCACTGTGGGTTCTAGGGACTGATTTTAGTCCATGGTGACTTACCTGCTAAAGTCATCTCACCAACCCAATAACCAGTTTTAAAATTCTAGCAAGAAAAGTAAAACTGCAAGCAAGCCTTAATGCTATGCAGAAACTATATCTGGGTTGTCATATTCTAACATAAAATGAGTCAGCATTGTTTTTGTTGTTGTTGTTTTGTGTTTGAAGACAATTTATTAGGGTTTAAAAGAAGAGCCCCAGGTATGTCCAGAGTAGAAAAATGAATCGATTTTTAACAGCTATGCCATTTGAGTTAAGCTGGCATGTTCAGCCACTTGGCAGACAAGCAGCCACATGGCAACAAGTTGAGCTTGGGAAAGAAGGAAGCCAAAACACCAGGGAAAGCATACTTGGGATCTGGTCAACATCCAAAACAAAGAAAAGGCAAAGGTTGTGACGCTGTAACAACTCACAACAGCATTTTATCAGGTCCCCAGCCAGAAGCAGCAGCACACATCTTTAATCCCAGCACTCTGGAGGCAGAGGGAAACACATCTCTGAGTTTAAGGCCACTTAGGTCTACAAATAGGCCACCCAGGGCTATATAGTGAGACCCTATCTCAAACACAGAGAGAGAGAGAGAAAGAGAGAGAGAGAGAGAGAGGGAGAGAGAGAGAGACAGAGACAGAGACAGAGACAGAGAGAGACAGAGACACAGAGACAGACAGATAGACAGACAGACAGAGACAGACAGACAGACAGACAGACAGACAGACAGACAGACAGAGACAAAGGGAATCCAGTTCATTCATTTCATTCAACTTTTCCCCTAATGTAATTATTTCACAAGCTCCTGTATTATAGGAAGAGGCTAAATCCTATTGTGTGGGATTTACCAAAGTAGTTAATTACATCAAAACAAATGTAAACAAAAAGTACACAGTACCCTTAAAGCACAAATGATAGATGGATAGTTACCATTAAGCAGTATATAGAAGAACAGGGTAGCATAGGGTGGAAGCAAAGAAGATACATTTAGCTGAACCTATAAAAACTGAAAGAGGTGGGTGAGGGAAGGAGGGAGTTTCAATTCTAGACATGTACACACTGCAAAGTAAACACACTCAATACATTTCTCTCAGCTTCAGGAATTTAACAATTGCAATTGAACTCACTTTCTTTTCCGTTTTATTTGAGTGTGTCTCTGTTTGTCTGTCTGACTGACTGACTGTCTGTCTGTCTGTCTGTCTGTCTGTCTGTCTGTCTGTCTCTCCAAGAACAGGAAGAATACTTTTGTTTTAAACATCCAGTTGTCCTTTGTTTCATATTGCAAGCTCTCTCATACAACCCAGAACCACCTGACCAGAGAGAGCACAATTCTCCCACCTCCGAGAAGACCTCTCTAGCAATGTGTTAAAGCACTGATTGGGTCAGAATCTAACTAATTCTGGAATTTCCCCTCCTAGGCACATGCTGAGTGTGTGCTTTACACTGTTATCCAAACTCAGAAAAAATTAAACCCTGCTCTCCCTATGCAGGTCCTAGCCCATAATGTATATGTGTGTGTTAGTTAGGTTTTTATTGCTGTGATTAAAAACACCATGACAAAAAGCAGCTTGGGTAGGAAAGAGTTAATTTTGTCTTCCATAACAATTCATCACCTATGGAGGTTAGAACAGGAACTCAAAACAGGAATCTGGAGGCAGGGAACTGAAGCAGAGACCTCAGCCATAACCCCTGTTAGGCTTGCTCTATCTGCTAGACCTGAATGGGGTGCAGGGGAGACAATTCCATTAGTGTCTGATTAAAGGAAGTTGTATTTAGAACTGGCCAGCCTCTCCCCATTGGGATTTCAGAGAGCAGACACTTACTGGCTTTAGGGGCCCCTTTTATGAGGAATGGATAAGGTAGATAGAGAACCGCTGTCGCAATAATTGGCTATTAGCACCTGGCTAGAAGAGTAGGAGACTCAGTGCTCAAGGCTGCCTGTGGGATAGATAGAGCAAGAGTACATCATATGGAGAGAGAGTCATCAAATTATCTGGAAAACAATTCCATAAAGCAAAGGGGCAATCATATATCACAGGTTCCAGAGTATAACAAGGCGAACCGGTAGGCATACATCATGGAGTCACCAGTTCAGGTTAGGTTGAAAAAAAAATGGTTTCCAGCACCCATCCATTAGGCTTAGGAAATAAATTTACTCTTGTGAGGTGTGGAGATTTAGTACAATGTGGCTCTTGTTCCCGATACACAAATCTGTCTACATCCTTTCCTACACAACACAGGATCACCTAGCCACTACCACACACTACCCACAATGCACCAGGCCTTTCCACATCAATCATCCATCAAGAAAATACACTATAGGCTTGCCTAGAAGCTAATCTGATTCTTAGTTGAGATTCCTTCTCTTCACATGACTCTCGCTTGTGTCAAAACTGTTTTTTTCCTTCTGGTTTCAACTCCATCGGAGTCTTTATCATAAATAAACATAGATCTGGGAAGATTGCTCAAGACTGCTCAACAGTGAAGAGCACAACCATTCTCTTGCAGAACCAAGGATCAGTTGTCCGCGCTCACACCGGCTGATTCGCAACCATCGTAGCTCCGTCTCCAGGGAATGCAGTAACTGTCTTCAGTAGCTTCACTCAGACATTCACAAATACGCACCGGATCACATACATAAATCAAAAAATAAAACTCAATCTTTTTAAAAATGTTAATTGATAGTGCACGTGTTGAACCCCAAGGGAACTTCTGTTGTGCCAAGATGGCCGTCCTAACGGTATAGCACTGGAACTGAGTAGTGTCCGAGTGGTTGCCTTAACTAGCTATGTGATGTTTTCAATTGTGACTTAATTAGAAAAAAAAAGAATATCGGGCAGTGGTGGTGCACGCCTTTAATCCCAGCACTTGGGAGGCAGAAGCAGGTGGATTTCTGAGTTCGAGGCCAGCCTGGTCTACAGAGTGAGTTCCAGGACAGCCAGGGCTATACACAGAGAAACCCTATCTCGAAAAACAAAAACAAAAACAAACAAAAAAATCATTTGATTTAATGACGTTTACTAATCCTCTGTGTTCTTCTCGATCCAATCACATTGATCGCAATCACCATACTCAGCAAGACTGCCCCCGTGACAAGGAGGAAGCAGACCGAGTAGGAAGTAGAAAGTAGGAAGCACTTTCTCTCTGAGGTAGACAGTGACTGGAAGTTGCATATTGCCCAAAATCACACTATTTGTGTCAGTTAAAAGCACGCAGCCTATATTGGCTCGTCTATCTCCTGTTGGTTTGTTCTGCTGGCAAAAAAACACAATACGGTCTGGTCTGCAGAGTGAGAGGTCCTGTTAGGTGGGCCCATCACAGTTACCATGGAAGACAGTTTAAATGCACATGAAATTAGATGGTTTTCTTTGCTAAAGAGAACCACTTCCAAGGATCATCACAAAACAATTATAAAGCAAGTGTCCTGGATGGGTTTTTTTTTTCAAAGTTTAAGTGCATTCTTAGATACTGAAAACAATATATGCTTACAAATTAAATTCCACAAAGACAGAAAAATAATTCAATGTCTCTCCAATAAGCCTAATTAAAGACAGTGTATTTATTTAGAGCAGTCTATGCCAGAATTTTCCTGTGATCACTCACTCTTAGAAAAATAAAGTCTTCCCATGAATCCCACATTTCCTAGATACAATTTTTAAATCAGTAGAAATAAAGTAGACATATATTTTTTAAAAAATGTACAGCCAACAAGACATCTCAGTGAGCAAGGGCACTTGCCACCAAGCCTAGTGTTCACCAACCCCGAAAGACCCACATCATAGAAAGAGAGAATTAACTCTACAAGTTTGTCCTCTGACCTCCACATGCATAGCAGGAACTGTGTGCACCCAATTTGCATGCACAGAAAGGGGAAGAATGAGTCAAGTTAAACGGAATTTTTTTTTCTAACATGGAAACTCTCAAATGGACTTGCTGCATGGATTATAACATATGCAGAAGCCTCGGGGCTTATTAGTGATGCCCAGCTTTGGAAACAGTAGTTTGTTCACAGGTAAGAACACAGACTTCCCCTAGCTATTGCAGCAGGTACCTCCCCTACTGAACAAGAACTTCGGCCTTTTTAATACTTTGAGTTAATCAGTGATACGCTTTAAGGTCCTATATCCAAAAGTACTTTTAAAGACATGACATTCATTTAATACATGTATATATTTACATCATCAATTGAAAAAAAATATAAAAATAAAATGGTTCCAAGGGAAGGAAGGCTTCAGTGGTGGCACACACCTTTAATCCCAACACTCAGGAGGCAGAGGCAGGCAGATCCCTGAATTCAAGGCCAGTCTGGTCTACAAAGTGAGTTTCAGGTCATCCATGGCTACACAGAGAAACCTTGTTAGGAAAAAACAAACAAACAAACAAAAAGGCTAAGAGGAGCTTCGCTGAGATTGCACTAAATAATTCTGAGCTTCCCAAGAGCCAAGACAAATAGAAATCAAGGCATCAGTTGTTTTATTTTTGCTATAATAAAAGATATTACATGAGTTCTTGTCAATTTTGTGAGTACTTTCCTGGTACTAAATCACTGTGTAAGTGCATGTGGATGGGAAAATAAGAGATATTGGATATCCAGAGGGTCAAAATGGTCAGCTGCTGCTTTGAAACGTCTATGGTGATGTTTCTTAACTTCTGTGTTTTTAACAGTATTGATATGTAGCCCTGACTATCCAGGTACTGACTAAGTAGATCAGGCTGCCCTCAAATCTTGTCTCTGCTTCCTGGTGTTGGGGCTCACATTTCAAGAATTTTTAATGGAATATTTCAAAGTGAATTGTCAGGGAATTGTTTGAGAGCTAGTGTTGAGTTCTTTATAAACTCTTGTTGTAACTTGATTCAAGGGACTCAGCTTAAAGACACCAGATTAGACCTAGAAAGACAGCAATGTCAAGACCCATATAAAAGACAAGCACACGTAGTGTAATGATTTGAAAATGCTTGGCCCAGGGACTGGCACTATTTGGAGGTGTGGCCCTGTTGGAATAGGCGTTTTACTGTGGGCTTGGGCTCATCCTAGCTGCCTGGAACTCAGTCTTCCACTAGAAGCCTTCAGATGAAGATGTAGAACTCTCATCTCTGCCTACACCATGTCTGCCTAGATGCTGCCATGCTCCCACCTTGATGATAATGGACTCAACCTCTGAACCTATAAACCAGCCCCAACTAAATGTTGTCCTTTATAAGACTTGCCTTGATCATGGTGTCTGTTCACAGCAGTTTTAACCCTAAGACAGAAGCTGATACCAGGGATAGGGTATTGCTGTGATAGGCCTGACCATGCTTTTGTTTGGAGGAATGTGGATTTGGGGACTTTGGATTTGGAAAGCAGTGGGATGCGTTAAGTGGGGCTTAATGGGGTATCTTAATAGAAATACTGAAGACTTTGTTACTGAGAGTGATTTGAACTGTGCAGACCCGGCTCAAGTGGTGTCAGTGTAGAAGAATTTCAGTAGGAGGCCTAGAGGTTGTTTTTATAATATTTTGGTGAAGAACATGACTGCTTTCTACCCTCATCTGAAAACTCTACCTGAGGCTAAGGTGTAGAGACTCAGATTAATTGCATTGACAAAGGAAGTCTCAGAAATGACCATCATAGACCTTGTTCTCTGGTTAAACAAAATGAAGCCTCGTCACAGCAGAAGACCCCAGTCTATTGGAGATGCTGGTACCTTGGGATGATCACCAAGACCAGCAGCTGCAGTGGAGTAGATCAACCTGAGCTTAGAGTGCTACAGAAGGCAGAGCTGGAGAAGTGACACAAGCCCTTTGGAGGAGCCCAGAAGATCATGTGTGGATCCCAGACATTTAAACGAGAAGCTGTACCACTGAAGTTGCCTTGGAGACCCCAAGATTTTTAAAATGCCAGAACCATAGGATATCTCCTGAGGAATGCTGTTAACAGGGGGTGGAACCAGTCCAGGAAAGGAAGTTTGTTGCAGTCAACAAAGATGAAAAAAGAGTTGGAGATCTGAAAACTATTTTAACATCAGACATGGAGATGCAGAGTTTGGAGTTTGCTCAATTGGTTTCCTGTCTTGATTTGGGGATTACAGTTAAGTGAGTGAATGAATCTCAGAAGAGACTTTGAACTTTGGACTTTTAACGTTGTTGAGACTGCTATAGACTATGGGGACTTTGGAACTTGGACTAAATATACTTTTTTATTATGCTATGACTAGATATAGCTCCCTGAGACTCATTTGTTTGAACAATGAGTCTATGGAGGCCAGAGAGTGAAATGTAATAGTTTGAATATGCTTAGCCCAAGGAGTGGCACTACTTGGAGGTGTGGCCTTTTTGGAGTAGGTGTGTCACAGTGACATGGGCTTTAAGGCCCTCATCCTTGCTGCCTGGAACTTGGTCTTCCACTAGCAGCCTTCAGATGAAGATGTAGAACTCTCGGCTCCTTCTGCATCATGCATGCCTGCTTAGATGCTGCCATGCTCCCACCTTGATGATAATGGACTCAACCTCTGAACCTATAAACCAGCCCCAATTAAACGTTGTCCTTTATAAGACTTGCCTTAGTCATAGTGTCTGTTCACAGCAGTAAAACCCTAACTAAGACACATAGTCTGCCTACAAGAGACAAAGTAGGGCAAGGTGTGTAGAAAAACTGGAGAGATCTGTGGGCTTTAACATCAGGCACAGAATCTGCCTCAAAACCTCAGAAAATAAAATGAAGAGAAATTGAGGAAGATAACCAATGTCAACCTCCGGCCTCGATGTTCACAAGTGTCTGTGCAAACATGCATCTGATCACATGTATATGCACGTGTGCACACACATGTGCACACACACACAAAGGCAGACAGATAGACAGACAGAGATAAAGCTAGGCAGAGACAAAGAGAGACAAGAGAGAGGCAGAGAGAAACAGCATTTCTAAAAAGGTACTCGTAGTCATCCTACACCAGCTTATTTGATGCTACTTTTCAAAAAGAAAGATCTTGGGACCCTATTCTAAAACCTCTAAATGAGAACGTGAGATGTGGAAACTCTGCCCTGATGGTAAGTTCTAGTGAAGTGTGTCCATATGGTGCTGACCATTTACAATTTCTGGATCCATCCACTCCTCTAGGCTGGGCCTGAATACTGAGGCTAAATCTGAAGACACACCGCCATTACCATAAGCGTTTTTGGCTAGTTTCTTCCAATGAGGAATAGTACAGAGAGACTTGAAAAACCAAGAAGGAAAGGAGACAGAACAGGCCAGTTCCCCTATGATTTGCCTACTATTTAAGGATGTGCCACCCAGCTGCCCATTTCTACCCTAAACGTTCTGCTTGTTTCTAACAGCTGGTTCTAAGTGACACTTCTTTCCATCTCTGCCAGCATGGTTTTACACAGAGCACCAGCATCATCTAGGTCTGGATTTCTGCTCCCATGGGCTATGCCCTCCTGAGGAAGCAGCCTTATCCAGGCAGTGCCTCTCCCCAGTGAATTCCATTCCAACTTCACAGCTTCACAGTGGCTGGGTCAAAACACCCTCTCCCCTTGTGCTGTGTGCAGGACTGTTTCCTTCCATGCGTCTCTCTGTGTGAGTGTCCTTTTGCTCTTTCCGTCCTCTAATACATATATAACCAACCCTCTAAGTGAGTCCTGTGTTGAGATAATTGATGTGAGACATACACACATACACACACACACACACACACACACACACACACACACACACAACTGACAGAAACTAACATTTTGAGTGCTAGTGGTTTGTGGGATTAGGAGTATATTTCCCTATGATCTCTCTTAGTTATCAATTGCTCAGATTGGTACCCATGAGTAAGTCTGATATAGTAACATTCGTCACTGTGTTTTATTACATTCAATTTTTTTCTAAAAGCTTCTAGTTCCAAAGGACCTCGTTACAAAGTTTAAATTTTTACCATTGAAAATAACAGATGAAGAAAGAGGAGGGAAAGGAAAAAGAAGAAAATGAAGGATTCTGTGGTCTTTTTTTAGATAAAAAAAGACTAATCTCATTTTTTCAGAAAGAATCCATGTATGAGTCTTTAAACAGAGAAAAACATTCTCGGAAGAATTTTATTCATCTTAAAGATTTCCATGGGATATAGTGAATGAAGTATCTGCAAGAGAGAAATAAGTAAGCTTTAACATTATCCATGAGAATGCCCAGTGTTGTTATTCCACATGTCCTGAAAGTGACTCCACCTCTGTTAGGATGTGGCTTTGACTTGAGGTATTTGTTTCCATCCATGCCTCATCTACAGGTTCCTGCCTCTCTGCTTCAACTCAGCATCTTCTCTCTGCAGATCCTTGCTCAATATGCAAATGTCCAGAGCAGTCTCACAATGGAGACTCGACACATGCTGGAACTGGCACGCCTTGCCTTCCTTCTAGTAAGTCTTCCTCGGCATCCATCTGCTCCGAATGGCCACGGCACTGCTTTTGTGTATACATTTTACATCCAACTTGGCTTATGGACAATCTTTCCTTCTAGATAACAGACTCTCTGAGGACACACTATGTGTCTTACACATAGGCTATCTTCACACTGTCCAAATGAATAGTCCTTTATTTCTTGAGTCATTCCTTCTTCTGTTATATTGTAGTCACAACCAATATTCCTACAAATATAGAGGCTATAAACATCTAAAATCATCTAAAGTGCCTTACGTGATCTACGAGGTGTAGTAAAATCTTTTTGCTTTGCCTTGATCCGCATATACAGAATGTATGACAGGCTGACCAACACAAACTTAGAGAGGACCTAGTGTTGCTGAAGATTTCCAGTGCTTCTGTTCAGATTCTCGGTCTTACACACTTGGGCATGACAGCAGTGGAACATAAGCAGGTCCATGCAGGTCTCATCTCATGGAAAACAGGACCCAGAGAAAAGGAAGGGGGAAGGGAAGATTCAGCCTTCCATAGGAAGCCCCCAGTGATTACTTCCCTCCGACTAAATCCCACCTCCTAAAGTTTCCACAACCCGCCCCCCAAAACGTACTGCAAGAACCCTAGCATGGAGTATATTTACTCTGATCCCAGCACTCCAGAGGCAGAGGCAGGTGGACCCTGTTTTGGTTAGTATCATTTTAGCTTGTAACTAGTTCTGGGATAAGGCAGTTAACTCATGAGACTGTGGGCACATTGCATCTTCAAGCTAACTAGTGCATAATATTGCCCATACATTGAGCATGTGTCTTTTCATGCTACCTTGGGGATAACTTTTACCTTTCACTAAGAAAACTGAGGCTCTATGGACTTCACTAACCTCCCCAAGGCCACATGGTGAAACAGGGGTTATTGTATCTGGGAGCCTGACAGGTGCTCTTTTCACGGGCACCACACAGTCTCTCAGGAAGTTGCTGATGGATGACAGCGGTGAGTTCACCTGACAGACGGCTCTTTCTCCCTCTTCGGAGACTCACATCCACACCAGGAAGAACCAGGAGTGACTCAGAATTCCCAGCATCAGTGCCAGCTTGTGTGCTGCTGTTCTGACCGTGAGTGTGATGATCGCGCCAGGGAGTCAGATGGCTGCTGGATTTAGCAAAGGACCAAAGGTCACAAAGGGAAACAGCAAGCCTAAGGGCTGCTGGGAGTTCTGGGGCTCTTACAGCATCTCTTCCCCACCCATCCCAGCCAGGAGCATGGCTACCAGAGAAGGAAGGACAGCAAGGGAGAGGTAGGGATGGCTTACTCCCCTCCCCTTCTTCCCTCCCTAAAAACACCCATGTTACTGGCACTCTCTACAGAGGATTCATAGCCTAAACTATGACTTATAATAAAAAGAAAGTTTAACAACTTTATAGAGCATTCATATACTTCAGACAGATATTGAGTTTTCCTAGGGTTTAAATGACAGTATTAAGCTCTGTGGTTTTTACAGGTCTGTAATCACAGCTAACAAAACTGGGATTGAATTTCAAGTTCAAGGGCAACCTGGGCAACTTAGAGGGACCCTGTCTCAAAATGCAAAACAAAAAGAAGGCTGGTGACATGTGGGAGAGCACTTGCCTAGCATTGGTGAGGCCCTGGGTTGAAGTTTCTTTATATTGTATGATATATGAGAGACATCTGATTACAAGACAAATACTGGATTAGAGCAAAGGTTTAAATGAAAGATTCCTTCATCGGTTAAAGATAATATTGCTGTCCAAACGTTTAAGTGAAAGTAGTAGCTATATTGAGTTATGTCTTTCCCCACTGTGCTGCCTTCTCCCTCACCTCTCTACCACCTTCTTGTTAACAATCCAAGCTTCCCTTGCTGCCTTCTCTCCCCTAACTCTCCTCCCTGTGTAGAGAAGCATTCTGACCATTCGATAAACGGATTTGCTTGCTACAGCTATTGTTAAGCTCAGCTTGAACAGTCTACCCTGTTTGCATGTTAGAATAAAATCAGAAAATGACATTTTTAATGAGCTAAGGCCAGATGTGATGCATTGTGATGTGATGCATTGTGTTTCTTCTTCTTCTTCTTCTTCTTCTTCTTCTTCTTCTTCTTCTTCTTCTTCT
>JANHMN010000017.1:34734327-34802533 GCA_030674055.1 Rhabdomys pumilio
CTTCTTCTTCTTCTTCTTCTTCTTCTTCTTCTTCTTCTTCTTCTTCTCCTTCTCCTCCTCCTCCTCCTCCTCCTCCTCCTCCTCTCCCTTCTCCTTCTCCTCCTCCTCCTCCTCCTCCTCCTCCTCTCCCTTCTCCTTCTCCTTCTCCTTCTCCTTCTCCTTCTCCTTCTCCTTCTCCTTCTCCTTCTCCTTCTCCTTCTCCTTCTTTTTTTTTTAAAGCTTTTTGAGACAGGGTTTCTCTGTGTAGCCTTGGCTGTCCTTGAACTCACTCTAGACCAGGCTGGCCTCAGAACTCAGAAACCTGCCTGCCTCTGCCTCCCAAGTGCTGGGATTAAAGGTGTGCGCCACCACTGCCCAGCCATTGTTTTGCTTCTTGAGGGGGCTCTAAGAGCAGAGTATTGTTCAGTAATTTTGAGAAATGCCCCACCAACCAGCATCGTCTAACAGGAAAACTTATGTTTATTAGGAGTTCGCAGGTGCTATCAAAGGCCCAAAAACCAATCGATATTAAGTATCAAGCCAGACATCATGGTTCATACCTGTAAGTCTAGTACTAAGGAGGCTCAGACAAGAGAATTGCTACAAGTTCCAGGCCAGTATGGTCTACACTGAGACAAAAAGACAAGGGGAGACTCAACAGTGACCACTGAGTTTGTATTTCACTATTAGAGAAATGTAATATTTTGCTATTACAAATGACTATGTAATTGACAGTTCTTATTCTTGTGGTACCTTTATAAGACTATGAACAATTGTTTGTTTGTTTGTTTGTTTGTGTTTTTTGAGACAGGGTTTTTCTATGTAGCCCTGGCTGGCCTGGAACTCACTCTGTAGACCTGGCTGGCCTCGAACTCAGAAATCCGCCTGCCTCTGCTTCCCAAGTGCTGGGATCAACGGCATGCGCAATTTTTTATTTTTGACAAAAAAAAAAAAAAAATAGTATCAAGAATATTAACCGCTGCTCAGAATAGCACAAAGATAACAGCATGGATTCCTAAAAATGAGTAAATAAAAAAAAAAATCAATGCAAACAAACTGGCTGAGAGAAGTCAAACTGGATCCATGCAGAATGATGTAACGATGAAACACAATCATTAAAGCAGCCACGAGGTTAATTACTCAACACTCTTTGTCGTCTGCTGGAGTCAGCACTTTATCCCAAGGTGAAGAAAGGGTAGCAGTGGAGTCTTGTCAGAGGAGAGCCGTGGGACACAGCTACAGACAAAGCCAGCCTGAGAAACAGGCCCAGAAGCTCCATATTGAACTCACAGGACGATACTGGAAGGCATCCAGAAAAGGTGTGCCTGCCTTTCATTTCCAAGTCCATAGTTTTACTGCAGAGTCTGAGATGCTCCAGGTAACCTGGATCCCTCCAGCACCTGGATACAAATGGCCCCTTGCTAAAGCAGCACACTTGTCTCCAAGCTTGATCAGTTGAGCTGGATCACTAGGAGTCCCATTGTAGAAGGGGGCAACTGATTCCCAAAAATTGTCCTCTGTTTCACAAGCCAATTGGGCATACATACATAGGAGTGGGAGGGTACACACACACACACACACACACACACACACACACACGCATGCATGCATGTCACATATGTGCATAATTAATTAATTTAATTAATTAAAGATATTACAGTCTAATTCCTAAAATTTTTGGATATTAAAAAAATTTTTTGGGTGGAACTGGAACCACTTTTGGTGGCAACATGTCTGTATTCCCAGCACTTGGGGATCTGAGAGAGGAACAACTGTAAATTCAAGGCTAGTTTGTGTTGCATTGTAAGCCTCTGTCTATAAAACATATATATATTAGAGTTTTTTTCTTTTAAAGATGAAATTATAGTTGCTTATTAATTAATAATTAGTGCATTGTATGCCTGATATGTGCCTCCTACATCCTGTGGAACCAGGAAAGCATTAGCAGAAAAAAGCTCCCAAGCACTGCCCTTATAGAACTATGGACCTAGTAGAACAGATATGGTGGCTCCTGTCTGTAATGGAGCACTCAGGAGGCAGAAGAGGAAGGCTCACAATCTGAGACTGTGGAAGGGAAAATAGAAAGGTGAGAGAAGGAGGGAATGTGTCAGAAGACAGAGGGAGAAGAAAAGAGACATCAAAATAGTTGTCATTATTTTCTGCTTTAAAGGACATTGTAGATTAAAAGAATACATGAAAAAATGTATTTTGGCACTCATAGGTTCTTAATCTCATGCTGGGATTTTCAAGGAATAGTGCTTGTGAAACTGTGGAGTTCGTTGTTTCTTCTTAGATATGACGCTCTTTACTCTTTCCATCTACTGTGGAGTTGATGGACTGGATTGTGTGGTTTGCAGAAATTAGCAAGATAGAATAACTGAGCCTTGCATCCTAGAACTGGATTCAAAATTTAAGTGGCCTTGTACAGATGGAAAACCCGTCCTAATCAGACTGAAGGGCATCTGTATTGGGAAACGTGTCGGGAATCCCAGTTCGATTTTTCTAAACCACACAAACTGTGGTGAACTGTTGGGCAAACATTTTAAATGAAGACATCATGTCCAGTGAGAGTCAGATGCCCATCAGTAGAGCAATCCTACTGAGAAGCTACCACGACAGAAGTGGAAATACAGGGGGACACAATACGTTTCCATTGTGCTGTGCAGTCTCTTCCAAGCCAAGGTTCAGAGCTGGGAGAAAGGGGTCTTCAGGGGGCATCCAGCCCTGAGCTTCTGTATCTATAAGAGTTCTCCACAGAATGGAAGTAAATAAACCAGTGGCCACTTTAACACACCCATTCTTAAAGGTGGGATTGGTTTAAGTCAATACACTCAGTACTTATAAAACATTTTATATACAGTTGGGTGTGGTGGCACGTGTTCTTAATCCCAGAACTGAGCAGGCAAACACAGATGGATATCTATGTGTCCAAGTCTAGCCTGGTGTACATATTGAGTTCTAAGCTAGCCAAGGATACATGGTGAGAACTTGTCTCAAAGAAACCCAAAAGGTTACATATGTAACTTTGAAACAAGCTCTCAGGCAAGAAGATATGTAGCCATGGTTCCTGTGAGTAAAGGGGAGTTTGGTAGTTTTTACAACAGTGATGTGACTTTCTTATTTTCTTAAATAGTAAGGAAATAATGTTCATTATTTTTCAATTGTGTATACGCCATCATTTCTTCACAGTTGACATTATAAGGTAAACTAATGTGAATACAAATAAAAATAGAAATATTTTTAAAAATATGAGTCCTAGAGCAACCCTAAATCATGATAGCCTCACATGAATTAGTCATGACTGTGCCCACGTGTATCAAAGATCAGGAAGGTGATAACGTCTCAGAACATTTGGACTAGTTAAAAGTCAATAGCCATGTTTATTTGGGGCAGAGGTCACATTACAGCTCTATTTTACTGGCACTTGAGAGCCAGTCACAAAGGATATCTTGTTAATGTCACAAAGAATAGATTATGAAAAAGGACTGGATTAAAACTGATCATGTTAAAAAATACCTGATCCCATAGACCTACAAAACAAACCCTCCCCATTTCATCTATACTCTAACCCAGACTTAGAGGTGAAGGATTTATAGTCTCCTCTTCGACATTAGTGTTAGCTGAATTTTAATCTCAAGGATGAGATTAAATGTTCAGAAGCACTTTATAGAATGGGAACACCACTATGAGAAAAGGCAAGCCAGATTATTATTTACAATTTGTGATTTTTCAGTACAGTCAACCTTCCATATAAAGATCCTCCATCCATGGATTCAGCCAACCAAGGATTACAAAAATTGGGGAAACTAGAACTAGGCTGAAATATAAAGACATTTTTCTTGTCAGTATTCCCTAAATCATCAGCACAGCAACTATTTACAAAACATCTGCTTTTGATTAATCATGCTAAAACTTACCTAGAGTGCATAGGATGGTCTCTGAAGGTTTTACACAAATACATCATTTTAATGAGCCTTGCACATCCAGGCTCTGGTATTTGATAGAATCCTAGATAAAGTTCCCCTCAGAAAACAGGCGATGTTTATATCACTACTTGACAGTCTTAACATCTGAAAGCTTTGTTGTAACCTGCAATTCGTACTAAATCACCTCAAGACCTGATAGTCTCCTCCGAGCCTGGCATACATGCTCATGGGTTCTAGTTATCAGGAACCATGATGTTATCTCCTTTCCCCATCCCCCCACCCAGACACTCCCTATCCCATCCCCTTTCCTCCTGCTTCTATGAGGATGTGCCCAGACCCATCCACCCACTCCCACCTCCCTGCCCTTGAATTCCCCCACACTGAGGCATCTAGCCTTGGGAAGCATTTCTATGGCCTTCATTTTTCCTCTGTGATGCTTCTTTTTGTGAATATTTTTGGAACTAAGAAACTAGTACTTTGGATTAACTAAAGTCTAGTGTTTTATTTAGTGAAGACAATGACTCCCAGGCTCAGGCCGATTAGGTTGGAATACTGTAAATGGGATCTTGACACACTGTTTTCAGTGATCTCCAGGGGAAAGTCACTGTCTTAGAGGACCTCCCACCTCAAAA
The DNA here is from genome assembly GCA_030674055.1 of Rhabdomys pumilio. Classification (NCBI taxonomy): domain Eukaryota; kingdom Metazoa; phylum Chordata; class Mammalia; order Rodentia; family Muridae; genus Rhabdomys; species Rhabdomys pumilio. The sequence goes on from JANHMN010000017.1 coordinate 34,738,865, forward strand.
AAAAAAAAAAAAAAGAGCCAGCTGGCGGGGCTCCAAAACTAATCACCTTCAACAGGAGGGCTTGAAACCTGATGGAATTCACTTCACTGAAAGTGAGGTTGATTAATTCTACTGAGATCCATTAATACCTCCCTCCGTGGATGAAAGTCCCAAGGGAATAGGGACTCTCACTACATATTTTTTAGAAAGGAGGAAAGGACAATGACCACAGTGACCTTCCTGCACTTTGAGGACACTTCAGAAGTCAAGAATCTGAGTAGTGAGCAGCAAGGGAGAGGTTGGGTCAGCCCTGCCATAAGGATGCAGGCCGGCCCGGACAAGGATTGTAACGAGGGAAAAGTAGAAATGATGTCACAGGCAAATTTCATTTCCATCAGAACTAGCCTTATTCAGCTAAATAGAGATTACTAAAACAGAGATATGAATTATCTCTGGAATAATTTTGCAAAATAGTAGGGGAATTTTTTTTTAATTTGCTGACAAATACACATGCAAATTTCCAAGCACCTAATCATCACCTTTAAAGTTTCTTGGAGTCTGAGCTGGGATTTTCGCCTGGTTGGAAATGGCAGGTTGTTCTGAAGAGGGTGTTTCCTAGGTTTCTTGTCAGAGGGCCTAATCAAAGAGGAACACTAATCAAAGAGGCTCTTCCTGCAGTTCCTCTAGTTCCAAGGTTTCCAGAAATTGTTTCAAAACTCCTCAAATCCTGTTACTTGGTTTCAAGTCTCCATGACAGAAAAAGGACAGACATAAAAATAAAAAATAAAGAGCTGAATAGTTACAGAAACTGGATTATAAAAGATGGATGTCAGATACGTGATTTCAGAAACATGTATTGCAAATGATGTTATACACTAAGCACACTAAAAGTCAAAGTATTACCCGATGGAAGATTTGAAATAGGCATACACGAAAGAACAAAACAGAAACCAATCCACAGTGGCTAAACAGTGTGCGGCACTCTGAGTGCAGGAAGGTTCACCTGAGTCTACATTTAAGAGAAATCTACAGCAAGTCCTATGTAGTAGTGAGGGCCACAACAGCTCCCCTTCTGTCTCCTCAATCATCAGCATAGCAACTATTCACAGAGCACTCGCATTTGATTAGGCTTTCCAAATACTTAACAGTCAATTCTCTTTTGACAATTTTCCAGGTTTTCCGTCTTTTGCAAATCTTTGATTTGTACTGGTATATTCTAATTCAAGATGCAAAAGAAACCCATCGAAAGTGAGGGTGTGTCAAAATATCAGGATGTGTATACTTCCGGCCGTCTCTTATGCAGCACCTTGTAATTCCCTTTAACTCCAGATGGGTAGCGTCTGAAGTTACACACTTGGTTATTTCCTGTTACTCCGACATGCTAGCATTCCTTACCAAATTCTCAGTAGGGTTGGAGGATGACCATAATCCTCCTAAGTCTACCTTTTTGGGTTCAATCCTCAGCAATTCATAAAACCACACACAGTAGCACATGCCTACCACCCCAGCACTGGAGGATATGAACACAGGAGAAACAGGAGTTCAATGTTGCCCTTGTCTACACAGGAAGCTAGAGACCAGCCTAAGCTAGAGATACTGTCCTGGAACGAATTAAGGAGAGAACTCTTCATATGCAGTGGTATCTAGTCTCCATTATCCCAAGAGCATCCTTGCATATAAAGTGCAAGTTTCACATCTCAGAGAAGCCCTCAGTCCCATTCTCTTTTCTGACCACTGGGATGTTAAAAGCACATGAGCTTCTTACTGGCAGATTCTGACCCCCTCCTCCCTTTTTTTCCCCCTCTCATACTATGTTTACTTCTCGGAAGTTATTACAGGGTAGAGCTGTCATGTTAAAGTAATTGAGTCCTTGTTACAGTCTAATTTTCTCACTAGAAGTCAACAATTTATGAGAAGCTATCTTATCTACCATAGTCACCATGTACCTCATACTTCGAACAGGACCTGCCAGCGACAATAATAGCTACCCATTCAACAAAGGCATTCATTCAGAAGGCTGGTTTTGACCTCAGAGCTTGAGAAAGGCATTACACATTATGCCTATTCACTGGACTGGTTCACTAGCAAGAGCCTAAGATTTAGGGAAGGGGAAAAAAAAAAAAACTTTCCCAAGAGATGCCAGGCAAGTCGTGCAAGGGCTGCTGGTAAAATGAAATTAATAACAGCCTTCTCCTGCCTAACTCTAGCTGTTTCTCACACCGCTAAGACGTCTCAACAAAGCAGGCTTCTTTCAAACACTCAAAGTATATCCCATCCCACTCTTTATGTCCTGCTTGTATACACAGGCACTCGCAATCCTTTGCTTTCCAATTTTTAGATGACTAAGTCCTTTACATGTATAAATAAGTTTACAGGTTTTGTTTTTGTTTTGTTTTGTTTTGTATTTCAATTATCTAGTCTCTTCTTTCCTGGTAAACTGCCTGCCCTGCCCCCCCCCCCACCTTGAAATACCACTACCACCTGTGCCTTGGCAATATCCTGCTATTTCACAAAGGAGACTCTTCTAGGTGTTATGCACACTAATCCACTTAAATGGTAGAGTATTGAGAATGTTCGCTGGTTACTGGTGGCACATGCCTTTAATCCCAGCACTTGGGAGGCAGAGGCAGGCGGATTTCTGAATTCGAGGCCTGCCTGGTCTACAGAGTGAGTTCCAGGACAGCCAGGGCTACACAGAGAAACCCTGTCTTGAAAAAAAAAAAGTTTCTGTCCCAGGAACAATGTCAATACCCTTGTTATAATTATTTTTTTAGTTTTTTTTAAAGTATTGCTGGTATTTTAGATTTATGTTGCAAGAAAAATACAAAGGATTACCATGTACTTTTCATCTAGATTCCCCAGATAGTAGCTTCCTGTGACATGTTTTAGGCATCTCTATTTATGAACGACATACTATTATGTTCACTTAACCAGTTGCAAGTAAGTTACAGCTGTGATCTGAACCCTTTAGTGTTCTGAAAGATCCATAACCTTCAAAGGAAATAAATAAATTGATGTATAACTGCAGCACAACTATTAGAGTCAAGCATTAATATAATTCTGTCTACTCATACACAGTTGTGAGTTTCCTCAATTTCCCAAGAAATGTTTTTATAGAAAAAGATAACTCTGGATCAATGTGGAAATAGTAGTTCAGTCTTCTGTTGGTCTGGCTGTTTTGAGACTGAGCTTATGTAGATTATGCTAGCTTCAAACTTCCAATGTAGCCAAGGGTGACCTCAAACGCCAGGCTGTGTGTACCTGCCAAATTCTGGGATTGTAGGGGTGTCTCACTAATGCCTGACTCAGTAGTTCAGTATTCACTATTTATTATTTTGATGTTTCTTATTAGTACAAGCTAATTGAAATGTTCTTTAGTTTATGGTTTTCTGATGCACTCTCACAATTAGAGTTAGGTTATACATATTGCTAGGAATGGCCCTGAAATGATTATTTTTTTCTCCACGCACCAGCTCAAGACATATTTGATGATTTTTTCTCATTACTAAAATACTGGCTTTGACCCTTTTGTTAACACTGTAACTACCAAATTTATTCTCTGAGATAACTGTTTTTCTTTGCCATTAAAAATTGACTATGGGATAGTTCTTTAGGATTATGTAAATATCCAGCTGGTCACGAATTTAAGGCCAGCCTGGTCTACTGAGCAAGTTCCAGGACACCCAGGGATTCAAAGAGAAACCTTGTCTTTAGAGGAAAAAAAAAATTGTAAGAAAGAATAAAGCTAAGTATGGCTGTGCCCACCTTTAATCTTAGCGGTAAAAAGGAAGAGGCAGGCTGATCTTGGTGTGTTTGAGGCCAGTGAGAGTGTATCAAAAAAAGAAAAGAAAAGAAAGGAAAGAAAAAGAATGAAAGAAAGAAAGAAAGAGAGAAAGAGAGAAAGAAAGAAAGAAAGAAAGAAAGAAAGAAAGAAAGAAAGAAAGAAAGAAAGAAAAGGAAGGAAGAAAAGATAGAAGGAAAGAAACTAGGAATGCCTCAAAAATACAATTTTGAAAAGATTAAATCATTGGCTTAGCCGGGCGGAGGTAGCGCACGCCTTTAATCCCAGCACTTGGGAGGCAGAGGCAGGCAGATTTCTGAGTTCTGAGTTTGAGACCAGCCTGGTCTACAGGGTGAGTTCCAGGACAGCCAAGGCTACACAGAGAAACCCTGTCTTGAAAACCAAAAAAAAAAAAAAAAACATTGGCTTATCCAGATGCAGTGCTATGTGCCCACATTCCCGTCTGCTCTGAAGGCTGCAGGTTGGGCATGCTAACACAGGCATAGGGATCTCTGAGAGATCCTCTCCCACTTGGTCTACCCGTGAGTTTCAGGCCTGCTTGGTTACACAGTGAAGACTGTCTCAAACACAGAACAACCAACCAACATTTAGGGGCTAATCTAATAATCTCTTAGCTCAGGAGTTTGAGATCAGTAGGAAACCCTCACCCCATCTCTGAAAATAAACAGCTGATTACAGGGATAAATTGACCGTGGTGGCTATTCTTGGTTGTTAACTTGATTACATCTGGAATTAATGAACATCTAAAAAAGAGATCTGTTTGGAATTTTTGAACTCTAAGTTGGAGGCCATTTTGACTCTACATAGACCAAACTGATTTAATCGTGCTGAGAGGGATAATCTGTTTGAAGGCTTTTAAAAGTGAAACTTTCAGTGTGAATGGCTATCACACTGAATTATCCACAGTATTTTCTTTTCAAATCTGTTACAGTTCCCAGACATTGCCTTCTTTGGTATCCTGTCTCTTAATGGATTGTAATTATTTGTGGTTTGAGGAATACGATTCAATTATCAGAGATAATAGAATCATCTAGAGAGGGGGAGGTCCTTGTGAGTATAAAAGGGGTTGGAGAGACTTGAACAGCACACTCAGAGCTGAGACGAGCAACGAGTGGAGCAACGGATTCTCCTCTCCAATCTGCAGGGAAAGAGAAGGCTTGACAGAGAGGTGAGTGAGCCATACCAGCTGCCATCAAGTAGCCAAAAGTCTCCCAAGTTCCAGGTCTTCAAGTCTATGAAGTAGTTCTTTCCCAAGACTTAAATGTAACTATATTCAACTCTAAATATGCTTTTAAATCATGTTTGCTTTTTGAAATTATATAATTATATATATTTATTATATGTTATATATTATATATATATATATTATATAATTATATATATTTTTTGTAGTTTTCATTCTAATTACTTTGTTAACATCTTTTATCTTCTGGTAAAATAGAGTGTTATAGCCGGGCAGTGGTGGCACATGCCTTTGATCCCAGCACTTGGGAGGGAGAGGCAGGCGGATTTCTGAGTTCAGGCCAGCCTGGTCTACAGAGTGAGTTCCAGGACAGCCATGGTTATACAGAGAAACCCTGTATTATTAACCCTGTGTTATTTCTGGAAACTGTCTTACTATGCAGCCCTGGACAGTCTAGAACTGGCTATGTTTACCAGGCTATCATTGTGCTTGAAAAGATTCTCCTGCCTCTGCCTCTAGGATTAAAAGCATTTGCCACCACATTTAACCTTTTGTTTGTTTGTTTGTTTGTTTGTTTTACTGTATTTTGTTTGTGACAATGTCCCCCTATTCAGACCTGGACAATCTGGTTATATTTCATTTTCCATTCAAATTCTTTCTGGTGTGTATGATAGTATTTCTACCGCAGGCAGGTAGAGCTCAGAGAACTTGGACTCTGGGACCCAGAGACTGGGCTCAGCTCATTGGGTTTGCATGTTCCAGTGTTTCCAACATTTTGGGAAACTGTGGTGTTTAGTTGCATGGGAATTATTCTGAGTGGACCAGAATGGTATTTAACTGGTTCTACCATTTGCAAAATGGGTAGAAGGTACAGCTACATGTACCGGTTAAATTCAAACCTTTGTCCGTATATACTGTTCAAGTTCAAAATTCTTGTTTTTCCTAATCAAGTTCTCAGGAACTCTTCCCTATTGCTTAATGATGTAATATGCTGAAACCACGGATCTACTTTCAACATAAGGTTAAAATTTTGTTTTCAAAATAAGTATTCTAGCATCATAAAGTAATAAGACATATCGTTGATGACTGTTTTTTGCGGTGAATGAATAATTTTTACACAGTTTGGGTCTCTCTGGGTCTGTGCTCAAGAGTGAAGGCCAAAGGTCATGGTATTTGCTTCTTATAAACATTTACAAGTGTAGCCTAAAAATAGAGTTGTCACCCAAGAGTGTAATTAAAGCTGGCCTAGAATCCTGTTACGTGGTATAACTATTTTAGTGGCTCAATAAAGCTAGGTTTCTCAATCTTCCCTGGAAGTCAGCAAATATTCTAGATCGTGAGACCTCAAAGAGTGACATTTTGGGGACCATGTAGTTTACTAGCAAGGAATGTATTGTGTCATTGCTGGTTGTAGGTCAGGAGGAAACAGGAATTTGGGGTTTTCATAGAAATTTAAAGACTAAACCATTCAGGAAATGGTGGTGAGCACAACTCTACTTAGCCATTGGCCAGTCTGTGAATGCAACTGTAATGGGAAACAGTTAACTGGCATTTAAGAGGTAATTGCTATAGTTGTTGAAAACAGAAAGTAGGAAAGGATCCTAGCAGAATATCCCAATTAGTGGTCTGGTCTTATTTCAGTAAGCTTATAGGCATGGTGAGTCTAAGAAAGAAGTTCACTAGGTTTCTTCCTATCTGTCCTTTTATAAACTGGGGTAACTCTTATCCTGCTAGTATCAGTAAAATGCAATCATTCTGATATATAGATGGTATAAAGGACTTCCCTTGAGGAAGTTGCATGGCGAAACAAAGCGTGTTGCTATTGAGGACGTCCCCTAGTCTCTGAGAGAAGGGACACTTTTGAGGCCACTCGGATGGAATGTTTCTTTTATTCTCCCTGAGTTCTGTTTTCCAAAGTACAAAGTTGGATGATCTTCTACTCCTTTGAGGTTTTTTTGTTGTTGTTTTGTTGTTTTTGGTTTTTCGAGACAGGGTTTCTCTGTGTAGTCTTAGCTGTCCTGGAACTCACTCTGTAGACCAGGCTGGCCTTGAACTCAGAAATCCACCTGCCTCTGCCTCCCAAGTTCTGGGATTAAAGGCGTGCGCCACCACCGCCTGGCTTTTATTTTATTTTATTTTATTTTATTTTATTTTATTTTATTTTGAGCTGGTTTTAAGACAGGGTCTTACTGTGTAGCTACTAGGTGTCCTAGAACTCATAGAGATCTGCTTGCCTCTGCTTCCTGATTGTTAGGATTATAATCATGTTGCAACACAGCTGGTCTTACTGAGGTCTTTACAGAATTATAATTTGTTCATGCCGCTAGAGGTCCAATCTAGTCTTGTATATGCTAAACAAGCTCTCTATGGTGCAACTCCCCAGTCCCTGAATAAGCCAATCTAAACTCAGCTGGGCATGGTGGCATATGCCTTTCTTTGTTCTAATTTTTGAGTGTTCTGCTCCCTGTCCTTCCATATTTGCCAAGCTATCAATTGCAACAGTTTGGTTTAGTTACTTCTTTAATAGTATTCTAAAAAAAAAAAAAAAAATCAGAATTTTTCACTCTTACTCAATCTTCCAATGATGCCATTAACTTCCAGATAAACTGCTGACTCTTTAGCAAGCTATTTAGAAAGCACTAGAATTGTGTCCTGCTCTACTTGGCTACCCTTCTGGCCATTTGAAGCTTGATTTCCAGCACAGGAGTCTTGCTTGCTGAGGTGGTCTCCACAGCTTCGGATCATTTCTTTTGCTTAGGACATTGCCTTTCTAGACTATTTTACTCCTTGAATCATTAACATTAGCTTTTCCTCAGCTTTTCTGACTCGTAATGAGCAGAGCACTTTGTTTCTTGTATTCTGCTGTAGAGAGCACTCATCTGCCTCTACATTTACCATATTGTGCTAATCATTTTTAGACCTTTTCTATCTCTTATGTTTTCATAGCTGAGAACATGCTATATTAATTTCCTTGTGCCTAAGATTACTTGGCACCTGACAGATATAAGACTTTATGTTGATTTAGGATGTTTGGGTAATTGCACTGGTTTTTTGGTAGAAAACAAACCCTGAGAAATCATATCTGGCATGAGACTGTGAGATTAGGTGAAACCAAGCAGCTAGATTCTTATTATACCCCATGTTCACAGTACAGCGTAGAAGAATCATTTCGTTTCTTAAACTGAATGAGAACTGACAAGTATCAGTGATTTGAATGAGTTCTTTTGCACAGACTCACTTAAAGGTGATGCTGGCATGCATCTTCTTGGCAAGCCCTTGTACAAGGAATTGTAGATCTCACTTCCTAGGAGAATGATCCTCTGATCTCCCTTGCCTCGGCCTCCCAAGCACTGAGAACAGAGGCATGTACTACTACACCTAGCTTTCATGCCCACCCTGTTCACTACTTTTAATCTGTCTTCATTTATATAAAAGTTCCATTGGGGCAGAGCCCATGACAGTAACCTAGAACAGCATCTGGCATGTGGCAAGCAGGAACCATGTACATGTTGTGTTATGGTAGGGAAAATGTTTGCTACTCACGTGGGTGAGAACTCCAGCTTGAGCAGAGGATGAAGTCAGGAGGGAGGGCCTAGGACTCCAAACTCTGGTGAAAACACTGTTAAAGAGAAAACTAGGAATGGGGTGTCCTAAAAACTTTAGGTGGAAAAGTACTTGAAAATACCTAAATATTGTTTGAGCATCTGCTGTGTTGATGAAGAATTCAAGGGATCAATAATTAGAGTCCCTGTGGTACCCCACACCTTTAATCCCAGCACTTGGGAGGCAGAGATAGGTAGATCTGTGTGAGTTTCAAGCCAGTGAGACCCTGTCTCAAAAGAAATTTTTTTTAAAAAAAGGAAATAATTCACAAGAACTTCCTATACATTTTCAGAATTTCTGAAGGCTTTTGCTCTTATTTGCCCTTAGTCCTCCAATGACTGAGTGCACAGGTGGCAGTGTTTTCTCCACCTGCCCAAGTAAATGTCACACCTGTTAGCCGGGAAAAAAATATGACTCCTGTAGCTTTCCTAAAAGAGGCAATGATCCCATGTGTGCAGGAAATTGTTTAAGAACAGTTGATGTTCTTACGTAAGGCTGCCAGAGTGATGTGACTTCGGTCAGTGTCTGCCTGGATTATCTACAGCCTAAATGCCAACTCCAAGAATTAAATCTGTCAAGTGCCATCTCTGCCATAGGATGCACAGCCAACCTTTAATATTTACTTATACTCGACTCCACAGTAAATTCTCTTTTCCTAAGCTATTTTTTTTTTGTTTCCTTTCAGACTGGCATAATTCAGCACATAATTCTAGACAGTCACATGGGTGCTATAGCCCTGCAGATTTCCAATTCCCAAAGGATCTGTATTCAGGCTGCAGAATCATGAAAAAAAAAATTGCCAGATTTTCTAAAAATAATACTTCTCAAACTAGATTTCTTCAGGTACCAGAATGTGAACCACAGAATATGAAACTCCTGAATTGTTTGAGGCTATAGTAAATCTTTATTCAGCCTAAAGGAAATCATTTTTATCACAAGTTAAAAATACTATTTTCTTGACCAGTCTGTTTTGTCACATCTTGATGTGCACATTCCACTCCCAAGGAAGTAGTCTTTATATTAAGTAGCTGTTAAAATGAAAATATATTATTAGCTGGTTTAAAGACTACATGAGCAATTTTCAGGTTTACTTGTAAGTAAGTTTGAGAAGGGTAAAGAAAATGCTAGTGATACAAATCAGAGAGAATTTTTAAATGTCGAGTTCCTGGCTTGATTTAGTTTTAGAAACTATTACTTCTTGTGACTTTATTTGATAATTTACTATCTTCGTTTTAGTGAGGCATAGTAAGGCACACCTGGAGTATTACCACTTGGGAGATAGAATAAGAAAAATCAGGAGCTCATGGCCAGAGTCAGCTAGTGTTTGAGGCCATCCTACATCACCTGAGACCTTACCATAAAAACAAAAACACAACCCCAAAAAGGATGCTTAATATTGATACACCTGAGTTTCTTCATATTTAGCTGGAGCAATCTCCTATGGGATGGAAAGTTTCTATGTTGTCTGACTTTATGTAAAGCATAACGGTCTGCACTGCCCTGTGGATTTTGTCCATGGTTTATTCCTTGAAAAGTTTATTTCGAACAAACGTAGCTCCCCCCTGGAAATTGCTGTCTAAAGTTCCAACAGAAATTTTTACATAGAACTGTGTTTTTACTCATCAAAACATCTCTGACTATAGTAGTAGTTCCTTTTTTTTTTTTTTTAACGTTTTTCCGATTCTGGGACTTGAACACAAGACCTTGTAAGGCACTCTAACCACTGAGCTATATCACCAGCGCTCTTGTTGCTTTTTAGTTGTGTATTTTTGTATGAGAGCAGGTGGTGCTTGCAGAAGCTAGAGGAGGGCATCACAAACCCTGAATATAGAGTTATAAAAGGTTATCATCTGCCCAACATAGGTGCTGGTAACTCAGTCTTCTAGAAGAGCAACACAAACTCTTAACCAATCCAGTACAGTTTTGCTTTTTCAGACAGAATGAACGCTGGATCCTCTGGCCTCCAAAGTAATTGAGATTACATACAGGTCTGTATAACTAGATCCAGAATGACCAAAAAAAAAAAAAAAGATTTACCCATAGGGTATGTTTTAGTTTTTAAGTTTTACTAATTGCTATTCTGGGCAATACTGACATTGGCCATTGCTGTATACCCAGTTTTGCTAAAAAAAAAAAAAAAAAAAACTTTCTTAAACATGATAACGGGAGCTCTGCCCAAGTATCTACACACCTATTCAGCTCTAGCTATCCAGATATTTACCCATAGCAAATAGACTTAGTCCACAGTGTTCCTCAGTTGATAATGTCACATATGATCTTTCTGTACAACAATATCACTTTGCTATGTAAATGTAATCCTTCTGTGGGGCTTTTATGGCCCCACACAATCCAAAAGATTCTGAGAATGCAATCATTTTATACACTTGGCATAAATGGGATCACTGTTTACAGATGTACTGTGCTCGAAGCTTCTCTATTCTTGTTTGGATTTGATCTGTGGCGGTCTGAGGTCTTTAATCATCCATGATGACCTTCCCTTCATCTGTTATCCTCTAGGTATTGTTTTTTTTTATACTTGGATATGCTGATAAAAGCTCCAAGGACAGGTTTTATTAAGGAGCTTCCAGTGAGTATCTTGCTTGGCAGAAGTGGTTCTCTTCCATTTATGGTTTCTGGAGTCTAATCACTAGTTTTTCAAAGTTGTTTCCTTCTCTTTTGGTTTTTCAAGACAGGGTTTCTCTGTGTAGCCCTGACAAGTAACCAGTGGCTGCCAAAGCGATAGGCCATGACTGCCTTGTAAAAATTTAGTTGACTGGCCAGCAAATCTCTATCTGGTTTAAGATACATTCTTTCAGCAGCAAAATAGGACTGGGTGGCAATTTCTTATAAGATAATCCCTGTAGAGATGATTCCTCTTCCTGACAGCAGAAGCCAAGCTTCTAGAGTTCTCTGAGGACAGCTAGTCTCATACATCATACATCAGCAAGTATCATACATCAGCCACTACTGTCAGCAATTACAGGATCTGTGGATTACACAGCTCACAATTTGCATCATCACAAGTTGTACGAGAAAACTAAGACACTGATTTACCTTTGCTTACTATTTGCTGAGTTATTTTAGCTCACCAAATTCCCCTTTGGGAGCCGGGCGGTGGTGGCGCACGCCTTTAATCCCAGCACTTGGGAGGGAGGCAGAGGCAGGCAGAGGCAGGCGGATTTCTGAGTTCCGAGGCCAGCCTGGTCTACAGAGTGAGTTCCAGGACACTCAGGGCTATACAGAGAAACCCTGTCTCAAAAAACAAAAACAAAAACAAAAACAAAATCCCCTTTGGGAAAGGTGTCATTATTTTTGTTTGACTGTGTTGACCAACCTTTGGGGTACGAGATGCTGATTTAAAATGTCTAAGTATGTTATTATACAAGTTGGCCAAGCTATTCTCTATTTCCTTCTGTCCATGTTTTCCCCAAGCTCAAGTTAATACTTACCAAAGTTACTTGTCATATGAAAAATTTTAGTTCAGTAATACTGAATCTGTCTTCTGGTGAGTTTCCTGACCTGTTCAATTTCACTTTACTGTCCTAAGATTTTTCTTTTAATCTTCCTGCATTTTCTTTTGACTTAACATAATTTAATCTTTACCCCACTTTACCTCTTTTTGTGAAGGGATCTGTCTCAAGTTCTTGACTTTAAATGGATCTCTGGGCAAGCAATTTTTAATGATGAGTTGACTTTTTTTGGTTGTTGTTGCTGTTATTAAAGGTCTTGCCCACCCCCTTTTTGTAAATGCACTTACTTTGCTTACAGAGTACATGTTTATAAGACAGTTGAGTAACTATGCAAGGAAAGTCTCTAAATAGAAATGCTAATAAATCACAAAATGCAGTGCACAGAAAGGGCGGGCACAACTTCTTACGATTTCTCCAATCTAATGTGCAGAAAAACAGGGAACAAAAGGCCTCAGTGTCATTGGAAAGCTGAGTTCTTTAAAGCAGGTGAAGGTCCTGTTTACCTGTCCTAGATGAGCGAGCAGAAAAGGTTTTCAGATGAAAGCTGCCCTTGTATGATACCGAAACAGCTGAGCTCAGGCTTCACTTAGAAACCTAGATTAAAAGGACATTGGAACAGGACTGGAGATCAACAAGAAGGGAAAGCTTAGCTTTTGCCGGAAAAAAAATTTACATCAGTCCCTTGATAAAGCCGAAGATTCTTAATTTAAAAAAGAAAAAAAGCCGCTTCCCCTTAGCAAAAGCTAACCTTTCATTATCTGTGAGTGAGTAGCAGTACAAAGGATGCATGTGATTTCGAAATGCCACAATCGAGCCAACTGCAGTTGCCAGCATCAGCAGTTTGGGGGTGTAACCTAAAAAAAGGGGGGGACTGTTCGGGAGCAACCAGGCTTCACTTGCCTCAAAAAAAAAAAAAAAGAAAAAAAAAGGGGGGTACATTTCCCGCGTATCACGGGCTAATCTCTACCGAGAGCCTTCCCACACGTGGAGGTGGTGACGAGATTCCCTAGTCCCAGCCTAAAGCCGGGCTCAGGAGCGGTGAGTCACCCGCCCAGCGGTCATGCGACATCAATATGGGGTGATGACGGAGATCCTGGGGCACAAGTGCCAAGGTAAACCGTTGGCCAGCGCGATAGAGCTATGGCCTCGGGCTACAAGGTCCCTCCCGCCGGAGCGGCGTTCCAAGTTGAGGCGAACTCGAGGCTCTAGCGACCATAGCGTTCGGTGGCGAGGACCCGCTAGCACTCCGCGCCATTCATCAACCGGTTCGCACCGGCGGCAGCCGCCGCGAGTGACGTCGGCGTCCCGGGCCCCGCCCCGCTCCGCAGGCGTCCCGCGCTGTGATTGGCTGCCGCCGGTGCGCACGTCGCTCTGGCTATAAAGGGACGGGCTTGTGACGCAAGGGCGCCTGGGCGCGCGCATTGGCTCTAGGCTGCGGCCGGCTCGGCGACGCTCCTCGGGCAGCTCACTGCATGGTCGTCTGGTGCCCCCGCCGCCTGCATCGCCGCCGCCGCCCCGCGACGCCCACCGCCGCCTGCCCTGCCGCCGCCGCCTGCGCCGCCTCGGGATCGGCTGTATGATTAGGCCACAATCTTCAATGAGTAGACATATTCCTGTGAGTACCGCGGGCCCGGCCTTTGTTAGAGCGGGCGACTGAAGGAGAGGGAGGCTGGCCGGCTAGCCGGCCGAGGCGCCGGCGGCGGGACCCGGACCCAGAGCGGCCGGAGGGGCAGCCCAGCGGCTTTGTGCGCGTGCGACCCGGCGGCCTTTGTTCCGAGAAGCCGCGCGGCTGTCGTGGACGTGGCCGGGGCGGGGCGGCGGGGGGACCGGGACCGGGCGCCCGGGGCCTCCCAAGATGGCCTCGGTGGCCGCCCGCGCTCGCCACCGCGAACCCGTGATTGCGGACCTCGCGGCTGTGCGCGCCGCTCAAGCCCGGGCTTGCCCGATCGCCGCCGGAGGTCGGTAGGGGCGACCCGAGCGGCGGAGGGGGTCCCTTATCCGGCCCCGAGGCGGACTGCTCGTGGGGCCGGCGGCTCTTGGGCCGGGAGCAACAGGAGCTGCTGGTCAGAACTGCGCGGCTCCTGTTGAGCGAGCAGCCCTGCACCATTCCACCGCTGGTGAGCCGAAATTTCCACGGTGTTGGAATGGTCCGTGGACTGACTAGAGGTCTGGATTCGGGGGTTGGGGGTGGGGGTCGTGCATCCTGGCTTGCTTTTTAGCTGTTTGCTTGGTGCCGGCTTAAACGGTTGGAAACCCAGAAAAGCGCGATATGTTCCCGGAGAGGAACAGCGCTTCACACGCGCTAGGTTGGGCGCGTTACCTGAAACCTGAGTGTCTTTGGAACAGAATTGGATAAAGCAGATCATTCCACAGACTGGTTTGATTCTGCAGTCCTACAGACAGACTTAAGCTAATGCTACAGACACACATACACACAAATGATCGTTTTTTTCCGGTTATGTGTTGTTGGTGCATGCAATTAAAATGGAAAGATCTCTTGTGTCGTAGCTGCCTACATGATTAGTTTTTGCCTGTGAGGGAAGTGGGCATGTTAACAAGGATGTCGTGGTCTCCGCTGTTTTAACAGAAGCGTCCTCCAGCCACTGGGTGGCTCCACTCATTTCAAAGCAGTTAAGGAAAAAAAAATTTCTTGCTGCTTTCCAGCTTCTAATGGAACTCTTTAAAGCTTTGTAGGTCCTGTCTATGAACGTTCAATAAGTGCCAAAATTACCTCCCAGAAAGAGAAAAAATTTAGAACAAGAAACTTGTGCCTCAAAAGAAAGAAAGATAGAAAGATAGATAAATAGAAATTATTTTTAGATTGTTGGAGTCTACTCCCTGAAGTACTAATATCCTAACTGGTAATTTACACACTGGGTTTTTATATCTCACTGGACAGATGTATCTTGTGAGGACACATGTTGGGAATAAGTTGTCTTGCTCCTGATACCTTCTAGTAAATAGTTTTGGGGACTAGTTCATTGTTTCACTAGAAAATTAGTTGGAATTAAGTCAAATTCCGATTTTGTCTTAAGATTTTACTTCAGTAGTTTGCTCTGAACGACAGTGGTTTGAGTGTTCTTGTTACTCAGTACAAGTGCTTTTCTTCATTCCTCCACAAACTGCCTAGATTTTTGTTAATCCCCACTTACTTTTACTGGGTTTATTTGAAAGTTTTTTTTTTTTATAGAGTCTGAAAAAATATAGTGTGAATATGAGTATATACTTGTTGCTGACACAAGAATATGGCTTAATTTTTTTAAAGGAGCTTATGGAAATGTGTTTGTCAATGTTTATAGTTACATTGTGTTTGAGATCATTATAAAAATCTTAACATTACTCTTTTCATATTTGAATTAAATTTTTAGTTTTACAGTAGAAAAGTGGAACTAGAGTTTTAAAATACTGAAAAGATATGCTGGGCGGTGGTGGTGCATGCCTTTAATCCCAGCACTTGGGAGGCAGAGGCGGGTGGATTTCTGAGTTCGAGGCCAGCCTGGTCTACAGAGTAGAGTTTCAGGACAGCCAAGGCTACACAGAGAAACCCTGTCAAAAAAAAAATAGTGCAAAGATAATATTGTGTATATTTTATTTGAACATAACTTGTCTTAAATAGCATATGGTTGAAGATCTAAGTAAATTGTATTTACAAGAGTCAATCTGATCCAAAGAGATAGATGGCATAAAAGCTCTTAGGAGTCTTTAAGTAGGAGATTGCTTACAGTTTCACTGAGAGAGATATAGAACCCCACCCTCCCACACACTTCACTTCCAGAGTTTAGTGACAGTGACGGTTCCTTTCTATATGCTTGATACACTTACACTAGGACCTGCTTTACCTAAAGCTTTAAATGGCCATAAATTATTTGTAAATGTCAAGGAACTGCTACAAAAGAGAAATGGACAGGTCTTAAATTTTAAACTTTAGAGACTAATAAAAATGCTTTTTTGTTTTTTGAAGACCATATAACAGTTATCTCCTTACTTTGATCACAGTAGTTTAATAACATTAAAATATAAAATCAAAGAACTAGTGGGCAGCTGAAATCGCTGTCTGTGAGTTCAGAGAATTATGCAAAGACAAAACATCAGAGTGTCAGACTGCATAGGGTTTGTTAGTGTTTAAACAGCAGGCCAAGGCAGTGTAGAAAACACGTACATGGTTTGGGCCAGAATAAACTGAAAAGAGGAGCAATTAAATCTGTACGTGTAGATGTGTAAGTGGGACTCCAAATGTACAGTATCTCTGAACATTAATGTTTAGCAGCTAACATTTAAAGTGGACTGCACTTTAGGCCCATTGATTTCAAATGCAGTAACCTTGAATTTTGTAATGCAAGTAAGTTGATGTCAAATTAGTTTGTCTCTGATTTGAACAGTTGTATACTTGGTGGAAAAAGCATGACATATTCCTTTTGAGTTAGAAAATAACTTTTCCCTTTCTTGCTTTCTTTTTCTTCTAAACAGCAGTTCTGTGGTGTTCTCGGTCACACATTTATGGAGTTTCTGAAGGGCAGTGGAGATTACTGCCAGGCACAGCACGACCTCTATGCAGACAAGTGAACTGTAGAAATTCATTACTACTCCACCAAGAAGCCCCCATAGGAGTGGATAACCTGGACACAGGCGTGTTGAATTGAAATCTGCAGAGCATTTCCAAGAGCTCAGACCTGGATGGGGTAAACCTCAGTGCACTTCCTTCGTATTGCCTCAGTCTTACTGGATTGAAGAATCACCGCTTCTTGTTAGGAGGTTCATTTCATTGCCCGTTTCTCCCAATTCATACTCAAAGCACTGAGAATTTCAAGTGGAGTATATTGAATATTGAAGTAGACTTCAGGTTGTTTTTTCTTTTTGGTTTTTGTTTTGTTTTTTTTTTGTTTTGTTTTGAATCGTTTCTGTATTCAATTTTTTAATTCTTTCATAGCCCTTTTGGGTGTTTTTTTAAACTAAATTAACATGGCTCGAATGAACCGCCCTGCTCCTGTGGAAGTCACATACAAGAACATGAGATTTCTTATTACACACAATCCAACCAATGCAACCTTAAACAAATTTATAGAGGTAAGATTATGATTTTTAATGTCCTAGCTGGTGGCAGTTTAATAGTGGGTCAGCTTGGAAGTGTTGTGACTACAATTCTTACACCCAGAGAGGATGTAGTTTTGATGGTAGAGGTCTGCTACACTTTGAGAGCTATTTGCCTTTGAGTTTGCTTAGTTACATTTACAAGGTGGAGACTGCCACTTTCATAGATCTTCTTACCTAGTGTAGTAAACTTCAATTAGTGTCTGATTTTATCTGTGCTTTGAATCTAGTTTGCAACTGGCGATTCTGCTGTTTTCTGATAACCTTACTTACAACTTGCTTATACTAGGAATTGAAAGGAATTTTAATACCAAGTAACCTACATGGGCATTCATTTATGAAGTATAAAATTCTATAGATGTTTGGATAGCAAATAGAGAAATATTTGAATGTTACATAATTGTTTTAAATTTTGATTTATAATGTTTGAATGTCGGCAGAGTTGAGTTATAATTACTTAAATGCATCCTTAGTTCTGTGGTTTTTTTTTTTTTTTTAATGGTAAGTGGCTTTTTTAAAGTTAAAGTCCAGATTTGAGCCTTTGAAATTATTCTGACTTAGGTCTGAGGAGGTTCAGTCAGTAAAGTGCTTTACTGCTCCTGTCCTGCTGCTTCTTCAAAATCCATAGTTAGAAAGCCTTGAGCAGCAGCTGTACATGGAGCAGGGACACCTAGGCCAACCAACCTAGCCTGCTGGCAAGGTGCCAAATAGTGAGAGGTCATGTCTCAAACTGAAGTGAATAGCACCTGAGGTTGACCTGGTACCTCTCCATAAGCACCAGAGTACTCACGGAAATGAGAATTTTGGTTTTGGGTTTGTTTGCTTGATTGCTTTACCATAGTTTAGGATTTTTTTTGTTTGGTATTTGTTTTTTCCTCCAACATAACATAGCATTTACCAATCCTCTTTACTCTTACAATGTGAAACAAACATGCAGAGCAGATTTTGCCATCTGTTTACTAGCATGATCAAAAATGGTGCAGATAGTGCTTGCTTCGGCAGCACATATACTAAAAATTGGAATGATACAAAGATTAGCAAGACCCCTGCGCAAGGATGACACCCAAATTTGTGAAGCCTTCCATATTAAAAAAAAAAATGGTGCAGATAGCACATGACACAGTAAGATTATGGTTCCAAAGGCCTCTCTGATGTTTTTAATATATGTATTGTTTCCTAGGAACTTAAGAAGTATGGAGTTACCACAATAGTAAGAGTATGTGAAGCAACTTACGACACTACTCTTGTGGAGAAAGAAGGCATTCATGTTCTTGTAAGTACTTGAGTTTTCCTGTCTGTTACACTACAGAAGTTTATTCATATCAGATCTCGTGTTTTTTAAGTCAAGGCAAAATCATACAATAGTCACATGTGGTTAAACATTTTGTCTGCTCTTTGTGTGAGTGTCTTGCTGCATAGCCCAGTTGGCCAGGAAAGTACTATGAACTCAGCAGGCTGCCTGTCTCTCCTGGATTTGGAGATCAATGGATGTGCCAGTGTACCTAGCTAAGTTAAAACTCTAAAACATTTCTTTTGTGTCAGGACTGGCCTTTTGATGATGGTGCACCACCATCCAACCAGATTGTTGATGACTGGTTAAGTCTTGTAAAGATTAAGTTTCGTGAAGAACCTGGTTGCTGTATTGCTGTCCATTGTGTCGCAGGCCTTGGCAGGTAAGGAAATACCTCCTAATTTCCTTCTAGATCCGTGAGTCTCACCTTCCTACTGCTGCAACCCTGTAATACAGTTCGTCATGTTCTGATGACCTCCAACCATAACATTTTGTTGCTACTGTTAAGAATCATAATATAAAGGTCTGATATGGAGTCCAGGGGTTGAGAACGGCTGTTCTGGGTAAAGGTCTAAGTTGGAAGTACTAATGTTTAAGATGCTGTCTTTCCTTTGGGATTGACCCTGGCCCCTCCTGCGTGCGAGACAGGACTCTTAACACTGTGCTATACCTCTGGTTTTCAGACAGCTGAGTCTGAAAATAAGTCACTTCTAGCAGGCTTTGAAATTTTAATCTTTCATGCCTCAGCTTTCCAAGGAGCTGAAATTCGAAGCTTGTAGCATCAAAACTAAGCTCTAAGATTTTTAATACAAGGCTATCATTGAATTGATAATTATATGTCTAGATCTAGGCTATATGAACAATTTTACAGGGTTTAGTGATCAAAATTTTTTACCTTACCAGAGCTCCGGTGCTTGTTGCCCTAGCATTGATTGAAGGTGGAATGAAATATGAAGATGCAGTACAATTCATAAGACAGTAAGTGATGTACCGTCCTCTTTCATGCCTGCTTGTATTTTCTCATTAAATATCTGACTTAAGTAAAATCCAAACCATGTATGAACTGAATTTCTTTGTTTTGACTTGTGTGTTTATCTGTGTATATGTTGTGCACCTGTGGCCCTTAGAGGCCAAAAAACAGCATTGAATACCATGGGAGTGAAGTTTTGGGCAGCTGTGGGCCACCATGTGGATGTTGGGAACTGGTTTAAGCAGCAAGTGCTCTTATCCAACTATCCCCCCAGTTGTTATCTTTAGGATAACTAAAATTATCCTAATTTTAGTGGGAGGGGTGCCTTGGGAACCCTACCCAACCCTTTTGTATTAATGCAGATAGTTGTTGGGTTTTTTTTGTTTTGTTTTGTTTTTTCCTGCTTTTTTACTCAGTGTGTTTGTTACTTTACAGTTTGAGTTATATAACTTAACTGGGGGGTAAGGAGGTTGTTTTGCCCTAGTCTCAGAATCATTTATAGGATAAAAGTTTTATTTAACAGCTTGACGTATTATTTAGAAATCTCAGTTTTCTAGATGGGTCCTTTGGTCTTCATTTTCCTTGCTATCAAAAATGGCATCCTTCTAAACTCTATCATGGTCAAAAAGAGTTGTCTTTTTCTTCTTTCCAGAAAGCGGCGCGGAGCTTTTAACAGCAAGCAACTTTTGTATCTGGAGAAGTACCGTCCGAAAATGCGGCTCCGCTTCAAGGATTCCAATGGTCATAGAAACAACTGTTGTATTCAATAAAACTGGGGTGCCTGATGCCATTGCCTTGGAAGTGGAAATTCAGATGGGACCTGATTTGTCATCCGTAATCACCCAATGTCTCTCGGCTTACCGAATAAGTCTGCTGAAGCTCCACAGGAATATTGAAAACCAGTTTTACCAGGCCACAAGCTTGACAGAATTGCAACCTCTATATTTGGGCTATGATCAACAAGTTTGGACACTTAGCAAATGATTTTTGCTGGTCAGCATTTAAAATGTGCTTATTATTTGTACCAGTTGACCTTTCCTAAAATAAGGTATTGAGTTATGTCATTAAATGTACTCCTGTGCCAGAATATTATTAGTCTATAAGGAATTTAGAAGGAGTAGGTGCCAAAATACCCAGCACAATACCTGTATATTTTTAGCATCATACAGAACCAAAATTGCAGGAACTAAGAACTCTAGACCTTCCATGGTGTATTCCTTCAGTCATTTCAAACACTGCAGGGCTTCTCTCATTGTTTGCCTGCTCACTCTGTTTACATCTCCCACATTTACACAAGAATACATCAGGTTTGCTTAGCCATCTTTTTTTTTTTTTTTTTTTTTTTTAACTAAGTCTTGTGCTGATTATTTAATGTCTCTGTCTTTATGTTGTGCTGTTTTGGGAAACCTCCTTTTGAAAATCCACTTTGTTACAGAAGCACATATCTTCAATAATGTCTCCAGACAAAAAGCCTTATAGTTAATTTAATGTTTGCACTCAGGTGCAACCTAATGGAGGGCCTGAAAAAGAAACAAGAGGAGGCTATTAAATATTTTTAGTAATATGTTGCCTTGTCTTGTGCAGAACATGTAGAGTATGCTCTTTAAGTTAGTAAATATTTTTAAGACATAGAGATACATTGTTGTAGCTAACCAATTCTTAATCAAAATTTCTGAAATTTTTGTGTTTTCCATGCCTGTCAGAAGTTTTCCAACTTGTTTGAATTATGGTTTTCCCCTTCTCTTCCCAATCTCTTGCAAAAAAAGAAAAAAGTGGGATCTGCTGATGAACTGAGCAGAAATATTTTTTACGCCTTTTGAGCTATGTAACTTAATAATTGGATACTTGATCATTTGTTTTATTATGTAATCAATAAAATGGTGATGTGTATTAATGTTAGTTCACCCATATATTTATACTGTCTGGGAACGTGTGGTTATAGTTATGTGGGAGAAATAGTTTGTCAGTGTTCACCAGCTTGTAAAAACTTAGTTCGAGAGCTTCAACATCTAAATAAATGATGAAACGCATTCGTCACTGAGGTCACTTTGCTTAAAATTAATTTGTAGAAAACAATGGATTCAATTACTATCATTTCAACTTATGGACAAATTTGTTAGGGTTACCAAGTACTTTTTATTAAAAATTGCTCTTTAAAGGTCTAGATAATTGTGAATCAATTGAATGTTGGGTAAACATTGATTTTTAATTCAGTTCCATCAGTCACTTATAGCTCTGTGCAGTTTTCAGTCCAGTTTTCTCATTTTAAGTTCATTACATGCCTGTATATATTTTGAAATTAATTTAAACCTGAGTATTTGGCACATGATGGCTTAATAAATTTTAACTTTCAATAATCTGAAATGTTTCATTTTCCTAGTTCATGCTCATTAAGTGAACGGGATTTTTTGAAAATTGGAAAAAAATGTTATTCCATCTTACATGATTAAGGCTTTACATGCCAGTCTAACACTTAAAAAGTGTTGGTCTGTAGGTCCTTGCTTTTTAATTAAATGATACACTATTACCACACAGCCCGTAAATAAACATGTGCTTATTAGGAGAAAGATGCTATCATGATTACTGAAAGTTTTTACTTTATTGAGATTGTATATATGGTGCTAAAAGTCACTTTGCATTATAAACTTACCTGTATGGTATAAACTGAGATTTGCTTTATATTTTCTATCTGTGAGTACAGCAATATCATCCAAGAAATACCTTGAGTCTAACAAGAATTTAAAGACTTACAAGCTGCATTCTTAAATGCAAGTTGGCCGTTATAAAAAAATTCACTTAGTAGAAGGTTGGGAGTATAGCTCAGTGAATAGATGGCTTGTCTAGCACACAGGAAGCCCTGAATTTATTTCCCAGTGTCAGATAAATCATGCATAGTGGTATACGGGGATCAGAAATCCAAGGTCATCCTCAGCTATATAACTTTAGCCAACCTGGTGTACATGAAATGCTGTCTATAATCTTACGTGCTTCCTTGAGTGGTGGCCACTTTTAGTAGATAATACAGTGGCTACTTGATTTGGCTTCTGAATTGGGATCATGATACTGAGGCAAGTGATGTGGTTACTCAATCAGGAAATGCTGTCTCCTTTTAGAGGTACCCTAAAATAGATGGCCAGGGGGCATTTCGAAGTAGCCAGCCATCATTGATCATTGCTTAGCACCCACTGGGAGCAAAGCTTCCCTCTACACTCACCTGCCAACTGATGACACTGCATGTGGTCAAGTCCCAGTATGTTATACATGGTAACCTGTCCTATAGCCAAGCTTTAATCTCACAGGATCTGTTGTGCTACAATCATCTGGCAAACAGCAGCTCCTGATACTTAGTTCTGCAAAGGGTTTAGAATCTGGTGCCAGATTACGTTCAATAACTATCCCACTCCTTACCAGCAACTTTTTTTTTTTATTTATTTAAGTTTCAGGAAATGTTTATTTTGCAAGAATGCTTCAGATGAAGGAAGTGACTTGGTTTCTTAATTTATAAGTGAAAGGCTAAAATACACAAATGAGTATCTTATCTGCTGTACACATTTATACCCCACACTCTTGAGTCCTTGAATTAATGTTGGTGTGTGTGTCTCCATCTCCTTAAACTCATGAATTGGAAATTAAAGACTGCTTTAAAAGTGTCTGATAGTGTTTCTGCATTACCTCTGAGCAACTACACTAAGCAATACTGAAAGAAAAGTAAAATTAAAATGTTCATTTACAGTAGAGGCATGCATTGAGAATACAACTGGCAGTGATACATTAAACATTGTATTAACGAGATAGTACACTTAGCTATGGATTAGCTGTTAGTATTTTACAGTCAAGTGTTTTTCAAAGGCCTTTAAAATGATTTACTGCAACAGGATGTGAGCCTCCAGTTAGGTAACTGTAGAAATCAGGAAACAAGCCTGTATTTGAAGCTGAGTGTAGGGGTGCACTCTCTAATCTCAGGACTCCTTTAATTGGTGGCAGGCAGATTTCTGAATTCCAGGCCAGACAGATACATAGTGAGATTCCATTTCAGAGGGAAAAAAAATGTGTATTTGAGCCTTAAATATACCAAGCCATGCAGTTTATTTGAATATAATCTGTGTAATACTCCACAGTGGCAGCCTGTACTGCATGAAACCCTATCTAAAAAAAAAGGAAGGAGGGAGGGAGGGAGTCAGGATAGGAAGAGAAAGGAATTGAGCCTGAAGGAAATAATTATTGTCTGCCTTCACTGAGCATGGTGGTCAAATCTGCACTGATGAGAACTTATAGCCTGACTTGGTAGTAGTTTCAAGACTTAAATGCCTCAAAGAAGTATGTGCCCAGATTTTCCCTAGTTTGAATGCAATCATAAGGAACTTAGAGGTGCTTCCAAAACAGCCCTGTCCCTGTGAAATTCTTTGTCCTGGCTTTACATATATATAAATAGAATAGAACTGGCAGTGATGTATTAGACACATTGTATTAACTAGATAGTGCACTTAGCTATGGATAAGTTATATATATGGATATCTATATAGAATTGTAGAGTGTGTGTGTGTGTGTGTGTATTTATTTGAAATTAAATACCAAGTTTGTTCACATCAGTATTGTGATGGCCAATCTTGGTGATCAATGGCACACCTGAAGAGGAACTGTCAACTGAAAAGAATTGCCCAGATCAGATGGGCTCTTGGCCGTTATCTGTTGGGTATTTTCTTGATTGCTAATTGATGAAAGTAGGGCCTCCTGTGGGACCTGTTGCCCCTGGACTTGGGCTTTACTAAGGGAGCTGAACTTGAGGCAAGAAGCAAGCTCGTCAGTAGCCCTCTCTCCTTGGTTTCTCTTTCAAGTTCTTGCCTCCAGGTTCCTGCCTTGTGCTCCTGTCCTAGCCTCCCTGGGTTATATCTATACCCTACTAGCTGAAATAAGCCCCATGTGCTCTCAAGTTGCTTTTCTGGTCATTTATCACAGTAACAGAAAGCCAACTAGAACAAATACACAATGTGGGAGAAGCATTTTTATTTTCCAGTGGCGGTTGTTTTGAGGCAGGGTCTATCCCTGGCTGACCTCAAACTCCCTGTTACTGAAGGATGACTTTGAACTTCTGATCCTCCTGCCTCCACTCCCAAATTCTGGAATTACAGGCATGTGGTGCTGGAGATCAAACCCAGGACCTCCTGCATCTAGATAAGTACTCCACCCACTGGGCTACATCCTCAGCCCAGAAAGAGTCAGTCACTTTTCTTTAGAAAGTAGAGTCTGGCTTGTTTGAGAGCTAAGGTCAAAAGACAAGGCATGGTTCCAGCTTGGAAGAATGATTTAGTTTCTTACTTGGCTGGGATCTGGAATTCATGATTAATTGATAGACCTCATTGCATGAACAATTACATGCTAGGTGTTGGGCACTAGTGACAAACTGTTAATAGTCCTTTTAAACCTTGAAACTGGGATTACCAGTAGAAGGTCAGGCTGTAAACATAAACTCCTGGGTGTAACATCTGTGTTATCTGAACCAAAGCAGCCTCTCCCTAAAGGTTTTGATGTGTAAAAGAAACACTGATATGACCCTGCTGAAAATTTACATATATTGAACGTATTTCCAAGCCGGGCGGTGTTGGCGCATGCCTTTAATCCCAGTACTTGGGAGGCAGAGGCAGGCGGATTTCTGAGTTCTGAGTTCGAGGCCAGTCTGGTCTACAGAGTGAGTTCCAGGACAGCCAGAACTACACAGAGCAAAACCCTGTCTCCAACAAAAAAAAAAAAAAAAAAAAAAGTATTTCCACCCGCAGCTGTCAACAGAATATCATTAAAACACAGACTTATAAGAAAATACATAGCCATTAATGAAGTGATGACCGTAGTTATGCTTAATATGCAATACATGGAAATCCAAGCAAATTTGACACTGCTCATCCAAATGTTCAAACTATTCAGAGAAGCACAGCTCAAAGCAAATCCTTGACAGGATGAAATATCTCAAGGTTGAGCCCCAGCCTTGAGTTCCGTGCCTGATTGCACATGCAAATCAAATTCTTCCTTATGTTAGGTAGGGGTTGATAGAGGTGCTGTGGAAATAAAGCAAAGGCAGGTAACTCTAGAAGCAGAGCTGTTCTTTAATCAGGGAGGACACTGTCTCTCTGAGGTATGGAGGTCTTGGGTTTTATAGAGTAGAAAAGGTGTTAGGGGGTAGAAAAAGTTTATGGGTCAGTTCCTCCTGAAGTCTGGAAGTAGTAGGTACGAGTGGGTTTAGTGTGCACATCACCTGATCTGAAGCTTCCACAGATGGTTTCAACTTCAAGAGCTTCTCAGTGCACCTGAGGCTTTTAGAAAATTAACCCTAGAGCTAAAATGTAGAGGCACTAAAATTGCTAACGACTTCTGCTTGAAAAATGATTCTGCCCTCTGGTTCTACTTTGTTCCAAGACATGAAAGAGCCTATTGTGGTTTAGTTCTAACTCTGATGACAATAAAAGCTGCCTCTGTGACTTGCTTCTTTGGTGTTATTGTTTTTTGTTTTCAAAACAGGGTTCTCTGTTATTGAAGACCATCTTTGTGGAAGTCCCTATCTGGACTCAGTTTTGACCCAGCTGCCTTCCCTGTGCATTCTGCCTTAAAAAGATAAAGGTGGCATGCTTAGCTTCTGCTTTGTGGCCACCTTCAAGGAAGGCTCGTGCTCTGTGGTATAGAATATTCAAGGACGATTAATAAAGATCTATCAATACCGCATTGTTTCTTTGAGTTTGGCCTTCACAGGGGGCATTCTTGTTCATTCTCTGGTTTCTCTGTATAGCCTTGGCTGTCCTGGCACTCACTCTGTAGACCAGGCTGGCCTTGAACTCTGAAATCTGCCTGCCTCTGCCTCCCAAGTGCTGGGATTAATAATATATCCAATTTTCATGATAATATATAATTATATATAATATATATAATTTTCATAATAATATCCAATTTTGATAGAAAATTTAGACCCTTTAACAAACATCTCCTTAGTCACCATCTCCAGAATTAATTATATAATTGATTACATAATTAACTTGAGCAAATTAATTATATGCCTTACAATGAATTTGTTGATTGATTGGTGATTGATTGACTTCTTCCTTCTCCCTTCCTTAGTATCACTGAGACTTGAACTCAGAGCCTCATACATGCTAGGCAAACCATTAAGCTTCATCAACAGCCCATCTTTTACATTTTTTTCTTTTCTTATACAGTCTGTATAGCCCAGGCTGTCCTGGAACTCAATCTGTAGACCAGGCTGGCCTGGAACTCAGAAATCCGTGTGCCTCTGCCTCCCAAGTGCTGGAAATAAAGGCGTGCTCTACCACTGCCCGGCAGCTATTTTATTTTTTAAAACAATTTTTAAATTCAAATATATTTTGGTCATATTTCTCCTCCCCAAAGTCCTTCCAGATCTTTTCCCCTTCTCTACTCACCCATCCATTCATTTCTTTCTTAAAAAACAAACAAAAACTCAATACAACAATAAGAACCCCTAAAACCAAGAAAACAAAATAAAACCATCCCACTCCCCCCAAACCCACCAAACTGTAACCAGATAAAAGCATATCAAAAAAAAAAAAACTGTGAAGTTCAACTACTCCTGAACATGAGGTCTGCCCCTGCCATGTTTGAGATACCCAGTGTCCCTCTGCTAAAGAAAATTGATTTTTCCCTCTCCCAACAGGTATAAGTGACGATTGTTAACCTTTACTCTAGTGATTATGTTTCCATCCATCCATCCATCCATTCATTCATTCTTTGATTCATTCATTCTTTGATTCATTCATTCTTTCATTCATTCATCCACTCATTCATTCATTCTTTAAAAATATAGCAATTCATGTGAGCTTTGTTCATGTTGATTTATAGGGTCTTGTTTTCTTTGTGTTTTCCTTCCTCTCTGGCTTTTAGTCTCTCTGCCTCCTCTCCTGCAGGGTTCCCTGAGCTACGGAGGGAGAGATCTGATGGATACAGTCCATTTAGGGCTAAGTGTTTCAAGGTCTCTCACTCTCTGAATAATAATGTCTGGCAGTGGGTCTTTGTATTCATTTCCGTCTGCTCTGTGAGGAGCCTTCTCTGATGATGGCTGAACACACTGCTGCACCGTGAGTATAGGAGAATGTCAGTAGGATCATTTCCTCCCTTTTACTTTTTACTCTGAGATCCCTGTCTCACTGAGTTGCTCAGGCTAGTCTTGAACTTGCGATCTTCCTACCTTAGCTTTCCAGGGATGAGAAGATAAGCATGTGCCACCATAGCCACACACATAAAAAGTTACTTCTTTAGTCTGGTGCTGTGCGATTCCGTAGCTCATTCGGGAATGCGTAGGATAACCAATCTGTCTGGTAACTTTCCTAGAGTAATCAGTCAAGTAACTTGTGTATGATCTGCTGGTCCTCAATAATTTCCCGTGTCTCAATCTCAAGCAAGGGGAAGATTTTAGTCATAATTCTATCAGTTCTACAGATCATCCTCAAATTAGATCATCCGGATGAATAAATCTTGCCTCTTCTTCAGTCATCCATGCTTCCTTCCTTGTTAATTTTTTTTTCAGTTAAACAGTGTGAAGTTGATTCAGAGAATGAATCACGTAAATACATTGAGAATAAAGGATTTGCTATAATAATTAGATCTCACACAAACATGAATATTATTGCAGAACTGGAGGTCTGGAAGAAGATTAAAGGAACAGAGAAATAGGCATCGAGCAGTCTACCTTAAGGCCTGAGTGGGTAGACTAATGGCAGCTCACCCAGAAGTCAAAGAAAAGCAAGTGTGACAGTCTCGTCAAAGCAGTATTACAAAGGATGTGTTCCTGTAGTCATCTCCAGACTTTGTCCCTCTGGGAAAGTGGGTGTCTTTGTGTGAGCATATTCCTGAGGTCTGTAGTTTAGAGTCACTAGGTGAGATGACTCAGAGACTGCTATTGATGAGGAGACCAGCAGGTGGCAAGAGAAGCAAAACTCAGACCGAAATAGCACAAAGACAAGTTGGGATTCCAGGCATTGGTCCTTACCCAGCTACACAACCTTGGCATTGAAGCACACCGTGTCCTGTTTCTTTCACTTTCAGATCCATGCAAATTCCTCTTTTGTTCAAAGGACTCCAGGGCAACTGATCCACCAGTGTTTACTGCATTGCTATTTCATTCATGAGAGCTGAGTTGTGGAATCAACCTAGCAACCACAGAGGAGTGAAAAAGTATGGTGTAGAAACAAGCTAGACTTTGTTCAGCTGTATAGAATGAAGCTATGTCCTTTAGAGCTGGAGAAAATCATGTTGAATCAAATAAGCCACTCTCAGAGAGATGCATAAACTTAGGTGTGTATACAAAATGAAAGGAAAAAGAAAGCTGTGTACACAGAGGACCAAAGGGAACTAACTGGGTGACGGAGAATAGAGAAGGGAGTGGGTATGGGGAAATAGGCTCGTTGTACATTATGTATTTGTGTTCAAATGTCCTTGTGTAATATAGTACCTTGCAAAGCGGATATTGCACAAATGAGAAGTTTTAAAATAAGAAAAGATCAGCTAAATGTTTTAAATAGAAAGGCAGCGTTCTTTTAAAGGATCCTGACACCTTTACTGCTGTTACCGAAACAGGTTACAGCACAATAGTTGGGTGAGAACAAAAAATAAGACCTTCTTATAATTGCCACACTCGGAGAGTTTAGAGTCAAAGAGAGAAGTTCCCTAGGAAGCAAGAGAGGGAAGTATAAGACGGTCGCTGAAAGAAAACCAGGTGAGCCGTGTAGGAGCGACGCAAAGGATCAGGCATGACTTGACGAAGTTTTTCTGTTCTTCAAGGATTTTTGTTTGTGTAAGGATGTAGTGTGAGAATCCAGTTAGTAGTTTATACCACAATACAGGCAGTGGCCTTTCCCTTTGCACGATACTGATTGGCAGGCATGGGAATTCACATGGGACACTGTGAATTCTTAGTTGACAGACTTCCGGGTACCAGGATCTCTTACCTTGTGGTGGTTTGAATAGGCATGACCCCTCCCCACCTACCCTAGATTCTGTGTTTGAACGCTTGGCCCGTAACAAATGGCACCGATTAGGAGGTGTGGCCTTGTTGGAATAGGTGTGGCTTTGTTGAAAGAAGTGTGTTACTATGTGGGCGGGCTTTGAGGTCTCCTATGCTCAAACTACATCCAGTCACAGAGTCTCACGCTGCTGCCTTCAGATAAAGATGTAGAATTCTCAACTCCTCCAGCACCATGTCAGCCTGCACACTGCCATGCTTCCCACCATGGTGATAATGTACTGGACCTCTGAAATCCCAAGTCCGTTCCATTAGATGTTTTCTTTTGTAATAGTTGCTGAAGTTGTGATATGTCTTCATAGCAGTAAAACCCTAGCCAAGACACACCTGGAAAGTGGATTTACTCGGAAAGTGGGTGTTGGTAACTAGATATCCTTCATCTCAGCTTCGTCCCTGAAAATCATGGCTGCAAGTTCATGATGTGAAACTTCCCCTACCCTAAGAAAGATATAGTAAGAGATTCTCAGTTGTCCCTATGGGATCTGATGCTTCTCTTCAGAGCCCCAGCCATGCTGGCTCAGATGCTGGGACCTGAACTCTCGTCAACTCTTATCATATAGTTGTCTGTGTGTCTGTCCAGGACATTAATAACTCCTCTGTTAAACTTCATACTCACCGGGCAGTGGTGGCGCACACCTTTAATCCCAGAATTTGGGAGGCAGAGGCAGGCGGGTTCCTGAGTTCAAGGCTAGCCTGGTCTACAGAGTGAGTTCTAGGACAGCCGGGGCTACACAGAGAAATCCTGTCCCGAAACAAAACAAAAACAAACAAACAAAAACTTCACACTCCCCAGCAATTGGTTTTAATGTCCCTCTTGAACCCAGATCTGAGACTTTCAGTGCTTAGCATATGTAAATTCAGCTATCAGGGGAGACTCCCTTACCCTCTAGGGATAATGGGAACACAGCAGATAGCAACAGCTCTTTTTTAAGCCTTGAAATAGTCCTGCTCAGAAGTGGTTGTAGTAATCAACAAATCAAAAGAAGTTACCTATAGATTAATAATACGGAAAAAAAAAAAAAAAAACGGAGAGAGCCCAAAGAAGGTAAAGAAATTTGAGTCCTCTGTTCTAGACACTTGATGCTGAACATACTAATTTATATTTAATTATTTTATTGTTTTATTTTGTTTGTTTATTATTTATTTATTTATTTATTTATTTATTTATTTATTTTTGAAACAAGGTCTCACTGTGTAGCCCTTGCCAGTCTGGCACTAACTTTGTAGACAAAGTTGGCCTTAAACTTACAGAGATCTGTCTGTCTCTACCTCTCAAGTGCTGGGATTAAAGGTATGCAGCACCATGCCTTCCCTGATGTTTTTCCTTTTTCTATTACTTTGTTTCTTTGTTTCATTCTTTTCTCTTTCTTTTTCTTGGCAGGTTCTTACAATGTAGCCATGGTTGGCCCTTATACTCACAATTTAGAATGTAGACACAGGCTGGCCTCAAACTCAGATACAACTGCCTCTGCCTTCCAAGTACTGGGCTTAAGGATGTACTGCCACATCCAGCAGTATTGGTTTTAATAAAGTTTGTTTGCATGAGCCAACCCATTTCCATTCAATACAGACTACTACTACTTTAAACTATTTTTAATCATAATTTTTTCTCTTTCTCTTCCAATCTCCCTCCCTCCATCACTCCTCCATCTCCTTTCTCTGTCTCTTCTGACCCAAGGGATCTGACCCAAAGTACTTTCACGTGATAAGTAAATGGTCTATATCCAAGCTGTAATCCCAGCCTGTTATAATTGACCTTTTAAAAACGTAAAAATACTCCCTGGGAATTTATTCAGTTAGTGATTGCACTAATATGTCTTAAACTAGTTGTTCTGGTTATCTTTAACTGCCATGTTGGCACAGCTTAGCATTATCTAAGAAGAAAGCCTTAATTAAAGAATTGCCTAAATCAAATATGCCTGCAGACCATGTCTGTGGGAGAGTATCTCAATTGTCAATTACTGTAGGAGGGCCCAGCCGGTTGTTAATAGCATAACCCCTAGGCAGGGCGTCCTGAACTGTAAAAGAAATCTAGCATAGTATAACTCACACTGAAAGCCCTACAGCAACAACATCCTCCATGGGCTCTGGTATTCTTTCTTTGTGAAGTTAGCTCTTTAGTTGGAGGCAAGTCTATGAGGAATAGAAAGCAAATCTCATTTCATGTTCTTGTTTGTTTGAGTTTGCCTTGACTTCCTTCCATAATACTCTGTGGCCTGACATTGTAGGCCAAATAAACCCTTTCTTCCAAAAATTCCTTTTAGTTAGGGTGTTTTACTACAACAGAAATGAAACTAAACCACTAACATTTTAATTTTTTTTTTTTTTCAAGACAGGGTTTCTCTGTATAGCCCTGGCTGTCCTGGAACTCACTCTGTAGACTAGGCTGGCCTCGAACTCAGAAATCCGCCTGCCTCTGCCTCCCAAGTGCTGGGATTAAAGGCGTGCACCACCACTGCCCGGCAACATTTTAATTTCTTGTTAAACTTCTCCATTTAGTTGGTTACTTCAAGGTCAATTTTTTTCTTAACTAAAAAAAGTTTATTATTCTGTGTGGGTTGTATGTGTGAAAGAAATTTTTTTCTTTTCTTCTGTGGGGATCCTACTTTCTACCCTTCCACTAAAGTCAATAATTATCTCAGGATTTAAAGGCTCTGAAATAATAAGATATAAAAAATAAAATAACAAAAAATATTATATATATATATATATATATATATATATATATATATATAGAGAGAGAGAGAGAGAGAGAGAGAGAGACAGAGACAGAGAGAGAGACAGAGACAGAGACAGAGACAGAGACAGAGACAGAGACAGAGACAGAGATAGATTTCTGGGCCAAATGATGCATAGATCACAGAACTAAACATGCTTCTGCTTTAACGCTGCAATCCATGTAAAAAATAAGAATAAAAACTAAACCCTAATGAATCATAGAATGCTTTGTTGAATACATATTACAAATTATATCAAAAGGAAAAGAATATGACTCAATAAAGTTAGACAAACCCTTAATCACAACACTATGAGAAGAGTTCCTGGGCTTTACAGCATAGGTGTATATTGAGAAGGCCAATAGCTACAATAAAGTAAAGCAATATAGGTGAACCTTCCCCACCATCAGCATTTTATAGTGGGATAACAATGCTTAGATTTGCCAGGGACAGGAATTGTGGGAAGGAACAAGAACATTCCACTTGGTTCCATGGTAACAGAACCTGAGAGTCTTTCTACATTCCAGTTTCTTATTGTGGTGCTTAACAGAAAAAACAATCCCAGACTTAAGTTACAATTACACCCATGGTTTTATCTCTCATGTTTCTGCAAGTCAGGAACTGAGTGGGAGATGGCTCTGCTATACTCATAGGCCAATGCCTTGTGAGGCCATCATCAGAGAAGCTTCCTCCAATAGCAGATGAGAACAAATACAGAAACTCACAGCCAGAAATTATATAGAGAAAGAGTCTAAATGGGATATCTACATCAAATTACTCTCCTCAGAGCTCAGGGAACCCCTCAGAAGAGGAGGTGGAAAGAGTAAGGACCAGAGGGTTGGAGGAAGCCAGAATCTCTGTATCTCAACTAAGCAAGGCGCCTATGAACTCACAAAGACTGAAGCAGCAAGCACAGGCCTTACATGGGTCTGTACCAGGTCCTCTGCATTTATTTAAAAGCTTTTAGCTTAGTACTTTTATGGGTAGTTCTGATTGTGAGAACAAGTAGGTTTCTGATTCTTGTGCCTGCTCTTAGATCTCTTTCCCTTCTGTTGGGTTGACTTATCCAACCTCAATATGATGCACTTGCTTTATTTTATTTTATTTTATTTTATTTTATTTTATTTTATTTTATTTGGTTGTTATGTCTTAGGAACCTGTTCTTTTTAACTGAGAGACAGAAAGGGAGTGGACCCAGAGGTGGGGAGGTGGGGAGGAACTAGAAGGAGTAGAGGAAGGAAACTCTAATCAGGATACATGACATATTGTATGAGAAAAGAATAATGTACACTTTGGGTACTTTTTATTGCTCTTGATATTAATTAACCCATGTTCTCATCTTCATTTTTTTTGTGAACAATGGTGGATAACTAAGTAGTCAGGCAAATGAAGGACACATGTTTGTCTTTGGCGCCACACCCAAGAAGCATTAGTAATTCTGCTAAGGTAAAGTATCAAAAACTTCCCAGCAGTCATTTCAATCATGGTCTGGAAATGATTGAATTCCTTGGAAGTAATATATTTTATCTTCTGAAAGATCCCTACAAAACATAGCAGTCATTCTACTTTTTGTGTATAATATTCTAGTATTCATCAGAGTATGGTATGTATAATAACCAAGCAAAAATGCAATATAACCATAGCATTTTACAGTTAGCAAATGAATAGCAGAATATGGCTGAATGAACTAAATTTTCATTGAATTTTCTATTTTTCAGTGTTCTCTGGACATTCTTTTACTAAGAACATAGGCCTGTGGATAACAGGCTCTCTTCACTCATGTGTGTGTGCCTCATGCTCTTTACATTTTCTATAATGAAGCATGTACATATCTGTTTCTAAATCCTGCCATCCTCCTCTTGTAGACTTGTGCCTGCTTGTTTGCTTGTTTCTTTGGTTTTGTTTTAAACACAAGGTCGGCCAGGCACGCCTTTAATCCCAGCACTTGGGAGGCAGAGGCAGGCAGATTTCTGAGTTCGAGGTCAGCCAGGTCTATAGAGTGAGTTCCAGGATAGCCAAGGCTACACAGAGAAACCCTGCCTCAAAAAACAAAACAAAACAAAACAAAACAAAACAAAACAAAAAACAAAAAAAACAAAACAAAACAAAAAAAGGTCTTAGGTAGCACAGACTTACCTCAAACTTTATAGATAGCTAAAGATGACTTTGAACTCCTTAGTGCTAAGATTACAGGCATGTAGGCATGTTCTACCATACCTGGCTTTGGGTTTGTTTGTCTTTTAGAGAGAAACTTCCTCTGATAGCTATTCTCAGTTGTCATCTTGACTATATCTTTGATGAGCTACAATCCCGAATTTATCAAAATCTTGCAAGAAAGGAATTAAGGAAATGCTTGGCTCTGGGCAAAGTGGTATATGCTTTAATTCCCGGAGACAGAGGTAAACAGGTTTGATCTCAAAGCAAACCTGGTACAGAGCAAGTTTGATGTAAAGAAAAGCTTATATTCAGTTGTAGTGGCACATGACTTGAATCCCAGCACTCAGAAGATAGAGAGGCATACAGATCTCTGAGTTCAAGGTCAGTCTAAAGAGCAAGTTCCAGGACAGCAAAGCTTAGGCAATGAAAGAAACCATTAAAAATGAAAAGCTAGTGATGATTTAGAACTTTCAGCTCCTCCAGCACCATATCTGCCTGCACCCTGCCGTGCTTTCCTGCCTTGATGATAATGAACTAAATATCTGAAACTGTAAGCCAGCCTCAATTAAATGTTTGCCTTTATAAGAATTGCCTTGGTCATGGTGTCTCTACAGCAAACACTCCAAACTTAAGACACTTCCCCTGCCTTTTCAGAAACTGAGTCTTGGTATGAGTCCATGCTAGTGAGAGGCCAAGTGTTTTAAGTTCAGACTCCATTTTAGAAAACCTGACCTAACGTTGAACTCAGGTAAACTAACAGACTGGTACCTAGCATTACTTTCCAAGTTGCCACCCAACAAAAACCGAGCCTGGCTCTAGTCCCTAGGCTAATCCGCAACAATACCAGAGTCTCCAGGTTATTACCCCAATAGATCTTCACCCCCAGATTACAAAGCCACCCCCTGCCTAACAACCACTAAGCAGAGGGGAGCAGAAATTAAGTTTATGACATGACTCCCAGCACCAGTCAACTATGTTAACGGCCACAGTAGCTTTCCAATTACACAGTTACCCCTCCACTTGCTGCTTACTATAAAGCCTTGTCGCTATAGATATTTGGGGCTCCTCCACTACCTAAACCGTCCTGCATGAGGGCAGTGCATTGGAGGGGCCCAAGCTAGCTCAAATAGAATAAAGACCCTTTATTTATGCTGTGAGTTGCATCAGATTGGCCCCTGTCTGTTTCTTGGGAGGATCACTAACACTTCCCTAGCACTATATTTTGGTGCATTGGCAGTGAAATTTCCCATGACACACAAGACTACCGATCTGGAGAGTCTTACAACCAGCAAAGCTAATCTAAGTATTTGAGATGGTTTATTTGTGTGGAACCTGGTAACTTGTGTTGCCATGGTGATTCTTCTAGGTTTGAGTCACATTGAGAAATCTGAGTGTCAGAAGCTTTCTATGTAGTCTGAGCAGAGTTTCCCCCGCCACTCTACCTCCCCCCCCCCCCCACAGTGGCACAAAAAGCTTGTGATTTGCATAGCAGTTAATTTGTCTGAAAGTTAAAAACTTTCTGTGAGATCTATGGAGAGGAACAAAAACTTGTTTAAAGATAAATGACTTATGTTGCCATAGTAATTTTTCCAGGTCTGAGTAAACATCTGTGCAGTACTGTGGATTGTCATGCGTGTGAGTAACACCTTCTGGTTGATCCTTGTTACTGCATGCTGTATCTTTTTCTTCCAGGTCTGAGTGGTGCCACATCTGTCTTGTGTGTGAGTGTCACCTTCTGGTTGGTTCTTGTAACTGCGGGCTTTATCTTTTTTCTGGTTTTGTTTTTGTTACTGGCTGTCTCTGTTCAAGGATTCTGAGTGGTGTCACATCTGTCTTCTGTGAGTGCCACCTTCTGGTTCATTGTTGTTACTAATAGGCTGTGTCTTTTTCTGGTCTTAGTTGGTTTTTGTTTCTGGTTGTGTCTTTCTCTGTTCATTGATTCTAAATAGTCCCACATCTTTCTGGGAACAAGGCCTTGAATTTGTTCTGTGGATGATTTTCTGTTAAGACAAACATGTCTGGGAGCCATGGCTAAGGCAGGGCCAGGAGACACTCTGAGCCTCTGTTTGGGTAGGCTTGGCTCAGGGAGCCAAGGTGTCCAACCATCTGGGAACAAGGTCTTGACTTTGTACCCATGACCAGTTGCAGTTAGGGATAGACATATCTGGGAGCTGTGGCTACAGCAGGGTCAGGAGACTTCCTGAGTCTTGGTCTGAGGTGAGTGTGGGCTCAGGGGAGTTGAGACACACCCACCAATCTGGTTCTTTTCTTGTATGTGTGCACACCAAATTCTGGTAGTTTCTCGTTTCTGCCTGATAGAAAAGGTTGGACTTGTGTTTTGAGTATCATAGAGAGGTCTTTTTCATGAGTTCCACTTTTTGGGTGTTTCTTGTTTTTGCCAATATAGAGAGAAGATTATATTTGTGCTTTTGTGTGTTGTGTTTGTGTTTCTCATTATAAAATGACTTTGCCAAGGTGACTTTGATGAGATGACTTTGACACTTAACTTTGAAGAGATGACTTTGATGAAGTGACTTTCACTTTAATGGACATATTAACATGAGACAAGCTATCTTTACCACATTCTACAGGTTCCCTTAACCACAAAAGAGGCCAGGAAGCTGGTTCTTGGCCTTACAGGAAAGCCTACCAGTAACCAAGCAGCTATTGATGCTTGCTCCTCCCTAACTCACCCAGACTAGGGTTTTAACATCATTGAAAGCAAGAGGAGGCTCTTGGCCAACAGTCAGGCTCTGTTGGCAGGTTTCAAGGTGGTCATAAGCTGGCCCACAAATTTGGCCAGAGAGATCCCTACAGCTTTTTTAGAGAGGGTCATGGAGACATTTAAACAATACACTCCCATGGACCATGAATCACCAGAAGCAAAGGCAGCAGTCACTTTAGCTTTTATTAATCAGGCAACATTAGATATTAAGAGAAAGCTCCAGAGGATTGAGAGGTTAGAAGAAAGAAGTCTGAGGGACTTAATGATAGTGACAGAGAGAGTATTTAATGGAAGAGAGACTTCAGAGGAATAGCAGAGGAGAGGGCAGAAGCAACAGACTCGAGACCTGGCAAAGATCCCGCTGGTAGCCACAGCCAAACCAGAAGACCATAGGAGATGCTTCAAAAGAAAGAGGTTAGTAATGAGGACCCTGAAGATCAAAAGAGCCCCCTCCCTAAGCCCAGGGTAACCATAAAAGTATAATGGAAACCCACCAGATTTTTTTGTTGATAATAAAGTTCAACATTCTGTCTTGCTAAAACCTAAAGATAGTCTTCATCAGTTTATAAATGTCTTCCTGGTAGCAACAGAAAGGAAGCAAAAACTCAGGACCTCTTAGAGACCCTGAAAAACTCAGACCATTGAGCCTCCACTAAGAAAACCTTACTCTGCTAACTATAGGTGACCTCCCTCGACCCAGGGGATACATTCTTAGGGCCCTGGAATTAGCCAATGACCAATCTGTTACCAATTGCCAGAAACTGGGTCCCGCCCTATTTACACATCAGCGCAACAAGGACCTCCTGGTTAAAGATGATGCCAGAATGACTCTTCTTGAATGCCCCCAGGATAACTTTTCAGCTGTCCTGCTGCCTGACCTTGACCTTGAGCAATGGGCTTCTGCATGATTGCTCAGACATTTTGGCCCACATCCATGGGACCAAAATAACCCCTTGATGGATTCAAAGGTAATGTGGTTCAATGGCAGCAGCCTCATTTAGGATGGACAGAGTTATGCTGGGGTAGCAGTGGTTTCAAACACCAAGATCATCTGGATAGAGCCATTCCTAACAGGAATGTCAGCCCA
This sequence comes from Rhabdomys pumilio, assembly GCA_030674055.1. NCBI lineage: Eukaryota > Metazoa > Chordata > Mammalia > Rodentia > Muridae > Rhabdomys > Rhabdomys pumilio. The sequence continues at coordinate 34,776,973 of JANHMN010000017.1, forward strand.
GAAAGCTGAACTAGCAGCTCTGACCAAGGCATTAGAGCTGAGAAAAGACAAGAGACACAGATGGCTGGTGTGCCTTTGTTACTGCTCATATCCATGAGGCTATTTATAGAGAGGCCTTCTGACAGCAGGATGAAGGACTAAACTCCATCCCAGAGAACAAGATAGCCCAGTGGGTGGCTCTAAATATTGGGTTTTTAATGTCCTTGATTTCCCTAGATCCAGGAAGATTTCATACTTTCTGACCAGACAAACAATGTGATCTTGGTCAAAAACCTGCACATGTCTCAGTGTCATAAGAGATGATGGAGGACAGCTGACTACAAACTAATTGTACCAGAGAAAATCGGTATAAGCATATTGAAAAAGATCCGTTGTTTTTTACACATGGGACCCCAGAGAATGCAGGACTTAGTCCACTAGTTCCACATCAGAATTAGAGATGCCAACTCAAAAATAGCTGAAATTGTTAAAAACTGTGAGGCCTGTCATTTGACTATTGCAGTTGCCAATGAGATGAACCTCAGTACTCAATACCATAGCACAAGCCAGGAGTCTTTCAGGAAATGGACTAATGGACTTCACCAGAGGTAAAACCAAGAATATTCAGATACAACTATTTGCTAATGTTTATAGATACCTTTTCAGGATGAACTAATACTTTCCCAGCTAAGCATGAGACTGTGGACACAGTAACTAAGAAACTACTAAAAGAAATTCTTCCAAGCTATCATTTTTCTAAGCTTATAGGGTCAGACAATGGACCTATATTTGTGTCCCAGGTAAGTTAGAAATTAGCTAATATTCTGAGGATTGATTGGAAACTTCATTGTGCTTACAGACCCAGAGTTCAGGACAGGTAGAGAAGATAAACAGAACCCTAAAAGAGACCTTAACTAAATTGACCTTAGAGATTAACAATTACTATTCTCCTTTTCCTTCTTTATCGAGTACAGAACTCCCAATACTAGGTGGGACTCACCCTTTTTGAAGTTATGTTTGGTTCACCTACTGACAGAAGTTGTTACAGAAGCAGACAATTGCTAATTATTACACAATTTCAGGGTGTTCAATGAGTACACAAATGTGTTTGGCTTAAATTTCTTGCTTTCCATAAAATAAGTCCACCTCCAGAACTCTCCCAACTTTAGCTGGGAGATTGGGCCCTAGACAAGAGACACTGCCAGGGGTCACTAGAGCTTCAAGGAAAGGGTCCCTGTGCTACAGAGTTGCAGCTTGGATCCACCACACATCCATTTGCAGTTGAAGACCCTGGCCAGCAGGAGGAGAATTCAGCCTCAAGACTCCTTCCTATCTCCCACTGATGGGCCCCTACCCACGCCCCAGGGATACTACAAAGACATAACCCTGTTACTGTTTTCATGAAGTTTCAGGAAGTCCCATAATTGGCCCTTCTAATCACAAGAGAAAGAGGGGCTGAGAGGTCAAATCTTTTAAGTTCAGACTCTATTTTAGAGAATCGAACCTAAGTTTGAACTCAGGTAAACTAACAGGCTGGTACCTAGCATTAGTTTTCAAGTTGCTTCCCCCTCCCCAACAAAACCTGAGCCTACCTTCAGTCTCTAGGCTAGTCCCCAACAAGACCAGCTTCTCCAGGTTATTACTCTAACAGATCTTCACCCCCAGGTTATGAGCTCATTTCCTGCCTAATGACCACCAATGCAGAGAGAACAAAAATTAAGTTTGTGCATAACCAGTCAATTATGCTAAAGACCATGGTAGCTTTCCAATTAGATGTATGTACACTTACCCCTCACTTGCTGCTTACTATAAAACCTTGTACCGATATATATTCTGGGCTCCCCCACCACCAGAACCATCCTGCATGAAGCCAGTGCTTTAGAGGGGCCCAAGCTAGCGCAAATAAAATAAAGACCTTGCTGTAAGTTGCATCAGATCTGCTCCTGTCTTGTTTTTGAGGGGGATCACTAACATTTTTCTGGCACTACACTGGTCTCAACCACCTGAGGTCTATCAAGTGTATGCCCATTTCAACCTCCCAAGGAGCTAGGACTCCACTTAGGACATAACCACACATTTTGACAGACCAAATGGAGCTTTTAGAATTTACATTTCAAATTGAGAAGATTCTATTAGAAGCCTCTTCTGCCTTATACCACAGGTATATGACACCGTTCCAAGGGATTCTTCAGTGTCTATAACTCAGTTCTTGCTGTGTTCTAAACACTTCTTCAACCCAAAGCTCAAAAACCTTCTGCCACTGACAGTGACTTCTGGACCAAGCAAAGTATGACCCAACACCAAGAGTTTACACTGTCTGCTGAAAGATTTCTCATAAACTCTCTCATTTCTTTGTAGATTTCATACCTTTTGTGTATTATATATAATATGTAACAACTACTTGCTAATGAGGGAACAATAGTTTCCCCTATAACCATATCTGAAAGAAATTTAATGTGTGACTTAGGCCATAAACCACACATTTCGACAGACTAAATGGAGCTTTTAGAACTTACATTTTAATTTGAGAAGATTCTATTAGAAGCCTCTTCTGCCTTATATCAAAACTGGTATACGATTTCTTTCAGTAGTTACTGGATTATTCTAAAATCTAATAATTTCTATACAGTAGGCAAGTACTCTGCTAATGAGCTATTCCTGTATCGTGGGTTTTTTTTTTTTTTTTTTTTGAGTCAGTAGAAAATAGATATCATTGTTTGTTTTTGCTTTTTCACTTGTAGTGACACTTAGGGTGTCTTATACAGTGGACTACATTAGTGTATGTTAAATTTATTTGACAGTCAGAATTACAGGAAACACCACTCTAAAATCCCAATGACTGTATACCATCTAGAAGATGTGTTTTCCCTGACAGTGCCAACCTCAAAGGAGATCTTTATTTCCCCACTTCAGACAGACCATTTTTACTCCTTGTCTAACTGAGGCATATATTCTGAAAAATATTGAGGCCCCCATGTCATTTTCTATAAATATTTTTAGAATATTGGGACTGAAGAGATGGATCAGTGGTTTAGAGCACTGGTTGCTCTTCCAGTGGTAATGAGTTCAATTCCCAGCAATCATATGGTGGCTCACAACCATCTGTAATGGGATCTAATGCCCTCTTCTGGCAGACAAGTGTATATACAGATAAAGCACACATACACATAAAATAAATAAATAAATCTTTTTAAAAATATATGTATTTCAGAATATTAACCAACTTCCAAACTTTGTGAACTTACCCCTTAACGAGTCTTGTTAGATACCAGGGCACAAAGCACAGTTGGAACTTTTAATTTGAGATATTTTCCACACCAACCTCCTCAATGGGTCTTGAGCTACTCATGTTGGATAGAGTTTGAAGCTGGTAGCACAACAGGGAGAACTGGGGTTAGCTGCATCAAGCAACTACCATTGCTGTCTTCCTCTGCCCTCAGATTAAGGCTCTAAAAAAAAGGCTCTAAAAATGTTAGAATCCAAATCAACCAAAGTGCAAGACCATTCTTGTTCCCCTTCACCCAGCAATCAATGATAGCCTGATTACAAGGTTTCATGGGAACTACTCATCAGTCACTGGACATGGAACCTCTCCCAGTCCTCTGAAACCTATAAAATGGGGTTCCCCACTTGGTCATTTGCCTTAAATGCTCCTCAAAGTCACTGCCATGCTGTTGTCTGTTCACTGCATTAATGACTTCTAATAAATATTGTATGCTGCAGACATAGATCAATGTTAAAGTGCTAGCATGCATGAAGATCTGGTTTCAATGCTCAGATCTGAAAGAAAAAACAAGAACAGAATTAATTTAATAAATCTCTTATCCAATCTCATTGTCCCTGTTAATCTCCAAATCTGAAACATTTCAGGAAAAGCTGTCTCTTCAAAGATATGAAGAATTCACTATTTAGTATGTTTGGGTTTGGTATAAACATCTTGGTACAAACAAATACTTAGGGTTGCAATAATTAAAATAGTTGGCTTGTTATGTACAGCTGAATATATATGTGTGTGTATATAATTATGTACATATACCATAAACTAGAAATTACATTTTTATCCTATTACAAGGAATGACAGAAAATTAATATTCTAAAAGCCATGGGTTAAGTCCCTATATATCCCCCTTTGCTGTGTTTCTGCTTATTGATTATTGCAATTCCAAGAATTAGCAAACTATATATATATATATATATATATATATATATATATATATATATATATACATATATATATGTGTGTGTGTGTGTGTGTGTGTGTGTGTGTGTGTGTGTGTGTGCGTGTGTGTGTGTGTGCACTATGTATGTGTGTGCAATCTTGGTAGTAAAAAGACCGTGGTCTATTTGCTGTTGAGTCAACAAAGCCTGAAATGTGAATATGGTTATTTGAATAAGAAATGTCACCTGTAGGGTTGGCTATGTGAACACTTTGTCTCCAGCTGGCAGCACTATTTACAGAGGCAGAGCAGCCTTGCTGAAGGAAGCATGCCATCTGGGTGGCAGGTTTTGAGAGTTCATAGGGTTGTCCACCTCCTTTGCTCTCTCTGCTTCATGTTTGTGGTTGAAGGTGTGATTTCTCAGTTTCCTGCTCCTGCCACTGTTTTGAGCTCAAAGTCCTTGTCCTCACAGATAAACGCTAAAGAAAACAGGAGTGTTAAACACGCGGGGTTGTCTTTTCAACCAGAAAAATGCATAACCTGTTTTTCCTTCTGACAGGTGAGAAATGGAGGTGATTGACCTCTGGTGACTCATGCTATCTGTAGGGCCAGGTAACATCAAGCTCCCACAAGCAGGATGGAAGTGCCTAATAATCTAGGAACTCTTCGCATTATCTATATGCCAGCGCCCCACCCCCAAGCTCTCACAACCAAGACCAGAGGCAGCTAATATTCCAAATGAACTCTTCAATATCTGTATGATAAAGACACCACCAGCTCCCTCCCTCGACCCTGACAGTAATACATGTAAACGTTGCCTATCTCTAGAACCATCTTCTTATAAGACATGACATGTACTTTGAGTTTTGGATGTAATTATACCTCTTTATGCACAGGTCATTGTGTTACATCGGGGAAAATTACTTTTTAAAATTGTACCGTGGTTAAATATGCTTACAATAAACTGGTCAGAGTTAGACTCTAAAACTTTGAACCAACCAGGCTACATCCTGTTGAGCCAGATTTCCTCCTTACCTCTCCTGGATTGTTTCTCTACTTGCCAAGGCATATGCAGGAGCCTCCCCATGCCACCATGTCTGCTCTATGTTTCCCCACCATGAAGGACTCTTATCCATAACCATATGGTCTTGAACCATAAACAAAATTAAATTATGTCTTCCTTAAGTTTCTTTTGGTTACAGGGTTTTCGTTTTTGTTTTTGTTTGTTTGTTTAAGACAGGGTTTCTCAGCTGGGCGGTGGTGGCGTACGCCTTTAATCCCAGCACTTGGGAGGCAGAGGCAGGTGGATTTCTGAGTTCGAGGCCAGCCTGGTCTACAGAGTGAGTTCCACAACAGCTAGGACTACACAGAGAAACCCTGTCTTGAAAAAAAGAAACAGGATTTCTCTGAGAAGCTCTGGCTGTTCTAGAATTCTCTCTGTATACCAGACTGGCCTTGAACTCAGAGATCTGCCTGCCTCTGTCTTCTGAATGCTGGGATTTAGAAGACAGATTTCTGAATGCTGGTGCCTACCACCACCACACAGCTTATAGTTTTCTTATCACAGCAACAGAAACATAGGCCTGATGGCTCATGGCTCAGGACTGTAATCCTAACACCTAGGAGTTACAGGCAAGAGGATTGATATGTAGGTCATCCTTGGCTGTGTAGCAAGTTTGAGATAACCCTGGGCTCTATGAGACACTGTCAAAAAACTAAAAGAAGCTTCCCTGGCTGGGGTGCCTTGTCTAACCTCAGTGCAGGAGGGTAAGCCTGGTCTTGCAGTGACTTTATGTGACAGGGTTTGGTGATGGTGGTGGTAGGCACCCTCTTCTTAGAGGGGAGGGGGAGGAGAGAATGAGGGGACAAGCTGTAGGGGATGACTGGGAGGAGAGGAGGGCTGTATTGGGATGTTGAGGAAATAAATAAATGAAAAAAATAAAAAATAAAGAATTAGATTCAATTACACTTCTTAAAATTTAGAATATAGTTTAATATTTTACCAAAAAAATCTAGTACAATTTTGCCTAATTTATATCTTCTATGTGTAATTTGGCACAATTTTAACTTGAGTTTACAGATTAACACTCCATTTGTGTGTTGTTTAGGTAAAAATATAATGACTGAATTCTATTACTATTGTATAGTGAAAAGTTGCTTAAGCCAGGTGGTGGTGGCGCACGCCTTTAATTCCAGCACTTGGGAGGCAGATGCAGGCGGATTTCTGAGTTCAAGGACAGCCTGGTCTACAGAGTGAAATTCCAGGACAGCCAGGACTACAAAGAGAAACCCTGTCTCGAAAAACCAAAAAAAAAAAAAAAAAAAAATTGCTTAATTGTGATCAGTGTGTATATACACTTATAAAAACATTTTTATATTAATATTTTTTGATACTTACAAATTTACACTGCTCTTATTTCTCTGAATTTTATTTTTTGCTGCATTTTAATAGCAACAGTTTATAATATAATCAATTCATATATCGATGTGGTTACATCTTGCCATTTTGTGACCTTAGCAACTGGTTTGGTCACGTCGTTCTTATTATATGAATGTAGATATTGAAGCATTCTTTTTAAAAAATTCAAAATGTTGTCTTCAAATCTGATTGTTGTAAAGTAATAAATTTACTAAACGCTCTCTGCAGGTCTAGAAAATAATCAGATTTTTTTCTTCCAAACACTTCGATCATGTGTTGAATGACATTGAATTCTTTTCCTACAGGAAAAACAACTTTCACTATTTAAATACATTTTCACTGCTCATGCCTAGCAGTCTCAGATCCGGGACTTTGAGTTAGCCCACCCCAACATCAACCCCATCTATTGTCTTATGAAGCATGCAAAAGGGCCACAGGTCCAAGCTGCAGGATTTCCATAGCACAGATCAGTAGCAGGATATACAGAGGAGTCCTGGTGACAATCCAGTATAGATAGTGTGGTGGAAGCCAGAGGTCTTGAAACAGACCAATGACTCATTGCAATGAGCATCTATAGGTAAAGATATGTGGAAACAAGGGTGTACTGTGTAACACACTACAGCTTTGAAGACAAGATTTTTAAGTTCTTATTTTATTCTGAAGGCAGGTTGCAAGGGTAGAGAGTGGATAGGAAAGGATGGGGGGATGAGTGGATGCTGGGAGCCAAACCCAGGAAATTACCTGCTGTTCTGAGAGAACCTCAGGAAATTACCTGCTGTTCTGTAAAGACTAGTCAGAACAAGGTTAAGAAAGGACATTCACAGTTCTCAGGTCCCAGGAACTTAAAGAATGTCTGGCATTTCCTTGGGAGTTGGTCATGATAATGGGATGGTCTGTCTTAGACAATAAGGATTCCATAGTAGGATAACCCTAAGCAATGACCCTTGCCCAAACTTCCTGGTTTGCTGTGTCTTTATAACCTGCCTCCAAAATTAAAGTTTCAGAGCTTGATCAGAACTTCAGACTTGCTCTCATTCTTTGTGTCTCTTGTCCTTTCATTCTTTCGCCCCCTTCCCTAAGGTTTCGTCTAATCCCTGCGGGCCGGGGCAGTTGGCGCCTGAGATGTGGCCTGTGAGTTGGCGCCCAACGTGGGGCTCGAACCCACGACCCTGAGATTAAGAGTCTCATGCTCTACCGAATCATCTTCCCATTAGGTGAGCTGTCTGTAAATATTTTTCTGCCTTTGAATATTTTCTGGAGCAACAAGCACTCCCAGAAATTTGAAGCTCCTTGTATGTGTGCAAAGGCTTTCATTAAAACTCCTTCAGAGAGATCAACTAATAAAATACCATACAATGAATAATATACACTGAAAGATTCAAACTCTTAACTTCTTGTATTAAAGCAACAACAAATTTTGTACATAATGTAAGGCTATTAGCCATTCCTTGAGGCAAAACTTTCTAATGACATCGCTTCAAGTGGAATTGGGGAGCATGATGTGAAATTCATAGACTCAATAAAACAATAAAAAGGAAAAAAAAAAGTTTCCAGCCTCCAGCACACTATATTTTCACATATGAATATTCAAAGCTAAGAGTACTCATTTATTTTGCACTCATAATAGTTATCTGTCTAGAGTATATGAAGCCCAAAATGGCTATTGGAATATGCTTTATCTTATCATTTTGCAGCTCATTGTTTTCTTAAACTGTTTAATTTCCTCTATGCTATAATTAAATTGAAATTCTAGACTGATAAATATAGAAAGAATTAGGTAAGAGAACTGGATCTCTTATTGACTTCTATATTTTTCCTAACATTTATTACTCATCCTACATTAATTTACAATTTTTTTTTGTCTTCCAAGCTCCTGCATAAAATTCAGTTGGTACCACAGTGAGTGATGATGGTTGAATCACAAGTGGTCTGAATTTAAGAAAGGCATTCTTTGTATTGTATCTCTTGCTTCAGAGAATGTATCGAGATATTCTCTAGGAAAGGGAGAAGGCAGACACGGGGGCAGGGAGAATGGAGAAGTAGAGAAAAGAACTTACACAAAGTAAAATTGATAGAAAAAAATGCATCAGAGTCTCTAATTCTGCAGGAATTCAGCTTCTAAAGAGAGAGATCACTAATGTGTCCATCAAGTGATACATGTGCATTTCTACTGAACAGTGACTATGGGCGTGAAGGGCCATCTCCAGACAAAGTACAGGGAAGCACATTCGATTTTTGATATTCTTATTTTGGAATCTGTGCTCTAAGTGAGCAGAGGCAGGACATTAGGATACATTCTTGCTTTCTGAGATAAAATGCCAACATGTTTATGTTCGGTTCAGCATGTAAAAGTACTTTTTGAAGTATGTGACTCGTGTGTGTGTGTGTGTGTGTGTGTGTGTGTGTGTGTGCGCGTGCGCGTAGCCTAAGGAGACCAGAGCAATCACAAGCAGTTGTAAGTCACCTGCCATGAATTCTGGGAATTGAACTCAGGTCCTCTAGAAAAGCACCACATTATTAACCATCTCTTCAGCTCAAGCATTTCTCAAACGCACATTCACTAAAGTCCCTTTGAATCTTCTGTTCTGTTTTTTGTCACTTTGACACAAACCTAGACATAGTTGGGAAAAGAAGCCTCAACTCGGGAAACTCCCCTGTCAGACTGTCAGGCTGCAGTCAAGCCTGCGAGGCATTTTTCTAATTACTGACTGATGAAGGAGAGCTCAGTTCACTGAGGTTGGGGTCAGTCATGAGAGGATAGGTCTGGGATGTATCAGAAAGCAAGTCAAGCAAGCCAAGAGGAAAAAGCCAGCAGCACTCATCCATGGCTTCTATTTTAATTCTCTCCCTGACTTCCCTCAGAGATGGACAATCATATGAATGTGTAAGTCAAATAAGTCCTTTCCTCCCATAGTTGCTTTTGGTCATTGTTTTTCACCACAGCAATAGAACCCTAAGATACCCTCCAAAACCACTACATTTGAGTGTGTTCAGTCTTTCTGTGTGAAGACAATAAAGACGGTCTTTTCTTAAAATTTTTCATTAACTATTCACTTTATTGATGGCACATCCACAGTGAACATTACAAAATATTTCCCAAGTTAACAACTATCAAAACCTCAGCTAGAATCTTTACCAAGTTAATGTGAATATGGTCATCAGAATTTTTTTAAAAAATATCTTTGGAGATGATAATATAATTACAATATTTTGCTTATATCTTCCGTCTCTCCAAATTATCTTGTCTACCCCTTCTTGTTGACTTCCAAGTATATTGCTACTTTTCCATTAATTGTTGTTACATGCATGTATGTATTTCTAAATACAACCCACTCAGCCTCTATAAAGTTCTGTGTATGTTTTCAGGGCTGAGAATTTGGTACTAGATACCCAATTGGTGTGTTATTCCCTTGGGAGGACTACTTCTCTTACTCTCAATATTCCTTAGTTGCCTGCAGTTCTATGTAGGGTTGAGGCTCCATGGGCCTTCCCTTATTCACTTTGGCATGTCTACTGTTGTCTTTCTTCATCACATGCCTAGGTGCTCATGTTTGTGAGACTCTATAGGTGTAGATTCTGACAATTCTTGGAGACAAAGTATCATAATGATAGCAAAGTCCCTGGTCTTCTGCCTCTTCCACTTTTTCCTTCTCTTCTTCTGCAATGTTCCTTGATCCTTAGATGCTACAGTTCTTTTGTAGATTTAGTCATTGGAACTGGATTCTACAACTCTGCATTGGTGTCTGCCTGTTATAAAGAGAAGTTTGAGAGGTGAGGCCTACATTTACCTGTGGATTAAGGACACATATTTAGAATGTAGTTAGGAATTATGCTGGTTTTAGTAAAGCGGTGGTTGTAGGTTTTCCTGAAAGATCCACAACTTCACTAGCACAGAGTTGTTGGTTAGGTTTTCAGAACCAAACATAATTTTCTTTTCATTGAGTGGTTGTAAATTCAACTAGAGAGCTGTTCTCCTGTCAAGGTATGTGTGCCACCACCACACCTTTTGAGCCATCTTGACATGCTTCTTGTTGTTGGGTTAGCCATAATTTTCTAGTTACATGATGAGAACATGCTAAAAAAATGCACAGATTGGAGCCAGGAAGACCTGTGTTCAGAGCCTTGCTGTACTATGGCAAGCCATAGGAGTTGTTAGCTTTTATGATACTTATTTTCTTGTTGTAAGATAATGATGATGGTAGGCATTGCCACTTCTTCAAGGATCTGGGACAGATAGGAACTCAACAATAAGACAACAAAAAGAGACCAAGGGGATACAAAATAGAAAGGAAAAAAGTCAAGTGTCATTCTTTGCAGATAACACGACAGTATATACATAAGTGAGTGCCAATATTTAACAAGAGCACTCCTGCAGCTGATTCTCAACTTCAACAAAGTGGCTGGATATAAAATTAACTCAAAGAAATCTGAAGGAATGGCCACCAATAACTGGCCCAACTTGAGACCCATCCCATGGGCAAGCACCAATCCCTGACATTCTTAATGGTACTCTGTTACGTTTGCACACATAGCATAACTGTACTACGAGAGGCTCTACCCAGCAGCTGACTGAAACGGATGCAGATACTCATAGCCAAACAGTGGATGGAGGTTGGAGTCTGTTATGGAAGTGTTGGGGGAAGAATTGGAGACCCTGAAAGAGATAGGAACTCCACAGGAAGACCAACAGAGTCAGCTAACCTAGACACTTGGGGATTCTCAGGGACTGAACCGCCAACCAAAGAGCATACACATCAGGCTGAACCGAGGACCCCAGCATACATATAGCAGATACACAGCTCAGTCTCTATGTAGGTCCCCCAACAACTGGAGTAGGGGCTATCCCTAAAGCTGTACCCTGATGGTGGAATCTGTTTCCCAACAGGGCTGCCTTCTCTGGCCTCAGTGAGAGAAGATGTGCCTAACCCTGCAGAAACTCAATGTGCCAGCATGGGAGGATACCCAGAGGGGCCTCACCCTCTCAGAGAAAAAGGAGTGGGCAGATGGGTGGAAGGACTCTATGAGGGGGAGACCTGGAAAGGGAAGGGAATGTTTGGGATGCAAATAAGTAAATACACATAAGGGAAAAAAATTAAAAATATTATTTGTGACAGTGCAATAAATCTACAGGCCAGTAACTCAGTCATGTGCTATCACCATCTGGTACTAAGTTATACACATACATGATTAGCAGTGTTGCATTGTTTATTCCAGTAGCACCATCACAAGACTGCGGCTGCTACGTTACTAGGAAACAAAAATGTTTGAGCCAAATCATAGTCCTGTAAGATTACCACTGTAGTCAGGGATCCCGTTTCCCAACAGGGCTGCCTTCTCTGGCCTCAAAGGGAGAGGATGTACCCTGCAGAAACTTGATGTGCCAGCATGGGAGGATACCCAAAGGGGCCTCACTGAAAACTCATTATAATTCACATGGCTTAGAACAATGTGTGCACAGTTGTGTCTAAAACAAAAAAGAACAAAAACAAAAACAAAAAACTGAAGAGCTCAATAAGTCACTCTAGCTTTCCTCTCCTCCCTAAGGTACAACTGTAATTGAGTGGTCAAAGCAATGTCGTCTGTGACTTGAGACCTTAGGAAATGATTAACAAAGAAACATGGTTGTGATCATTGTCCCAGATATTGACTTCCACATTTCGAGGACTTGATTTTACCTTTCTTGCAAAGCAGTCAGTTAGCTCATTTTGACTAAGCTCCGCCCCACAGTTACCTGGCAACAGCCAAGTATGCTGGACTCACTAAAAAATGAGCTGCTTGCCCCCTTCTCTCTCTCTCTCTCTCTCTCTCTCTCTCTCTCTCTCTCTCTCTCTCTCTCTCTCCCTTTCTCTGCTCCCTCGCGGTCCAACCCTGTCCTCTTGCCCTTTCCCCTCTTTCCCCATTCCCTTATCCCCTTTCTCTCTCTATGTGCTCATGGCCAGCCTCTATTTCTCTACTCTTTCTCTCCCTCTCTGCCTTTCTCTGCCCCTACCCTCTCAACTCCCCTCCCGGTGCCCTGAATAAACTCTATTCTATACTATACCATTCTATACTATACCGTTGTGTGGCTGGTTCCCTCAGGGTTAAGGGATGCCTCAGCATGGGCCCTGCAGAGGCACCCCCTTCCTGACTACACATCCACCAAACATATCCCCTCCTCTCTTTATCTTTTTATAAATACATTACACATTACTGTTTTATGGGTGATACAGACCACAGTACAGTACAGCAGAAGCATGAAGACCAAGTTGAAGAGCTTGCTTTGGAAGTGTGCACAGGAGATTGGCCATTTTTATTATAAGCGGTAAGTGAAACTGCTCTTTCTCTGGAGGAGACTTCACAGAAAGGTTTTTGATAGAAGACGCTGAGACTGAAGGAGGTTGTTCCTTGAGGCCACACGACTTATTGAATGTCTTTATTATCTACAGGCATATTTCTCAGTTATTTCTTTAATTTTGTCATGAAACACTGAAATTTTGAGGCATACTAAGTTTGAGAGGCTGGCCTCTTAGATTTTATTTTTCACAAAGTCCTCAAAGTCATACTCAATCTACATTTACCTTCTCACCTTTAGATCAGGGAGGTGTCCCAAGATGGACTGGCCAGGCGCTTGAGCACAGGAATGTTGAACCACAAAAGAATGGAGTGCCGCAGGGTCTGAAGAGGGATAAGGCATTTTGGAGCACCTAAAACAGGAAGCACACTTTTGGGAAAGGGTAAACGGAAGGGAGTGTCTTGCACTCTGGGGAAGCAGGGTAGGAATAGAGAGGCTGTGGGGGAGGTATAGAGGAAAGGCATTGTTCTGTTTGTCTTTGGGTGCTACGATAAACATCAGGACTAAAGGCAATTTGGGGAGGAGAGGTGTGATTTCTTCTTACAAGGTAGAGTCAGTTATCTAGGGAAGCCAGGGCAGCAGCTTAAGGCAGCACCTGGCTGGCGCCAGGAAGTGAAGCAGAGACCACAGAAGAATGCTGATTTCTGGCTTCCTCGGTTGCTTTTCTTTTACATCCCAGGCCACCTGCTCAGCAAAAGGATGGCCCCACTGTAGGCTACACCCTCAAGAAGAAAGCACCTTCTCAATGTTTCACCCAGGGAAGAGCACAGCAGTTGGTTATCTAATACCAAATAATCAGCCTTGAAAACATACAAACATTATACAGACTGAGCAGGTTACCTATAAATAATATATAATAAGTATATAATAAATAAATAACATATAACAACTGAGCAGAATACATATAAATAACAATGAAAAATGAAGGCATGTCTTTGAAAGACAGCAAGGAGGGGTATATTGGAGGGCTTGGAGAAAGGAAGGGGAGAAATGATGTCATATTATAATCTCAAAAATAAAATAAATAATAGAAAAAATTGCATCACGGATGTGGACATTGGCCAATCAAATAGAGGCAATTCTTCAATTAAGGGTCCCTCCTCCTGGATGAATTGACAAATGAAGCTAACTATAACAGACACCTTTGACTTGTTCATTGTATGAGGCAGGTATATGCCTTATCCCTTTGAGGTCCTCGATTTTTAAGTTCCTTGGTACCTGTCATTCTCCATGAATCTTGACATCTAGGGCTGTGGTTCTCCATCTTTCTAATGCTGTGACCCTTTAATACAGTTCCTCATGCTGTGGTGACCCCCCACCATAAAACTGTTTTCATTGCTACTTCATAACTGTAATTTTGGTAACGTTATCAAATGTATGTTGGTAAATATCTGATATGCAGAATGGTCTTAGGTGACCCCCCATGGAATGGTTGTTTGACCCCGGGGGTTGTACCCACAGGTTGAGAACTGCTGACATAGGGGATTTGCTTTACAGACTCAGACAGGCTGTTTGAACTCTTCCACTGGCAGGAGGATCCTGCCTCATAGAATTAACTATGAGGATCGGCTACTGGAGATAAAGACAGCCAGAAAGCAGTTGCACCTGTGGGGTTCAGCATTTCTTTCCTGGAGTCTGGAATATCTAGGGAGCCTGTCACAGACGCAAACACCCTATTCCTGGTAAGATGTCCCATTGTATCTGAAAAACTTCAGGAATGTGGTCCAGCCAGCCCCTAGCTCAAACCTAATAATTGGGGAATTCCTCAGAATTGCTCACTGCAGACAATCCTGAGGAATGTTCTGGACAAGGAACAGCTAAAGCTGCATTCTTTGCATACCTACAGAGAATGAACACCTGCTTGGTATCTCTCTTAGCACCTGCCTGCCTCCAAAGTGTCAGGGAAAGCCAATGTAGATTGAAAATGGTTTAGACACTGTTGTAAAAGATAAAGTATGCGTGGAAATTGCTCAAATGTAGTGTATCAATTCAATGTGCCAGTGTTTAGTGACAAATTTTTAATAATTAAGCTATGCCCACAGACCATATTAATATATTTGATAAATCAGTTCTGTTGTTTTTTAGATATAAGTAAATACTATAAGGAAAATAATTGATTACTTTTAAGTTATATATCCTTCTCATTGCTGGATTTTATTTTTTAGTTTTTGAGGTTATAATTATAACATTTCTTCCTTCTGCTTCTGCCCTTCAAACCCCCTTAAGTATTTCTCCCATTCTCCTCCCACATGCATGGCCTTTTTTTTCTTTAATGGTTATTGCATGTATATATTTATAACATATTCTAAAAATAATCTTCCCACTCGGTATAATATTACTTGTACATATGGTTTAGGGCAGACTATTTGGCTTTGGACAATCAATTGGTATGTTTTCCCCTGGAGAAGACCATATGGTGTATTCACCAAGGGGGACTTACCTTCTACCTTACGAAAGGTGGCAATCAAGGGAGTCTGGGGAATGATAAACATGAGAAATGGCAATGAGTTTTATTTGCGAGGAGTCTCTTGGACAGTCTCCTGGCCAACAACCTAAGAGAAGGTGTCTCCTGTTTGATATTGGGATTTCTGTTAGGTGTCTTTTTGACTCTTGTAGGAAGCACCATCAGCTTAGATTTTTAATTTAAGCTTATTATAATTTAACTAATTAAGCTTGATTTAATTTAAGCTTATATATAGTATAATACAATATAATATAATTAACGTGTGTGTGTGTGTGTGTGTGTGTGTGTGTGTGTGTGTGTTGAATGTTTTTAAGGTAAATAATGAACACTATGATTCCCTGTAGCTTTTCAGACACCCTCATTGTTGATTTAGCCTCTTCCCTCTTTCTTTTGTTTTTGTTTTTTGTTTTTTGTTTTTTTGTTTTTTGTTTTTTGTTTTTTCGAGACAGGGTTTCTCTATATAGCCCTGGCTGTCCTGGAACTCACTCTGTAGACCAAGCTGGCCTCCAACTCAGAAATCCGCCTGCCTCTTCCTCCCAAGTGCTGGGATTAAAGGCATGCACCAGCACTGCCTGGCTTTCTTTTGTATTTATCTTCCTCCCAACCTAAAGAGCCCCTCCCTTTCCCATTTCCCTAAGAAGATCTCTTGTACCCTGCTATTGCCTCTATTACCTCCCAGTAATAGAGGACCCTATCCTGGCAATGGTCTCTTTTTTCCTTCCTGGTTTCCATCATCACTATAGATTACACACTCACATCTGAAGCTTTGCAGTTATCTCTGATGAGAGAGAACCTGTACCATTTGTCTTTCTGGGTCTGCATCGCCACACTTAACATGATATTTTCTGGTTTCACCAACATACCTGAAATGTTTCTGATTTTATTTTTCTTCACAGCTCTATAGAATTCTAGAGTGTATATTACCACAATGTCACCATGAATTCATAATGAAAATTCATTATGAATATATTAGGAATGTACCACAGTTACATTACCAATTATAAGACCTTTAGATTACCTCTATTTCATAGTTATTATGGATAGAGTAGTAATAAACATGGTAGAACAAATATTTATGAAGTAGGGCACTGAGTCCTTTGAACATACACTATGGAGTGGTTATAGCTGTGTCATATAATAGATTTATTTTTAGCTTTTTGATAAGTCTCCATACTGATATCTATAGTAGCCATACCAGTTTGCTATCCCATTAACACTGAATGACGGTTCTCTTTTCTCTGCATACACCCAGCATTTGTGGCCAGTTGTTCTGTTCTCAGTTTAGTCTGAGTACCTGCTAGGACATGCACAATCTTGTTTGTAATAGACAGTAACGACATTGAAAAGGACTTGGTTGTTTAAACAGATCAATGGCCAGCACTGACAACTGAAAAGCAAACATATCCCCAGTTACGGAGTTTGTCTTATTATTCCTAACACTCTTCAGCAGTTCAAGCTGTAATTTAGAGCAGTAGATATAAAGAGGGCTTGACCAAGTGCTAAGTTTAACCTAAAAATCAATAGGGTTACTCTACTAATCAATTTTATCTCGGTGAAACTAATTAATCCTAACTCTGAAGTTTCTGGCTCACTCCATGCAACCTCATTCAATTCTCCCAACATTAATGTCCGCACTGTAGAGCTAACTTAACCTGAGTACATTCTTTGGGCAACTATTTCTTGTTTTTGTTTTTTGGAGACAGGGTTTCTCTGTATGTCCTGTATTTCCCTGACTGTCCTGGAACTCACTCTGTAGACCAGGCTGGCCTCGACCTCAGAAATCCACCTGCCTCTGCCTCCCAAGTGCTGGGATCAAAGGTGTGTGCCACCACTGCTCGGCTGGGCAACTATTTCGTAACATGTTCTGATCAATTTCCATCTTGCCTTTTTTAATTTCACAGAGTGAGATGCATCCAGGAGCTCCCAGCACTGTTAGGATGCAGGATGCACTGCTTCGTAATCGCTCATCCAAAATTTGTAGCAGATGAGCCTGAAAGCTGCCTTCTCTTCCGGTCCATCCTTTCTCCCTCTTTCACACCTAGGCTGCCAATCAACTTTTCCCTTCCTGTCTATACCATCAGTATTAGTTACTATTCTTGTTTCTTTCACCAGGTACCTGACAAAGAGGCAGCTTAAAAAGAAAGAAATGTTTATTTGAGGTTGCAGTTTGAGGGTATAGTTCATCATGGTTGAGAAGGCAACATTCCGTGGCCACAGGAACACGAAACAGCTCGTCACAACATGTCCATGGTCAGGAAGCAGACTCCTCTCTTCTTTTCTATTTTATTCCTTATATAGCTCCAACCAATGGAATGGTGGCTCCTATATCTAATAAAGCTTGTTCTGCTTCAATTAATACAATCTAAAAAGTCGCTTACAGGCATGCCCAGAGAGAGGTATCCTAGGTGAGTCTAGATCCTTTCAAGTTGACAATGACAATCAGTGTTAACCACCACCTTGTTAGTCTGGAAGCCAAATGCCACTTTTAAGTTGAACTTTCCACCCCTTAGCCCCATAAGCTCATGGCCATCCCATAATATAAAATATATTCAGTCCATCTTTGAAAGTTCCCATGGTCTTTAAACAATTCCACTACTGCTTAGAACCCTCAAGTCCAAGTATCTTCTGACACTCAGGGTAATGCCTTACCTGTGAGTACCTATAAAATAAAACAAAACAATAAAAACAAAACAAGACAAAAAAAACCCTGCAAACATCCAATAGACAGTATCAGCATTCCTAATCCAACAGGGAATAATAGAGGCACAGCTTGAGCCAAATCTTTCAGCTCTGTGTTCTGTCTAGCATGTAGGAGTTATGATGTATTGCTCCGGGCTCCAAAAGAGTCAGATAGCCACACACCTGCAGTTATGATGCCTGTAGCATAGACAGTTTCTGTCTTGGGCTAGTTCTATCCTTACAAGCAGGTGTCCTCAGTGGATAGCCCATGGTTCTAGCATCTCCAATATCATAGTGTCTCCACTATAAGTTAGGTTTCAGCATCCTTGATAGACACAATGGCTTCACTGCAGGGACTCCAGCAATAAGAATATGGTCAAAACCCAACAGACTACCACTCAGCAAGGCAAGCTTTACATCCATACAGAAGTGTGCATGACTACAAAGAGCCGGAGATCAAGTGCACAGGGTCACGATGGCCATGTATCCCTAGCGTAAGAGGGTACTTGACAGTTCCTCATGGACCAAGATCCAGTCTCAAAATCTGTGTGTAGTTGGCAATTTGAAAGATTGGCAGAAAAGGAAACAGGGAGAATGGGGTTATAACAAATAATTCCAGGAGTCATGACAGTGCGTTTGACTTTTAGACCTGTGGGTTTTTTTGTTTGTTTGTTTGTTTTTTTGATTGGATACAATTTGGCTGAACACACCCAGATTTCATAACTAAGGAACTGGGTTAGATATGAAGAAAAACAGACAGACAAAGGCTAGATTTATCACAGCCTCTGCCCCATGTTAATTACACATTCCTCTTTCAAATTCCATTAAGCAGCGTGAGGTCTATTTTAACTGAGTGTCTCTTTTTAAAAAGTCTCTATGGGTATGGTTTTGGAGGTTGATTCACAGTAGCTGTTTCTTTTAGCCTCTGGACTAAGCCTCTAATGCAGGGCATTAAACAACAGCCTATTAGAATCATAGCCACAGTTATTGTAATTAAGGATGATAGAGAAGTAATCATTCCTTTGAATTTATCCAACCACTGTTCCGTTAAGTTAGTGAGAGGGCTGTCTGTTCCTGAGTTTTCTCGCTAGAGCAAACATTAAAGCCCTGGAGAGCCCTGGTAATGGTCCCTTCTAGAGCTCTGTTGATAGGATTGAAGTGTAATATTGTCCTTCCAGAATTACATGAACCCTACTTTTTTCATCCAAAATCATGTCGTGGTAATTTGTCCTCCCCAACCGTCTTACTAGTGGGGCGCAATTGTTCACCTGTCGCCTTGATAGCATCTTGGGTGTAATTAACAAATCTTTGATGCTTGTAATACATATAATGGATCAACAATTTTAGTAGGAATCAATCATCAGAACAAAGCTGACTTGAAATTGGCATCTTTGTTTTATAGCTTTGGAGTTGTTTGTGACTCCCCGGGGCTCTCCCACAGAATCTCTTTGAGAGACAGGCCTTCATAGCCCCAGTTACACACTGCCCATTGGAATCAGCTGCTCTCTCCACATAGAGAGACACAAATATAATTATCTGCAGGACGTGGGGACTTCATAGCCCCAGGAGGCAGATGATGCTTCCTGTCTTTAACTGAGAAAAACACTACTGACAGACAGGTCTGGCAGGATCATTGCCCCAGGCCTCTTGGTCTAAGAGAGAGATGACACAATGCATACTTTTTGGATTAGAGGGCCATCTGGTTGGAAAGGGACTTGTTTCAGCCTGTGGTCAGGTTGCTAAGGACAATGACTTATGTGTTTTAGCTATTTCTCTAAGTCATCCTATTACGAATAGCAAAGGTAAAGTCATGCTTGTCAATAAGCAGCACAAGAAGTGCCTTAAGTAAATAACTAAATAAATCAATAAATCGGTTTCTATAACTGGCCTTTTTTACCATCCATATTCTACTGCAGCTGATGATACAGAAATGCTGAAAACTTGAAGCACATACTGATAACAGTTGATCACTTAACTCAGTGAGTCTAGAGAGTACCTTTACCTGGGACTATTGTAAACGGCTAATAATGACTTAAAATACTTTTAGGAAACATCACATTCATTGACTCAGATAATGGGAGACATTTCCCTGTGGTCACATCTGAGGACTTTCACAAACTCTTTAAATAAATTGGGGAAATATTGAGGGGATGAGGATTGGCTCAGTTCCAAATAAAACAGCAGACTTTTGCTATATGTTTCTTTTTCTTAGCTTTGTCAAAAAAAAAAAAAAAAAAAAAAGTGTAGTCTACTCAGTATCTAAGCACATGCCCAAGAAGTGAAAAAACAGGGATACTGTAGCCTTAGCTTTATTTTCCTTAGAGGTCATTTTGCTTCAATTATCTCCTACCCTGGCCTGTTGTGAGGCTATCAGAGGTTCTAATCCCTTTTCTTTGGGGTTTATTATACTCTGGTAGTCAGTATATCCATCACATTCCCTCGCTGCTTATATAGAGGTTTCTTGCTTAGCAATTTCCCTTTGGAGCAATATCTGGTGTTTGGTAACAGGCATATCTGTAAAACTCCCAGATTTGAGTCCAAAGATTTCTGGAAAGTTATATGATGTCACTGTCTTTGAATATCTCTGGAACTGTGAATCAGGACCCTGCATTAAGTAAACTTCACCTCATCAATGTGTCGTTCTTTCTCATTCAATCTCCAAGATGGCATGACCACCAAGGGGTACCGTGCAATCTTAGTGTTCCTTATGTTGGTCTGTGCAGAGTTACCCAGACACGCCAGGTGCCTATTTGGGCTCTTCACTGCATTTCTCAGTCATCTTTGGTCCTGGGTATCTTCACCAGTATGGGAAGTGCTAAAGACTCAGTACCAGGGCATACCACAAAAGGTTGTGGGATGTATCTCCTTTGGGAGGGCGTCTGGGATCTTCCTTGAGTGGGCTAGAATCGTGGCGAGTCACCTAAACTGTCAAGGATGAGATTGAGGTCACAAACCAATAGATTGCAACTCAAATTTAGGTGTCTTGGCAAAGCAAACTTCAAGACGGACGGGTACATGGCTGCAAAAACCCGAAGAGTAAGCTAACCTAGTCATAATGGGCTCTCACTTTTATCCCTAATGCAAAAGGAACTTGGCTGTTACTCCTTGCCTGAAATTGAACATCACAGTCTGCACTTGATTGGCCAACTTGAGGAATGTGGTGGGAAAGAAAAATTAAAAAAAAAGAGTATGGGGAGAAGAGTGTAGAACATTCTAGGATCTGTGGCAATGAGTTTGGATCTTAGAACCAAACACATGAATATTTCTTGACAAAGTAACTGGGATGGACATAAAAGAAAATAGACATACAAATGCTACCTTTATGTGATGGAAAAAAAGACTAGATTTCTCACATCTGATACACACTGCCTGGTTTGACTACCTTTCTACCTTTTAAGAATCTTGGTGCAAGCTCCCATGACCCTCTAAGTTGAATATTTCATGCATATAAAACCAGTACCAGCTGGGCAGTGGTGGTGCACGCCTTTAATCCCAGCACTTGGGAGGCAGGTGGATTTCTGAATTCGAGGCCAGCCTGGTCTACAGAGTGAGTTCCAGGACAGCCAAGGGCTACACAGAGAAACCCTGTCTCGAAAAACCAAAAAAAAAAAAAAAAAAAAAAAAAAAAAATCTACACACACACAAAACCAGTACCACATGGAAAATGCTTCTAAGTTGCTGACTTATGCTTCTGCCTCATTTGAATACAGTTGCATCCACCTCTGTGTGATGACGCTGTGGGGGTGGGGAAACACTTCACTACGTTGATGTTTTTGAGCAAAAAATTACTTTAGTAGCGCTCTTCATTTGGACTCTTCCTTTTGTGGGTTCCCTTCCATCTCTTCTTTCTTCCTTCTTCCTGTTTCCCTCCCTCTCTTCCTTCCTTCCTTCCTTCCTTCCTTCCTTGCTTTTTCCTTTCTTGTGTGCGCATGTGCGCATGTGATCTCGGAAACCAGAAGTCAACCTCAGGTGTTGTCTATCTTGTTTTTTGAGATGGGCTACCCCCTGGTCTAGAACTTGCCAAGTAAGCTATACTGGCTACCCAGGAAGCCCTGGGATTAAGAGTGTGTTTTACCACATGTGACTTTTAAAAGTGGGTTCTGGGTAATCATGCTGAGGAAGCAAAGCCCTTTGCAGACTGAGTTGTATCCTAGGGCCCAGGTTCCCTTCTTTCATGAGAACTTGCACTCTCATAAGATGGAGCCTTTGATGGGTGGTCTTAGCCTCAAGGAACCGTCTTATACCCTAGTGCAGAGTAACCTGTTGTTCTTTAATGGTGCCGATCTCTTTCATGAGTCCATCTGTCCCCTCAGCCTCTTTGAAACTTCAAAGCCTCTCCGTTCCCAGCCACATGGAAGATGTTCTCACATGTCTACCTCACTTTGTTGCTCACTCTCACAGTATACCCCAATAAAAGAAGTGAGCAGTTCCTACGATACAGACTTAAAGCTATTCTGTCTTGATATTTCCTCCACTGAATTATTCCATTATTTTTTTTATTCAGCCCCACTCAAGTTCTCTTATTATTATCATAATAATTTTAGATAAGACATAGTTAATTATCTCAGGGAAGGAGTCCTCAGAAGAGTTCATCTCAATGATGCTGATCTCTTATGAACCTCAGCTGATTTTTGAGCCCCAGCAAACTAGCATCAACTGCCCTAGGAAAACAAAACTTTTACTTCAATGGTGCTAGTCTTTTGTTAAGTTCAGCCTCTGCTAACCAGAAACCACAAATTCTTAATTCAAATGTATCACACACCTAGTCTTAATAGAGCGTGAGACTCTCAAACTTCCCTCTGAAATTTCACAAGCAAGGCCTCCGTTGTGTGCACTGTTCTAAGAATTATCTCCCAAACTTTCATAACAGCAACTCATTAAGCTCAGAGTACTCAGTGGCCTTTGTAGTCCAAAGTTCTCAACATTTCCACAATCCTCCCAGAAAACAAAATGCTTGGGTCTTCCATGGCAACAGTTTATGTTCTGGTACCAACTTCTGTCTTATGTTTCTATTGCTGTGATAAATGCTGTGATCAAATGGAAATGTATTAGTTACTTTTCTATTGCTGTGCTAAAACACTATGCCCAAGGTAGCCTATTTGAGAGTTATGTTTCCAGAAGGTTAAGTTCATAATGCAAGAGACAGCATGGGATCAGGAGGTAGGCATGTGGCTGGAACTGGGTGATGAGATTTTTAAGGCTCACATCTCAAACCACAAACAAGAAGCAAAGAGAAAATGGAAATGGAGCATGGCTTTTAAAATCTTGGAGTCAACCATCAGTGGCATACTTCCTCCAGCAAGACCATACCTTTCAAAACATACACAAACATTGTTATCAATAGGGACCAAGTATTAAAATGCCAGAGACTATAAGGAACATCTCATTCAAATTAACACAAAGGGGGCTGATTTGGTTTACGGTCATCCTCCATCATGAAGGGTAGTCAGAGCAGAAAGTCAATGCAAGAACTTGAAGCAGAAGCCATGGAGTAGTACTGCTTCCTTATGGCTCACTCAACCTGCATTTTATACAACCCAAGATTATCTCCTCAAGGGTAGCACCACTTACAATGGGTGGGGCTCTCACACATCATTATTCAATAAGAAAATGCCCTCAAAGACTTGCCCACAGGCCACTATAATATAGAGGTATCCTCAGTTGAGGCTCCCTCTTCTCAGAGGACTCAAGCTTGTGACAAGTTGCCAAAGACAACTGGAAGAGGATCTTTGCTGAAAATCAGGAGGCTAGGACCTGGAGACAAGGCTGGAGACATTGGTTATGAGTACTTTCTGCTTTTTCAGTGGGCTAGAGTTCAGTTCCCAGGCACTCCATTGTAATCCGCGCGATATCCCCACCAGCAGGAACTCACTCAAACACACAGGATCCTTCCGCGACTAGTGTTTATTTCCCATGCATGAAGGAGAGAGAGAGGGGGAGTTGAACTTGGTCCCGCCTATATACCCTTTGGGCTGGACAATTATGATTGGTTGCTTGCTCAAACTCCCAGGTTTCCCTGCCACTGACATGCGCGGTTTTACTAGTCCAGTGGCGGATGTGACGTTGGAAATTAGGCGTTCCCAAGTCGCTGCGCATGTGCGGTTTTGTTATTTCACGCACGACAGGTGTCAGCAAGGACAGCTTCCCACACTCCATAACTTGTAATTCTAGTTCCAGAGACTCTCATTCCCCATTTTGGCCTTTGTGGGCACTACACATGCAAATACACACACACACACACACACACACACACACACACACACACACACAACTAAAAATTACATTTTTTTTATCTGAAAGAAAAGCAAAAGAATCAGGTGCCTGGCTAAAGTTGTATGAACTTGTCACTTGGCTTTTTCTCTGTTCTATTGATTGACTTACAGTTGATTGCCTGTCTTTAGGTCACATTTGTGCTGTGTTTTACTATACTTTTATCATGCCCCCCCTTTTTTTTGTATATATCAAAATGATGAATGGTAATTTGTCTAGTATGGTTTGCTAAGGGTTGCTTTGAGTATCTTGGATTTGGGGGGGTTGTTTTTTAATCAATTAATTATTAATTAAGTACATCCCAAATGCTGCCACCCTTTGAAGTTCCCCCTTGAAGAGTTCTTCCCTCCTCCCCTTCATCCCTAAGAGGGCAGCCCCCCCGCCCCCCCAGCACTCCCCTCCCTGGTACATCAAGTCTCTGCAGGATTAGACCCATCTTCTCCCACATAGGCCAAACAATGCAGCCTTTTACTACATACATGCTGGGAGCCTCGGATCAGCCTGTATATGCTCTTTGGTTGGTGGCTCAGTCTCTGGAAGCACCCAGAGATCCAGGTTAGTTGTCACTGTTTGTCTTCCTGTGGGATGGTCAACTTTTTGAAGGCCTTCAATCTTTCCTCTAACTCTTTCGAAGAGGTCCACAACCTCTATCCAATGTTTGTCTATGGGTATCTACATCTATCCTGGACAGCTGCTGGGTAGAGCCTCTCAGAGGACAGTCATGCTAGGCTCCTGTCTACAAGCACAACAAAGCATTATTAATAGTGTGAAGGACTGGTGGTGCCCATGGAATGGGACTCAAATGTCAGGGGCATCTCTGCTTGTACACTGAAGGCCTGGAATCAGCCTTAAGCTTAAACCCAGCCTGCTAGCACAAAGGCTTGGGTCTCTGTGAAAAAACCTTGTGAAAAAAACCTTGAAACAGATAGCTAGAAGCTATTGTAAACAAGCAGCTTTGGTGGACAGTTGCCAGGCTCTAGTCATAGACCTTGTAGATAAGTAACCTTGATGGATTATTATTATTATTCCTAACTTAGATAGGGACAAGTGAATCATAGGTGGAGTCGGAGTGACCTGTCCCCTGAAGCTTCACCCAGCTGATACTCTGTTCTGGAAGTTATCTGTATCCCCCCTAAAAATACTTACCTTCCTGCCCCTTCCCCCACACCCTGCCTTTTTGTGTATATAACCCCTGTGTGAAAAAGTAAAATTTGCGATTTGATCAGCCTATAGACAGATCGCCATTCTTTGCGTCTTTGCCT
>JANHMN010000017.1:34802933-34823144 GCA_030674055.1 Rhabdomys pumilio
ACTGGCTCATATGAGCCAGTCACTGGTTGGCCATTCCTTCAGTTTCTCCTCCATCTTTGTCCCTGCATTTCCTTTAGATAAAACCAATTTTGGGTCAACTGTTTTCAAGGTGGGTTGGTGTCCCCATCCCTCCACCAGGGGTCCTGTTTGGTTATTGGAGGTGGTCTCCTCAGGTTCCATATCCCTACTCTTGATCTTCAGCTAAGATTACCTATATTGACTCTTGGGAGCCTCCCTCATCCCAGGAATCTGGGACTTCCTAGAGAATTCCCCCACCCCCAACCCACCCCAATGTAGCTGGTATTTACATTCATTCTGCTGGCCCTCTAGGCCTCTCCCCTGTCTCTCCCTATGCCTGGTCCAGTCTCCATATTCCCCTTGCCCTCCCCTCTCCCACCCAAGCCTCTCCTTCCTTCTGCCTCCTATGACTATTTTGTTCTGCCTTCTAAGTGGAATTAAAACATCCTCACCTGGGCTTTCCTTTTTGTTTAACTTCTTTGGGTTTGTGGGGTATAACATGAATATTCTGAATTTTTTGGCTACTATGTATGCACTTATCAGTGAGTATATACCATGTATGTCCTTTTGGGTCTAGGTTACCTCACTCAGGATATTTTCTAGTTACATCAGTTTACCTGTGAAATCCATGATCTTTTTAATAGCGGAATAGTATTCCATTGTGTAAATGTACCACATTTTCTATATCCATTCTTTAGTTGACAGACATCTGGATTGCTGGGGTGGTTGGCAGATCCAATTAGGATGAGTGGTTGGGCAGAGTTTCAAGCTTGGGGCCCCTGAAGGTTTGTTTCCATGGGGAGGCAGGATGCTTTTTGGGTCCCGAAAAGCTCCTCCAGAGTGGGGAGCTGGGATTTTTGTTTTATTCTGTGCTTCCATATAAATCTTAAGATTTTTTTTTCTATTTCTATTGGTACTGGAATTTTTATTAGAATTGCATTGAATCTGCTCTTGCAGAAGACTCACATTTTGTTTCTTGCACCCATATAATGGCCCACAACCATCTATAATTCCATTTTGAAGATATCTGAGACCTTCTTCTGACGTCTACAGCCACCAGGTTGCACATATTTACACACATGCAGGCTGTCTTAGTTAGGGTTTTATGGTTGGGAAGAGACACAGTGACTACAGCAACCCTTATAAAGAAAAACATTTAATTGGGGCTGGCTTACAGTTTCAGAGGTTCAGTCCATTATCATCACGGTGGGAAGCATGCAGACAGACAGGGTGCTGGGGTAGGAGCTTCAGAGTTCTACAACTTGATCTGCAGGCAGCAGGAAGAGAGAACATCTCTGGCCTTGGCATAGGTATTTGAAACTCCAAAGTTCACCTTCAGGGACACATATTCTCCAACAAGGCCATACCTATTTAATCCAACAAGACTACACCCTGGAAGTCATTCTTATTCAGTCACTACACAGGTGAAACAATAATATGCATGAAATAATCTAAAAAAATATCTAGCCAGGCAGCGGTGGCACACGCCTTTAATCCCAGCACTTGGGAGGCAGAGGCAGGCAGATTTCTGAGTTCAAGGCCAGCCTGGTCTACAGAGTGAGTTCCAGGACAGTCAGGGCTATACAGAGAAACCCTGTCTCGAAAAAAAAAAATCTAAAGGTATTTTATAATCTAATTTAGACATACATATATAAATGCATGTGAATTAAAATATGTGACATCTGGCAATTTGTTTACATGAGTCCAGAAAAGGTAAAGAAATTTAAAGTCAAAGTCAATAAATATAGATAACCAAATAATGTTGTGTGATAGCTAAAAAAATTTCACTTTGTGCTAGGCATCTATTTTGGTACCTAAAAGCTGTTTGTCTCTGACTCAAGTTCCTAAAAGACATTTCAGCATAATTGCAACCCCTTGACCCACACCCAGGAATGTGGCTACAACCATCTTCTTGTGCTGATTGACTGCTGATTTGGCTTCTGTTCTCTCTCTCTCTCTCTCTCTCTCTCTTTCTCTCTCTCTCTTGGTATCCTGGAATTCACTCTGTAGACCAGGCTGGCCTCTAACTCAGAAATCTGCCTGCCTCTGCCTCCCAAGTGCTGGGATTAAAGGCATGCACCACCACTGCCCGGAGGCTTCTGTACCTTCTTATGCAGACATTCAAGGACTGTTTTGAGACCACTTTGACCATCTGATCTTGGTAGAGCAGAACAGTTCTTAGAGTTTTTGCCTTTAAAGGCCCTTTCTTCACCCATTTCTGCACAGCACATTTCTGATTTGAATTAGAGACTGTGACCCTAATAATAGCTTTAATAAATTTGCTTAATCACAATCTAAATGGAGTCTAGGGTCTTTTCCCAGTGGTCTTGAACTTCACAACAATGAAATAGTAGTAATTATAGTTGTTAGAGGATAGATACAAACAGAACTTATTATACTATTTTGTCATTGATTTTATCATGTTTACTCGAACAACTCCCAAAATAAAGCATCATTAAAAGGATTGTTGTTTTATATGCAAACATTTCCTTTGATGCATTAGCTATAATATACACACATATACACATTTCTTTGCTTCTTGTTTGTTTATTTTGTTTTGAAGCTGGATCTTACTAGGCATTCTAGGGCCTTAGACTCTATACTCCTGCCTCAGCCTCTCAAGTGCTGAGTCATTAGGTGTGCACAACCACACTATGGTGGTTTGAATATGCTTGGCCCAGGAGTGGCACTATTTGGAGGTTTAGCTTTGTTGGAGTTGGTGTGCCACTGTGAGCATGGGCTTTAAGACCCTTGTCCTAGCTGCCTGGAAGCCAATCTTCTCCTGTTTTCAGTCAGATCAAGGTGCAGAACTCTTAGCTCCTTCAGCACCGTTTCATGCTTCCTGCCATGATGATAATGGACTGAACTTCAGAACCCGTGAGCCAGTCCCCATTAAATGTTGTCCTTTAAAAGAGTTGCCTTGGTTATGGTGTCTCCTCACAGCAATGGAAACCCTAACTAAGACACACACCCAGCTTTGCATGGCAATTTTATTTTATTTATATTTTTGAAGATATTTTATTTTTTGATAGTTTTATACATGTATATAATAAATTTAAGTAGTTTTTCACCCCCTACTACTCTCATCTCCCTGCCTGCATTGTGTGTGTGTGTGAGGGAGGGGTGCTTGCATTAACATATACGTGAGGTTATTTACTGGAGTATAGGCACCTTTCCAGTGACTATAGGACTGAAGAAAGTGACTAACTACTACCACCAGATCACCCCCCCTCCAGGGTGTTTTAGCTACTTTTCCTGTTGATATGATAAAATTCTCTAGCCACTTAAAGGAAGAAGGGAATCTCCTGGCTCACACACAGTTCCAGGGCATAGTTCACTAGGCAAGAAGTCAAAATCAAGCAGTTGGCCACACAGTATCCACAACTGAAAAGCAGAAGGTAGTAGATACACTGTGTCAAGATGAAGCAGCTGGTCACACAGTATCCACAACTCGAAAGCAGAGGGTAGTAGATACACTGTATTTTTTTTTTCCACTTACATCATCCACAGGATTGCTGCCCAGGAAATGGTCCTATCAGAAGTTGAAATGGGTCTTCTGTCATCAAGATATCCAAAGGTCCATCTCCCAGATGGTTCTAGATTCTGTCAAATAGACAATTAACACTAGCATTGTATCCAATAACCCTTAACTGCGAATTGTTCCCCAGGTCTCCTATCTGGAATAATTAGTCATCTGTTCCTATCTTCCCAGGACCAGTGTCACACAGTAATTTAGCAAGCCTGAGGGTGGGGTGGGGGGGAGTCATGGAGATCTAAATTTATAACCGGAAGCACAGGTCACAGCCCCAGCCTTGTGATTGATCCTTAGAGTATGGGCAATGAATGGAACTGAGCTTTTTATCTGTGAAACTCAACACTATTCTAAGGAGTAGTATCAGAGTTGAGTTGTAGAGCAACGTCAGAAATCAAAACGAATGTAACTTGTTGTATTAGCTAGGGCTTCACTGATGTGAACAGACACCATCACCAAGGCAGTTCTTGTTTGTTTGTTTGTTTGTTTGTTTGTTTGTTTGTTGAGACAGGGTGTAGCCTGTCTGTGTAGCCCTGGCTGTCCTGGAACTCACTCTGTAGACCAGTCTGGCCTCGAACTCAGAGATCCGCCTGCCTCTGCCTCCCAAGTGCTGGGATTAAAGGCGTGCACCACCATCACCCAGCAAGGCAACTCTTATAAGAACAACTTTTAATTGGGGCTGGCTTACAGGTTCAGAGGTTCAGTTCAGTAACATCAAGGCAGGAAGGAACATGGCAGCATCCAGTCAGGCATGGTGAAGGAGGAGCTGAGAGTTTTACGTCTTCATCTGAAGGCTGCTAGTGGAAGAGTGACTTCCAGGTAGCTAGGACAAGGGTCTTAAACCCCACACTCACAGTGACACACCTATTCCAACAAGGCCACATCTCCAAATAGTGCCACTCCCTGGGCCAGACATATTCAAACCACAACACTTATCAAATATGGGTAATAGTTTAGCTATAAAGTAAGTACTCTTGCTGTCCCTTCCAATGGGCTTCTATATTGAAAGCTAGGTTTCTAGCTGCTGAATTCAACCATTAGGAGTTGATTATACCTAGCTGATCTATATACCAAGTTCCAGGAGAGCCAAGGCAACACAGAAAAAAAAACCTGTCTCTGAAACCGAACAAACAAAAAATGAGTTGATTGTACCATGAAGACTTTGACATTTCCACAACATTAATGTATCTGAAGTTGGAAGAATTGTAGCACTGAGAATGCGGGTTTGGGGAGTTATATATTGCCCAGGACCCCTCTTTGGCTGTCTTTGCATCCTTGATGCCCTGAGGTGAACACCAGTGTTCCAACACATCTATCCTCTATGATGCTCTGCTTTACAATAGGCCAGAAACACTGGAGGCAGCCAACTATAATCCCCAAAGCTGTAAACCCTGAAAAGCATTCCCTCCATTTTTTATTATTATTATTATTATTATTATTATTATTATTATTATTATTATTTAATTTGAGATAGAATTTTACTACATAGCCCTAGCTGGCCCTAAATTTGTGGTCCTCCTAGCTTAGCCTCTCAATTGCTAGGATTGTAATCATGCACTACTGGTGTGACCACCGTTTCTCTCCCTTTGAGTTACTCTCCCTCACATATTTATCAGAACAAGTGTCTCTGACTACCACATATGATATTTGGCTACATAGTGCACTACAGAACATCTGTTGTTTGTGCTCATGAGATCATGACTGGGTGGAGATGCAGCTCATGACCTTGAATGAGTATCATAGCACAGGAAAAGATAAGCATTTAAAGTGCTGTTTCCACTGAATATGTGTCACATTAGTGTTAGCATAAAACTGAAAATTGTTAAGTTGTGGGCCATCTTCATTTATCCCCAGAAAGGATTCACATTATTGTCTGACGCTGTTAAAAACTTGGACCACAGAAAACCAAGTTCAAGTCTTTGGTTTCTCTAGATAGTCCCGGAATCAGTTGGATCATAATTCTACATAGGCCATTTTGATTGACAACTCTTAAGATATGAAGTTGAGGCTGGGCAGGGGTGGCACACGCCTTTAATCCCAGCACTTGGGAGGCAGAGGCAGGCAGATTTTTGAGTTCGAGGCCAGCCTGGTCTACAGAGTGAGTTCCAGGACAGCCAGGGCTAAAAAAAAAAAAAAAAAAGAAAAGATATGAGGTTGAGGTATCTCTTCTGTAGTTCACAAATATTCAAAATCAGCAATATTCTTAACCAATGGGAACACATCATGTACTCATGTAAGAGCAATTATCTAGACCCTTTTCTTTTCTTACAGGTGTGGTCTAGTAAGCTTATCATCTAGTCCTGAACTTAAAAGTAGGTAGCAAGTCAGACTGGAAGGAAGAGGGAGACTGGTATGAGCATTAGAGCCTTAGGGAGAACTGCAGAGAGAGGAGGACTTTGACTTCCGGCTGGAAGAAGAAGAAATATTTCCAAAGACTTTCTAATAGGCTTAAGGATTTACTGTAGAATTATACCCAGAGCAAAGATTTCTGTGTTTTTCCAAATTACTTACCAGCTTGCTCTTTTCCAGAAAAGCATGCAAGGTTAGTTGGTCAATGTTCCTTACCCATTCGTATGCACATTACTACTGGTTCTGGGCTAGGGAAAGACTCCTTGGAAAACCAACAAAGAGTACCCACATCTACTCTGACTGACCTGTCTTTTGTTTTTAAAAGTAAAACTGGATGCACGCATATACCAAGGATTTTGAAGAAAATTAACAATCTAAGTGAGAAAGACCAAGAGGAGCAAAAGAAACATAAAGCCAATTTGAGAAATAGAACAACAACAACAAAACAAAATCTGGGTAAACTAATATTTTCTGAAGAGTTCAATTCGATGTTCTATTTATAAAACTATGTTAGATGTTCTACTAGTAACTATGCAAATAAACTGTAAGAAATGCAACAGACATCTGAACACAAAAAACAATGGTGAGAAAAACGCAATTAGCAATTCTAAAAGGTTCTGCAGTGAAGGTTGCCCACACTCTAGTGGATGACTTTACACCCATGAAGCATACAGGCAGCACTCATTGGACTCGTGAGTTATAAAATAATAGTGATAATAAGAGAGAGAAAGAAAGGAAGGTAGGAAGAAAGAAAAGAAAAAAAGAAAGGAAGAAAGAAAGAAAGAAAGAGAGAGAGAAAAAAAGAAAGAAAGAAAGAAAGAAAGAAAGAAAGAAAGAAAGAAAGAAAGGGAGAAGAACACACAAAGTTGGGGGCATCTGGGAAGAATTGGAGGGAAGAGTGGATGATACAATGTAAACACATTGGACTCTTGCATGAAATTACCAAAGATTATGTTTAAATGCCTAAGAGGTCTCCTAGATTGAAGAAGGAAAGTGACATGAAAAGAAAGATTTGAATACAGATAGGGAAGGAAGCATGGAAGGGCAGGCTGGTGTACAGAGGCTCAGTCTATGGATTCCAGCATTTGACAGGTTACATGCATTTCAAAGACCAAGACTTAAAGAAACAGAGAAGAGAGTCCTCTGCACATCAAAGTCTCTGTGGGGGTAGGAGCATGGAGGAGGGGAGAGATTTTTTTTTCCAATTTATTATTTTATTTATCTACATCCCAGTTGCCCTCCCTCTTAGTCCCTCCTCAAAGAGTGTTTTCCCCCTGCCCCCACCTCTTTGCTTCTGAGAGGGCCACCCCATCCTCCCACCCTGGTACCCCTCTCTGGGATTAGGTACATCCTTCTCCCACTGAAGCCAGACAAGGCAGTACTCTACTACATGGTGCCTGGGCCTACGACCAGCCCATGTATGCTCTTTGGTTGGTGACTCAGTCCTGGGAGCTCTGAGAAGTCCAGATTAGTTGACACTGTTGTTCTTCCTATGGGGTTTCCATCTCCTTCAGCACCTTCAATCCTTCCTCTAACTCCTCCGTGGGGGTCAGCAATCCCAGTTCAATGCTTGACTGTGAGTATCCACATCTGTCTCAGTCAGCTGTTGGTAGAGCCTCTCAGAGGACACCCATGTCTGCAAGCACAACATAGCATCAGTAATAGCGTCAGGGATTGTGGTGCCCAGTTGGGCCAGTTACTGGTCAGCCATTCCTTCAGTAGAAAAAGAGATTATTAAGGAGAAAAATTGTTTAGACAATCAGAGCAGATTACGTTTAAGTTTTTGAAAACTTTTAAAAGCATCAGTGAGGAATTAATTAGACTATTTGATAAATAAAACAATATATTCTATATAAACATTGACTTTGTATCTTAGTTTCTCAAGGTTAAATATAAAATCATAATTCATAAGTGCTTGAACTCGGCATGGGTTGCTCCCCTGTAATCCCACCCCTTGGGAATCTGAGGCAGGAGGATCAAAATTCAATGACAGCATGGTGAGAGCTTAGCAAACAAGTCTAAAGCAGACATTATCAACCTGTGGGTCACAACCTTTTTGGAGGTCATACGATCTTTTCACAGAATGTCAGACATGGTGCATATCAGATATTTACATTATAATTCACAACAATGACAAAATTACAATCGTGAAGTAGCAAGAAAGATAATTTTATAGTGTGGGGGGGTGGTCACCACAAAATGAGGAACTGTATTAAAGGAACTGCATTAGGAAGGTTGAAAACCACTGTTCTAAAATCTTCAAGACAGAAAATCCAACTCACTTCCAGAGAAATGAGAAAGTATTTAACATTAGTTTTCTATATAGAAATATTGAATATAAGACTGTGATGAAAAACTATATTTATAGTTATTTTCTGTTTTGTTTTTTTAAGATAAGCCTCCAGGCTGACCTAAATCTCACTATGACCCTCACACTAGCTTTAAACCACAGCAATTACTAGTAAATCATCCTCTCAAGTGCTGGGATTATTAAAATGAGCTCCCATACTTGTACTTTATAAACTTAAGGAAAATAATTGTGAATTTAGTATTTTATGCCTGGATAGAATATCTGACAGTTATGAGGATAAAGGAATATATTTTTAAGCATATGAGAATTCGTCTTTCTAGAGAACACTATTGAAATAGGTAGTTTGATGAAACATGGAATAAAACTGAATCCAATGGGTAAGAATATGGAAACAATTAAGCTAAGCCAGGAGACAAAGTTTGTCCAGATGGAAGGAGAAACCAGACTGTCTGGTCACAGATAGTGACGTGCAGTATGGATATTGCTCAGCCCATATTAAAAACCTACGATTCTTTTGTCAGTAAAATGAAAGAGAAGTAGTCACGAATAGCTAAAAGCAATAAAGATTTTGAAAATGATGGCTTAAATGTAAAGCATTTTTGCTTGATGTTTGGAATGTTGTTTGACTGGTATAGGGTTGTAAAATTCAGTTTTTAACAAAGGGTAATCCTATTTGACTTCATGTCATACTAAAAAATATTAACAGTCATATATATACTCTTAACACAGTCATGCTATATACTCTTTTGTATAAAATTATAAAA
This sequence comes from Rhabdomys pumilio, assembly GCA_030674055.1. NCBI lineage: Eukaryota > Metazoa > Chordata > Mammalia > Rodentia > Muridae > Rhabdomys > Rhabdomys pumilio. Next base: position 34,811,908 of record JANHMN010000017.1, read on the forward strand.
AAATCATTCTACACAAAGTAACCCCATTTCATTATACTGAGAATTAAGTAATTTTTATTTAATGAATTAATTGTATTTATTATTATTATTATTATTATTTTGGCTTTTTTTTTTTCGAGACAGAGTTTCTCTGTGTAGCCCTGGTTGTCCTGGAACTCACTCTGTAGACCAGGCTGGCCTCAGAAATCTGCCTGCTTCTACCTCCCAAGTGCTGGGATTAAAGGCATGTGCCACCACTGCCCGGCTTAATTATTTTCTGTAGTTACATTTTTGAGAATTCTGGAATTTTGGCTTCTCTAAAAACTTGAACTGTTACAAGAATGTGCTTTCGTTTTAATCCTAGCCATAAGATGTGGGCCTGCTTCAGACTGTCTGCAGCAGCTGACTATATGATTTGCCTTGTGTTCTAATAAAGGAATGTTTTTGACAGTTGCAGATAATTTCTGAAATTGTGTGAAGTTTGGAATTCTGGGAACTATTCAGAGGTTTCATAAATGGTAAGAGCTCCAAGAAGTGTGATGGGCAACTGTAGTGGATATTCCAGATTGTCAACTTGGCTATATCTGGAATGAACTACAGTCCAGAATTAGCAGGCTCACCTGTGATCCTGATATTGAGGCTGGGAGATAAAAATTTCCGACCTGGACCTTGTCATGGAGATCTTGAGGAATAGTGGCTATGAATCTCAGGAGACTAAAGCAAGGAGATCTCTGACATCTGGGACAAAGCAAGTCCCAGATCTAGGCATGGTGGTACACACCTTTAATCTGGGCCACACCTTCTGCTACAGACCTACATAAGGACATTGGAAGAAGGAAGACTCTTCTTTGCCTGCTTGCCTTGTGGGACTGAGCAACTGCTAGATCCTTGGACTTCAATTCACAGCTGCTGCTGACCATTTTTGGGAAGTTGGAGTATAGACTGTAAGTCATCAACAAATTTTCTTAGTATTATTTTTTCCTTTTTTTTTCTGAGACAGGGTTTCTCTGTATAGCTCTGGCTGTCTTGGAACTCACTCTGTAGACCAGGCTGGCCTCAAACTCAGAAATCCGCCTGCCTCTTCCTCTTAAATACTGGGATTAAAGGCGTGCGCCACCACTTCCCAACTTCAAACTCCCTTAGTATATAGAGACTTACCCATAAATTCTGTGACCCTAGAGAACCCTAATTCAGCAGCTATTGTTCATTTAGGGAGTTGGTTGTGGTTTTTTAGTAGCCATGATCAAAGAAGAAACAAACAAACAAAGAAATTAGATTCAGGAATCCTTTTCCCCTTTCCTTCTCTTTCTTTCGATCCCCTTATCTTTCCTACCTAGTGTAGGGGGTGAAACTGGAGGGATAAAAGGTAGAAAAAAGAAGAACCCACAAAGTAGCAAAGACAAGCTACACTTACTTTCCCATAAATTAGGAGTTTGAAAGGGTCAAAGGAGAAAAGAAATGCAACAGTAGCTTTCAGAATAGGAAGCCATTGTATACTACCCGGCCCAAGGGGATGTTTAAGAACACGTTTGGCTACAAATGTAATCACTTGAAGGGAAGCAGCAACAGTGGTCTTGTGTGCACTTTTGTTACCTCCCACAGGTAATCCTGAACACTTATCCATACTTACACTCCACAACAATCCTTCCAAGTGCTAAAACTTTTCAATTGAGAGACAAAAAAATTAGGTCACAAAAAGTTAAGTACTTTGTTTCTATATGTGCATAGGAATGGTGGCTGATGATTGGAAATCAAACAGCTACTTATTTAGAGTATATGGGTATGAGATGTAGAAAACATAAAAGCAGGTCAGATTAATTTCAGTATGTAGTATATAATATTTCAAATTTATAAATCTATAAATTATAAGCTACATAGATTTCTACAGCTACTACAGTATACAGTAGTTACTAGGAAAATGAGACACAGGAGGAAGAGGTATTGAGTATTGACTAAATGTAGGGCTGCATCCTGAGAGATGCTTGGTTAGGCATTTTCACCTGTGTATAAACATCACAGTGTCTCCTCTTCATTTGGGTCATTACAAATTCCTCTGTGTTTGTTAATAGCCTCTATAGGATTTTGGGTAATCTCATTGGCTTCAGTGGAGCAGATCTTGGAACAGATTACATAAGTGCATTTTTGTTCTTTATGATTGTAGCCAGGACTCAACCAGACATACTTGATTGGAAAAAAACAACCAGCACTGGTTTTTCCCCCGTTGTGGTTTTCAATTTCCTTAAATTTTCATTCTAGGCGTGACCCCCTTTTGCTTTCAACACTAACAGCAGATTTTGTATGCTCATATGTTATGCCAAGAAAATACCTAGTTATTTTGACAGTGTATTCTATTACGTATTCTATTACAGTGTATTCTCTACACATAAGAGAAAAACTCAAAAAACATTGTAAGCAAAATATTTGAGGTTGTTTTGGTATAGCACAGCATGTTGTTTCCAGAAACGTTTCAAAATCATATTTTGATTTTTTCTTACTTAACAAAGTATCAACTCATAAACTTCAGCTTAACACAAACTTGAAAAATATTTATTTGTATTTATGCGTATTGGTGTTTTACTTGCATGTATGTCTGGGCATATGTAAGGGCAGCGCTTAATTTTTATACTATAGAAATTCATTTCTTTATGATAATATTTTGTTTGGCTCTAGTTATTGCTAGGTACCATTCATCAGCCTGGAATTTGTCAAATTTGCTCTTACATACTTGATTATTTTATTGTAATGTAAGGATACCTACATCTACCTACTTTAGCTGGAGCCGGCATGATCCAATCAGTTTTTTTTTAAAAAAAAAAGATTTGTCCTCTCCCGGATCTGAGGCCTGAAGCAGACACCCACCTGATCTGCTTCTGGGGGCACTGGATCCCTCCTGACCCACCCTAGAGGGTGCAAGGAACCCAGAGCAGTAGAGGATCCACTGAACCCAGAGTGGCAGAGGACCAAAGTAACTCAGAGCGACAGACAACATATCACGAGACATAATAGAGGAGCCACGGCACTCAGAGCAGTGGACACACTAGCCTGAGACATCCTAGAAGAGACATTACACCCAGAACAGTGGACACCTAGCTGGACTGCTACCTAGGAGACACCATATTCTGAGTCATCCTAGAGCTATCATCATACTCAGAGCAGCTAGAGAAGATCACAGAGACATTGGGACCCCAAGGAGACCAGAAACAAGCAAGATAACTGGAAAGGGAGGCCTCAATCAGAGACAGAAAGTACAGGGAGCACTAGCGTTAACCAAATGGCAAAAGGCAAGAGCAAGAACGTAAGCAACAGAATCCAAAATTACATGGAAACATCAGAACCCAGTTCCCCCATCATAGCAAGCCCTGAACACCCCATCACACCAGAAAAGCAGGACCCAGAATTAAAATCTCTTCTCATGATGATGCTAGAGGACTTTAAGAAGGACATAAATAACACTCTCAAAGAAATTAAGGAGAACACAGGCAGACAGATAGAAGCCCTTAAAGAGGAAACACAAAAATCCCTTAGGGAATTGGGAGAAAAAATAACCAAACAGCAGAAGGAATCAAACAAAACCTCCCAAGATTTAAAAATGGAAGTAGAAACAATAAAAAAAATCACAAAGGGAGACTACCCTGGAGACAGAAAACCTAAAAAAAGGATCAGGAGTCATAGATACAAGTATCACCAACAGAATACAAAAGATAGAAGAGAGAATCTCATGTGCAGAAGATACCATGGAAAACATTGACACAACTGTCAAAGAAAATGCAAAATGCAAAAAGCTACTAACCCAAAACATACAGGAGATCCAGGACACAATGAGAAGGCCAAACCTAAGGATAATAGGTATAGATGAGGGGGAAGACTCCCAACTTAAAGGGCCAGTAAATATCTTCAACAAAATTATAGAGGAAAACTTTCCTAACCTATAGAAAGAGATGTCCATAAATATACAAGAAGCCTACAGAACTCCAAATACTTTAGACCAGAAGAGAAATACCTCCCGTCACATAATAATCAAAACATCAAATGTACAAAACAAAGAAAAAATACTAAAAGCAGTAAAGGAAAAAGGTAAAGTAACATATAAAGGACGACCTATAAGAATTACACTAGACTTCTCACCAGAGACTATAAAAGCCAGAAGATCCTGGACCGATATCATACAGACCCTAAGAGAACACAAATGCCAGCCCAGACTACTATACCCAGCAAAACTTTCAATCAATATTGATGGAGAAACCAAAATATTCCATGATAAAATCAAATTTGCACAATATCTTAACACAAATCCAGCACTTCAAAGGATAATTGGGGGAAAACTCCAACACAAGGAGGGAAACTACAACCTAGAAAAAGCAAGAAAGTAATCTCCCAACAACCCTAAAAGAAGACCCCTACACAAACATAACTCCAACGCCAATAATAACAAAAATAACAGGAAACAACATTCATTATTCCTTAATATCTCTTAATATCAATGGACTCAACTCTCCAATAAAAAGACATAGACTATCAGACTGGATACATAAACACAACCCAGAATTTTGCTGCATACAGGAAATGCGCCTCTGTGAAAAAGACAAACACTACCTCAGAGTAAAAGGATGGAATACAATCTTACAAGCAAATGGTCCCAAGAAACAAGCTGGAGTAGCCATTCTAATATCAAATAAAATCAATTTTCAACCAATAGTAATCAAAAAAGATAAAGAAGGACACTTCATATTCATCAAAGGAAAAGTGTACCAAGAGGAGCTTGCAATTCTGAACATCTATGCTCCAAACGCAAGGGCACCCACATACATAAAAGAAACTTTACTAAAACTTAAAGCATATATTACACCCCACACAATAATAGTGAGAGATTTCAACACCCCACTCTCAGCTATGGACAGGTCATGGAAACAGAAACTAAATCGAGATACAATGAAATTAACAGAAGTTATGAACCAATTGGACTTAACTGACATCTATAGAACATTTCATCCTAAAACAAAAGAATATACCTTTTTCTCAGCACCTCATGGTACCTTCTCCAAAGTAGACCGTATAATTGGTCACAAAACAGGCCTCAACAGATGCAAAAAGATTGAAATAATCCCTTGTACCCTATCAGACCACCATGGACTAAGACTCGTCTTTGACATGGACAAAAACAACGGAAAGCCCACATACACATGGAAACTGAACAATGCTCTACTCAATGATAACTTGGTCAAGGAAGAAATAAAGAGAGAAATTAAAGACTTTTTAGAATTAAATGAAAATGAGGACACTTCATATCAAAATTTATGGGACTCCATGAAAGCAGTACTGAGAGGAAAAATCATAGCTCTAAGTGCCCACAAAAAGAAAATGGAAAGAGCGTACATTAACAACTTGACAGCACACCTGAAAGGGTTAGAACAAAAAGAAGCTAATATACCCAAGAGGAGTAGACGGCAGGAAATAATCAAACTCAGGGCTGAAATCAACCAAGTTGAAACAAAAAGAACTATACAAAATATCAACAAAACCAGGAGCTGGTTCTTTGAGAAAATCAACAAGATAGACAAACCCTTAGCCAGACTAACCAAAGGGCGCAGAGACAGCACTCAAATCAACAAAATTATAACTGAAAAGGGAGACATAACAACAGAAACAGAGGAAATTAAAAAAATCATTAGATCCTGTTACAAAGGCCTATACTCCACAAAATTGAAAAATCTGGATGAAATGGACAGCTTTCTAGATAGATACCAGGTACCAAAGTTAAACGAGGAGCAGATAAACCATCTAAACAGTCCTATAACCCCTAAAGAAATAGAAGCAGTCATCAAAAATCTCCCCACCAAAAAAAGTCCGGGGCCAGATGGTTTTAGTGTAGAATTCTGCCAGACCTTCCAGGAAGACCTAATACCAATTCTCTTCAAACTATTCCACAGAATAGAAACAGAAGGAACAATACCCAATTTGTTCTATGAAGCTATAATTACGCTCATACCAAAGCCTCACAAAGACCCAACAAAGAAAGAGAACTACAGACCAATCTCTCTTATGAATATTGATGCAAAAATACTCAATAAAATTCTCGCAAACCGAATCCAAGAACACATCAAAGCAATCATCCATCATGATCAAGTAGGCTTTATCCCAGGAATGCAGGGTTGGTTCAATATTTGAAAATCCATCAATGTAATCAACTACATAAATAAACTCAAAGAAAAAAATCACATGATCATCTCACTGGATGCTGAGAAAGCATTTGACAAAATTCAGCATCCCTTCATGTTAAAAGTCCTAGAAAGAGCAGAAATTCAAGGTCCATACCTAAACATAGTAAAAGCAATATACAGCAAGCCAGTAGCCAACATCAAACTAAATGGAGAGAAACTTGAAGCAATCACACTAAGATCAGGGACTAGACAAGGCTGTCCACTCTCACCCTACCTATTCAATATAGTACTGGAAGTCCTAGCTAGAGTGATTAGACAACAAAAGGAGGTCAAAGGGATACAAATAGGAAAAGAAGAAGTCAAAATTTCTCTACTTGCAGATGATATGATAGTATACTTAAGTGACCCAAAAATTTCCATCAGAGAACTCCTAAACCTGATAAACAACTTCAGTAAAGTGGCTGGATATAAAATCAACTCAAACAAATCAGTAGCCTTCCTATACTCAAATGATAAACAGGCTGGGAAAGAAATTAGGAAAATGACACCCTTGACAATAGTGACAAACAATATAAAATATCTTGGAGTGAACCTAACCAAGCAAGCAAAAGATCTGTATGACAAGAATTTCAAGTCTCTGAAGAAAGAAGTAGAAGAAGACCTCAGAAGATGGAAAGATCTCCCATGCTCATGGATTGGCAGGATTAATTTAGTTAAAATGGCCATCTTGCCAAAAGCAATCTATAGATTCAATGCAATCCCCATCAAAATTCCAAATCAATTCTTCACAGAGATAGAAAGAGCAACTTGCAAATTTATTTGGAGCAACAAAAAACCCAGGATAGCGAGAACTATTCTCAACAACAAAAGAACTTCAGGGGAAATCACCATCCCTGACCTCAAACTGTACTACAAGGCAATAGTAATAAAAACTGCATGGTATTGGTACAGATACAGGCAGGAAGATCAATGGAATAGATTTGAAGATCCAGAAATGAGCCCACACACCTATGATCACTTGATGTTTGACAAAGGAGCTAAAACCATCCAGTGGAAAAAGGACAGCATTTTTAGCAAATGGTGCTGGTTAAACTGGAGGTCAACATGTAGAAAAATGCAAATCGATCCATGCTTATCTCCTTGTACAAAGCTCAAATTCAAGTGGATAAAAGACCTTCACTTAAAACCAGATACACTGAAACTAATAGAAGAGAAGGTGGGGAAGACCCTCGAATACCTAGGCACAGGGGAAAAGTTTCTGAACAGAACACCAATGGCTTATGCTCTAAGGTCAAGAATTGACAAATGGAACCTCATAAAATTGCAAAGCTTCTGTAAGGCAAAGGACATTGTCAATAAGACAAAACGGCAACCAACAGATTGGGAAAAGATCTTAACCAATCCCACATCCGATAGAGGGCTAATATCCAAGATTTACAAAGAACTCAAGAAATTATACTTCAGAAAACCATATAACCATATTAAAAAATGGGGAACAGATCTAAACAAAGAATTCTCAACAGAGGAAACTCGAATGGCTGAGAAGCACCTTAAGAAATGCTCAACATCCTTAGTCATCAGGGAAATGCAAATCAAAACAACCCTGAGATACCATCTCACACCAGTCAGAATGGCTAAGGTCAAAAACTCAGGTGATAGTAGATGCTGGTGAGGATGTGGAGAAAGAGGAACACTCCTCCACTGTTGGTGCGATTGCAAGCTGGTATAACCCCTCTGGAAATCAGTCTGGCAGTTCCTCAGAAAACTGGACATAGCATTACCTGAGGATCCAGCTACACCATTCCCGGGCATATACCCAGAAGACGCTCCAACATATAACAAGGACATATGCTCCACTATGTTCATAGCAACCTTATTTATAATAGCCAGAAGCTGGAAAGAACCAAGATGTCCCTCAATGGAAGAATGGATACAAAAATGTGGTACATCTACACAATGGAGTATTACTCAGCTATTAAAAATAATGAATTTGAGAAATTTATAGTCAAATGGATGGATCTAGAAATTACCATCCTGAGTGAGTTAACCCAATCACAAAAGAACACACATGGTATTTACTCACTGTTAAGTGGATGTTAGCCCAAAAACTTAGAATAGCGAAGACTCAACCAACAGACCACGTGAAGGTCATGAAGAAAAAAAGACCAAGAGGGGATGCCTCAGTTCTACTTAGAACCAGTAACAAAAATACTCAAGGGAGCAACTATGGAAACAAAACATGGGACAGAAACTGAAGGAGGAGCCATCAGGAGACCATTCCACCTGGACATCCATCCCATGTATTGTCGCCTAAGCTAGACGTTGATGTAGATGACTGGAAATGCATGCTGTCAAGAACATATTATAGCTGTCTCCTTAGAGATCTGCCAGAGACTGACACATTCAGAGGACGATGCTCACAGCTAACCACTGATATGATCAAGGGTTTCCCAATGAAGAACTTAGAAGACTGAAGGAGCAGAAAGGGTTTGTGACCCCAAGAGGAAAGCAACAATACCAAACAATCCAGAGCCCCCCAGGGTCTGAACCACCAGCCCGGGAGCACATAGGGAGGGACCTACGACTCTAGTGGTATATGTAGGGGAGGATGGCCTTGTTGGGCATGGGTGGGAGAGGAGATTCTTGGTCCCATGAAAAACCAACACAGAAGGGGGGGGGAAGTGTGAGGGTGAGGAGGGGGTAGTGGGGGTGATGGTGGGTGCGGGCACAGTCTCATAGAAGGGATATAAGGAGGGGGGATGGGATAAGGGGTTCCTGGGTGGTGGGGGAAATGGGATAAGAGGATAAAAATTGAAATGTAAATATTATAACCAACTACATAAAAGGGGGGGGGGGAAGTTGTTAGAATCAACATCTTTAAAAAAAAATGTCAGCCCTCTAGGAAAAAAAATTTTTTTTCTTTTCTTGATACTAAAACTTGTCCAGAGAATTGTATATTGCAGAATGCACAGCCTTGGTGTATCTACTCATCAAGCAAATCGAGCGGACCTATTCAAACCTCCGGTGTCTGGGAGTTCCATCTGGATGCAGTGAGGACACAGCGTCGGAGGCTTATCAATTTGCTCTTCCCCCCACCCCTCTTCTGATGTCTTGACGCCCGTAATCAGCTTGAAGAAGTTAAAGAAGAGTCAGCGCCCCTATTCCCCGGGCTTGGGGACTAAGGTGGTTAATATGGGGCTGTCTCTCTGGGGAAAAATAGTGATTTTGTTGGAACAGGGAGGATTAGCTAGGATTTATGGCATAGCCATAACCTATTGGTAGAAATCTGTATAATTTAGTATCAAGATGAGGTTATAATTTCTTAAATGGTACAAAATTCACTTGGATCTCAAATTTAAGGTTTTCATTGGTATAAGCTTCTTATTGATATGAAAGTGAAATGAATATTGATACACTCATGGGCATTGTGCCTGTATAACACATTTAGAAATACAAGACTGTCTCTCTGGGGAACAGCAGTGATTTTGTTGGAACAGGGAGGATTAGCTAGGATTTATGGCATAGTCATAACCTATTGGTAGAAATCTGTATAATTTAGTATCAAGATGAAGTTACAATTTCTTAAATGGTACAAAATTCACTTGGATCTCAAGTTTAAGGTTTTCATTGGTATAAGTTTCTTATCAATATGAAAGTGAAATGAAGCTTCCTGTCTTAGATTCTAAGAAGAAATTGATCATCACTGGAGTTACTCCAGTTGTGGTGAGACAGCCACCAGGCAAGAATTGCCTCTCTCCATCTACAGAAAAGGATACACTTGCAGAATAGTTGACTGATTATATCTGCCTAGACAGAGTAACCAGCCCTTAATAATTCTGCAGCACTAAAGTCTGTCAGATGAGTTTGGGCCAGAAGGCTGAAGATTTGATGCTCTAACGTTCAGTAGTATAGGGCTTGTCCAGGTGTTCAACGGTCTCTATAAATTGGCTAAGTTTTAGAAGCTATGCTTAGTGCTTCCCATAAATTCAGTTAATTTAGTCATTCTGGATTTCTGACGGCATTGAAGACTTATAGACTCATAGCCAATCCAGGCTATTTACCTTGAGAGAAAAGATCTGAGTGGAGGGTTCTGAGCTGACATTCATTCTAAAGCCAAGAAACAGCCAGGTTCAAAACTAAATGTTCTAGTCAAGAGAGACGGCAGAGTTTCTGGCTAGTCAACAAAAGGATGGACTGGGTATTAAGACTATTTGTACCTCACTGGTACAAATAGGAATAATTATGCTCTAATTGTATTCTGAGAGAAAAGCTTTATTTTAACAGGAAGGGTAATATGTAGGAGGAGCTAAGGGGAAAGGAGCACCGAGAGGAAAAGATGGAGTAAGGAGAGGAGAAGATGAAATAGATGAGAAGCTCGGTAATGAGAGAGAAAAAGAGAGAGAAAGAGAGAGGAGGCATGGAGGCAGAAGTTCACGTGTCTCCACTAGTCAGAGATAGTTTACATAGCTAGGTTGGGTATTATGTTACACTTCTGATTGAGCATTACCATACTTACAAAGTCCTTGATTAACATTTAAAAAATTGTATAAAAGTCAAATGGAAAAGGGGGGGGCACGGGATAGGGGTTTTCTGGGGAAGGGAAATGGGGAAAGGGATTGGCATCTGAAATGTAAATAAAATATCCAATAAAAAAAATCCCAAAACAAACAAACAACAAAAAAAGATTTGTCTCTTTATTACATAATAGAATACAATGTCACTGTCTTCAGACAACCGGTAGAGGGCGTCAGATCCCATTACAGATGGTTGTGAGCCACCACATGGATGCTGGAAAGTGAACTCAGGACCCCTGGAAGAACAGTCACTGAGCCATCTCTCCAGCCCTGCCTTAATCAGCTTTAACATATGGAAAATCTGAAAAAACTTTAGGTTGGTGCTACCATTTTAAGACTAAACATTCCTTCTGATACCTGTATGGTAAATTCGGAAGGGTGTGTGTGTGTGTGTGTGTGTGTGTTGGGGGGGGATAAGTGCAAAGATCACACAGGGAGTAACAATATTCAAGGTTGTTTCCACATGGAACATTACTATTTCTCATGAACTCAAAATTTGCTTGTGTTATTCTGCTCCATTTCCCCC
>JANHMN010000017.1:34823244-34833249 GCA_030674055.1 Rhabdomys pumilio
CCCCCCCCCCCCCCCCCCCCCCCCGTGTGTGTGTGTGTGTGTGTGTGTGTGTAAAGGGAATCGTGGTGATGATCAGACTGAATTATCATATCTCTTAGGGCTACCCAAACTGTCCATTCTTGAGGTTCCCTTCCAGGTGGTTTGTTTAATGTCAATGTGACACAAGCTAGAGTTGTTTGGGAAGGAAAACTCTCCTTTGGAAAACTATCCCCTTAGACTGGTTTGCAGACAAGTGCGTAGTTTATTTTTTTTAATTAGTGATTGATGCAGGAGGGTCCAATCTATTGTGGTGGTGCCACTCACAGACTATTGGTTCTCGGTGCTACAAGAAAGCTGGCTGACCAAGCCATTGAGTGAGCAAGTGAGTAAGCAGCCTTCTCTATGACTATTCTACTGCCTCACTTCAGGTTCCTGCTCTGAGTTCCTGCCCCGGCTTCCCTTGGCACTGGATTGTGATCTGAGAGTTGTAAGCTGAAATAAACTTTTGCTTCCCAAGATGCTTTTGGCTATGGTATTATATCAAAGCAATAGAGACCCTTGCTAAATGGGAGCCAACAAAACACTACTGTACTTGCTACCACTGTCTATGTTCTGTAGAAACAGGAAAATGCATCCTCCCCTTTCTACACCATCCCCAGCCTTCTGGGTACCAGAGGAACAATGCTTTGCATCTTCATAGTTAATGAAGTTTTTCAGTGAACATAAATTGGGGCATCTGCCTATCAAATGATGGGACAAAATTCTATTATCCTGTTCAGCCTCCATTCTTTGAAATACAGTAAAAAGGTTTTTCCTAGAAGCTGAAGTCCTCTAGTAAATCCATTATTGCCAAATGTGGGTCATCAAGACAAGAAATGTTTTTTTTTTTTTTAATTTCTGTGGAGTCATGCGTCAGAATAGGTTCTTGAGATAAAAGCTTACACAAAATTCACGATCTGTGCTGTTTAAAAGTGTAGAGCTTGGGCTGGATTTATCAATATTTTTAGAATATTGGGGCTGAAGAGATGAATCAGTAGTTTAGATCATTGACTGCTCTTCCAGAGGTCCTGAGTACAATTCCTAGCAACTACATGGTGGCTCACAAGCATCTGTAATGGGATCTGATACTCTCTTCTGATGTGTCTGAAGATATACTCATATATAAATAAATACTTCTTTTAAGTGTACAGGTGAATTCATTAATGATTGGTTGTTTGTGTGTGGGGGATACATATACAATAGCCTATGCGTAGAAGTCAGAAGATAACCTCTGGATGTCTGGATGTCTTCCGCTATGTGAGTCGCAGGGATCAAACTCAGGTTAATAGGCTTTGTGGGAAGTATCTTATCTGCTAAGTCAACACACTGGCCAGAACATTTACAAATCATAAGAGAGTAAAATGATTAAATAATTCATTTATGCCTAATTAGTTGAGTTACTATAAGTTGATAGAGCTAGGAAAAAGCTCAAGGGTCTCCAAGAAAATCCAATCCAGATATTAGTAGCCTTTCTCAACACCTTGACTAGATACCTAGCAGAGACAACTCAATGAAGGTATATTTTGGCTAAAGGTTTTGGAGGACTTAAGTCAATCTTGGGAGAGAAGCCATGACAGGAGAAGCAATTCAAGTCTACGGTGGTGGCAGTCTGATACGGTTGGTTACAATCTAAGTGTTGGCTGACAGACTTCCTGGAGAAAAACAGCATAGGCTTCCTCACCCCCAAAAGGATGCCTAAGACAGACTGAAGTAACAATTGCACCAGTGTCCAAACTGGTGAACCAATGAGTTTTTTATTGATAATACAATAGTATAGGTAGGAATAGAGAGATCTCAAGTGCAAGCACACCACACAAAAGCCCCTCCCTACACAGCCCTCTATTTGTTGACTTATCTTATATTTTTGTAGTTTGGATGGTCAGAGTGTCTACCCCTCAGCCACTGTTTATTCCTTTTTATATTATAGGACCGGGGACATCAAGAATCTTCCAAATTAGTGCTGGTTGTGGTGGCAGATGCCACTCATTATAACTCTTTAGCCCATGGGACATATTTCAGATTCTGGCTGTAACCTTCAGCGTGGTGATATGAAGTGGAAATTTCTGCTTTCTTTGGAGACTCAGTTGCAGGGAATGATAGCTCACGTGTGTTTGTAGGCGTGTGTTTCTGAATCTTGTTGGGCGGTTGGTGATTCCCACTGCTCCAATGAGACTTGAGCACGGGAATCTTGACTGAGTTCATTCTCCCCTGGGCAGGGAGTGAACTCAGCCTGATTCCACTGGTGGTGCAGGGCTCTTGAGTGGGAATCCCCGAGCCCAAGGATGGCCGGGAAGTGATTGGCCTCAATTCTGGGAGTCCTAGATGCTGCTGGGAGGCCCAACAGAACGAAGATGAGAAGCATGTAAGCGTGTGGCAGGCCTGTGTGCTGAGGGAGACGAAGGGGGAAGAGAGGGCTCTGGTGGTGCCCCACAGGACGTGCTCGCTTGTCTTGAACTGTGCTTCCCATGGCTGGAATGCAGAGAAGTCCTCCACAACAGCAGCAAGATGCAAATAGCTCTGATCTAAGGACATTGATTAATCACTTGGCAGATTTATATAATGACATTATTAGGAAGTGGCCTAGGTATTGGCTTCCAAAATAGCATTTGAAAGAACTAGGCATGGACAGCCCAGGTCATGTTTGTCACCCTGAGAAGTTAATCCTCTAACCCTCATTTTGTGGCTGTCTTGCCTAGAAGGTGTATATTCTTCTGCACATGGACAGACTTCCTTATAAATTACCTCTTTACTTATGCACAGTCTTGGGAAATAGAATGCTGAAAAGACAAGTAGGACCAATCCTACCGGCTTTGACTACCACATTGAGTTTGGAGCCTGCTGGGGTTGTGACTACTTAGCTCCAACCCCAGTTCTCTGGAGGCTGAGACAGTAGGACATTGAGCTCGAGGCTATAGAGAGCTACCTTACAGTAGAATCCTCACAAAGAAAACACAGAAAAATAAAATGGAGAAATTTATTGGTTTGGACTTTATGTTTTGGGAAACTATGGAGAGTTTAAGTAGGAGAAAATAATATCATTAAGGTTGTCATAGAGGGACATTATAAAAATCATTAAAATTATTTTTACGGTGGCTGTGATGGTTACTCTTGGTTGTCAACTTGACTACATCTGGAATTAGCTAAAACCCGTTTCACCATGAGGAATTTTTGATTGAATTATTTAAAGTGAGAAGGCCTACCCTAAATCTGGATCTTTTGAGGTGGGAATATTCACCTTAAGTTTCTCCACACTTTCTGGGGGTAGCCTGTATAAAGCACATGGAAGAAGAAAATGTCTGCTCTTTGCCTGCTTGCCCTTGCTCTTTCTGGCCAGTCTATTCCTTCACTGGTATCAGAGCCTACTTCTTCAGAATTCCTGCAGATACTGAAGAACAGCTGAGACATCCAGCCTTGTGGACTGGAGAACTACTGGATTCTCAGACTTTTATTTGGTAACAGATATTGCTGGATTAGCTGGACCACAGGCTGCGAGCCATTTTAATAAATCCCATCCCTAAAGCTTTCCCCCCATCCCCATTTTCATTTTAATAGTTCTGTTTCTCTAGAGAACCCTGACTAACACAGTGGCAATATGTACAATTTAGATAGCAAATCTTTCACAATTACGGAAACACACCAACTTCTCTGCTACTTTTTTTTACCTTTGAAAGCAGCCTCACCATCACGCCGATAATGTTCCAAAAAATAATGCAGGCTGAAGAAAACACAAGCATCTTTCTTTTATGTCAACTGGTGCCACACCAGGCTGCATGGAATTGTTGACTACTCATCTTTTCTGCTCTTTCAGGATGGTAGTAACTGTCAATTTTTCATGTACTTAATGGGATAGATAAGCAGGTGAGCAAATTAAGGAAGGTGTGGTGTGGGTAGGGAGAGTGATATAGAAGAAGAGATGACCTTCCAAGTGAAGTCTTTAAAAGATTCCTATGGCTCACAAAGGCCTGGGATAGATGGAGGCTTATTTTATTATTTGATCTAGCCTTTCTAGCTACCCTCTGCTGACCCCTGGTATATGATGACAATTATCCATTCCTGAATAGGGAGGGCACTTCCTTTTATTCATTAATCATGCAGAAGGCTCACCCAGCTAGTCATATTCAGGGGAAAGTCAATGTGTGGATTGGAGAAAGCCTGTCAGTGTAAGAAATACAGTGTTCTAGATGAGCCTCTGATGTTCAATGGTTATCTCACTAAAAAATTCTGGATGATTTAATGCCTCCATTTTCATCTCATGTTGAAACATAAAAGTACTTAAACCTTTTCGAAACTAATATGAGAGTGTGTATCTAGCAAAATAATTACTGCAGAAAATTTTACTACACAAACGTCATACTTTATTTTGTAAAATACTTCAGTACATTGATTTATGTTGCAGGGAGGTGTGTGTGCCATGGTATAGGAGGCTAGGGGCCAACTTCAGGAGTTGGTTTTCTTCGATTATATCAGATCTCAACCTTCAAAATGACATGATCCTTTAATACAGTTCCTTGTGTTGTGAAGACCCCCAACTATAAGATTATTTTTTTGTTGCTACTTTATAACTATAATTTTGCTACTGTTAAGAATCATAATGTAAATGGTTTCCGAGACAGAGGTTTGCCAAAAGGTTGCAACCTACAGGCTGGCAACCACTGGTCTACTATGCGGACCCCAGGGGTTGTACTCAGGTGGTCAGGCTTGATGCCTTTCCTGCTGAGCCTTCTGTAGCCAGCTCCACATGCCCAATTCTCTAGATGCAAATTCTGAGTGGTGGGCAACTCAAATATTTCTCGATTTTATCACTTGACAGAACTGATATCGTAGAGACCAGTGTTTCAGAGAAGGCCAACACTTTTCATATCAAACTTGTTTCTGAAAGATTTTTATTTTTATCTATATGTGTTTCTCTCTGTGTGTGTTTACATAAGTACAGGTGCCCACAAAGCCAGAAGAGGGTGTTGGATCCCTGGAACTGGAATTTTGGGTAGTTGTCGCTGTTCTGTGGGTGCTGGGAATTGAATTCCAGTCTTTCTTTGGAAGAGCAGCAGATGGTTTTATCCACTGGTGCATCTCTCCAGCTCTCAACAAATTTTTTTATGAAAGAGTTGAGTCCTAATATTGGAGAAACATCCTAACACTGCTGGGTGTGAAAGTATAAAGCCCGAACCTTCTCTGATCTGACCTTTTGAATAGTCCTGAGTGATGGATACACCTGGGTTCAGGGAGCCATTAGAAGGTGCCAGCTGTTGCCCCGGAGAGAGTGTCCAAGTGGCACAATCCTAACAGAGACTACAGGATGCCTTTGTGTTATGGCAGCAAGATATTGGAAAATTGACACCAGTGTTCTGAGTCCCCAACCTTGCCTAGCCTCCTTGTGCATCATGAACTCTCTGTCCTAAGTGTGTCTTGGACAGAGGTCAGCAACAAGAGATCACCCTAGAATGAGAGCCTTGATGGTGGGAGGACCAGGCAGTGTCACACCCACAAACTGTGATGCAAAACTATGGCCCCCAGAGGCCTCAGGGATCTCCAGAATTTAGGACAGGTCACCAAATAGGACAGCCAGTGGGGACTTGTAGGGCTTGTTCTATCTATGGCAACAATGGTGTTTCAGACAAACATAACCTTCTTTGCCTAAGGCTGGGCAAGCCCAGTCACCTGTCTGCTGCTCAGCTGTCCAAGAAACAGCAGATGAGTTCCCCCAGGGCTGCTTAGGTTGGCAGTCAAGACTGATTTGAACATGTGTATTATATACTATTTTCCTTGGCTTTATTTTATGTGGACTTTGTTGCAAGATCCAAATTGAACTATTTTCCCCATAATTTTCAGTCAACTATAAACACACAGTATTAGCTTTGTGATGTTCCACTAAATTCATGTCCCAAGTTGGACTTTTAATGCTACCAGTATTATTTGATTTTTCCCATTAAGTGTTTAAAAGGACCAGTGGGCAGTTATAACCATTCCCAGGCCTCTTCTTTCTTGTAATCTGTGATGTGGGTAAAAGACAAAATACTTGAAAAAACCAAGAAAAGCCTAGTAGTGGACAAATGTGGATTTGGATACTTGATTGAAAAACCAGGCCTTTACTCCCAGCACTTGGGAGGCAGAGGCAGGCGGATTTCTGAGTTCAAGGACAGCCTGGTCTACAGAGTGAGTTCAGGACAGTTAGGGCTACACAGAGAAACCCTGTCTCAAAACAACAACAACAACAACAACAACAACAAAACAAAAAAACAAAAACAAAAAAAAGAAAAACCAGACTCAAATACCATGTTTATATCAAAGATGTTAAGGCTTTATTATTATCAGAAATCCTCGATGTGTGGATGTGACATCACTATGACTGGTATTTTTATCTTCGTTTTGTGTTTTGTTCTAAATTTACTAACAGTTCTCTGAAGAGATATTTTTGTATATTTTTAAATCTTACCTCCCTGCCCCTCTTTAACAATGAATAAGAGTTAAGAGTATTTTACTTTTTGCAATTCCTTCCCAGACAACTCAAGTCAAGGTTTCTGATTGTTCATTTCTATTTTTCTTTCTTAAACACACAGACAAACCCACATAAAGCGTTTAAAAAGACTGTGAAAAAAGACGTGAGGTTTAGATACTTACAGCAGGAAATGGCATTCTAGAACTCTGACTCAGGACAACCCAGGCCTCTCTGCTGTTAGCGGTGAACTTACCAGAAGACAGTGAAAGTAAAGAGCAGGTCAACACACGCCAGTGGCTTGTTCTACCTCCTGCTGATCTTACTTTGCAAAGTATGCTGGAGTGAGGCTTAACTTAACAAAGGTTTTAAAAGGAAGAGTTCAGGCCTCCGGGTAAGGTGCTCCGCAGGTGCTGACAACATTGTAATTGTCTTTGCAGACTGAAGACACAATTGTGGTCTTTAAGGGGCTCGTTTTGGTTACAGTGACTGACAGGCTACAGTTAAACCATAACTGAAGGCTGGGATAGGGTAAACAAACTGCTGCGGACTATCAGTGTTTGCTCTCTGGATTTCAACTCGCTATTGAAGGACTGAACTCCAGGGGTCTTACTTTATAGTTGTATCTATTGATACCTTGGAGACCTAAGAAAAGCCATTTGAAAGATAATAAAAAGTAACCGCAAGTGTCATTACCCGTTACAAATGCTATGATAGATTCTGCTACAAAATAATGAAGACTGTTTGAAAACTTTAAGTGTATTTAACCCGTTCTCTGCAAGGTGACAAAAAACTTGGACACATGTCAGAGGAATGAGGCATCTCTGGAAGGTAACATCTTGCTGGGGTCCTCCAAGGACTGAATCATATTTTGAAGGCTGCTTACCAAGAATATTTTTTGGTATCCAGGAATGTTTCTTTTATAGAGACAGGATGTGTCACTATGTAGCCTTGGCTGGCCTACAACTCTTGAAGATCCCACTACCTCTGCCTCTAGCGCCGAGAACCACGCCTATTCCCCCCAGGACCGTTTTCTTGAATGAGGCATTTGGAGTTCTGAGATTGTCCCAGCTAATCGGCTGCAGGGTGGGGGCAGCGCCACCCGGAATATTCAGGCCTAACGGTTCCATTTTCACCTCACACCCAGAAAGAACAAGCACCAGGCAGGGAAACCGATCCGCTCTGCCTTGTCTGTTTTCGTGCTACTTCGAGCGGCAAGCAGCGTGCGCTCCGGGCTCAGCGGTAGAGGCCTGGCAGAGCCTCCCCAGCGGCTGCGCGCAGGCGCTAGCGCGCAGGCGCAGCGCACGCTGTCCCGGCCCCCAGAACGGTAAACAGTGGCGTCACGTGACGCGGCCCCGCTCCTGCTCCCGCGCCGCCTCCGCCGCACGCCGATGGCTGCGGGCTCTTGCGGCGCCGCACAGGCTCCACGAGGCGAGCGACCCCTGGGCTCAAGGAAGCAGCGACTGCAGCTCGGACGAGGAGGGCGGAGCGCAGACCGGCCGTAGTGTCGTCACCGCGGCCGCGCCGGCCGGGGAGCCCCGAGCCGAAGCAGCAACGCCGACGCCCTGCGCGCACCCCCTCCGCGGCCCCCTTCTCCGCGGCCCCGCGGCCTCCATCTTCCTCTGGCTGCCGGTGGCAGCGCTCGTCTGCGGAGCGGGTGAGTGGCGGCGCCCGCCGCGACAGGCACTCGGTGGCCTCCCTTCCCCCACGCGGGCGTCCCGGGTTCTTTCCCCGCACCCCCACCTCGCGCAGCGGCCGCCCGATATTCCCAGGCCGTTCGGCCTCCCCGGCTCGCCCCGCCCCGGCCTGCCCCACCGTTTGGACCGCGAGCCCGGAGCGGCGGTGGCGGCGCGGCCTCCGCGCGATCGCCGGGCCTCGGCTCTCTCCCGCGAGCGTGCCTGGTCTTCATCGCCGCCGCGCGGGCAGGCGTCGCGGGCTACGCCGGGTTCCAAGGCCCCGGGTCCCCGGTTCAGTGGCCGCAGACCGCTCGAGAAGCCTGGCAGCCGGCCGGGGTCCCGGCCGAGGCCGACCCGCGCCCTAGGCCGGTCCCGGGCCCCGCATCAGGGACACCTCAGGCTGCGGATCTCCGGGGATCGCGCGCTTTTGTGCTGGGCACCGGGACAGTGGGCCGGTTCCTTTTGCCTAGTTTGAAATGGGGAGCCCGGAGAGTCCTGCTTGCCTATGGGACGTGTAATTTAATGAACCACTAGTCGATAAGTACGTGTTAATGGTGCTAAATAACTGATCATCTGACACCGGGCGGGGGTGGGGGGACTCAGGGAGAGGAGAGAGTGTTTTAGCACTGTCCAGCCAGAGGCTCTGTTCCCCAGATGCCCCTTGTCCCTGTCTCTGGGAAGCTAAATGACATTCCTAGTTGTTATAATTCGAATGTGTGTTTATTGTTGCTATTGAGTAACAATTTGTAGAGCGCGGTTGTGGTTTGAGGGAGGTGGCAATGCTTTAATGTCTGCCTGATGTTAATCTTCATTCTTTGGACAGGTCTTTTAGAAAAGGATCGAACATTCTAGACTTGTCCCACGTCATGAATTTTGCTACCTTATTTTACACCAAAAAAAAAAAAAAAATCACAGCAAATTATATTGCTCTATTTAGTTCGTATTTTGCCATCAAAGTTTGTCTTGTGTTTTCAATTTCCAAACCAACATCTCGGTTCCTGCCTTTTAAAAAATTCTTGTGTTTAGTAGTTTGAAAATGTAGGTGATATTTAGTTGTTAAAAGAGACAGATGAAAGAAACAGGAAGTTTTCTGTTGTAGCATCCTTATGTCTTTAATTTATAATGCTATTTCAGAGCACAGAAGATGCTGAGAGAAAAACCAGTTTTTTCAAGCAGCAATCCTGAGCATCTGACAGACTTAGATGGTGGTTACTCTTCCCACTTCTCTCTTTGCCCGCCATTTATATTCACAATGATTCTTTCCCCTCCCCTTCATTCCCATGAGCACTTACTTGAACATGAGTATTCTAGTTTTCAGTGACAACAGAATTGAAGCAGGACCTTGAGGAGTCATTGCTCTGATCAAGCTACACATTCAGATAATTCATTAGCAGCAGAAAGACTTGTTGCATAGACGAAAGGAGCCATTTAAAAAGAGTTAAGACCGGAAACATTAAGCTTTATTTTATAGTTGTACCAGTGACCTGTCAGAAGGACAAATGGCTCAGTGGTGGGACTGAAGTTTTCTCCTGTCCATTGTACACTTTATTGGTGTAATTTGTTAGAGTGCTCATGCTTCCTAGTGGAAGAAGAGTGTGCTTATCTGTTGCACCAAATTAGTTATATATGGGTAAGCTTCTTAGGTATATGTGTATGCTGTATATTTTCATATGTCATAAGAGAAAACTGGCCTACAAATGTAGGTGGGAATTAAGTTAGAGTAAGAATGTCAGGCTAGCTGGGCAGTGGTGGCACACGCCTTTAATCCCAGCACTTGGGAGGCAGAGGCAGGCGGATTTCCAAGTTCGAGGCTAGCCTGGTCTACAGAGTGAGTTCCAGGACAGCCAGGACTACACAGAGAAACCCTGTCTCAAAAAA
>JANHMN010000017.1:34833349-34845258 GCA_030674055.1 Rhabdomys pumilio
AAAAAAAAAAAAAAAAAAAAAAAAAAAAAAAAAATGTCAGGCTAGAGAAGTTGAAACTATTTTAGCTAAAGCTACATTATTAAAAATGTAACTTATATTCTGTTTTAGAATCAGCGAAGAAAAGTTTAAGAGTTTTTGATCCATACGTTATTGGCAAACGTTGGAAGTCAGCAAGTGACAATTTGTTATCCAAACATAAAATCATATTAAGAGTTGAGATTTTGGAGAATTGTACATATAACAGGCATATACATAGGAGACACAGACACTCACACAGACATGCACATAGAGACAAACGTGTACATTGAATTTGACATCAGAAAGCATTATATTGGAGGACTCTGCTGTGAGCCTTTATCATTGGAAAGAGCAGCTCCTTTGGTCCAGGGGAGAAAGTGAACTTGCAAAAACCAAATGAAAACAAAAAACCCCCAAACAAATAAAATGGAGAAGGGGAAGGCCAGTTTTCAGGTAGAAAAATAATAACTCATACTCAGGTAGATAGCGTTATGTCTACACAGCATATGTTCATATGTGTGGCTGAGGATAGCTATAAATGGGGTCCGGCACAGAGACAATCCAAAAGAAAAGAGGATTGAGATGTTTATTTATATTGAGATATTTAGAAAAACTGCTTTATTAATTAAAACCAGGCCTGCATTTCTTTTCAGGTGTCAAGATAGGTAATAACTGGATTGCTGGACAAGGCCGTACACGGTTTGCTTTTCTGATGCATTTTGCTTTCTTTTTTCGTTTTGGTCTTTTTTTGTTCGTTTTGTTTTTCGGTTTTCAAGACAGTGTTTTTCTGTGTAGCAGTAGAGGTCCTGGAACTCACTCTGTAGACCAGGCTGACCTCACAAGATCCACCTGCCTCCACCCAGGACATTGGCAGTAATTGTTGCATGATTACATGAACTAGGGAGATAGCACAGCGTTGATTTGATTAAAAGTATCTGAAACCAAGCTGCTCTGAAGGAATATGATGTTGACCAAATATAATGTTGACAGGATTTAAAGCTATGAGATAGGCAGTGTATTGAAATTGAAGAAGGGAAGTCAAGTGTAAAGAAAGCATTGAATGAATTGCCAAGTGTTATTCATTATGTGCTTAAGTTTAGACAATTCCTTTTTGGTTAGAGATAATTATTATTTGAAACAGTATCTCACTACATAGCCTTGACTGACCTGAAGTACAGTATTTAGAGCGGTGGGCCCAAACTCAGAGATGGTGGGCAATGCCATACCTCAGCAAATACATTTTTGATCATTTGCACTGTGAAGAAAAGCTCTAAGCAAATAGTTGAGACTTAAATATTGCTTAGAATTTTTCATCTGTTGATATAAGCAAGTGTATCAGACAGTTTTGAATGGTATGGTAGATAATATAGACAGGCTAAGCATAATACTGTAATTGGCATTGGTGTGGGTGGACATGTGAAACCAAAGGGTAGGGAGAAAATACACTCAGAGATTTAGCTGGAAAGTTTACCTTTCCTCCAGATATGCACTGAGTGTAGCCATATATATAGTTTTTATGTGTATAGTGTGGCAAAGTACATACTTAGTGCTTTATTTAGAAAAAAAGTGAGGTACTTGCTTAGCAGTTTTACGGAGTTTATTTTGTTACTAAAGTTATAAAAACAATGTGTTATATAAGGTGAGTCAATAAAATAAAATTTAGAAGTGTTGGCTCAGAAATCATGCTGCCTGTATTGTATTTTGAGGATATTGGGTATGTGAGCTTTGGAAAATTACATAACCATTTGAATTTTAATTGCTCTTCCGTAGAAGAGACATAACAATTGCACCCACTTTACAGGCTCTGATATTGAGTAAGTGCTAAGTGCACGTTGGTCTGGCTGTTAGTACCCATTCTATGATGGTACTTCCGTGCTTATTTGAAAACTCTACTTCTGTTGAATGCTACCTAAAATACAAACTGACTGTAAAGTTTGAAAAGAACTTTTACTACTTTTGACTGGTGCAGTTCTGACTTTGCTAGGTTCAGATTCTGCCTGCTAGTTCTTTCTCTAAGTTCATAGGTCTGCTTTAGTCTTTGGTGTTCTCATAGGCAGGGTGCCATTTATTCTTTTTACTGGATCCATTCACACAGACTTAATGATTTTTTCCTTTATGAGATTTTGCTGGTAGATTTTCACTCCTGTAACTGGGACAGAGTCTGAAGTGTATAGAACAGTTACTTGTAGGATTGTACCTGATACGTAGTATTCATGCATAGTTTTTAAAATTTTTTAAGTAATCTAAATTTATCTGGATGCTTGGTCTGCATGTTTGTCTGCATACGTGTGCCTTCTCACAGAGGCCACAAGAGAGCCTCAGTTCCCCTGAGACCTGAGTTACAGTTTTAAGCAAGGATGTGGGTGCTGGGAATCGAACCTGGGTTCTGTGAAAGAACAATCAGTGCTCTTAACCACTGAACTATCTCGCCAGTTCTTATCCATAGTGTTTTTATACCAGTCGTTAAGAAATGACCTTGATGTTGTACAAGTGAGTTTAAAGCTGTTCTACTACCCATGGTGAGCACTAGGTGTAACTTGGAGGCTGTAGCACCTTTCTTATAAATTAATAATACCAGTAGTTCCTGCCTAACTGTGTGGTTGTAAAGATTAAATAGAACAGAGCCTCGGACTACTTCTTCCAGCACCCTGAATAGTAAATATTCAGCAAAGTTAATTTTGCAAAACCTATGTAGGTAGGTAAATGTATTAAATCTTGAATGAGCTATTTCTCAGGGTTCAGCTTTTTGCTCCGTTGCTTACCCTAGGAAGCAGTCTTTGCTAATCAGTTTTTAAAACTGGAATTATAATATAGAGTTGTTAAATGGATGTCTTCAGAAAAGCATGTTTTGGCCCATACTATTGGCCCCAAGCCCCTCGTAATGTGGACTTGGTTGAGGGCATTATATTGCATTTGTTAGATACTTGGGGTACCCTTCCCAACTGTGACACCAGTAAAGGTGTCTGAGCATGGCCAAATGTTCTTTGGATGCATATAATTGCCTCCAATTAAGAATAATTTGTTCCTGATGACCCAGGCCTGGAATCCCCAGTGTGGGGAGGCAGAGGCAGAAGGGTTAACTGAGACCAACCTGGGCTTCAAGAGCCTGTCTCTACTCAAGCTGTGGGAAGTGGTCTGAAGCCTGTGCAGCTTGACATGAAATTAGAATACAGTACATTTTATGTTCTACTGCTAATGCCATAGTACTTTTTCTACAGCTGCCTGTTAGAAATTTCTTCTTGCTAAGTATGCCTAATCATACTGCATGATTTAAAGTTTAAATCAAATTTAAATAGTTAAAACTATTATGTCAGAGCTGGAAGGCATCAAATCTGATCACTTTCTAAGGACTTTGCTTTATTCTAGGCCTTTGCCTGGATTTCTCTTACATAGAATTGATCACTACTCTTTAGGTTTATAGTAAAATGTTATTTTAGTAGTAAGACCTTCATTAGCATACATATAAAATGCTCCTTTCCAATTAGTATTACCATGTTTAAAGTGTTCATCCATTCTATAATGCACTTGTGTTTTAGTTACTTTTCTACTGCTGTGACAAAACACGGTGACCACGGCAACGTACAACAGAAAGCAATTTGACTGCTCTTAGGAGTCCATGATGGCAGAAAAGACATGGCTGCAGGAGCCCTGAGAGCTGACAGCTTGATCCAAAAGCAGGAGGCAGGGAGGGGTTGGAGAGTGAGAGTGGGTTACTGGGAATGGCTTGAGCATTTGAAACCTCAGCGCCCACCACCAGTGCCCCCTCCTTAACAGGGCCAGACCTAATCAATTATTCCCTAATCGAGGGCCAAGTATTGAAGCACTTCATTCAGTGGGGGCCATTCTCATTTAAACAGCCAGCCACGTCATGGATCGTTTTTGTTAGTTTATGTCACCTCACATGTGTGCAAGCACATGTGTAATCTGCATGAGGCAGCGGAAGCTCATTGCATAGTCTCCAATACCTCTTTTTAGGCTTGCTTGTTTGTTTTGTTTTGTTTTAATGTATGGGTCTCTCCCCAGGCTGGCTAGCCAAAGCTAGACTTGAAGTCTACTCTCCTATTCTTCTCAGTCATGTCCCCACACCCACTACCTCTTGGTCTCTTAACTTTGATACTGGGATGGATTTATTGAAAGACTTTAAAAAAAGTAATAGAGGATGAAGTATATGTTACATAGGGTTGCTTGATAGATTTCTGTTTGAGACTTGATATATTTGGTATTGGCATAGAACTCAACCATTGACCTGTATTTCCAGACAGTCTCACTGAGTTGCCTGGGTTGGCCTTGAACATAAATGTATTCTGTAAGCCAGGCAAGCTTTGACTTTGAAATTATCTAGTACCTGCCTGCCTGCCAAATTAGGTGGGCTTAAAGGCCCGAGCCAGCAGGCCCAGCTAAAAGTAAGACATTTAAATGAAATCTTAAAGTCAATTTTTAAAAGTAACTATTTTGGTACTTTGTAATTTTTTTTTACCTTTTCTTTTCATACCTGGAGCAGAGAATAACACATTTTGATTTTATTTAGTGTAACCTAAATTTAGCCGCAGTCTAATTCTCAGAACAGTTTCAAATTGGAAATATCTCTGGGCTTAGATTAAATTTTACTTACTACATTAGTACTTATGTTTTTAATTATGTTATCAGTCTTTATAAGAACTCAGCTATTTGTAATGAGCAGCATTTTTCTTCTCTTGCTCTCCCCTCTGAGCCTTTAGAATTCAGGTCAGATACCGTCTACTTACTGCCTGAGTGTTCACTTGCAATTCTTTTAGCAGCCCTCCAATATTGACAGTCTGCTGATAGTTGTATTTTATTACATTTGTCTGTAATCTAGCTTGGATTGTGAGTTCCTTAAATTTGAGACAGTGTTGGTTTTCCTTTGTAGTCATTAATGTATGTGTGTGAGTGAGGGAATAAATGAAGGAGTGATTTGAGTTAAGATTATCCAATTCTGTGACAACTATGTGTATTTTATTGTTTGTAATTAATAGATGTGACTGACTCTGAACCCAGAAATCATTTTAGATTTTAGCATGTATAATCTCAATTTACAGATGATTTAACTGTATGCATTCCATGAGCCATTTTAAATAGATGATAGATTGTGTGTTTTGCTTAAACGCCAATGAAAGGAAGTATTTAAGTAAAACTTTGGTGTAAGAGACAGAAATTTGTATCAAGCAGCTATATAATTATCAAAGATTCTGAAAATAACCCTTTTTTTTATAAGACCTGCCTTTCTTTTACATTACTTGCTATTTCAATCTTCTCTTTTGTTCTAATGCTGTCTTATTTTGGAGTACTTTTACATTTCTATTTACTGTGCGTGGAGATTACCATCTCCCTGGAGCTTGCTGGATACGGGTGCTGGGAACTTCGGCAGACCAAGCAGCCCATGCTTTAGCCAAGCCCTAAAAAAAAAAAAGCTAGCTCTTCAGTCCTAGCATGAGTTATATTTGATACTAAGTACTTAATATCTGAAACCAATTTCTTAGGTTTTACACTTGTGAAAAGTGTTATTTTCAATAGAGCGTGACTGTTGGATGGCTGTCTGCTGTTTTTGCTAGTTTTTCTTGATTGAATTGTATGCAAATCTAATGGGACCCTCTTTAAAAATAGCCTCATTAATTTATATTGATTTCCCTTAAAATATGTTCCATAGGGTACTTATATTGTGATTGCTCTATGGAAATTGTGTTTTTTAGACCCATAGATTTGGGGATCTTTTTGTTTTCTGTCTTAAAAGATTCTCTCATCTGACTGGCTTGCCAAATTGTCTCATAAAGTGGTAGCTACATAGTAAACATTTGATGAAAAAAGAAAAGATATTGTTAAAGAAATGAAACAATTTTTTTTGGGGGGGGGTTGAGACAGGGTTTCTCTGTGTAGCCCTGGCTGTCCTGGAACTCACTCTGTAGACCAGGCTGGCCTCGAACTCAGAAATCCACTTGCCTCTGCCTCCCAAGTGCTGGGATCAAAGGTGTGCGCCACCACTGCTTGGCGAAATGCAACGTGATTATACACATGATTTTTCTCAATGTTGGATCATAGAATCTTGATAATGTATCCTAAACACAGAGGCATACAGTTTGGGTTGAAGAACCATATTGGAAAATTTGACCTATCTTAAGGAGTTCAATATGCTTAATTTTTCTGTATGTCTGTCTCTCTGTCTCTTTCTCTCTGTCTCTTTCTCTCTGTCTCTTTCTCTCTCTCTCTCTCTCTCTCTCTCTCTCTCTCTCTCTCTCACTGTAAATTGCTCATTTTTGAGACTGGGAAGTATATTGTTGAAACAGGGTCTTATTGGCCCAGACTGGCTTCAGAGTCTTCTTTATGTAGCCAAGACTAGCCTTGAATTACTGATCTTCTTCCATTTGAAGAATGATGGGATATTTGTAAACTATTACAATAATTAAGATTTAGGACATTTCTGCCATTTCTTAAAATTTCCATTTATTCTTCAGTCTTTCGTTCTTATTATCTTCAGCCCCAGTCACAAATTTGCTGAAAAGTTGAATAGCCTTCAATGAGTCAAGTCTTTGTAGCTCCTAAGCTCAGTATTAAGGGTGAACAGGTATTTAGGTATGGATTATGGAACTGGATGACTTCAAGGAAGACCTTTAAATTATTTAAATGTATTTTTCTGGTAAAAGGGGCATATTATCAAATCATTTTTATTGTTGAGGATTAAGTTATATACATGCAGATGAAATGTTTATCAAAGTATTACATATGATATATATTCAGTAGCTTATATGGGAGTTCCACACTATCTCTTTTTTTAAATAGTAAGTTAGCTTGTGGGCCAGGCTGGCTTCAAGTTCCTGATCCTGATGAATTCTGGGATTACCGGTGTGCAGCATCACACCCAGCTTCCCTCTCATTTTTAAGCAGGGAGATTTTAAGTGAGGTTCAGAAAGTTTTGGTAGATTTAGAGTTATTGTAAAAGGCTTTGAAAATGTAGAGCACAAGATATTCTAAGTGATCAGTGTGGTTTTTCTAACTGGTTCAGTTTTACCTAAAACCATTCATAAAAATAATTGTTTCTGATAATTGAGGCTTCTTGAAATCTCCTTGGAATACATTTTGCCAAATGCTTGTGTGTTGGTAAAATTTGGTAGATTAATTGAACATCTGTGTAAATCTCACCTAACTCACTAAAATAAATTTCAGTATTTGATGTGATTGTTTTCTTATCATTTATTTTGTTTTCTCCTAAAAGAAGACCCTGGGAGAAAGTGTGTGTGTCTGTGCACAACTTTGTGCATGTGTATGTAAATTTCTGTTTTTGGGGGGGAGGGTTTAGTTAATAGTTTCTTTGATTCTACAGGAGGGAAAATTGTCTCTCTGTGTTATGTGTGAATAATTTTAATGCTTTGTAAAGAATACAAGGTTACTCTGTGGTTTTTAGTAGTTGTGGACCATAATTTAATTTTAGCTATTTTATGTGGACTTTCTGTAAAAGCATTGTTTTATTCTTTATGAAAATGTTGTGGTTAAAACAGTTTTATAGTTTAAACCATGTAATTCTTTCAGATATGTCAAATCAATGGACTGTATAATTTTTCTAAAAATAATGAATTGAGTAAAACACTTAGTAGGATTTCTGGTAAAATAAAATTCTACATGCATGATAAAGAAAGGTTATTCAGTAAAAATTTGATCCACATTTCCAAATGTATATTCTAAAAAACAGTGAGGTTTTTTTAAACAACAAATTCAGAAGTGTGTTTTTAGATTCAAAATTATTAAAATAATTTGGTATTAGGTGATTATTTTCAATTGATAGCTTTATTTCTTATGGTATTTTTTTTGTCTTTCTATAGGGTTGAAAGACACACAGAAGTCTTCATGGATATAGTTGATACATTTAATCATTTAATTCCTACTGAACACTTAGATGATGCCCTATTTCTAGGATCCAACCTGGAGAATGAAGTCTGTGAGGATTTTAGTACAAGTCAAAATGTCTTAGAGGACTCGCTGAAGAACATGCTCAGCGATAAGGATCCTATGCTAGGATCTGCAAGTAACCAGTTCTGTTTGCCTGTTTTGGATAGCAATGATCCCAATTTCCAGATGCCTTGTTCAACAGGTAACTCTTCCTTTTTTTTTTTAAGTCTGCAATTTAAAATAAAGACTTTTCAGCAGCATCTTTTTTTCCTTTTCTTTTTTAAGAATGAGTGTAGTGCATTTAGGGTTCTTTCCTTTAAATTTAGAGTCTCTTTTCCAGGCATCAGTTTAGAGAATTTCAACTAAATTTTCTTCTAAGCAGTGCACAAAGTTATTGTCTAGGATGTTATAGATGTAGGTAGAGTGACCATGCAACTTGTCACGTCAGATGAAATATTTGTGAGAATTAAAGGGGTTGCTGTTAATAATTGTGTCTTTAGAACATGTGAAAATTGGGAATCATGCTGGAAATAGAGGTTGTCTGGCAAATGGGACAGTGTCATACAAGACCTGCTAGAGTCAGGAATGAAGGCTAAATTGACATGTCTTCAGCTTTCATAGTTTTCTTGGCTCAAATTACAGAGATTTTGATCTTTTGTATGTCTGTTTCAAAGCCAGAAAAGGAACTGTGCTGTTCTGTACAGTAACTACTAGCCATGTATAATTATTACCCTAAATTAACTTAGTTCTAGTTGAGATGTGCTATAAAGTACACATTAAATTTTGGATATTTAATAGGAAAGAAGATTGCAAAGTAGCTCAGCTTCTTTATTATGTTGTAAAGTAACAATTTTAAAGATATTTGGCTAAATAAATGATGAAAAATTTTCCTATTTTTTACAAAATTATTTTTATGAGGCTGTCAGGGTCTCAAGTGTTGCCTCAGGCTGGCCTCCACCTTTTGGGCTCATGCAATCATTTTGTCTGAGTAGGTTTCTGTGCCTGGCTTACTTTTTTCACTGGTATTTATCTATTTATTTACTTACTTGAGATTGAACCCAAGGCCTTGCACATGCCAGACAAATAACCCATTACTAGTCAAGTCTGAGCCTAGCCTGTAGTTTTATATAAGTAAGTGACTTCATAGACATTGAAATCACATATAAGGCTTGGGCTTGAACTATTAGAAGGCACTGCTCTAGTCTGTAGTTGAAGCAACAGAAAGAGTAAGGAGTAGCTTTCTGTCAGGCTAAGGTATTCTTAATGAAGTGTCTTGAATTGTATAATAGTGAATGGCCTTAATCCCAGCACTTGAAGCTGAAGCAGGAGGATTTTAAGATCATGGCCAGCCTGGGTTACATATTAAGACCCTGTCTCAAAGTCAAGGGAACTCCTGACTAGTTCTCAGAGTAACTAGGTTTATGTGATACTTGTGTGTTTGCTAATGACTTTAGACCACTCCTGAAATATGTTTTCAGTGTATTTACCATTTCTTTTTAATATTTTTGTCCAGTATTTTAAATTTATAAAGTAACTGAAGGTTTGGAATGTCTGGATTG
The DNA here is from genome assembly GCA_030674055.1 of Rhabdomys pumilio. Classification (NCBI taxonomy): domain Eukaryota; kingdom Metazoa; phylum Chordata; class Mammalia; order Rodentia; family Muridae; genus Rhabdomys; species Rhabdomys pumilio. The sequence goes on from JANHMN010000017.1 coordinate 34,842,823, forward strand.
CCATTGACTCAGATCATGCTGCGTGAAGACCTCAACACTGGTTACTAGGACTCTGATTTCAATCACTCCTTAATTAATACTCAAGTGTTTTGAATTGACATGCTGCTAATGTTGTATCTCTGAAATGATTTATATCGTATTGTTATTACATAGGTCATTTTGTTACTTGTATTACAAATGTTTTCAAACTTTACAATTGTTTTGATTATGTGGCTATGCAAGCTCCTTTTTTTCTTTTTCTTTTTTTTCTTTTTTTGGCTAAACTTTGATGCCTGTGTCTGGGTAGTTTTATATATCTTTACTGCTAAGTACTTTGGTAACCTTTGCTCTTCCACACACAATTGACTGGTTTAGTCCACATTCAGGAAAAATATTTCATAACTGTGCACATGTTGGAATGACAATCACCACTGATAGTGTTTGAAGGGCCTAGAATTAGTATGGTTAACATTTTACTTGACAGTTTTACTTAAATTCTGGCTCATTAGTAATCTTAGTATTTCTGTTGGCTGTATGAAATATCTTTTTAAATGATAATTTCTACTGATGTAAAATTTTTTACTGATGTAAAAGGCTTAAGTTTTAGGGAACGTTTCTTTTCTAGTTAAAGGGATAAAATTTCTTTCTTGAAATATGTATTTTTGAAGATTGTTATTAATACTTGTTAATAATGCCAAGTAGAAATGTTCTCATTAATTTGTTGGCTGTAATTATCTTAGATCTATAGAATGAACTTTTCATATCCATATGTGTATGGTACATGCACTTTAAAGACATGCAAGAGAATCTGAAAGACATGACAGTAATGGGAAAGCTCTTCTGTTTAGGATTGTTTAAATTTCATTATTTGCCAATCAGGATTTGAATCATGGCTCTTTTTGTCCTTTGAGATAGTTGATTTAGTCAAAAGCCCACTAATTTTCTAATGACTGCAATATGGAAAACATTTTTTAATTTTTATTTTGGAATAATACTAAATTTAGGAGAGTTTCAAGGAAGAAATCTTAACTAGAATCTACTGGAAATGCTTTATGGGAAGTAACTTTTCCAGCTATTCATAAATTACTTTGAGGCTTTTGTTATAAACATAACATAGGTTTTTACTGATGGTCTTGATGGAAGGTAAGCAGAGAAATGTTCTGCATTTCTTAGGTCAGTGAAGGCTGTAGACTGTTTTGGTTTTTCTTTTTTTAAGTGCTGTAAAAATAGCAAATAGAATTAGTGGAATATCTTTTTCTCTCTTCTGTTGAACCCAGTTATTTCTGTAGCTGTTTAGAGATTTCTTGTGCTGTTGACAGAGTTTGATGACTTGTATTATATTTTTGGTATTTATAGAAACTCATGCCTGTAATCTCAGTGCTTGAGAGGCTGAGGCAGGAGGATTTTCAGGAGTTCCATGCTAGATTGGGCTAGATAGTAATTCCAGTCCAGTTAGGGATGGGATTCGGAGAAAGACCCTGTCTCACCAGAATCTTTGCTTTTGCTGATTGACTTCTGAGCAGGGTGCTGGGTTTGTAGTGACTTACAAGTTTCTTAGCTGTAATATGATTTAGTATCGTTTTTGGCAGTTTCTTTTTAAAAATTAACATAATTATGCATATTCATAGATTAGTGTGGTTTCAGTCCTTGTACACAGTGCATGATGAACAAACCCATCCCATCCCCTTAGAGACAGACTTGTGTTGACAAATTTCTTGATGCTTTATTCCATATCAGCATATTCTCTGTTTGTAGCTGAATAATTGTTACTTACTTTTTACATCTTTTCTACTGTTTGGCTTTTTTAGAAACTTGTTTTAAAGTTTTGCTTTTTTGACATGCACTGCCATATTTTCTTGAAAAATTGAAATTGAAATTTTTTTGAAAATTGAATTGTGAAAGTTATTAAGAACATTTTAAATGGCATCCTAGTGTCACGGGGACAGTAGTTTTTCTCTGTTGGGTATAATTATTAAAAAACTATCCACACTAATGCCGGTTATGCTCAAGTAATGGGGTCTCCCCTCTCTCATTGGGAGCTGTTTTCCCACCTGCCCCCAAACTGAACTGCTGTATTTTCCCAGACATCCACCCACTGTGGCTAGCTGTCACAAATCCCCCGTATCCCAGTAAAATCGAAATTCCAGAGGCTTGTAAAATTATCAGTCAGATTTATAACAGTAAATTCTCAACCCACAAAGTGCCCACACAAAGAATCAAAACTCAGTTGATATTGGTACAAGCTGCCGACCCAGACTGGACAAATTGCCCTGTATTATTCTATGCTCCTCTTCTATGTTATCCATAGCTACCTGTGGCTATTTCAAGCCTTGTGGATCCTGTTCTTTCCTTTTCCTCGTGCTCTCTCTCTCCTCCCTCTCCCTCTCCCTCTCCCTCTCCCTCTCCCTCTCCCTCTCCCTCTCCCTCTCCCTCTCCCTCTCCCTCTCCCTCTCCCTC
>JANHMN010000017.1:34845658-34972000 GCA_030674055.1 Rhabdomys pumilio
CCCCTCCCCCTCCCCCTCCCTCCCAGCCCCGTGCCATTGCTCAATCACAAGCTTTAGCCTTATATTTCACTTGACCTCATCTGTATACAGACAGCAATCTGCATTCCTCAGCATTTATTTTTCTTTTCCAGTAGTGTTGGGAACATTCCCCAAATGTTGGATTATTTTGGTGTTGATCTTTTGATGGTAAGTAGGAAATTTAGTGGCCTTTTATTGTGGAATAATGAATTGTTAGCCAGACAGTCTGGAGTTCCTTGGGGGAAGCAGTAAGCAGCAAATTGAGAAGCCTTTCTAGTAAGTAGCATCTGTGCTGTTTTCTCCTTCTGTTTCAGGTTAGGGAAAGGTTTTTAATATCCTTGTAAGTCATTGCTTGGATATAATAAGCCTTGTTAGGTAATGAAGTTGAGGAAGGATATCTGTTTTATTCAGAGTTTAAATGTTAATCTTCTTTCTAAAAAAATAAATGCAGTATTGTTTAACTGACTGTCCTGGCCAAGTTGACATAAAATTAATCACCACTTTCGGGCACCAAACTTAGTATCCATGTTAACTCACTCTGAAGTTGCTGCTTTGTATTTGTTGTCAGAGTCATTTTATTCTTGGAAGTTTTGGGGCAATGCTTCACAGTGAGCTTTTGGGCAGAGACAGTTTATGAAGAAAGCCCCTAGTTGCTTTTTTATAGACGATGTCTTTGAAGGAACTTGATAAATGGTTAGTGCTTCCATGTTAATGTACCAGGTGCTGGCTAGACGTGATTTACTGGCCATATCTCATTACATCTTCAGGAAACCTTATGAGCTACAGCTGTACACACAGTAACTGTCAGTTACATTTCTATTGCTGCAGTAAAGTGCCAGGACCAAGAGCAATTTAAGGAAGAAAAGATGGATTTTGGCTCAAAGTTCCAAAGTACAGGTGTCTGTGATGGTTCGGAAGGCATGACAGCTGAGGGCCAGTGTAAGATTCGGGCTTATCATCTGACAGCTGCATACAGGAAGCAGAGAGGAAAACAGGAAACAGGGGTGAGACATTAAACACCCAAAGCCTGCCACAGTGATGTGCTTTCTCCAGCAAGGTTGCAGCCTTGGAACCAAGCAATGTTGTTAACTGGTGACCAACTGCTTAAATCCCTGCTGGGGGTGGGGGTTTGTTCATTCAAACCACAGCACTCACCAACCGGTTTCTATTTCTTTCTATATGGTTATTTCCCAAGTTCATTAATAAAAAGGCACAGCACTAAGATTGATATAGTGTCTTACGTTTTCTGCTGCTTATGTAGTTGAATGCTCTTGTAATCAGGCCTCTAAAGCTGGTTCTCAGATTTCATTCGGTTTTATTTTCAATTAGGATAGAGTTGTAAAATATGTTTTTTTAGAAGGATAAAGAGGCTAGATTTTTTTTTTAAACACTGGATTTATGGGAGATCAGTAGAATCTCCAATGGCTTATAAGGGGAAGTAGGGAAGAGAGACACAAATAGAACAATTAGCTAGTGGTTCAGTTGATTGTTCAAATAGATGCTCTTAAACATATGCGGTTAGTAAGAACCAGTGGATAGAAGTATATTCAAGCTCAAGCTGCCAAGACATTATGTGTCAGGCAGTTCTTACTTCAGGGTAGGATTCTGCTGTCCCTGAAATTGTTGCAGTCCTGCCTCATCCTCCTAAGCACTGTATTTGTTTTTGTTTGTTTAAAGTGAAGTATTTTGAGCTGTATTCATTTGTTGAATGTGAGTTTTGTGCTAGGTCATTTACCAGACTCCAAATACATCTGAGTAAAAGAAAATTTGCCCCAATTCTTATGGAGCTTACCATTTAATACAGAAATAACAGTTTTTGATGAATTGTCTGAGTCTACTTTGTAAGGCTAGTTATATATTTAACATGGATTTGCTCGAGGAGACAGTGTAGCACAGGCTTGAGTGTTCCTGAGCTGTGTTGTTATTCTAGGAATTCTTGAATCATTTCCACAGTTGTGATTTCACAAGCAACCTTGAATGAGAAAGTCCATTATCACATTCTTCATCCCACATAGTAGACTCCCTGTGTGTGTCTGTGTGTGTGTGTGTGTGTGTGTGTGTGTATCCCATTTATATGTTAATCTTACATTACATGGCTATTTCAAATCATTAATAAAGACAAAAAAATAAATGAAACAATTTACTTCTATGAATGTGTGTATGTTTATCTAGATCTATGTTTGTATCTGTCTATGTCTATGTCATTCATACAGGCAGTAGAGAAGTGAGCACTTAGTAAGCCTTGACTTGAAAAAGTAAACCAAAGACAAGACAGGGTATAGGACCAGGAAGCCAAACAGTGAGCAGGTGTGCTGCAAGTACGCTGCAGGTATGTGGCATCTGACCCTGCTGCAGATTCTTACACAAGCATGGTAGCCTTCACTGTGAAAATACAAAACCTAGTGCTTTGAGTAAAATTATTTTGGACACTAAACTAGAATTTCTGTCCAGAGTTTTATTTTAATGTATAATAAATGGCAATCTTTAACAGTGTACTTTCAGAGTTCATAGGCTTTATTATCTTTTGAACACAGATTTTTTTTTTTTAAATGTGTCCTCATGTAAGTAGTACTATGGGACTAATGAAGAGTAACTAGTATGGCACAAGATGAATTTTTAAGTTATTTTTTTCAGACAGCTTTTCCTAGATGTTATGTGATGTTTGAGCACAGCTAAGACAGTGGCACTTGTTATCTTTTTTTCATTAAGTACGTGGGAATGAGATTGTAAGAATTTTAAAGGAGTTGAAGGGGTCGTTTGTTCAACTAGGGATTTGCTCTCCTGTTTTTGTAGAAGACAGGACCAAGAAGTGAGCTGAGATTTTCTGTAATGTGCCCAGTCTTGAAGAGCAGAAGGGATTGTTGAGTTGGATATGCAGCTTGGCCCTGATTTTTGTTTTACAACCCAAGTTTAAAGTGATAACTTACAGAGTAAGTTCCTGTGTTTTTCTCTTTGGTAGAATAATTATCCTTGGGGCTTTCTTCTAGGTCAAGCAGCATTGTAGAGTCCTTGCCACCGTCTTCTCCACAGTGCTTCCTGCTGCTTCTGGAGGCCTTATGCCTTGGTCTTCATCCTCATACTCCGCTTTTCAGTCTTTATCGATTAGGTGGAGCGTCTTCCTAGAAGATTATGTCTCAGCTGATGTTTCTGGTGTGCACACCATGCTTTGTTGTCCATTCCTCTGGAGTACTTCTGGGGCTAGTTCTCATGCTTTGTTACAGACTTAATCTTTGCTGTAAATGTGTCATGGTAGTAGAAGAGGAAAATTGTATGAAGTCATTTACAAAGAAGTTGGTTAAAGTCTAAGGGGATCTAAACTAATGGCATTGTTGAATGCTAAATTGTTGCAGGCCCACTTTGCCTGATAAAGCTGATTTCTTGTAACCAGTCTGAGGATTGGATGAAGCTCTTCCTGGTGTGGTTACTGTATCTACATGACATGGCAACTCCAGTGATACAATGTAAAAAGGGCCCTTGTGTGGAATGGACAAGAGCCAATGCTTAATTAGAGGAGTCAACATTAGCACATACTGAAATTGTGGTATATAAAATGGCTATATTTGACAGCTTTACTCTTTCAGTAGGAAGTATGGTTGCTGGGACCACAGCCCTCTTGCATCTGCCTTCTAGATATCACCACAGCATCTGACTTCAGCCTCATTTTTCCCCCCCTTTGGGTTTTTTTTTTTGTTTTGTTTTGTTTTTTTTTGTGAGTGCATTAAGGCATGCAAGCCTGCCTGCATATAGGTATCCACATGTTACTGCAGCTGCCTGCAGGTGTCATAACTGTTAGATCTTCCTGGAGCTGGAGTTACCAGTGTTGTTTGGCACTTGTACTACTGGGAGTTGAACCTGAGCCTCAGGAAGAGCACTGCATGGTCTTTACCACTGAGCTATCTCAAATTCCACAAATTTGTTTTTATACTTTGTATTCTCAACTTAGAATTTCAGTAAGCTTATTATTCTTGCATATACTGCTTTGAACATATTGATATGTAATATATTCAGAGCTACTAGTATAATTAAAAGAGAGTACTCTAACCTAATTGTTAGGTAATTTGAGATTTATACATGTTAATGTGGAATTTATAAGATTTACGAGAGCCAGTGAGATGGCTCATGGGTAAAGGTACTGTCAAGCCTAATGACCTGAGTTCGTGGAACATACACATGGTAGAAGGAGAGAAAAAACTCCCATAAGTGGTCCTTTGACCTTTACTTGCACACCCCAGATACACATGCGGTAAATATAATGAAGATGAAAAATTTTATAGGCACTGAACTTGGTGCTTGTTATCATTATACTCTGGTGGCTGAGGCAGGAGGATTGCTGGAACCTAGAGGCCAGCCTGGGCTTCATAGTTTAAAAAACAAAACAAAATAAACAAACAAACCAAAAAACCCTTTTCCAAATAAAACTACTCTCCAGTGAAAAACAGCAAAAGAATCTGGAACGGTGTCCATGTGTGTGGGCGATGGCATTGCTGACTCGAGTAGCACCTGGCCAATGATGGTCTTTTTTTAAATTTTAAAATTGTTTATTCTTATCATTGTGGGTGTGAGTGTGTATGTTGTGGATGTGTGTACCATGATGCATGGGACATGGTTGAGGATGACTTTGTGGAGTCACTTCTCTCCTAAAGCCTGAGTTTGGTGAGTTTTGGGCATTGAACTCTTTATCACGCTTGCATGTTAAATGTTTTTATAGGCTGAGCTATTTTTGTCTTTTTTTTTTTTTTTGTGAAGGATTCATGAAGTATTTTTCTGCTTTTATGTTGGTCTAATTGACTCCATAATTATTAACTCTTTTCTGTCAAGAAGAACAATGAATAAAAAAGTGCTTTACTGTGTTAGGTTTTAAGGATGCTGAGCAGAGAAGAGTCCTGAGAAAGATGGAGTGGTGTAGGGATTGGACTCCAGTGGCCTGGAGAGGATTCTTGTCTCAGACCTTGTGCCTGTTCATTTTCTCTCTTCAGTAGTTTAATGTAGCTAGTTGGGTTTGCAGTTTCTTAATAGTGACAGGTTCTGTTTCTAAAGAAGGAAAGCCTTGTTGATGACCTGGATTCCCCATTTCAAAGAGTTAGACATTCCCTACTTTCCTACTGACTCTAGAAACAACATCTCACAGCCTTTGTTCTTTCCTATGTCTGTTTCTGTTGTGGATTTACTTCAAAATTCTGACTGGGTTATATGGACTCAGAATATTTAGTAATGCAGTTTTAGTAATGCCAGGTTCACCTGAGAGTGGAAATAATAACTTCATTGGACATTGTGGATCTTGTGCTTCACAGCCTAGAGAGTAGTTGTCACATCAGTAGGATGGTAGGTTGGGGAATGCTTTCTCTGTGAGTGACATGTACCTAGCTCCAAGATTGTCAGAGTGGTCCTGAGCAGTCACTAGTAGCTTCAAGCTTGCCTGCTGTTTACTTGTGTTCTGTGTACTGATGCCTCTTCCCACTCACACGTCACTCAAGGTGCATAGAGTACTTGGCTTATTTTCTGAACCTGCCCTGTTTCACTTGTACCTGTTTGCTGGTACCAGTTTTCATCTCTTTAATGAATCATAAGCATTCATCTTCATTTGTTAGGACTTAGGGAGAAAGTGAATTATTGCAGTGTTTAACCCTGAAGAAGATGTGTGTCAACATTACTGCTTGTTTGAGGCTTCATTCTTTGTGGAGGTGTCAGTGTGGGGAGGGGTGTGTGCAGGCATGTGTGCTTGAGTGCTTGTGTAGACCAGAGGTCTATGTCAAGTATCTTTCTTGGTTACCCACTGCTTGTTTGTGGGTCAGGGTCTCATGTAGTGCAGGATGTCCTTAAATCACCTAGTGATCTTGAATTCCTGATAGTTCTGCTTCTACCTCCCAGGCTCTTGGAGGTACAGGTATCTACTGGTATAACATGTTTATGCTATGCATTACTAAAATGTCATCTTTATGGAAGGGGCTAATATAACTTATTGCTCAGATCTCTTCATAATAGAAGATGCTATTATGTTTGTAATACCCATCTCATTTGTAAAACATAGCTTGCTTTGTAAACTAAAAATGTTTAACTCATCCTTAAATGTAATAATTTCTTTAAAGCCCTTGCTTGTGAATTTAAAAAAAATTGCTGTGATATATCTTAAGAATCATTTCCCATTCAATTATTGCAAACAGTATGTTTATAACATTTTAAAATATAGAGAACACAATAATGCAATGTGAAGGCAAGCATGTTTTTAGGCATCAATTTTTTTTCCTCTAGGAAGTCTTAGTTCTTAAGGTCTCTCCAGGACATACCGTGGCTGGAAGTGATCCCCCAAGGGTGATGGTGGTACTTGGATTGAATAATGGTAGCATTCATTTTGATTTAGATTTGCAGAAAAGGTAATACAAGTTCTTCTTCTAGGTCATTGATAAGATACTCTCACAGGTTAAAAAAAAAATCAAAGCTGCTGTGTAGGGGAGTACAGAGCTGGCTTCGCAGCTGAGAGCACTTGCTTGCTCATAGAGCACCTGAATACAGCTCCCAGCTCCCATGTCAGGCAACTTATAACTGCCTGTAACTCCAGCTCCAGCTGAAGCCCATCTTGCTTCTGAGGACACCACACTTGAATGAACAAATACTCTGACGCAGCACACATACACGCACAAAACTAAAAGTTAGTCTTTTTAAAAATGTATGTATGAGGGCTGGAGAGGTGGCTCAGTGTTTAAGAGCACTAACTGTTCTTCCAGAGGTCCTGAGTTCAATTCCCAGCAACCACATGGTAGCTCACAACCATCTGGGATGAGGTCTGATGCCCTCTTCTGGTGTGTCTGAAAACAGCTATAGTGCACAAAAATAAATAAACAAATAAATAAATAAATAAACAAACAAACAAATCTTAAAAAATGTATATATGAGATTGTAAAATTGATATTTAAGGTATGATTTTAATGTATTTTGACTTCATATCTTATCTTTCTGGATTTTGCTAAATACTTGACATTGACTTTTAAAAAGTACTGACATATATGTAAAGTTTTATTGTGTGTGCATACATGTCCACGTACGCACACCCCTGTATGCGTGTATGTGTGTTATGTTGAACATCTGGAGATATGGAAGTCAGAGAAAAACTTTTAGAAGTTGCTTCTGTTTGTCATGTATGTTCCAAGGATTGAACTCAGGGCCTCAGACTTGGAGACAAGCACTGTTACTTAGTGAGCCCTTCTGGCTTTCTACCTCCCCTCCTCTTTTTTTGAGACTGGACCTCTCTTACCCGTAGACCAGACTGGCCTCAAAACTCATGGCACTCCTCTTGCTTTTCAGCCTCCCAAGTGCTGAGATTAAAGGCAACTCTGTACCTTGAGATTTACACCTTATGAAATGAGAAGATTTTAATTAAAATTTCTGAGTTTGTGTGTATAGGTACTTCTGCCCCACAGTGTACCTATAAAGGTCAGATAATAACTTAGGAATCTGTCCCTGCTGCTCCCAGGCTCTAGGCTAGCTGGCCTGTGAGCACTTAGTTTATGTTCCTAATTCCATCTTCCATCTCACTGTAGAGATGCTGGGATACAGGCATATGCCATCAAATTGGCTTCATGTTAGTTTAGTGATTTTTTTCTTTCCTTTAGTCTTTTCAACTTTTTATATTTCTTTTAAAATATACCTACTTGCATATCTTTTAAAAGGTCATTTTAAATGTTTTACAGTAAAATGGACTGGAAATCAAGTACATGTTATTTTGATATCTGGATAAGGATAATGTTTATTTTCTTAAAAAGAAAGGTTTTTAAATAATTTGTACTTTGAAATTTTCATACAGGGCAATAATGATAGTATGGTGTGTACACAGGTGCCTTCTGGTGGGACTCACCACTGTTAATATTTGCTTCTACTCGCGTTACTCATATGTGAGGATTTTGAGTTCATCCAGTTTAGCCGTAAGCGATCTCACAGGAAGGACTCATGCACAATACTGTGCCTAAATAGTTTCATAATTTTAATGTAATTATCGCTCCAGATTCAAGTTTATTTGTCCCCAAGTTACATTTTTCATCTTGTTTATTTAAATCAGGGTACATATATATAACATTTCTGAAATCACTCTTTCATTGATAACATTTTTTTCCTTTTTCTTTTTTGAGACAGTTTCAATCATAGGCTGGCCTGGAACTCCCTCTGTAGTTGAGGATGGTCTTGAACTTCTGATAATTCCTGTCCACATTTGAAATCACTGGCGTGTGCCACCACACCCCATTTTGGTACCCATAAGTGTGATGGAGCTACATCCAGGTCTTTGTACATGCTGGGCAAGAACTTTACTGGATGAATTGCTGTTTCCATCCTTAGCCTTCAGGTCAATGCTTTTTGAAGAAAATAAGACCACCCATCCCAAGAATAGGCTAAATTATGGGCATTTTAAAATTTTTGATGAGGTAATGGCTTGTCCTTCTATTCTTTTACTTTCAAATTGGAAGTGAGGATTAAAAGCTTGATTAGAATTCAGGTTAAACATACAAGAATTCTTCATGGGTGAAACTTTCAGTTAATGTTGTATAACGTCAGAAATCTTACTATGTTTGATTGTGGAGTTTTTTATGTTAAATTAGTTTACTAAGCTAAGGTGTTGAGAGAAATCTCTTTAGGACTTGAGATAACTCACCATCCGAAGAACCATAATTTTGTCAGCATGAATAAATACTCAGTTTCTTATCAGATTTCCCCTTAATGGGTTCCAAGCTTCCATTGGCAGTACTTGCTGGCATCAGTTATAACCACTGCCTAGTTTCTAATTACTTTAATTCATGTGCATTTGCCAACATTCTTCTAATAGAATTAAAATTTTCTTTATTACCTACAAGATTGTATGTAATTCTTGATGAGACTGTTAGGGACAAACCTAGCATTTTCTGAAATCAACAGTTTCAGAATTTATGTTGGTGAAATACTTATATCCAGTATCATGCAGTGGGCCTACTATCCCTTTTGATTGTCACAAAGACTCTGTGGATCTAAGATATATGTACAATGCCTTTTTAAAAGCCTGAATATATGATCCCGTGTTCCATTTGAGAGCTTGTTTTACAGGCATACATCACCATACTTGGTTTTGATGTTCGGGTTTTCCCTTTCTTTTATATACAAATTATCTCACATGTAGCCAGTGTAATATTTGTCGAATGGCTGTTAACCATGTGCGTTACTGTTGTAGATCAATGCTCTGATTATTTTAAAGTGGGAGGCTTTGTTTTTACTTTGGCCGCAGCCACATTTTTTTCCCCTCTGTTTCATTTTGGTTACTCTCAATTTTAGTATGAAAGATTTCCTGATACTCAGTGTCCCAAAAATAAATTCATAAAAAGAGATCAGTTTGAAAATTAAGTTGTTGGTAAGGTTTGCTTAAAAAATATTTTCTATCATGAGGCTCAATATTGATAATAAATTTGATGCACAGTAGTGACAGGGAAACTGTCAAACAACTGGGATTAGTGAATAGTGTTCACTGACTCAGAGAGATGCTTTTGTGACAATTTGGGAAATAATTTCCACATAAATTTTCAGTAAACTAAGAGTCCATTTACAAAGCAGCATATTGAAAATTTTGCTTTTACATGTTGATTTAATTGTTTTAGAAAATACATCACTACCACCATCCCCTAAACACATGCACATGAACACACACGTGCATGCAGGCACGCACGCACGCACGCACGCACGCACGCACGCACGCACGCACGCACGCACGCGCTCCTCAGAATGGCAAGCAAGTGCTCCACCACCGAGCTGTATCCCAGTGCCTCTGGATCATTCTTTATTAGCAGTATCACAACTACTGTTTTAATAGGTAAGGCTCTGGTCCTTCAATCAGTTGAACCCAAGATAAATGTACTTGGGTAAAAGAATCGTGATTGAATGATACGTTTTTCATCTTTTTAATAGTTTAGAACATTGAGTATCTTTTATGTTCCATTCATTTATCTAGTTGAGAGGCCAGCAAACAGAGATTAATAGAAGCATGTGGAATAAAAATTAGTTGTTAGCGTATAAAACTGTAGAATTGCTCATCTTAAATGAAATTGATAAAGGATTAATATTATGGTACTCAGAAAGAGTCAGAAAGTATTAAAGTTATCAGGATGTACTGACTTCCAAACCTGTGGTGTAGGTGGCACAAGATGTGAATAGTTGCTTCAAAACTAAATGTACTCAATAGTTAACCTTTTGCTCATGAAGCTCTGGCTCATACCAGTATATTTATTACAATGATAGGATTTTGTTGTTTATCACATTATAAAATGTTTCTTAGTTGCGCCAACATTAATGCAGAGTTGATTGATTTTTCTGTCAAGGCTCCTGTCTTTAATCTTTTCAATTGTAGTTTAAAAAGAATTTAGTTTGTAGATATTCTAAAAAAAAAATAGTAACTATGTTTTTTTGAGGGAGCAGTCTTTTACTTATTTATTTCTTTATGTGTCTGTACCTTCTAATCTGTGTTTCTAAATGTAAGTATCTTTTGTGAGGGGCTGTTCAACACTTCTATAATTTAAGAGAGGTATTTAATTCTTTTTGAGTAAGTGGATTGAATCTAGAAGAACATAAATGTTCTAAGTTTTTTGAGGTGGATAATTGTAATATGTGGTGTTTTTGTGCCCATTAGTCCTTAAAATTGAACAGCGCACACTTCTGCAATTCAGATATTGACACCGTATCAGAAGCAGGTTTTACCCTCATGGCTATATTCTATGTAGTTGTGTGCATACCACCACTAAAGACCTTTTCTGAGGTGTTCGTTGCTCAAGCTTTACTTGGTAGGGGAAGAACACATTTCTTTAAGAAGTTGAAGGCTTTTTTGTTTGTCTGTTTCCTTGTATTTATGTCATAGTGTTTGTTCAGTTTTCACCACTATGGCAAATATCTTAGGTAGCCAGATAATACACAGAAAAGATTTATTTTGGATAAGTTTGTAGTTGCAGTTCACAGTCAGTTGGCCCCTTTGCTTTCAGGTCTGGAGAAGCAGCACATCATGGTTAGAATGCGTAGTGTAGCAGAAGGGCTCAGTTCGTGCCTGGGAAGGAGTGGGGTGAAAAAGGGACCTTCAGCAATAAACACCTTTCAAGAACACACTCAGAGTTCCATGAAGACCTTTCACTAGGCTTCGCCTCTTCAAGTTTCTACTGCCTCTCATTAAAGCCTTCCTGGAGACCAGGCCTCTGACCCATCGACCTTAGGGAGCTGTCTACGATCCAAGCTACAGCAGTTACAGAACTTACTGGGACCTGATTCATTGAAATAAGATACTCAATGAGGTCAATAAGAGGATGGAGTTTTTACATTTCAAGTCTATTCCTACTTTATGGTACCATGACTCTTATTAAATAACACTCCAAGCATTAGCAATACAATGCTTAGTTGCATAACTATGTAAGATTTGCATTGACTTAAACATGCTTGATACTATACTGCTTGATTGTTTTTTAAATGCTCTATATATGTGTCAAGTGCTATATTGTTTAAAGTACTGGAGGATACAGTGGTTATCAGATACAAGTTCCTGCCCTCATGCAGCTTACAAGTGTAACTGAAGATGATGAGAGATTGTAGTTGTTTCTCACATAGTGAAAGTCGTGGAGTTTCATTTGAGTGTTCCATGAAGAAGAACAGTGTTGGTAGCTGTGAAATTGGGTCATTTGCCGTGTAAGCATGAAGATCTGCCATTAATCCAGTAGTTTTGATCCTGTTATTTTTCTGTTGCTGTGGTGAAACACTGACCTAGGCAGCTTAAAGAAAGAAGAGTTTATTTTGGGCTTATTGCTCCAGAGGGATAAGGGTAAGTCATGCTAGGGAAATGGCAGGCATGCTAGTAGGAACAGAAATTGAGATTTCACATCTTCAAATGTCAGCACAAGACAGAGAACAAGTTGAACATGGCCAGAGTCTTCAAACCCTCAAAGCCTGCCTCTGGTGACATACTTGAGCAGCAAGGCCATACCTCCAAACAACACCAGCATCTGAGAACCAAGTGTTCTAGTGCACGAGTCTATGGTAAGCGTTCTCCTTCAGACCACAACCACAGAGTTTGCATAAAAAGCTAGGTTTGGGTGATGAGGTGTCTCAGCGGATAAAGATTCTTGCTACCGATGCTGACTGCCTGAGTTTGGCCCCTGGAACCCAATTGGTCGGACAAGTGAATAGGTTACTGCAAATTGTCTTCAGATCTCTACATGTGGGCTATGCGACGCCTATGGTCCCCATCCCCAACACACCCTAAATACATGCGTGCATATATACATATATACATGCATGTAGTAGCTTTTTGAAGATCTGGGTGCAGTAATGTGTGCTGATCTTCCAGTTCAGGAGTGACAGAAATAAGAGTATTCCTAGGGTTTGCTGGTCTGCCATTCTAGCAGAATTTGTTGTTGTAGTTAGTTCCAGCTTCAGTGAAAAACACTGTCTCCATACTAAGGTAGAAAAGGCATAAGGAAGATTACTGCTGAAAATGTTCCCAGACTTCCACACATAGGTACCCATACATGTACAAAGCATGCATACAAAAACTAGAAACAGCAAATAGTAGCAGTATTTGGGAGGCATGTAGTGACCATCTTTCTCAAGATCTTGGGCATACAAAGTAAAAACAGAAGCATATGAAAAGAGATGATTAGGCAGCTCTTTTGTTAAAGTAATTTGATGTAAGTCAGATATTTCAGTCATGCCTAGAGTTGTTTTTACATTTTTATAATCATAGCTTTCCGATTTCATGAGTATGACAGGCAGGCTGTGCCAATGAATTAGGACATTGATCTCTACATATCCTATCTAGTAGAAAAGAAAAACCTGAATAATAAAAATAAAGTGAATCAGGTCTTGAGTGAGTCCTCTCTGCTCCCCCAAAGGCTACTGGCAAGTGTTTCTGTCATCATTAGGCGTTAGAAGTGACCTGTGAATGCAGGTGTCTCTTGCTTGCATGCTTGTAGAGGCACTGGGCAGAGTACAGATGGAAATGAAGAACTGCATCCTGTATCTTTGTGTTGTTCTTAGTTGCTGAATAGGTTAACTTAACCCTGCTGCCTTTCTTGAGACGTCCTGTATTTAGGTGCCCTTTGGGGGTTTGGCGTCCATTTCACAGCTGTTTTCCATAGGGTTGCCTTGTGCTTCCATGGTGTGGAGCATACCTGACTTTTCTTTTTTTTCTTTCTATACCTGGAAAAGCTGAAGTGTGAAAAGTGCACTCTTTTGTAGCAGCCTCTACTATGGACTTTCGTTGTCAGCACACATAGTTTTATATTCACCTTTTCAGCATTTGTATTGCACTTTTCTGTCCCTCTACCAAAACAGATCTGCCTCTGGACTGAGGTCACATCAGTAGCTGTCATGGTACAAGGCAAATTTTCTTCTCTTTCATCGATCACTGATTTAACTTAATTGATTTTTTTCTTTGACATATTTTTCATTTTTTTTCTGATTCATATGTCTCACTCAAATCTCTTTATTTTTCCAATTTGTTTTTGTCAATTTTTATGTTTCAACTACTAATTTTAAATATTGTCACAGAGTTCAGATTTTAGACAGTTATTCCATTTATACTCACTTTAAAGTCTGTTATTTGATTCCCTAACCCAAAAAAAAAAAAAAATTAAAAAGCTTTATGATTCAAGTCTCAGGTATGTTTGTTTATGTGTGTGAGGGTTGGTGCACATGTGTGCAGGCCTCAGGTCAGCCTCAGTGATGTTTTCAGGAGCCATTAACCTTGCTACTGAGACAGGAGTCTCATACATGTACGGACAGCTGGTTCTATTGAGTTGTGCATTGCATACATCAAGTTAACTTCATAGGAGTGACTGCGACTTTTAAGTACTGTTATGTCCCTAATGGAGATAGAGAATACAAGTAATGCTGCTAATAGACTTAGCTTTGTATCCCCTTTCAGTTTCGTCATTACAAAGGCTCACTGAGTCAAGTAAAACAAATACATTTACACGAGTGTAGTAATATACTACAAGTAGACAGGTAAGTCATTGAAGGGAGCCACCGCACCGTTCAATGACTTGTGTAAAAGATTATAAGCAACTTATCTCAGAAAACCTGAGATTAAGGCCAGTGAGATATAGTAGGTAAAGGTTCTCGCCGCCAAGCTTGAAGACCTCAGTTTCAAATCCCTGGGATTTACATGGTGGAAGGAGAGAATGGAATCTTGCAGTGTTTTCTCACTGCACGTTTATGTACCATGACATGAGCCCACACACTTACAATACTTAAAACTCATTAATTGGCTTGTAGATTCAAATATCCTCAAGCCATGATTTTACTCATCCAGGTTGTCCCTCTGATTGTGGTGTGTGTGTGTGTGTGTGTGTGTGTGTGTGTGTGTGTGTGTGTGTATTGTAAAAACTTGCTGACAGAGAAAGTGTAAGAAAGAGTAAGAAACTACAATAACAACTATTCCTTACCTACCTTAGCTGCTAGAAATAATCGGTGCTAAGTCTGTGTTAACATTCTGTGGTTTTTATGGGTCTTTCCAATGCAAATATATATAATTCATGTGCTTATATAGAATTGAGAAGAAGTGTTAGTTTACTTTAAGTACTTAATGTAAACTTTTCTGGTATGTACAGTAACATAAATTTGGTCATGGTAGAATAGCCTCACTGGATTTCCCATCTCTCTCTCTACCTATATCTTAAGAGAATCCTGATGAATTTTCCTGCGGTATTTTGTAGTCCTTAGTGTAGTGTTAAGACCATGGGCTCTGAGAGTGATGCATGCTTTGTAGTAAGATATTGGAAGACAGATGAGAAGGAACCCTTTGCCTTTTATAGAGAAGAGTTGATAACAACTAATGTGTTCTCATGTGCATCCTGTCAGTCTTTCTCCTGTTTGAATGGACATGGACTTTCATGTCATTTCTATACTTCTTGAACAAAGATTAGAATGTTTTCTGACCAACATTTTCTTTGCAATTCTTTTTTCTACTGTTTCTTATGTTTATTTTGGGAAAGGATTTGAGCAGTTTTACAAATCTATTCATTGCCGAATTGCTCTTTAAAAGATTGTGTCATCGGAAAGTATATTTATTAAGAATTTTGTTCTCTTTAAATTTTAGGATAGCTCACTATCTTGTTGAGCTCTTTTAAATGAAGTTCTTCTGCTTGGACACAAAGATGAGGACTAGATAACTTCTTAGGGTTCCTTCTAACCCCTAGGATGAAGATAGTAACTAGCATTACAGAGTGAGTTCATACATCACCCCACTAGATCTTACAGCACTGTGAGGTAGGGAGTTCAGGGCCTTTTACTCTCCTTTCAGAGATGGAGGAGAGCAGTGGACAGGCTGAATGCCAGAGTCACACTCCTGCTCCATCCTCTGATGAAATGATGTCTTACTGGCTAGGGGAACAGCGTTGAGTTGTGTAACTACAATACTCAACTGCTTTCCTCACCCCTGGGGGAATGAAGGCAGCTTGCTTGCTTGCTTGCTTGCTCTCTCTCTCTCTCTCTCTCTCTCTCTCTCTCTTTCTTTCTTTCTTTCTTTCTTTCTTTCTTTCTTTCTTTCTTTCTTTCTTCTGTTTGTCCTTTCTTATTTAGCCATCCATAAATTACCTGTATCATCGCCACACATCAGCATAATGTCTTTAATTACCATAGGTTTGGGCATGCACCTATAATTAGGAGCTTTTCAAGACATAGAACACTTTTGTACTACCTCAATAGACTTGAGATAATTGCATATTTCAGGTATAGTTACCCATGACATTCTCAAGGGGAAAGCAGATAACAGCAATAGTTGAGGTCAGATTAACAAGGATTATTGCTAATTCTCTCTGAGTAGTTACCTCACAGGGTAGATTTTGGTCAAATGGAATGGATGTGGGTGCTTACTGGTAAAGTACCGCATATATTAGCAATAGACTTAGATTTTTTATGACTATACATTATCACATTGAAACACTTTGATTTTTTCCATGTACTGCTTTTAAATTAATAACACACCCAAAATTTTTTAAAATAATTTTTGTTTTTGTTTCTTTCTAGTTGTTGGTCTTGACGATATTATGGATGAAGGAGTTGTTAAAGAAAGTGGTAATGATACCATTGATGAAGAAGAATTGATTTTACCTAACAGGAGTTTGAGGGACAGAGTAGAAGACAATTCAGTAAGATCACCAAGAAAATCACCTCGTTTAATGGCACAAGGTAATCCTTCCCAAGAGGTTAAGCCAGAAAATTAGGTGCATAAAACATGGGTGTTAGGTTGTCCAATGCTGAGCAGATTACCTATCCATCTATCCACCTATCTACCTGCCACTCAACTGATTGATCATTAGGGTCTCTGTAGCTCAGGCTGAATTTAGACTCCCTGTGAAGCTCAGGCTGGCTTTGAACTCCTGTCATGTTACCTCCAGTTTCTAAGTACTAAGACTACAGGAGTATTCTAGTCACATCTGGCTTGAAAGTATGTTTTGCAGTATAAGCATTTTTAAATTATTAATTTTTGAGATTCTAATGTTATTGCATTTTCTTTCTTCCCCTTCCACCATCCAAACTTCCATATATCTCTCCTTGAACTCTTTTTAAATTCATGGCATGTTTTTTTTTTAATTAATTGTTGTATACGAGTATGTGTTTTTAAATATACAAATACAGCTTCTGAGTCTGTATAATGTTACTTCTTTGTGTTTTCACAGCTGATCATTTGATACTGGATAACCAGTTAGTATGCTTTTCCTTGAAGAAGACCGTTTCTCTTTCTCAGCATTGCTCAGCTGTGCACAGTTGTTTGTGTAGGGTGAAGCTTTCTGGGTTTCCCTGTCCACATTAGCATGTCTGTTGCCGTCCTTGTTGAGCTCATGTTCAGGCACGATGACCAGACTTGATGGCTGTAGCCTTTGACATTACTAGGATTTGCAATCTTAGCGCAAACCCCCTCGTCCCTGCGTCTTCCTGTCTCTTTTCCACCTCTTCTGCACGGATTCTTGAGCTTGAGGTGCTCAGTTCTTTTGGAGATGTGTCTATTGGAACTAAGCTCTACACCTGCATTCTGATTTGTGCTCTTCTGTAGTGGCCTCTGTCTGTTACAAAGAGATGTTTCCTTGAGGGGTGAGGGCCACACTTGCCTGTGGATATATGGATACATATTTAGAATGCAGGTAAGAGCTGGTGTTAGTAAAGGGGTGGTTGTAGGTTCTATCTACTGCATGATTCATGACTTCACTGGCTGTTGGCTAGGTTTTCAGGACCAGGCATAGTTTCCTTCTTGACTGGACCTTAAGTCCAGTTAGAGAGCTGTTGGTTACTGCCAAGTTCTGTGTAGACTCCTCCACCCTTAGGGTTACTGTGCTATGTGGGTCTCCAGTGTGGTTCAGAGGTGTCACCGCTGGGTAGGACTTTTGGTTGTTTCTTCCCTCCTTTGGAAGCTTGAATGACGCTTTCTGGTGCCATGAAAGCCTGTCCCCAGGGAGGCTTTCAGGTCAGTTTCAGCTTGGGCATCTGGGCCCTCTGTCTGAAATGTATGGTGTCTATCTTCAGCAATAGGGAACCTGGTGGCAACCTAAGGTAACAATAGACTGTACTGTTTTGTGAATCTCTTGGACAACACTAACAACTGAAAAGAGAGCATCTCATGCTTAGTCTTGGGGTTTTTTGTTAGATTGTCTTTGGCTCTGGGAAGCATTATTATTAGCCCACATAAGAAAATTTTATTTAAACTATATATGCATATACATTTTTTCACAATTTCATAAACACACACACACACAACGTTGGTCATATCTCCCTCACTATTATTTTCCTTTAGTCGCTTCCACTCTTGCTGAAAATATTCCTTGTTCTCTCACCAAGTGAATATTTCTTCTACTTTAGTGTTTCTGCGTCCGTACCATCTTATACCGCTTGCTTGCATGGACATGGGTGAGAAAAAGTTACTTTAGCAAACAGAGATTACCATAGGAACTTAGAATACGACTTCATTTACTGACTTAGGAAGTTGTTTTCTCTGGGTTTTGGGGGCATTGATATAAGCTGGATGGAAGCTTTTGGAAACTTTTCCACTATTTTAAAAAAAGATTTTATGACATGGAATCTTGGTGTATTAAGGTTAGCTAGTATTCATTCAATTTGGTATCTGGGAACAATTGATCACTTCTAGAAATGTTTTTCCACACTATTGCTTTTCATTAGTCAACTCTTGCTTTCTGGAATTCAGGTCTGGCGAAAGATGCTGGCCTTTGGTTTTCTTTATTTTTCCTCATACTTTCCTATATTATCTTTTTTAATTAGTCTTTTGAAATTACTTCATTTTCCTCTGACCCTTTTGTCAAGTTTTGCGTTTCAAATGTTTCTTGGTTTTGTTTGGAGAATGACCCTGAAAATGGCAATGCATGTATTTTTATTAAAATTTATATAATAGCTTTTGTCTTTAAGTTACTAATACCTTTTATCTTTATTAGGATACTCAAAGTGTTTTTAAAAGGATTCATCTCCTTTTTGTTTTGAAAGAAAAAAATTAATATTTTGGTTTTTGTCTTTCATTTTAGAAAGCTTCCTCCCCTTTGTTTTATTTAGGAATTACAAAAACATCAAAGAGCTGAGTAAACATTAAATGTATAGACATTCTGTATACCATAGGATTAGTCACTGACTGCTGCCAGCAAGATGCACAGCATTGGAAGAACTTTCTTGGGCCAGTGAGGAGGGGTTTGTAGCCTGAAAGGGCAGAAGTCACTCTGTTGTCACACTTAGTTTATGGGTAGAACAGTTTCTGCTGTTGCAGTGACACTAAGGGGAGTCTCACTAAGACTGAAGTTGACATCCCTAAGAGGAGCCAGGGCCTTAGGACATGCAGGACAGAAGAGCAGTGAGTGCACAATGCCAGATTCATTTAATGCTGTGGGAAAACTCAACTGTACGAACTGAGTTTATGAACTGAGCATTACTTGTCTTTTGTGATATCTTAGCAGAGTTCAGGTTATTTCTGTGGTCTCATTAGCATATTTTGGTACTCTGTGAAGGAAGTTGATAGAATACCTGTTATCAGTATTATATAAATTGTGTTCCACAATTACCATTGTCATATTGTGGCATTCCTAGTCGAGGACCCCTTTTTATTCTTTAGAGATGGAAGGGTTGAGGCTCTCCACCTAGTGCTGCAACCATTTAATGCAGTTCCTTATGTTGTGCAGACCCTTCCCCCAACCATAAGATTACGTTTGTTGCTACTTCATAGCTGTACGTTTGCTACTGTTATACATCATAATATAAACATCTGTGGTTTCCAGTGGTCTTAGACGGCCTCCGTGAAACAGTTGTTTATTCCCAAAGGGCTACAACCAACAGGCTAAGAACCATTGCTTTAGGAGCTAAGCTCTAGGGGTTTAAGGCAAGGTGTTAATATGGTGGATTTGCCAGCGTAGTATTTGTCTCAAGTATACTACTTAATTGCTCCTTGCTTGAATCACAAAATGTATCATTGTTTCCTCTTGCTCTTCATTTTCTGTATATTCATACCTTTCAAAAAGATCCTTTATTGCAGCTAAGGGAACAAGGGTTGTTTTTATCATAATTTTCTTGGTATGTAACTTTAATTAATTTTTAAAAATTAGTTACTTGACACATGTACATGAGATTTTAAGGAATAAATAGGATAAAAAATATAGAAAAAATATTAAGGGTATTTTTCTTCTTTCTTTCTTTCTTTCTTTTTTTTTTTTTTTTTTGCCTACAGGAAGACATACTTCAGACTAAGGCAGTTTATATTTAGAAAAGTAAAGGTGGCTTTATTCTTTGCTTAATTACCTTCTTCCTACTTGAAAATCAGAATACCCTCAGACTTGGCTGACTACCACTCTATTTTTAGTAGCTACTTCAATGCTAGAAATTTTTATTGTTTATCAGTGGTTTCATTTTAAACATGTAAAGAGTTCAGAGCTTAAAAGTCACCTAAATACAGAAATAAAACTCTGGTAATTATTTTAAAAATAACAGAACCTATGATGAACACTCCATAAACCATTATGTAATGTTTTCTTGTTTATTTTGTCTTTATGTGTTGTATATACACATTTGTGTGTGTGCATGTGTGGTGCACATGTGCACACCAGGTGTGTGCATATGAATGCCAGAGGTCCATTTCAGTTGTCTTTCTTCATCACCTTCTATCTTGTTTTGAGTCAGTATTTCTCACTGAAACTGGAGCTCCTTGACTCAACTAGGCTGGTAGTCAGTCAGCTCCAGCGTCTCCTGTCTCGGCACCCTGCCCTACGTCCTACACTGGGCTTACAGACATGTGCTTCTATGTACATCCTGTATATGGGTGCCAGGGATCTAAACTCAGGTCCTCATGATGCAGAGCAGCAGTGTAGGGCCTGAACCACCTTCCCAGCCCATACTTTTGTAAAATTGTTGAGTATGTCACAGATATTCAAAGATTGTGGGGCCTGGGGGAACTAGAAAGAGTTCCAGAGTCTGGGATGCCTAGGTCATTGATTTTCCAGTACGGCACTGAAGAGTCCGAGTGCTGCTAGCTATACCAGGACCTGCTGCATCACCTGGATGAGAAGCATACACTTCAGTAGTCTCATCCTCTATGAGAAGTGGCAGGTTGGAGGACATATTCAGAGTAGTAGTGTAGTGGGATTTTATTTTGAATGAGTAACTTTGAAATAAATAGCGTGCATGTGAAGTTTATTTAGCAAGATAGTTATACCTTTATTCTTGTATTTTGAATTTTCACAAGTTGCTTTTGTATTTAGTGAAATTTTGAAGTTTTCTTTATAGTTCTTTTTACTGTGTTTCCTTTCTTGGGAAGATTTTTCAGGCTCAGGACAAAGGGACTCTACCTTAATTTAGTAGACTCTGTTAGGAAGACTGTTAAAAGGAGGAATATTCACACTGTTTTTTGTGTTTTCCTTAGACTTTTTTTTTTAAGTTACTGATTCAGTTGGTAGTCTGTGTGTGGTACTCTTGATGCAAACTTTAATTTCTTGAATAGAAATAGTATAGGGACTGGAGATGTGTATAGTACATCAGTTGTTCTAGAGAATAGCCTGTAAATCTCAGCATGTGAGTAGTAGAGGTGAGAGAATCATTTTCAAGGTCTCCTTGAAGTTTCGGGGTCTAGCCTAGGCTATATGAGATTTGTTTCACTTCTTACAACAGCCTTCAGTGTAAAAGGAAAATACATTAGAGTGGGAGTTGGAGGTTTGTAGAGGTTATATCTTGAAACAATAGATCTTGTTTATGATACATGGTTTTGTTTGCATGTAAGACTTTTGGCATTTGTACTTGTTTTTATATAATTAGAAGTATTTGGTATTTAGAATGTATTATAATATTTCTTTAACATAGTTGTTAGTGGTAATAAATCTCATTTTGGTTACATTGATTTCCATCTCTTACAGAAATGATACTTGTTGAAAATAATTTCTTAAAAATTAGATGAGTTTGAAATTTTATATTTCTGTTTCATCTGACAGAATTCAAGAGACTAATAAATGTAAATTAATATGTTAGGCTAGGTATAGTATATATTACATATGTGTATATATTGTATATATTAGTGTATGTGTGATCATCAAGAGTAGCTCTCAAAAAATTTTTATTGGTATGATCAGGTAAATTTCAGAGATCAGAATAAGGAAGTGGTATATTTTAAACTACTGAAATAAAAGCACACAGTAAATAGCTAAGTTATTTTTATTTTATTTTTCCCCCTATGATAGAACAAGTAAGAAGTTTGCGACAAAGCACTATTGCCAAGCGTTCAAATGCGGCACCTCTAAGCACAAAAAAGCCATCTGGGAAGACATTATCTACCTCTAAAGTAGGGGTGAAACCACCAGAAAGATGTCAGGGTAAAGAAGAAGTTTATGCGTCACTGAAATCTGAACACCCTAAGGAGAGTAGAAGGAGTGGCCGGCATGCCGAACACATGGATGTGGCTCCAGAAGTCTCAGTGTCTTCAGTTGATTCTGTAGTGTCATCTTGTGTTGGAATGAAGGAAGAAGCTGAGTTC
The DNA here is from genome assembly GCA_030674055.1 of Rhabdomys pumilio. NCBI lineage: Eukaryota > Metazoa > Chordata > Mammalia > Rodentia > Muridae > Rhabdomys > Rhabdomys pumilio. The sequence continues at coordinate 34,867,662 of JANHMN010000017.1, forward strand.
AATCCCAAGCATGTATGTAATAACCAGGGTGAAGTGAACGTGCCATCTCCTGAGTTGGAGTGTCCACTTCTTTCAGAGACTAGTGCTAGTGTGGAAGAGAAGAACACTGACGCTCTGATGGAATGTAAAGCTAAGACTAACAGTAGCCCATTATTTAAGTTTCCAGTTAAAGAAGATGAGCAGAGTGATCTTGTTTCGGGTGAACTGGATGACACCATTGAAGGAGGGAATGCAGGGGACAAACCTGAGCAAGAAGCAGAGGAGGTAAAGTTCCCCTGCGAAGGTGACCGGGCGGCCGAGGAACCTGAGTCGTGCAATGTGTCTGGTGACTCTGCTTGTACCAATAAAAATAAGACAGAAAAGAATGAAGGGGCGGATTGCCATTTGGAATTGAAGAATACTGTGGATATTGTTGATAAAGCCGAGAACTCTCCTCAGAGAGATCAGTTGGAGACACCTGGTCATGGTGAAGACACAGAGTGTAGTGATGCTCGGTTACCGAGCACCGAGTGCACTAGGTCAGATCTGGAGGGCGTTGACACTTGCGCTTCTGAACCAAAAACTAGTCCTTCAGAGAATACTGTTTGTGATGTTGCTGACCAAGACCCAAAGCAATTGAATATTACTCAAAGTACTAAAATGGAGACAGCAAATCTTCAGGTTGATAGAAGCGGGTTAGAGCTCAAAAACACAAAATCCAAACACATAAAATCTGTAACTCATTCTAAACAAAGCATGACCACAGAGACTCCAAGAAAAACTGTGACAGCAAAGCATGAAGTAGGTCATAGCAAAACTAAATCTAATGTCAAGATTGTGAAGCGGAATGCTGATGACCCAGAACCCCAGCCTGATTGTCAGAGGCCAGTCAAAGTGAGAAAAAAACAAGTTGATAAGGATTTGAAGAGCCAGACTTGTAACTCTGGAGTTAAATCTGTGAAAAGCCAAACTCATTCTGTATTGAAAAAAATACCCCAGGATCAAAACACAATGCACATTTCCAAACCTTTAACTCCTTCTCTTAGTGATAAGCTTCATGGTCACCCTGGCTTCTCTAAGGAGCCTCATCATCCTGTACAAACTGGACACGTAATGCATTCCAGTCAGAAACAGAGCCATAGGCTTCAGCAGCAGGCAGCAGTGGTGAAGGGCGGTAGCCAAGTGAAGGAAGAGCATGAACATCCAGGCAGTGAGCATCCTAAGGAAGAGGATAAACTGAAGCCCAAAAAACCCGATAGGAACCTCCAGCCTCGCCAGAGGAGGAGCAGCAGAAGTTTTTCTCTGGATGAGCCGCCGTTGTTCATCCCTGACAACATAGCTACTGTAAAAAAAGAAGGCTCAGATCAGACCACCTCAGTTGAAAGCAAATATATGTGGACTCCCAGCAAACAATGTGGGTTTTGCAAAAAACCACATGGCAACAGGTGTGTGTGTGTATGTGTGTGTGTGTGTTTGTGCATATCTGTATGGGTGTATACATTGGGAAAGTTGTAGGATGAGGCTTGAGATCTGTGTGAGAACTTTCTAATATGAAAACATTTTCGTACGCAGAGACTTCCAGAAACCCCTTACCAATCCTGGATAAATGATAGAAACCTGGAACCATTGAATTTACAGCTAGATCATTGTAGAATATCTTAAAAGACTTAGTCTGACCAATCTGGTATGCATGGACATGTTTTATCATTGTAACCAGTTAGAATTTGATGTAGTCATTGCATCTGATAAAAAGCAAACCCCTTTTGCTAACCAGAATTGTTATGCTGCCCTCAGGACTGGAAGCTATATGTCATTTTATTTGACTGCAGAACTAGTAATAAAGTGTAAAGCTTTTAATGGAATGGTTATTTTTCTTTTGAAGCTGTTATTTTTTTAAATGATGCACTTGAAACACCAACCGTTACCATTTTAAAACCAACATATTTGATCTTGGAACTAAGCTCCCTAGCAAAAGCAACTGTTAGATTACCTAGCTGAATTTTGTATGTATTATGGAGTAGACTGAAAATATTGTATTTGTTTTGTAACCTTTAGTAGTTCCAAGAATTTCTGAGTTCTGATCTTGGAAATTTTAGAGGCTACATTACCACTACTTTTACGATAGGGTTATTTTGGACTCCATTTTTAGTAGCTTATCTGATGCCCCCATCTTTGGAGTATTTCCTTATGCCTTCTTTTGAGAAGAGACAAAGATGAAGTGACCCCTGCTGCTGCAGACATTGCTGATCAAGTACTCGTGTTGCTCTTGTCAGTGATTATACACTAAAAAGAATAAAGACAGACAGTAAAGTTACATGCCAGGTTCCTCTCCCAGCTCTCTCAGATTATGTAAAAGTAAAATTAAATTTAGAGAGAGGCAGTCAGTAAACAGCATGGTATATATCACTTTAATTGGGAGTAAGAGGGAAGTTTGGGGATTGTTAAAGTGTGTGTCATAGAGGTTGGTACGTTTTTTGTTTGTTTTGGGACAGACTGTAGCAGAGCCTGTTTGAAAGGTCAGTATGTATTTTGTGCTGTCCTTGATCTTGGGGTCCTCTTGGCTCCGCCTTTATACTGCTGAAATCTTTACTCTTGATATCCAATTTTAATGTCAGGAATTAACTCTACAAAAAAGTATATCCCTGCTTTTAAACTTTGTAGCATGTTTGAATATAGTGCTGCCTTTATCCCAGCTACATACTTTTTCATGGTTTGTACATTATGATATGTTGACATATTTCAAAGGGAGCTTAAGGATTAACTCCCACTGTGCTTTTACTAAAAGCCAGCCATCTGTCTCATTTAGTGTCTTTAAAAAACTTCACGACACTGACATGGTTACAGTCAAGGACTGGGAGCCTCAACAATCACTTTACCATAGAGTTTGAACCTATGTTCAGTATGTTACTATTAGCTCTTTAATAATAACTTTTGTCCTAATGGTGTGGTCTTCAGGAGTTGCCTAAGCTGTATAGTGGTGACAGTCACTTCCTAGCTTCAGCAGCTACTCAAAGTGAAGATTACATAAGTAATAGTAATGATTATGTAAGGAAAAGACTACATAAAGATTTCATATTCTCTTTAATCCCTTTCTCCTCCCTCTCTCCCTCCCTCCCTTCCTCCCTCCCTCTCCTTTCTGAGGCTGCTATATAAAGTATGAACTTCCTTTGCTTCAGTCTGGAGTATGGCTTAGCATGATAGCAGTGGAGACTGTGTGGGGACTGGGTGTTGACCCTGTGTAATTGATCTGGGTGATATATATTGGAAAGAATTAGCTTCTCAATTGGCTCTTTAGACACCTTTTGTACTTTTTTTCAGTCTGTGGATAAAGAAGCTAAGCCATTGGTTGGGTTTTATATATATAATCTTCAGCTCTGCTTTGTTAACATTGCCTTTCCATTCACTAAATACCTAAAGCATACTTTCCGCACAATTTGTAATTTTTTTTTTTAAATTTTAATCTACATGCCTAAATACATTAGAAATACTGTTAGAAAAATTTGGAAATTTATTATCTGATCTTATATACTGGTCATATTGTAAGCTATTTGTAAATAGCACTTGTGACAGAATTAATTAGTATTTTACACAAATTACAATTGGAAATAGTTTTTTTGTATATATGTCCAGTTGGATATTATGTTTTGTATTATGGATCTTCACGACATCTTCACGACAATCTCACATCCTATATTATTTTCTTCGATTTATTTTCCTGATTTAGGCATATCAAAATTATTCAGTATACTTTTAAAATGAAGCCCTTGTTTACTTTTACATGTGATTTTTGAACCTTTTGCCAGAAGGCATTTTGAGTGGAAATTTTCTTAGTCACTTTGTGTTATGTACCTTTCACTTCTCTTCCTCCTTTGTCTGGAAGATGTTTGTGTCTTTAATTCCTAATGCATTTTCTTAACCCTAATTGTAGGTTGGACAAAATTTCAAGAACTAGCAGCAAAAAGTCACTTTAGTGACATTAAGTCACAGTGTTATATTCAGAAAAGAAAACTTAATTCTAAGGACATATTTCTAGAATGAAGGATTCTGGCTTTCTCATTTTAAGTTTTATAGACTATTTTTCTTTAAAGATTAGGTTGACTATTAAGATGACTTTCCATTAATATGGAATAAAAGATGATTTTGTGTTTATATGGACTAGAGTCTTACATGATGTGTGAGATGTGTGACAGGATGTCTGGGGCTGTCACTTAAATTGCCTACAGAACTGTAGGGAATTTAATATTGTAATACTTTCCACGTTAATTTGTGACCTGTATCTTTTAAGAGCAAATTTTCTTAGAATTAACACTATAGTTTACTTTAACAACTGAGGCTTTTAAGAATTTTTTCTTGCTCTTACCAAAATATTAAGATTAGAAATACAAGTTGCTTTCTGTTGTTTTGCAGTAGACCTACCTTTTGTTTTTACTGTCATTTTATATGTGAGCATAGTAAAAAAAAGCCACGAGTCGTGCTCCATTTTCCCACTTAACTAGTATGTACTGATTTGCTTGAGTTAACTTACTCAGCAACAGTAAACTCTCATATTTTCCATAAAGAAATTTCTCCTTTTATTAGTTGCGCATTCAAGGACAGGACAAGCAGTGGAGTACTAGTTATTGGCGTCCTACTGCTGCAAATCCTGTGCTGTGCTTTCTAAGTATACTCCTAGTCTTCATGTCTTTAAAGCAGTACAGCCTGAGGAGATAAGGAGGGGCCTTCCTTTGTCCATTTCAACTCCTCTTCTCTGGCTTCAGCAATATTCTTTTAGTTCATGGTTTTTAGAAGTACCTTAGTAAAAATTGATGTAAACAGTTACAAGTAATTGACTATATTAAAGTAGTAGTCAGTTACAAGTAATTGACTTTATTAAAGGGAATCTACTTTACCTGGGACACTGGGGTGTTTGCTACTATTTTTTTGTTTGTTTTGTAGAAAGTTTTATCTAAACACATTGTTTTTAAAAACCAAACCTAGAGTACTAAGATGACATCTTTAGGTGGCAGAGATTTGTTTTTCAAAGCATGTCAACAATTGAATGTAACCATTTCCAAAGTAAACTTGAAATGAATATGATGAAATAATTTCTTGATAAATTTTATGACCATAGATCGATCAGTGCAGTGGCCTGGTTACATTAAATGGAAGTTTGAAAATGCTTTTACAACTGTTACATAATCTCTCACACTTAAGACTGAAACCATTGCAAACTTGGTTTGAAGTCAATGTGCTGTGGTTGTAAAAGGGAAGACACTGCTCATTTTCCTTCTGAATATCAAAGCTGTTTATACTAGGCAGTTGGTTTCAGGCAATTACTATATATGCACTTTGCAGGGAGCGAGGAAAGAACATTAAAGTATTAAACATGAAAGAATTCTTGAAGATCCCTACCCTGTGAAACAACTGTGTCATTGGGACATCACAAAAATCATCAAACATTTCAAGGAGAAACTTTCTTACAAATAAGTGTTATATTATTTAAATGTTCTCATGGCTTATGAATAAAATCTACTTGCCTTATTTTTCAAACCAAGTGTATCATAGGGAAGGTGAAGACTGATGATGTCGGCTGCACGCAGACCACTGAGGATATAAAGAAGGGCCAATTGTAGCTTGTTTCCTAAGTCTCAGCGTAGTAGTTGGGCAGACAGAAAGGCACACAGGATGAAGAGCTGCTGTAGAGGAGGGATGGGCTTGGCACCCCTTTAAAAACACCTCCTAAATGTAGCACCAATTTTGATAACTTTGATACTTTTGATATAAAATTGGCACCTCAGTTGTATTTAGAGCACTTACTTTGATACTTTTGGTAGTTTTGACATAAAATTAGGACCTCGGGTATATTTAGAGTTGGGCTGTGTCACCCAGGCTATTTACTTTAAACATCCCATCTGTTAGACAACACATTTTTAAAGGAGCAGGGCATGTTTGGTGGTGCCATTATTAACAAAATCGGTCACAAAGTGCTCAGATTAGGAAAGGCTATCCCTAAATCTTTGAGATACCAAGAATTGCCAGAGGAAGAATGAAAAGTTTGTGTATGTGGGGGGTAGGGCATGAGATCTGAGTACTCCAGTGAGCTGATAGCATTGCTAATCGTGTATGAGTTGCCATTTTATTTCTAAGTAGTTGCAAACAATTCCTTTAGGTGAACTACTGCTTGGCTTCTCATTCATGAGGTAATGCAATAAAGGAAAATTTCAGGAAATGAGAATCAAAACCTAAATGTGAGTGCATTCATGTTAAGGTGGAGTGGTGTTTATTGAGCAAATGAGTTGGTTTCCCGAAACACATTATCTAAGGAAGGCCATACCCAAAAGTAAACAAGAATCCTTCAGCTGAATCAACATGATATGTATTGGATCAGAATTACTCAGGTTACATACTGGCTACTAGGAGTGAGAGACTTTTACTTATATTTTTCTTTCTCTTTTTAAACATTTTTTTAATCTAATCCCCCAATTTTCTGTGTCATCTCACCTCTTAAATTGAATAGATTGTGATTGAGATCTCACACCTGACTAGGTCTTTTTATGTGCTTTGTTCTATGGTAGTTTTGTACAGTGGGATGCCAGGTTTCATGATTGTCTTGTGTCCTCTTTTTTAATCGCCACCAGTATCTTCTGTCATTCCTGTTAGAGAGGAGAGTTGTTTGATTTAAAAGTTACATTATCATGGAATACTTGGGAACTGGCTCCATTTTGAACTATTGCATCTATGGAAAATATGAAGAGTATCTGAACATTAAATATTTTCACTTGGTAACTAAGTTTTTAAAAGAGATCCTCTTTTCCCCTTTCTCCCCCTTTTCAGGTTTATGGTCGGCTGTGGGAGATGTGATGACTGGTTTCATGGAGACTGTGTTGGATTAAGCCTTTCTCAAGCACAGCAGATGGGAGAGGAAGACAAAGAATATGTTTGCGTAAGATGCTGTGCTGAAGAAGATAAAAAGACGGACGTAGTAGACACAGAGACTTTGGAAGCCCAGGCTCCCATCGAAGCCCACAGTGAAGATAAAAGGATGGAGTGTGGAAAGCTGATGTCATCAAAGCACGGTGTCACTGAGGATAAGCACAGACACTCAGATGACCCTGGCAAGCACAGGGTCAAAATTTTAAAACGGGTAAGCTTTCCAGACAGTATGTGTGTTATTTCAGGAGCTTTGTGTGGACCTAAAAGATTCAGAAATTTCTCCTCAGGTCTATTACAGTGTAGAGTCTTACTTTAGTATAAGAATGAGTTGAATTTAAGACTTGAGGGGGCCATTTTTGTTGAAAAGTGGGGACTTTGGCATATTTTTTTTTTTTTGGTGCTGCCGCAGTGCTGTAGATGTATTTGAATCTTTGTTGTACACTGTCTATGTGGCTATGTGACCTAAGTATAAATTATGCTTACTAAGTACTTTTTTAATCTAAACATCTACTAGATGTTTAATAATTTTGTATTTTTTTTAACAATTAAAAAGAATAATTGTAGACTTTGATCTCATTTACTTAGAAGTTGTTCCTCCCTCTTTTCCTGTTGAACCATGGACTTCTCGAAGTTTATTTTCCCTGATCTGGCATTTTATTCTATTTTATTTTTTCTATAATTTATCTAACATTATTTTATGTGCCTTGGTGTGAAGGTATCAGATTTTTTGAGTTAGAGTTACAGATAGTTGTGAGCTGCCACAACTGGGAATTGTGGGTGCTGGGAATTGAACCTGGGTCCCTTTGAAGAACAGACAGTTCTCTTAACCACTGAGCCATCTCTCTAGCCCCTCTGATCTGACACATTAAATCATCGTCTAAAAGTATTTTCTAAACACAATTTAAAATATTTTGTGCTTAAAGAAAATAGAAAAGAATGTATTATTCTATCCAATTAAGTTTTCTTTCATTAGCAGTGATTTTTCTCATCCTTGATTTGTAGTAGAACTCTAAAGAGGAAATAACACAAAGTCAATAAATATATAAGATTAAGTAAGCATATCGTCTAAAAAGCAAAGCAAGCAGATTTACAGGTTGGAGGCAGAATAGAAGCCTTTGGTCCAGCCATTCTGACCTGGTAAACTACTCATAGCTGGGAGAGAAGCAGTAGCCGGACTTCTGTCTTAGAGGGTGGCGAGGGAACACAGCTCTGTTAGAATGGCCTTGTGCTTCCATTGAGTCTCATAAGCTCCTGTGCATAGCCAGACTTCTTCCTGTGGCAGGGAAAATGAGCCTGGGAAGATCCTGAGCATCTTCTGATGGCCTCTTCATCTTCTCCATTGTTTGCTGAGTCAGTTCTTCACTCCTTTTGTGACTAGTCTTGTTTGAACTCCATTTTGACAAACCTTTGTGACGTTGAACATTTATCTGTTAAGATGTTTAGAGATTTTCTTGGTTAATATCAAGTTAATTGTTGATATTGCTAAGTGCTATTTTATCATTTTATAGTATGTTCTCTGAAAACTAATGTCTTTCATTAACTGTTGGTCGTTACATTTTGTATATAGTTTTTTGTCTATTTGGAAATATATTGTCTTTTGGCTGAACTGTGTCTTTCTTACCTAAAAAGATGTTATAAAACGTTAACATTGTTAGTGTTTTCAGAAATCCTATAAGCTGTTCTGTTTATAGATTCATGCTGCATGCCATCATTGCTTGGTTTTCTTTTTGAATGCCCCTACCCCTTTTATGATGTTTTTAATTTTTTGAGACAGAGAACTTACTCTCTAGGCCAGGCTGGCCTTAAAGTCAGAGATTCACCTGCCTCTGCCTCCCAAGTGCTGGGATTAAGCACATGCTCCACCACACCTGGCTGACGGTGAACTCTTGAGTCTTTGGGTTAATCTGGTGGTCATTTATTCTGTCTGCTTTTCACGTAGGACTTTGTATCATTAGATTTCCATGTTGCAATATTTATTGCACTCCCATGTGTGGTAGGAATAATATTACTAGACCTGTAACAGTAAAACATGTTTCTGGGGATGGAGAGATTGCTGAGCAGTTAAAAGCACTGGTTGCTCTTTCAGAAGACCCATGTGAAAGTCCTAGTGTTTGCAGCATAGCTTACAGTTATCTAGGGGTCTGACAGTTACTCAGGCATCCACAGGCACGAGGCATGTGTGTGGTGCACATACATACATACATACATACATACAAACAAACAAACAAACAGACAAACAAACAAACAAACAAAACAAAAATAAGTCTTAACACCCCCCATTTCTACTCTTAATATTAAGTCTAGTTAGAAAACTAAAAAAAAAAATGAAAAATGAGAGCATTCTTACTTTAAAGAAAATAATAATGTTTCTATGTTTATCTTGATCTTGGTCTGTATATAGTTATTCTCCCTGTGTTTTTAGATTAGTGTGACGTGACTGATTTCTCTCTGAGAAGTAGCAGGTACATTGATGGTAACCATGGGAGTTAAAATTGCCCGTTGACATCTTGGGAACGTAACTGATACTGTGCTGAAGTTAATGAGGCTTGTTTGCTTTTTTAGGAGTACATAGGCAAATTCAGATGCTCAGTTATCCGCAGCTCCTTCCTCCTTCAGATTACAGCCAACTAAAGGCCTTTCCAGCCTGATTTGTCTTGTTTTCCTCTTGTATTGACTATTATGTATTTTATACAAAGTAGATGCTTAACAGTAGAATCTTGTGGTTTTTAATGATGGTAATTTATTTCTGTATATATACATATATATTTAAAGATTTATTTATTTATTTTTATATATGTTAGTGCATTGTCACTCTCTTCAGACACACCAGAAGAGGGCATCAGATCCCATTACAGATGGTTGTGAGCCATCATGAGGTTGCTGGGAATGAAACTCTAGACTTCTGAAAGAGCAGTCAGTGCTCTTAACCACTGAGCCATCTCTCTAGCTCCTGTTTTGTTTTTGTTTTTTTTTTTTTAAATATCTTACAGAAGTTTGAATGTTTGGATTGAAAGTGTTTAGTTTCTTACAGGTTGAAATGTTAATTAGGTTTAATTTTTTACTTACATGTTATTGAGGTTTGTCTTAAATAATGAGAAGTTTTTATTTTAATGAAACAAATTATATTTTTCAGGAATCTGGTGAGGGAAAAACTTCCTCTGATAGCAGAGATAATGAAGTTAAAAAATGGCAGCTAGCCCCTCTTCGCAAGTTGGGCCAACCACTTTTACCTCGAAGATCATCAGAAGAAAAAAGTGAAAAAATAGCGAAAGATTCTGCAGCTCTCGCCTGTGCAGGCGAGAAAGCAGCGAGATCAGGTAGGAGGACTGTTGGAGAATAGTACTGTGTGTGGACTTTCATAGAAAGTTGGTGTGTTTTGGACATTTTTTGAAAAAATGAACATTTTAATGACAGTTAAATTATTTACCCATGTTTGTAATAAAAATAAAACTGTTCTAAGCATAGGGGACATTAGATAAGTAGTTAGTGAAGTTAGAAGACCTTGACCCTGAGTTCCTGGCTCTTAAATATTAGTGAAAGAAGACAGACAAATACACCAACAAGTGAGGAAATGCTGTCAGAGGCTTTGAGAAAAGTGTGGGAATCCACTACAGAGCCATGGGGGTGGGGGTGGGAGTGGGGGAGTGAGGGTGGGTGGAGGGGTGGGGGTGGGTGGTAGAGAGCCAGGGAGACTGATGTAGATGAAAGGAGGGAGGGAACAGAACATGGATGGAGAGACAAGATCAGGAGCACTGCAGTGAATGAAGGTTTTCAGGCAGAAACAGGTGTGGTATTTCAGGAGGAAGAGAATCACTGTGGAGTAAATGGAATCGAGTGTACAGTGGGCAGCATGGTGCAAGAGTGCCAGTAGACCAGTACTAGAGGGCAGGTTCAAGGACAACATGGAGGACGACGTAGTGTGTTCCTAATAATGTGAAATCTTTGGAATTTGTGAGAAGGAGTAATAGATGACCTGGTGGGTTTGGTTGGAGTAGAGGCCCATAAGGGAAGTGGGATGATTGTGTAGAATCTTACTTTCTTTTCATAAGAAGGAACAAGATTTGAAAAGGAATATTTAAAAAAAAAATTACAGCTTTGGTCATTAGAACTTTGAAATTTTTCTAGACATTTGGGTAGAAATATTTGAGTAAACTGTTGACTGCTTATGGAGTTCATGACTTTGGGACCGTGGTATGAACTTGGGACTCACCAGTTCATAGCTATTATATAAAATCAAATATATAGATAAAAAACAGCTATAGAAAGTTTTATAACAGATAGACAGAAAGAGACAGATCTCTTATACCTTGTTTAACAGAGTAAGTGCTAAACATGCAAGAGAGTGGGAATAGTGTACTATCTAGTTAGATTTTTATAACAAATGAGGTTATGAGGATAGTAAAAAAGATAGATTTAAGGATTGTTAGAATAATAGGTATGTGCAAATTTAAACCACAGTGGGACATCAGCTTACTCTTTAGAATGGCTTCTGTGAGAAGCACTGAAGACAAGTGGTACTACCTGAGTGTCTGTTGGCTGATGTGGTGTTTAAAACGGTGATTTTATAGAAGCTGAGGGTAGATGGGCGATTACATTAGCCAGTGGGTACCAAGGGTTGGAGAGAATTGGATAAGGAAATCTCATAAAATGGACTAAGTTACAAGCAAGAAGTTCTATTATCACATAGCAAAGTGACTGCAGATAATAATGTATGTTTTAAAAATTATATATATATATGTATATATAAATATAAATATATATACATATATATATATACACTACTTATAGAAGTGATAAATGTTGAGATAAATTTAAGCTGATTTCTTTTTTTTTTTTTTTTTTTTGGTTTTTGGTTTTTTTTTTGGTTTTTGGTTTTTGGTTGTTTTTGGTTGTTTTTGGTTTTTGGTTTTTTGAGACAGGGTTTCTGTGTGTAGTCCTGGCTATCCTGGACTCACTCTGTAGACCAGGCTGGCCTCGAACTCAGAAATCCAAATCTGCCTGTCTCTGCCTCCCAAGTGCTGGGATCAAAGGCTGCGCCACCACTTCCCGGCTTAAGCTGATTTATGCATTACATGGTGTTTATCTGTATCGCAACAATACGCTCCACTAATAAGGCCAGTTTTATATATCAAATTCATTTTTAAAGGTTTACTTTTATTATTTCTAATGATGTATATGTGTGCATGTCAGTGTGTGGGTGTGTGTGTATAAGTATAGGTATCTCTGATAGGTAGAGGTGTCAGATTCCTCCACAGCCAGAGTTACAGTGGCCATGAGTAGCCTGACATAGGTTCTGCGAACCAGACTCTTGTCCTCTAGAATAGCAGTTGTTAACCTGTGAGCTATCCTTCAGTCTACCTGGAATGATTGTTTTGAGTGCCAATTGATCAAGCCTGCTCAGTCAATCAACAGGGTCTTGAGGGAGGGAGGGAGGGAGGGAGGGAGGATTGAAAAGAAAAAGACAATTAGCAGCACTATAACTCCAGCCAGTGCTGAGGCTTATTTTCTTCCAGTCAGCTTTTATATCATTGTAGGTACATACAAAGAATATGGTCAGTCCTAAGGCATAAACAAAACAGACAAGAACAAAGCATAAGCAAAGATCCCATGATTACTGTATTGAGTCTTAACAAGACCCATCAAGATACAAAGAACACATTCCTCAGCTCTGTTCATTTTGAGCCTACTTCCTGGTCCTAGCCCAATGTCAGATTTTTCTCAAATTTCTAGGAGCCCCAAACACTCTCCACAGCCAGTAAGTAGAATAAAATATTATTGAGCTAAGAAGATTCTAGAAGAAATATGCTGATGTTAAAAAGAAAAAGCAATGGAATGGGTTAGCATTCATCTCATGTCACACACAAACCATAAAAAGCTCAGTCAGCTCTGCATCTCATTAATAAGGTCATTAAATTATTAGTTTATGTAGTAAGTTTGAGTCAGACTTCCTGAGTAGCTTTAAAAATGCAAAACTACATGGAAAATAAGTGAGTGTGTACACGTTTTGGGTCTAGAGCCACTCTTGATTATAGGAGACTTTAGGTGGCTCTTTAGCATCAGGAGTTTTCACATAATGACTCTAGGCTGGCGTTGTTCCTAAATAGTGCTTTGTCTGCATGGATTTAAACTTACATCATGTATTATACAGAAAGTGTCTTTTAAAACAGCTTAATGAGTTTAGATACTTTTTAAAATTAGGTACTCATGAGAAGCAAGAGACAAAAAAGAGGAAAGTTGAAAAGGGTGGACCTAACGTGCACCCGCCTGCTGCAACTTCCAAGCCTTCTGCAGATCAAATCAGACAGAGCGTCCGGCATTCTCTCAAAGATATTCTTATGAAAAGGTAACATGCTGTTATCACCGGTGGTCGAATGGTGTGGGCTTTTCATGTGCTTGAAAATAATTGAATTGTTTTCATTTTAAGACTTACAGACTCAAACTTGAAGATTCCAGAGGAAAAGGCAGCAAAGGTTGCCACAAAAATTGAAAAAGAACTTTTCTCCTTTTTTCGGGACACAGATGCCAAATATAAGAATAAATATAGAAGCTTGATGTTTAATCTAAAAGATCCTAAAAACAATGTAAGTAACTTGTTTTGTCTGAGTTTTCTTAAACTTCTTTAATTTTGTAAGTGTGCGCATGTGTATGTGAGTATTTCTCTCTAGAGTGTGTGCAGAGTGACACGTAGGTCATCAAACTGGACAGCAAGCGTCTTACCCACTGAGCTATTGCACTCCTGTAACGGCTACGCTTGCCATGGTCGGAACTGGGATCTGAGACTTCAATGAGTTTAATAAAATAGCACTTCAGGTTCCTGATTAGAGTGAGAGGATCAGTTTGCCTCTTGATTTAGACTCCAAAAATATGTCCTACAAGAGGCCTCCAGGAACAGCTGTAGATGTCACATTGTGAGACTGTGGAACTTCCCAGGGTAGCTCACACAGCGTTCTATGTGTGATTGGTTTCCTGTGGTGCTAGGGATTAAACTCAGGGCTTCATGTCACGAAGTTTTCTCCCCAGAGCTGAGCTCCTTCACTAAGAGCAGCATTTCTTACTGGCAGGGAAGGGAATGTAGCTGGGAATGTTTGATTCTTCTGCCTCCACCTCTTGAGAGCTAGGATTACAGGCCTGAGCCACATGTTTGATCAACAGTTTTGAGGACTCAAACCCAGAGCTGCATGCATGCCGAGCAAGCGCTTTACCAGTTGAGTGCATGTGCAGCCCAGAACATAACATTGTAATAAGCTCTTGTGCTACTGACTTAGAAAGCCTATACATCAGTGAGTAGTGCTGTGAGTCCCTTGAACCACGTGTCTGGATTTATGTGTTCTTTCTTGTCTTCACTATCTCTTGCATACATAACTCAGTTAAATGAATAAAAAGTTTACTCTTCAGTATTCTTCAAAACCTTTGTTAAGCCTAAACAATTTTTATTTAAACCTATAAGTAGAGCTATGCTCACTCAAAAAGTCACATTTCGTTGTAACTGAAAACAAAGATCCCTGCCCGACAGCACATGCTTTGCATCAGAGCTATCTCGGGAGTCTGCGACAGAAAGATCACCTGAGCTGTGGATTCTCAGACAGCCTGAGCAGCACAGTGACACTTTGTCCTTTCCAGAGAAGTATTTTAAAATATTTTTACTAAATTAAATAGAACTTTATTTTAAAATATATTTTAGTTGTGGATTAAACATTATTGCTCCCATAAGTATATCTTGGGATTTGAGACTTAGTAAAAATCCAAAAGGTATGGGTGTGTGTGTGTGTGTGTGTGTGTGTGTGTGTTAACACATAGAAAGTTCTACACTGCATACACTAAGCAAAAATTATGCAGTGAACACTTTTAAAGTTCCAGATATAAATATGACTATTTTGTGTGTTATATTTCTGTAGGTACATTGAGAAATTTTGCTAAAGATGGCTTTAGATTATAGAATTAAGTTTGCATATTAATATTTGCTTCAATATAGTCATCTCTCAAAACTCAGGCATTTCAACAGCAGATCAAAAATACTGGGGAACAATTGCACATTTACTAAAGATGTATAGGTTTGTTTTTCTAGTTGTGCCTCTGTATGTGATATATGTAACAAGTGTGTACACAGTTCTTAACATGTTAAATATATATAAAAACTATAGCCATGTGACAATGTTGATACAGTAAGAAAAGGCCATCAATAGGTGATTTTTGCCATTGTACACACATCAGAGTGTATTTACATAGATAAAGGTAGCTCAGCCCCTTATCTACCACTAAGTAGTAAATTTTTAATGTGTATCAATATTTGCATGGACTGTTGTTGACTGGAATGTTATGTCACATGCAGCTGTATATGGAATTCGGTCTATAGGTTATATGCTAATAGGACATAGTTCTTATAGTTTGATAAGTATCCTATCGAAGATTTAGAATTTGGGAGGAGTTCAGAGTTCATGAGACCAATTCCCCTAATAGAGGAAGTATAATGGATTGAAGTATTTTCAAATCTACTAGCTGTTGAAGAAAAATCTACATTGCATGCACTTATCATGGACCAAGAACTTGTTAAACTATATAATCTGGAAACATTCCCCAGTAATCAGATGAAGATTGCTTTTCCCTGCAGTTAGTTCTTTGCCGTGGTTTCCACTAGAAGTTAAAATCTTAAGAAAACAAAGAAACAGAGATGTCACTACATTGGTTAAAAGCTCTTTTATTCAGTGCCTTTTTATAAGTGGTGTGGTTATTATAATTTGTCCTCGAGCAGACTTAAGACAGTTTTTGGACAGGTATATGATGGTTTCATTGCACTTGCTTATTCATGTTGACTTTGACATGGATTTTCTTTCTTAGAGGAGGGCTAGGTGGGTGGACAGAAGCTTAACAAAAATGCCACTATGTAGCTGTCCTTAAATTCCATTCTCCTGCCTCAGTCTCAAGCTTGAGTGCTGCGATTACAGGTGTGGCCACCACACTGGCATCAAATTGAATTTAATATAGGATGTGTTTTATGTTTTACTCTTCTAGAATATAAAGTTGTTAGATTAATATACATTATTACATATTCAAAAGTCAGGCTTCAAAGTAGCTTCAGAGTCAAAGTTTATTTATTAGAAGTTCACATATTACAGCTCTCTTTTGTTTCTAAATGTTTGTGTCTTCTTTTCTCATTTTAAAATCCTGTAGATATTATTTAAGAAAGTACTAAAAGGAGAAGTAACCCCTGATCATCTTATAAGAATGAGTCCAGAGGAACTAGCCTCCAAAGAGTTAGCTGCGTGGAGACGAAGGGAGAACAGACACGTAAGGACATCTGTAATTTTGTGTTCTGCTTGGCTATCAAAGATCAGTCAATACAGAGTGCAAGTAAAGCAGGCTTTCTCTTCCTTTAATGCCTGGTCTCTACCTCACCCTTGCTCTTCTTTCCTCTCGTCTCCTCTCGTCTCCTCTCTTCTCCCTCTTCTCCTTCCCCATCTCCTCTCCTCCCTTCCGGTCCCCTTCTTTCTGGCTGGGCCATGTGATTTTCTTTCCTCAACATTATAAGTTGCTGAGACTACTGGCATGTGCCACTTCAATTTTTTTTTTTTTTGATTCAGTTATTTTTACTTTTGTGTATGAGTTTTTTTTTCTGTATGTATGTATTTCATGTGCATGTAGTGTCAATAGAAGGCATATGTCTTAGGGTTTCTCTTGCTGTGCTGAAACCCCAGGACCAAAGCAACGTAGGAAGGAAAGAGTTTCTTGGGTGTATATATCCTGAGTCACAATCCATTGAGGGAAGTTAAGACAGGAACTCATCTGACAGGGCAGGAACCTCAAATCAGGAGCCAGTACAGAGTCCATGGAAGAGTGTTGCTTACTGACTTGCTCCTTTTGGCTTGCTCAGCCCTGGAACATCAGCCCAGGGTTGTTCCCACTTTGTATCCCTAACAGTGAGCCAGGCCCTCTCTCATCGATCACTAAAAAAATCCCCTGGCAGCTTGTCTGCTAACAGCCTGATTTTGTAGAAGCATTTTCTCAATTAGGGTCCCCTCCTCTCAGGTGACTGTAGCATGTGTCAAATTGATATATAACTAGTCAGCACAGCTTCGGATCCCAGAAAACTAGAGTTACAAACAGTCGAGAACCTCCGTGTAGTGCAGGTCCTGGGAAGTCAGCACATGTCTTCTAGAAGAACACGTACCCTTAACTTCTGGACTGTTCCAGCCTCAGCTTCCTAAATTCTTTATTTTATTGCCTGTCTTCATCTCTGCAGGGTTTTTTGTTTTGTTTTGTTTTTTATTATTCTACTAATCACCAGATTATAGAATTACTGTATGATTTGTTACTTGCAAATCAGAACAGTTGGAATATAAGCGTTAACCAACCCATGCACTCTGTAACCTTTTTGAATGCATTATGAACATTAACATTTTAATGAATCAAATTGTTCAATTCTAAAACTTTGCAAAACTTGAGAATCTTGCTATCAACTTTCATGGGCTGAATTTCTAAGAAAGTCAGGCTTTTTAAAAACTAATTTTTTGAGAAGATGACCTGACTTGTCATGTGTAATATGCATAGAAATATTGTTATGTTTATGTGGTGCTGCCTCAGGTCAGACTGGAGTGTTGTCATTTGTAGACCACACGAAATTTTTAAAATAAAAATTTCTCAAAGTCACGGGTGCCAAAATTTTGCAGTTGGGATTTATACTTGCAATATCTTTAAAGCCAATCTTAAAAAGATTAACTAAAAAGTTTGCTCATTGATTGATTGATTCATTCATTCACTCACTCATCCATTCATTTATTCATTTATTCATTCATTCATTCATTCATTCATTCGAGGAGTGATCTCCCTGTGTAGCCCAGGCTGTAGTCCCCTTGCTCCAACACTCCCTGAGTGCTAGCTAAACACCTGCTTGCACCACCATGCCTAGCAAGATTGAGGGAACTCATGATTTGAGCTTTTGATAATCAGATAAAGCCACTGCCCATTTTAGGAAATGGTGATTATGTATGGTTTGCATTGCCCTGTGTTATTTACATGATTCTCTTGTCCATGGTGCTTGTTTGAGTCTTAGACATTATTAACCTTCCTTGGCCTGTGCCTGAGGTGGTCTGAAGGTCGTGAGACCTCCATGCAGTGTATCGCACTTTTTTATTTGCTTTGATTTCATAAAACTCTGCCTCTTCTTTATTTTGAAAATACTGTTGGAATATCATCTTTCCTATTACATCCCAAAACTTCAGTTGCCTACCTAAGCTTTAAAATTGGCTGCATTTGCTTTGGAGACCATGTTTTTCTTTTCTTTGTGTGATTAAAAAGCCTTTACCCACTGAATATTAGTTCTATTTTACTTTTTAAATGGATTTTTTACAAGTAACAAACGAGATGAATGAACAAATTTTTACAGTCCTTACTGTTCTTTGCTCTAGTTTGTACATGCACATGTGTGCATGTGTATGCACGCATGTACTTACGCACGCTCTGCCCCGCTCTGTCTCATACTCTTGTTACACTTGCTAACTTTCATATGTTGTTGCTATGTTTCTTTCTTTCTGTTAATTACCAGTGTTAACTAAACCGGTCCAGGAGACAGGAAAAGAGTTTGTTTGCTTGTTTGTTTTATAATCATTGAATAAAGCTGATATTGGAGGATATACTAGAGCATCAGACGAGGAATATGGGTCAAGTTCATTCTTGGTTCCTTGCAAGCTGATTTCAAGAATAAATCCTGTTTCCCCACTCGAAGCGTTGCCTCTCGGTTGCCTCCTTGCAGAGTGTTAACATGAGTCTCATGGCTGAAGATAAGAGTTGAATTTGTAAGAACTGGCTACGCTTCTCAGGTGCTGGTATTTTATATCAGAGAAAAACTGAACGTTAACTTTAATTCGTTAGGTAAGTCCTCATAAATTAAGGTACATGCTTTAAATGTTTCCTTAAAATATTTTCTGTTAGACTATAGAGATGATCGAGAAGGAACAGAGAGAAGTGGAAAGACGACCAATCACGAAAATAACTCACAAAGGTGAGATAGAAATCGAGAGTGACGCCCCGATGAAAGAGCAGGAAGCTGCCATGGAGATCCAGGTAGGAGCAGATGTGTCATGTGTGCTCTGCAGCTCTAGATATGAGCGTGGACAAAAGCTTTCCTTGTGCTCTTAAAGTAGAACATTAACATCTAGTCGTGTGCTTTAAAGGAGCCTGTGTCACTGGGTTCTTCTTAGGAGCTTCTCTCTTCTCAGAGTGCAGATTGTCTGCATTATAGGTGCCTGTTAAAAACTTGTTAAAATCCTGAGGGTATTTGATACAGTAATTCCTTGGTGCTTTGTAAATAATGTAATTTGAGAACTGTTGCAACTTTTTTAAAATTATATTAAGATGTGTTTTCTCTTGCATAATAGAAAAATGAGAAATAAGTAGATCAGGGCGGAGACAATCTACTTCAGGGTTCCTTGTTTTCAAATACCAGTGGAAAAAATGACTTGAAGTTTCATTAAAAGCTTTGAAAAATGAGTTGTTTTGAGTTTTTACTCTAAGTAACAAATGCTAAGTAGTATTTTTTTTAAGAAAGTAAAAACAGCTTTTTGAATGCAGTGCTTGACTTTGACAAATTAACAACTTGATTTTTAAAATTGCTGCCAAAATGTATCGGTTAAAACTCATTTTTATTTTCACTTATGTTAGGAACCTTCAACCAATAAGTCATTGGAGAAGCCAGAAACATCTGAGAAACAAAAAGAAGAGGCTGACTCCACATCTAAAGACACCACCAGTCAACACAGACAGCATCTCTTTGACCTGAACTGCAAAATATGCATAGGTTGGGAGTTTTGCTCGCTCTAGTGTTGTGCTCACTGTTTAAGGGGTATTTTAGCACTCATGTTTGTAGTCAGGGAAGGTTTGATTCTCCGGTTGGGTGCTGCAGCTCCAACCCATTCTGTTGTATGAGAGTGGATCCAGTTTATAAACAACAGACACAGCTGTTCTTTACCATGTCCACAGGAATGCAAACAGAACAGCAGGCATCTGTTAAGAAGACTATTAGACTTGCCCATTTTCAGAGTGTTGGAGGTTTTGTTTGTTTTCTCTTTTGATATTATAGTTCCAAATTAGTGTCATTTTCTATTTTACACTGTTCAGGTTTATTGACATGCGCTGCACATCTATGGTTAGGAGTATGTAGAAGACAGATTTCTTTTTACTGCTTGGAGCTTATCCACATTTTCAGGAAAAAATCATCAGGGAGTCAGATACATTTTGGTTCTTACAATGTTTTTTAGTTTAGTTTATTCCCTCCTCCTTCCCCCTTCCCTCCTACCCCTCCCCCCTCCCCCTTTCTTTCTTTCTTTCTTTCTTTCTTTCTTTCTTTCTTTCTTTCTTTCTTTCTTTCTTTCTTTCTTTCGAGAAGGGGTTTCCTTGTATAATAGCTCTAGCTGTCCTAGAACTCACTTTGTAGACCAGGCCAGCCTCAGACTCAGAGAGGTCTGCTGGCCTCTGTCTCCCCAGTCCTGGGGTTAAAGGCTTTCCCCACACCATTCCTCATTAGTGTGTTAACATTCTTTTCTTAATTTTTTGCTTTCATAACAGAGGGCAAGCACTAGCGACTTTTCATTTGCTTGTGTTTTCTGTTTAAACATCGGTGATGATTATAAAATAGTTAATTAATAAATAGTTATAAAAAGTCAGTCCAGGTAGAACCCTTCACAGTGTGAAAAAAACACATTTCAGTTAGCTTAGGTCTCTGGGACAGAGGGGTGTCATTGGTAAATTCTTTGGTTCTTAGAATAGATGTAACAACTATTCAAGGAAATATTTATTCAGTAATTAAGCCAAAGAAATTATATTACTTCTGAAAGTAAAAATGCATGAAAATGTAAGCATTGCAGGTAACAATTTTATTTTGTTTTTTTCCTGGCTGCAGGTCGCATGGCACCACCTGTAGATGATCTTTCTCCAAAAAATGTGAAAGTTGTTGTAGGAGGAGCCCGTAAACATTCCGACAATGAAGCAGAAAGTATAGCAGATGCATTGTCCTCAACTACAAATATTCTGGCCTCTGATTTCTTTGAGGAGGAGAAACAAGAATCTCCCAAATCAACATTCTCTCCCACTCCACGGTAGCTTTCTCTGTCATAATTCTATAATAAACATTGCTTAATTACTTACAGATGTGCAAACATAGAGAGAAGTGACATTTCTAGGGACTTTTGAGAAAGTAATTATGTGTACCCCAGGCCAATTGAGATAAAATAGAACAGGACTTTGGAGGTTAATTTATTTTGAATGGATTTGAGAGTATGAAGTAATGACTTTCAGACTCTTGTATTATGGGCTGAAAAGAAGATGCAGCGTTTAAGAGCACTGGCTACTCTTGCAGAGGACCTGGTTTCTGTTCCAGCACCCTCAAGGCAGATAATAATTGTCTGTAGCTCCAGTTACAATGACTGGATATCTCCCTCTGGCTTCTGTGGACATGTACATGGTACACAGGCAAACACAGTCAAAAGTCCATATACATGAAATATATGCAAGTCAATCTATATAAACAAATCAGAAACAAATAAAAATACCCTGATCTCAGGAAGTAGGGATGTAACCTTTGTTCTGTGCGTGCACATCTTTGGACCTTAGTCTACCTCAAGCCAGTTTAGAAGGGTCTCTTTGTAAAGCATAACTGTAAAGCTTATGATTGTAAATTTATAATTGAAAGTGCAAACTTTATTGAGTTCATTTGAATTGAGTGAACAATTAAAATAGCTTTTAAACTGTTTTAAAATTAAAATTTTTAAATTAAATTTAAAATTTAAAAATTAAGATAAAATAAAATAGCTTTTATTTTTATAACATTTATCAATACTTATTTTTATTGTCTTTTTTTTGACATAAAGCACTTTTAATGATTGTAGAAAGTAGACTCATTCTTGGATATTTTATTACATTTGTGTGTATACATGCTACAGTACTTATGTAGAGGTTTGAGGACAGCTTTGTGGAGTTGATTTTCTTTCTATCTTTATGTGGGCTCCAGGGATTGAACTCAGGCCCTCAGGAATAGGAGCAAGTATCTTTACCACTGGGCCATCTGGTGGCATGGTTGCTAACTTTAGTATCCATTTCTAGTCCAGAGATGCCTGGAACTGTGGAAGTTGAATCAACCTTCCTGGCTCGATTGAACTTCATCTGGAAAGGTTTTATCAATATGCCGTCTGTGGCAAAGTTTGTTACCAAAGCCTACCCTGTGTCTGGATCCCCTGACTACTTGACAGAGGTACTGTGAACTTTTCTGCCTTTCCTTGCTTGAGTCTGCATGTGTTTCTGAAAACAACAGTCAAGTCAGGGAGGCGTGCTGTTAATAATAATTTAAAAAAAAATTGTTTAACCCCTTTATTACATAAAATGCTGGCAAATTTATGGCAAAGTTAGCTTATAAAAAAAAAAGTAATTGTTAAAGAAACAGAAATCCTACACTGTTCATGTTTCAGGACCATTGCTCCTGCCTGTGTCTGTCACTGTTCAGGCTGTCACAGTGTCAGTCCCCAAGAGCACTGGCCAGTCACTGCAGTGATTCCTGGGGTCAGTTAAATAGAAAATAAACAGCAGGAGCATAATGCTTGGTTAGTGACCAAGTGTGACGTTTAAACATCAAAAGAGATAAAGCCAGTGTACATGCACTGTATACATTATTTTTGTGGATTTGATTCATTGGTTTTCTCGTTTATTCTAAGGCAAAAGTTGTTGAAATAATTCCTTTTAAATTTCAAAAAGCCTAAATCCCTATACTGGTAAGGTGAGTTTTCCTTTGATTAGGCTGAAATTTTCCTGTCTCACCTCGTCCTCTCTCCTTGTGATCTTTGTGTGTAGCCTGGGTGCACGGTGTGTACGCAGCAAGCCTTCTGTCACTGAGCCGCAGCCATGGTCCTGCACATTCCCGTTGTCCTGAGTTCTACACAGTGCTGCTGTTTCGCAGTTTACTTGGACACTAATGTTTGAGGAATGTGAATATTGTTAGAGGAAAATTAATGGGCCACTAATGGTCTTTTGGGGGTAAAAAAACAACCCTTTAGAATTTTTTATCTTTTATTTTTTCTTTAGATCATTTTGAAGCTAATTCTTTTATATGGATAATTAGGTCTTGGTCTCACAGACCCTTTTAAATTTGAATAAAGATATTTTTCTTAGTGCCATAGTTTCAGTGTAGTTAGTTTCCTGAATGCCATCCCTGACTTTTATTTTACTTTTATTACAGCTAATTTTAAAATATTGAAAGCAACTAATGAGTTAAATAAATTTAATTTGACTTTTCATGCCTTTCCTTGGTCTTCATAGGGAAAAAATATACTGAATAGAGTTTTAAATTTTCTGGATATATATATATATATATATATATATATATATATATATATATATATATATATTGTTACAGAGTTAGTTTTCTCTTGCAAAAATATATTTTGTAATTAAATTGCATAAAATCTGAACTTAGCTATTAATAATAATTAAGGATTCCTTCAAAAAAAAAAAGCTTAAAAAATGCACACACTATTATTACACAGGTGACAGAGGCAGGAGGATCTCATACAAGTTCAAGGATAGCGAGGTCTATATAGTGAGTTCTAGGACAGCTAGAGCTACATTTTGCAACCCTGTTTCAAAAAAAAAACAAAACAAAGAAGTAATGCTGTCCACTGCCAGAGACCACTGTTGAGGAGCAGAGAGCCCACCTCTGAGTCTCTGAACGTGTTGCTCTTCCTGAATTGTGGGTGTGGTGCTGGCCATGGGGTCCTTGTGCTTGTCTATCCTGCCTTGGCATGACCTTGGATTTTGATTAGTGTTGAGGCTGCCTATGTTTGTGTGTCCTTAATAACTATGATTCCAGTATTACTTATTTGAAGTTGGCGTTTAAGATAGGCTCAGTTGCTATCTCTCTACTGGGTTTTATTTTCTGATGCAGTTTGTTTATTCTTTATATGTTCTGGGGATTCATTGAACCCTGAGTCTTACCTGTGCTAAGCACGTGTTCTATTACTGTGTTCTCAGCTCTGTTTACTTGGTTTTATTTTTACTCAAAGTATTCTTAAAGCTAACTATGTATGAGACATGATATTGTAGTGGAGATATTGTATATTTGATAACTTTTTCTTTTATCCATAGGACTTACCAGATAGCATTCAAGTAGGTGGCAGGATATCGCCTCAGACAGTTTGGGATTATGTGGAAAAAATAAAAGCATCAGGCACCAAGGTGAGTAAACTCAACAATGCCAGTATCTGAAATGTTCATAGAGTCAAACTACTGAAATTCTCACACAAGGATCCAGTGTCTTTTATTTGGAGGGAGCTAATACAAATTGGAAATTTGTATAATGTGTATAATGTATGTGGGAGGGGAGAGCCAGCTCAGTTGTTAAAGTGGCTGTTACACAGGTGTGCTCCCTAGTACACACGTAACGGTTTAGGATATGGAGGTGTACGTTTGGAATCTCAGCCCTGGGGAGACAGAGATGTGGACCAAGCAGGCTAGTTAGAGCTCAGGTCCCAGAGACTGTTTCTGAACAGCTAGAAATGGTGCTTTGGTTGACCTCTGGGGTCTGTGTATGAATACACAAACTGAAGGAAAGCCATCTGTTCAAGGCAGTGCAACCTTCCCTTGAGTCTTTGCTTTCTGGTATGTGTTCTCAGTAGATTCTGTTAACACTGTGGAAGGAACTGTGTTAGAGCAAGCATGAGGTTTACCTGTGTCAGACAGCGCACAGCCAAGCCCTGTATGGCTGTGTACACTATACTAACAGTCCAGGGCTGCAGACCTTGCAGAGACTTAGGGCTCTGGTCTTGTAGGATCACTTGGGCTCCAGGCTGCTGCTTGCTACTTTACTATCTCCAGTAGTGCGATCTTTCATCAGGCGAAGTGCTCATAGGTCCCTTAACAACAGCAGATGGGAACCAGTGAGGGTTGCTTACCAGGTTGTTTTTAAGGGCAAATCTCAGAAATTGCAGTTGTCTCTGCTTGAGCTGGAGTTGTTGAACATGGAGTCACAGAGCTGTGTGCAGTTGAAAAGAAAGCAGGCAGAGGGGGCCAAGATACAGAGAGAGATTAGTTATTAGAGATCTGTTAGTAACAGAGAGAGATTATAAACTGACATGTGACCTCTGCCTCCGGCCCAGCAATGCTTCTCTTTCAGCCATGGTCTCTGTTTATTTGCTGTAGTTTCTTAAACTCATAGAGAATAATATTTCACGGAATAACTTAAATCCTTTTTTTTTGTTTTTTTTTTTTTTTTTTTTTTTTTTTTGTAGAAATTTCTTGTTTTCTTTAGAGGGCTCAAAAAGGAGAGTCTTAACTGAGAAGGATCTTTTTTCCCAGTATGAACTGTTGAATTGATAGAGTGTCAGCAGTTCACTGATGCACTTAAAAGGCCATTGAGCTCGGGAGGTAGGGACAGGCAGACCTCTTGAGACCAGCCTAGATCACATGGTGAAAAGAAAGCTAGTACAGTAGTTGCTATTACTTCTCTCTCTCGCTCCCCACACCCCTCTCTGTGTATATATATATATTACTGTCCAGTACTTTATAGCATACCTTCAGCTTGAAATGATTTAAACACATTGTAGTTAGTTAGCTTTAGATATATTAGTAATGTGATATTACTAATACATTTTGAATATCCCTTATTCAAACTGCTTGTGATCAGAAATGTTTCAGATTTTGAGCTTTTTTGAATTTTGGAATGTTAGCATACACATAAGATGATACCTTGAGACTGGGGATTCAATTATAATTATGAAATGAGTTATGGATTACGTAAACCTTATAAACATAGACAAACGGTAATTTTATATAAAATTTTTGAGGTACCTTTGTTTAGATTGCATCCTATCACCTGTAGACTGGAATGGAATTTTCTAAATGTTGGCCTCCAAGTTTCAGAGTTGAGAGCATTTATCTTTAATAACCTGTATACAGTTCTAGGAGGCGGAGCCATAGCTTAGCTCACTAGTATTTTTCTTCTTGGTTAAGTTTAGACTTTGTTGTGAAGCGGGCCTTTTCCATCTTGACTGAGTACCTTTAAGAAAAAAAAAGTCCATTAATAAAGGAATACCAAATTGTGATTCTCTTTTTATTTGAAAGAAAGCCAAGAACCTCAGAGATAGAGAACAAAATTTTTGACTCAGCCAATCTTAAAAACTTAGGATCTGTTATGTGTTTGTTTTTAGAGTCTTATCAAAATCAAAACTCAAAATTAGATGAGTACTAATTAATAAACTGTTTAAAAAGATCAGGCTCTATTTTAGGTTACTGTTTAAGCAACTGTCTGTTATTCTCTTGGGTAGGAGATCTGTGTGGTCCGCTTCACGCCGGTGACTGAAGAAGACCAGATCTCTTACACTTTGCTCTTCGCCTACTTCAGTAGCAGAAAGCGCTACGGTGTGGCTGCTAACAACATGAGGCAGGTTAAAGACATGTACCTTATTCCCTTGGGCGCTGCAGATAAGATTCCACACCCTCTTGTGCCTTTTGATGGACCTGGTAGGTATATGTTTTAGTAATAAAATGAGCTTGAAATAAATTGGGAGGGGTAGGTTCAAAGTAGAGGAAATGGTTGCTTTCTGTCTTAGATCCAGACTGTTAGACATGACATGACCGGGCTGGCCACCATTCAGTGCTTGTGATGAAGTGCTTGTAAATCTCTGAAATAATTGAAAACGACCACTAGTTTATGGCTGTTATGTTATTTTTCTCCAGGACTCGAACTGCACAGACCTAATCTGTTGCTGGGCTTGATTATTCGTCAGAAGCTGAAGCGACAGCACAGTGGTAGTGCAGGTCCCAGTCACACAGCCGAGGCTCCTGAGAGCGCCCCCATAGCCTTGCCCCCCGACAAGAAAAGTAAAATGGAGTCATCCACAGAAGAAGCAGCAGAGGAAGAGAGTGACTTCTTCAATTCCTTTACAACTGTATTACACAAGCAGAGAAACAAGCCCCCGCAGACTCTTCAGGAAGACATGCCAACAGCAGCTGAACCTCTAATGGAAGTCACCAAGCAGGAGCCTCCAAAACCCTTAAGGTTCCTTCCTGGGGTCCTAATTGGCTGGGACAATCAACCTTCTACTCTGGAACTAGCAAATAAACCTCTTCCTGTGGATGACATACTCCAGAGCCTTTTGGGCACCACTGGTCAAGTATATGAGCAGACTCAACCAGTTGTAGAACAAAGCACTCTTAAAGAAATTCCTTTTATAAGTGATCAAGCTAACCCAAAAGTAGAGAAAATAGATAAGGTGGAGGTGACTGAAGGTGAAACCAAGGAGATAAAAGTTAAAGCAGAAAATATTTCAGAGTCTACAGGTAAAACCTCAGGAGTAGAAGAAACTTCATTGGTAGGTTCCTCTTCCATTTCTCCAGGGCCTCTGGCAAGTCTCAGTCTGAGAGGGAAACCACCAGATGTTTCTACAGAAGCATTCTTGACAAACTTATCAATTCCCTCAAAACAGGAGGAAACTGTGGAAAACAAAGAGAGAATATTAAAAAGACCGCTGCTCCAAGATCAAGAGAATAGTTTGCAAGATAATAGGACTTCTACTAACTCTCCCTGCAGGCCTAGCACCGGAAAGGGAAGCACGGACGGTAATGGGAGCTGCAGTGACAGTCTTGTTGCTAACACCAGAGCCCCGCAGTTCATCAACCTGAAAAGGGACCCTAGGCAAGCAGCAGGACGAAATCAGCAGACAGCTTCAGAAAGCAAGGATGCAGAGAGCTGCAGAAATGGAGAAAAGTATGCTGTGTCTGGTCCTCCACCCAACAGAGAGCCCTTCGCAGAGTCTGCCAGTGGAGAGGGAAAGCTGCCTTCTCTAGAGAAGACCTCTTGTGTAGAGCAGCATGATGACTCAGAGGCTGCACCAAACTCATCCTCACTAGAAAACTTAAATTCTTCACAAGCAGAACAAGCCAATCCTTCACAAGAGGATACTTTAACACAAAATATTGAAACTGTCCATCCGTTTAGAAGAGGACCAGCTACAACATCGTCTCATTTTGAAGGTGGAAATTCTTGCCAATCAGAATTTCCTTCTAAAAGCATCAACTTTACTTCCAGGAGTAGCAGCCCCCGAGGGAATACAAACTTTTCACCTATGAGGCCACAGCAGCCCAACCTCCAGCACCTCAAGTCTAGTCCTCCTGGGTTCCCATTTCCAGGACCCCAAAACTTTCCTCCCCAAAGTGTGTTTGGATTTCCACCACATTTGCCACCTCCGTTACTCCCCCCTCCAGGCTTTGGCTTTCCTCAAAATCCCCCTATGGTTCCTTGGCCACCTGTTCATGTCCCCGGCCAACCACAACGCATGATGGGGCCCCTTTCACAAACATCAAGGTACATGGGCCCACAAAATTTTTATCAGGTAAAAGATATTCGGAGACCAGAAAGGCGCCATAGTGACCCATGGGGTAGGCAAGACCACCAACAACCAGATAGACCATTTAATAGGGGTAAGGGGGACCGGCAGCGATTCTACAGCGATTCACACCACTTGAAAAGAGATCGTCACGACAAGGAATGGGAGCAAGACTCTGAAAGACACAGACACAGAGACAGAAGCCAAGAAAGGGACAGAGACAGGAAAAGCAAAGAGGAAGCACACAAAGATAAGGAAAGGCCACGGCTGTCACACAGCGATCGAGCACCAGATGGGAAAGTGAGCAGAGATAATAAGAGTGCAGACAAGAAACCTGACAAGCCTAAAGGTGAAGACCATGAGAAGGAGAAAGAGAGAGAGAAGAACAAGCACAGAGAAGGGGAGAAGGACAGAGAGCGGTACCACAAAGACAGGGACCACACTGACAGAGCGAAAAGCAAAAGGTGAAACTCAGAGGCTGCTTCGGCATCACGTTTAAAACTGTTCCATGTGTGTCTTTATAAGATTGCCTGGTAGGACTGTGCCATCTTAACCCTCTGTTAAGTTGTTGTTGGTTGGCAGAGCAGCGAACTGTGCTGGTGCAGAGTCCTGTACAGCAGTGCCCACCACCCCTCCTTCACACCGCTGTCCTACCTACAGGAATTTCATATTTTTAAAGTTTTACAATACTGTATATTCAAAGATTTGTTTAATTAACATGCAATAAAGGCTTAGAAATTTTAGTTTTATTCCTTAATTGGTAAATATGGTTAACTATGAAATATATTTCCTGCCTCTAGTGAATGTCCTTTCTATAATGACTAATTTGAAAGTAATCTGTGCTCTGTACATTTGTTTTCAATTGCACTGTTTTTAAAGAAAATGTAGAGGAGCAGCAAAAAAGCCAAGTGACTTCCTGATTAGACCATACTAACTCTGTAGGGGCAGTCTGTGACTGAATCAAGAGCCCGGGAGTCGGCTGCTGCTTTCCTCTGTGCTTGCGAAGGCGTTTCTTACCATGTACTGCAGTTTGTGGTAGGCCATATCCCTTTCCTTTCTGGCTCTTCAGAAACTTGAATACTTAAGCTTGTACATGATCTTGTGTTTTGCTATCCTTTTTACTGTAAAATGTAAATATTTTAAGGGATATTTTGATTCTAAATATGATAAAAGAATTTCTCACCTACTTTGTGTGTGTGATTTGAAATTCAGTAGTAAAAGAGATTCTTCGAAGTTTCTTTTCCATGAGACATTATTCTTTTACTCAGCCAAGAATATGTAGACACACTGTCAGACAATGCCTAAGCGAGGAATGGTGGTTCTTACATCTTAGATGATTCACCTCTAAAGAACTGTAGAAGTCTTTAGAACTGCCAGCAGGAGCTTTGCAGCTACCCACTTAGTTGCTATTATGTTTCTGAAAACTTACATATGCTTAAACTTTGTTATACAGACTCTGTAATCATTGTAAAACTGCAGAGCTTTTAAGTAAAATGTATTTTGGGGTTTTTTTTTTGTTGTTTTTTTGTTTGTTTTGTTTTGTAAAATGATTTGTTTGTAGGGCAACTGTAAAATTGAGTATGCTGGTTTGACTTGAAATAGAAAATAATGAGACTGCTGTTCTTTCAGATCTAAACTTACCCACTCCCCGAAATGCTTCCTGCGCTGCTGTCTAAGACCTAAAGCATTAGCTGCCAGGTGATGCTCACACTGAGACCCAGGCAGGAGCGACCAGTGTTCTTAGATACTTGTACCCATGAAGAAGAATTCCAGTAACTCCACAAAATTAAGAAAATTGTTTCTAAAAGAGGATTACCAGGTTTTTGAAACCAAATTAACCTTGCTAGAGAAAATAGCAGTCAAACATTTTGTCTGAATTGCAAGGATTACAATATTTTTTTTTCCATCTTTGCTTCTGAAATTTATCATCATCATGAAAATTCTAAAATGAAGGGTTTCCGTTTAAATAAAGTATTTTTAACGTTTGGTCTACTTTTATTTTGGAAGTTAACTTGTTAGGGAAAAGAAAGCCCTCACACAAGAGCAATCCTAAGGCTAATCTAATCATTGTTTCCATGACTGTGAAGAAATGAGCTTCTTACCCACCTGTGTCAGTTAATCTCCTCTTACTGATTTATGTGGTTTGTGAGTTGACCTAACACCTGACTTGGGTTCTAAAGTACAAGTAAAAGTTAATGGGCTGTTGAATGAAAACAGAGTAACAGCCCCTGAGTGCCAAGCATGGTGCTGAGCATTCATGTGAACTTTGACCAGTCTAGCTAGGTGAGTGGTTGACTTAGAGCTTATGGAATCGAGACTTGGGAAGTTGCCCAAGCTTAGACTGCTGGAGTCAGAGTCAGAGTCCAGTTAAGCTCTGCCTTCCTCCATGGTCCCATGTGGTGCTCTGAGAATTAAGATCAAGGGAAGAAAAAAATTTCTAACCCTCTTCATTCCATCAGTGTTGCTGAACCCCTTCTCAGCAAGCTAATGTAGACAGTAGGAATGGGAAGCCAGCTGTATGCCCACACCTCTGTTTGTACAGATTGGCTAATGCAGGTTAGTTGGAACTCTCCAGTGCTCAGGTTTGTTGCTGCTGTGATGAGTCCTTGGCAGTTCACTATAGTTCTGCAGATGGAAATGTGATCGACATCTAGCAGGGAGGTGGCCATTGGGTGTACACCTTTTGGGGAGTCTAGATGTATTAGGGTTATTATTTCCTAGAGGAATAGAGTTTATGGCGCATGATTTATTAGAATGGCTTATAGGCTGGTCCAGCTAACTCAACAATGGCCATCTAACAATGGAAGGTCCAAGAATCCAGTAATTGTTTAGTTCACAAGACTCGATATCTCAGCTGGTCTTCAGTAGACGTCAGAATTGACAGAGAAATGGGGTTTGATGCTAATGAAGAAGTTGAGTGGCCAATGAGAGTAAGCAGGCCTAAAGGGAGCTGTAAAATGGCTGCCATCCAAAGGTGCGGCACCTCAAAAGATCCTGCTTCCCCCCAAAGTTCGTCTTACCCTTCATTTAATCCAAACACCCCTCACAGGTGAATCCATCCACTTGGGTGCCTTCCTGTCTGGAAGTCAGCTGAATGAGTGTCATCTGTGACCTCATTTCTCTGCTATGCAACCTGACATTCACAAGTATCACAAGGATTAAGATGTAGGTAGACATCTTTGAGGTTGGGCTTATACATGGTAAAGTAGTTGAATTGTTAGCCTTCTGGAAATACAGAATGAGATCGTTGTAAATGCCAACAGTATAGAAGAAAATGGATGTTGAGTTCCTATGTTTTGTTTTTGCTCTGCTTTCAAAGTGTACTCACATAGGACCTTTTAGATCACATGGTGGTGAAAGCAGAAATGTTCAGTTTGTTATGTGAAGTGTAAAACGTTTTAAAGTGAAAGTGCTCCCTCCAAGCCCTGAATCTCTAGGAAGCATGAAGTTCTTAGGTACCTGCTCTGAATGATCTTGGAGTTAATTACTGAGTATCGTGGGCAGGTCCCAAGCTGGAAGAGCTTACCCCATGGTGAGAGGCAGTGACATTTGAGTGTGACACTGCAGCTGGAGGGAGCATGTTGAGGTCACAAAAGCTAAGTGATGAGTTTTACTCCCCTTTTCCCCTTCTGCCCACCCCCGCCCCGCCCCATTGCTGTGGATTGACGCCAGGGCCTTGTCCATGCTAGACAAGGCCTCTCATCAGTGGACTACATATCCAGCCCTCTTTGGTCATTTTTAATTTTAATGATAGCCCATTTAGATATTAATATAGCATTTGTGTGAGGCTGTAGCTTGGTAGATTTTTATCTTTTAATTTAATATGTACAATCTCCAGTACCACATAAGCCAGACAAGGGGATGCATCACTGTAATCTTGGAAGTTTGTAGTGAAAGCAGCTACATCATGAGTTCTAGGCCAGCTGGGATACTTGAGACTGTCTCACACATTAGAAAAGGACAGGAAAGTAGTGTCCATGGTATGTTTAATGTCATTGGTTTTGTAAAAATACTTTTCTGCAAAGTGTTTATACAATGTATTTGATTCATATGGATCCACAGCCTCTCTCCCAACTCCCCTTAGCTCCCCCAGCATCCATGTCCTGGAAGCAAGGAGACTGCCTGACTGGCCAGCTATCAGTTTCTAAAAGCATCTTTGCCAATGGTGGGGTCATCTATGCTGGAATCTTGACTGGCTTGATTTTATGCAAATAATCATAGCTGTTGCTTATAGATAAGTGCATCAGCCATGTTATGAATTCATTCCCCCCCACATCTGCCAGCTTGCTCTTCCCACCTCCTTTTCTGCAGTGTTCCCTTAATCTTTATAGCAACACACAAACCTAAGTATTTAGAAGGCCGTTTGACCATGTGGCAGTTTGAGTTTTTCTGCTAGAGCCAATGACATTTCTTGGCTTTTGACCAGGTTTACAGAACCAGGCATGAATTTCCCTCCTACAGAGTAAGCTTCATATCTACCCAGAATGTGGTTGGTTATCCTCATAGCCAGCATGCCCTTACTGAGCCACTGAGCACTGAGCACGTCTTGCTATGGAGTTCAATGTGGTACCATGCAAATTTCAGTGCTCCGTCAACCATTGATACCTTCTCTTCCCTAGCAGCTTCCATAAGACCTGACAACACTAGCCAGCAGGCATTGTAAGAGCTATATCTAAAGCTGGAGGTGGTGCTTCGTACCTATATTCAGGACTTCTGGGTGGAGAGTGTGTAAAGGTTGGGGACTTCCTTTAGTCAGAAGAGATCAGTCTAGTCTACATAGTGAATTCCATGCTGACTCAAGTTTACATAATGAGGTCTTACCTCTAAAGGAAAAGGGGAGGTGGAGATCTATTTTCACAGTGTTTAGGGAAGGGAGGAATCCTTCCCCCTCCCCGTCCCCCAGTTTGCTTTTACTTTTTTATTCAGTCTGGGACTTTGTTCTGGTCCATGAAAGGCTGTTGCCCACATTTAGGGAGGAGGTCTTCTCATACCTGTTAACCCAGTCCTCCCTCTCAGATATCCCCAGAGCTTTGTTTCCTGGTGATTTTTTTTTTAATTTATGTTTACATCCTGACCACAGTTTTCCCTCCTTCCTCTCCTCCCAGTGTTGTCAATCACACCCCACCATCCATTTCTCTTCAGAAAAAGACCAGCCTCGATGGATATCAACCATCCATGGCATGTCAAGTTGCTGTAAAACTGGATATCTCCTCTTCTATTAAAGCTAGACAAGGCAATCCAGTAGTGGGAAGGGGTCTCAAAGGCAGGCAGCAGAGTCAAAGACAGCTCTTGCTCTACTGTAAGGAGTCCCACGTGAAGATCAAGCTGCAGAACTCTAACATGTGGAGGGCCTCAGTCAGGCTCATGCAGGCTCCCTGGTTGTTATTTTGAACTTAACGTGCTGCTGCTTACCAAGACCTCTCTGTGACCTGTATGATCCTTCAGTGCTCCAGGTCGGTCACAGGTGCCACTGGTTTTCTTGATGACGGGTGTGTTGCAACTATTAAATTCTAGAAATACTAAACAGTTACAGTCTCAGTGTCCTTCTAGTCTGCAATGGGAGCACCAGCAGTGGAAAGAGAATTGCCATTTATAATTGTCTCTGTACTGTCTTTGGGCACAAAGTGGGCTTTTATGTTTTAGCAAGAAAAACATTGAGTCTGGAGAGATGGCTCAATAGGTAAAGAGATTACCTCACAAGCTTGAGAACTGAGTTTGAATCCCCAGAGCTCATGGAAAGCTAAGCACAGTCACAAGCTAGTACCTGCGATTCTGGTGCTCCTCTGGTAGGACGGAGGTGGGGGGGCGCGGGGGTGAAGACTGGAGAATCCCTGCAAACCCCAGGATCAGCTGCCTCGTGTGTACAATGAACACACAGCAACGAGCTCATGACTTGAAACAATATGGAGGCTGAGGATGGATTCCAGAGGTTGTCCTCTGGTATGAGCCCACATGCACATACATGGTGGGGTGGGGTGGGGCACAAAGGGATGGGAGAGAGAAACTCAATATTCAATAGAAAGGTATTTCTGAAAAGCACAGGCAGCTGAGGCTTGCCCAGCATGTTCATTCCCCAGGAACAAAACACAACGTGAACATTGCTGGAGCAGCTCAGTTGAGGGGCATCATTCAGAATCTGTCCTACGTCCAATTTTGAGACTTTTAGACTTGATAACAAATGTAAATAAAGTTTAATGTTAACTCTGATCTGTTAAGTGCATGCTTTTACAAATCAGGAGTTCTGGAAGCCTTATAAGTAAACAGTGGTTCCCCTCTGCACTACTCTGTGCTACTCAGTCCTGGGTGTTTCTTCTGTATTTGTCTTCATGCGCCGGCCATTTCTTTGTTACAAATACCGGCAATATCTGCTCTCTTACACAAAAAAATAAGGATTTATCTCCTACTAGTGCACTCTTCCTCAGTTTCCCTCTTCGTATTCATGCAAGATTTTTTGTTTGTTTTTACGATTTGCCTTATTACAATTATGTCAACATTCACATGTGTGAATTATGCAATATAATGTGGATTCAATTTTTGTATAATAATTTTTTTCTGGATTAATTTTTGTTTTTTATCATGTGTTTAATATACATCATTGATTTATTCTGGCCTGAATTTTATTCTAGAATTTCTCAGATGAATAAACATTTAAAGAACTTAATACCTAAGAGTCAACATATCTAGCTGAGTGGTGTGGCACATACCTTTAATCCCAGCAGAATCAGGCAGATTTATTGGTTTCCTAGTGTATATAGTAAGTTCCAGGACAGCCAAGTCTATGTACAGAGACCCTGTCTCAAAAAAAAAAAAAAAAAAAAATCGACATATTTAGAAGTCAAAAGAAAGACAACCAAAACCTCATCTTTTCAAGTCTGCCCATTTTTCTGAAAATGTCATGATTTCATTTTCTTTACAGTTACATGACACTCCACTGCGTACACTTTACACTTTCTCATCATCTGCTCATGTGATGATGAGCATCCGGACTGGATCCACTTCCTTGATACTCTGAGTAATGGAGCAATGAACACAGACGGGCACGTATCTCTGTGGGAGGATAGAGTAAGGGTTATGCCCAGAAGTGCTACAGGAGGATCATATGAAAATCCTTTTATTTTTTTGAGAAATCTCCATACTGATTCCCGTGGAAATCGTTTTCAGAAAAATGGGCAGACTTGAAAAGATGAGGTTTTGGTTGTCTTTCTTTTGACTTCTGGCTGTACTAGTTTGTATTCTCATCAGCAGTAAGTATTTCTTCCTCTTTTCCTACGTCTACACTAGCATGTGTTGTTTCTTTTCAAGGGTTAAGAATCTGCTTTATTTTAAAAAACAAAAAACAGTAAATAGCTTTTATTTTTATTTTTTTATTTTTTTGGAGAGTTTAGTGTGTAGGTCCTGTGCTGGCTAGTTCTGGTTATCAATTTTATCATAAGCTAGAGTAGTTTTGGAAGATGGAGTCTCAATCAAGAAACCACTTCCATAAGATCAGGCTGGAGGCAAGCTCTTACAGAGTATTTTCTTAATTAGTGATTTATGTGAGAGGGCCCAGCTCATTGTGAGTGTTGTTATTCCTGGGCTGGTGGTCCTGGGTTCTAATTTAAAAAAAAAAAACAATAAAGAGCAGGCTAGTAAGTAGCACTCCTCCAAGGCTTCTGCATCATCTCCTGTCTCCAGGTTCCTGCGCTGTGTGAGTTCCTGTCCTGACTTCCTTCAGTAATGAACAGTGCTGTGGAAGTGTAAGCTGAATATACCCTTTCCTCCCCAACTTGCTTATGGTCGTGGTGTTTTGTCACAGCAATAAATCCATAAGACAAACAACGCATGTACATCACTCCCATTTTCCCTCTGCCTCCTCCCACATCTCTCCCTCCCAAATTCATAACCTCTTGCTATTTATTATTGCTACACGTATATACACATGCATACATATAGGCTGATACACTGACAGGCAGTATGAACAAGGAGATTGCTGTGCTGTCAGTTCATGAGACCCAAGGTGATACCGGCAGAAGGAAGGCCCAGTGAAGGCTTTCAAGACTGCAGGCATTAAAGGAATCAATGTTTTTTTTTTTTTCTTTTCATTTTTTTTTTGAACATCAACAAAACCTAGTAAAAGATCTGAAGCTTAAGAGCCATCCTAGATCCACTCCACGTCTCTAGAAATTGTAAGATCTCTTTTCTCCACACTCTTCAACATCTCTTCATCTTCCTTAAACTCTCAACCAACTTTTATGTTCAATTTAGGCTCAGTTTACAGTAGAATTCTCATTGGAATTAATCAGTTTATCTGAATACTTAGTTTATATGAGCTCTTACTTTGTTGCCTTAGGTTTTATTCCTGACTACTGCAACAATCAGGTTTCTGCTTCATCGTCCCAGGCTGTTCCTGGCTGTCCTGGAATTCAGAGATATCTACCTGCTTCCTGAGAATAGAGACATTCACACAATGTCCGGCTGGCTTTTTAATACTCCATTGCAGGTGTGCGTTTTGCTTTTGACATCAAGGTCCGGCTGATGTTATGGCCATAGAATCATTCAGAAATTCAAAAGGTTGTGTGTACACTAAGACAAGAGATAGAAAGTTAATGAGTGTCCCAAGGCCAAGAAGAACACTGGATGAAAGATTACTTATAAGGACATGGGTTAATGAAAGACAGTTATATGGCCAAACCCCCACTGTAGTGTGGGTGACTACTCACAAAAGCTGTGCTGCTGAGCTTCCAGCCCAACTTGTAAGCATCTCCACTGATGAACTGCAGTATTTTTTTTCTGCTTCTTGATATTAGCTATTCTTTTTTTTTTTTTTTTTTTTTTTTTGAGACAGGGTTTCTCTGTGTGGCCCGGGCTGTCCTAGAACTCACTCTGTAGACCAGGCTGGCCTCGAACTCAGAAATCTGCCTGCCTCTGCCTCCCAAGTGCTGGGATTAAAGGTGTGCTCCACCACCGCCCAGCGATATTAGCTATTCTTACTCAGGGGAAATGTGTGGTGATTTGAATAAGAACATTCCCTATGGGCTCATATATCGGAATGTTTGGTCATTAGGAAATGAGACTACTTGAGAGGGATTAGGTGTGGCCTTGTTGGGGGAAACATCTCACTGGAGGTAGGTTTGGGTTTTGGAAGCCCAAGCCAAGCCCAGAGGCTCTCTCTTCCTGTTGCCTGTGGATCCAGATTTAGAACTCTCATCTATTTCCAGCACTATGTCTGCCTATGTGCCACCATGCTCACATGATGACAATGGACTAAACCTCTAAAACTAGGCTAGCTCCAAGTAAATGCTTTCCTTTATAAGAGCTGCGTTGGTCACAATGTCTCTTCACAGCAACAGAACACTAAGACAAGACAGAATCTCCAATTACTTTTAACTTACATTTCTCTGATGAAATTTAAAAAATTAAACATGGGTGAATGATTCTATTTCATGCACCAGTTTAAAAAAGAACTATCATGACATTGTAGTTGATTCAAAGGTGGCTAACACATATGTCCGATGAGGAATGCTAAAATCAACTTTAAAGTAGTTATGAAAACAGAAAAGCACGGTGGTATTAACCGGCAAATAAGTGATTACATTTCGGCAGAATTAGATTGAACTCCTGATATCAAAACTTATGAGCAAGCGATGTATTGCCTAATGCAGGAGGCTTTGGGCTTCAGGGTCAGTCTGGGTTATAAAAAATGGAGAAGAGACTGAAGGAAAAGAGGTCCAGTGACTGGCCCAACTTAGGATCCATCTCAAGGGGACAATCTAAGATCTGACACTATTACTGATGCTATGGTGTGCTTACAGATAGAAGCCTGGCATGGCTGTCCTGAGAGGCCCAGCAAGCAGCTGACTGAGACAGACACAGATACTTAAACCCGACCAATGGACTGAAGTCAGGGACCACTGTGGTTGAATTGGGGAAAAGCTGGAAGAAGTTGAGAAGAGGGTGACCCCATAGGAAGACCAGCAGTCTCAACTAACCTGGATCCCCGAGATCTCTCAAATACTGAGCCACCAACCAGGCAGCATACACTAGCTGGTCTGAGACACCCAACACATATACAGTAGAGGACTGCCTGGTCTGGCCTCAGTGAGAGAAGATGCACCTAACCCTTGAGAGACTTGAGGCCCCATGGAGTGGAGAGGCCTGGGGTGGTGGTGGGAGTGGGTAGGGACATCCTCTTGGGGATGGGGGGGGGAGGAATGGGATGAGGAACTGTAGGAGGGCAGACCTGGAGGGGGACAATGACTGGACTATAAAAAAATAAAAGTAATTAAAAAAGAAAGGAAAAGAAAAATGTATATTATTATCAGTTCTCTGTGAGTTACATTTAATTTTAAAGACCTTAAAGAAAATGAAAATGAGACCTCATCTAAGCATAAGTTGGAAGGATATGCTAGACATGTGGGGTTTTGAAGGAAGATTTCTGTTAGTATTTTGGTCAATTTAAAGTTTTTGTATAATTTCTTCTATAGTTTATTTTTATACATTCAGAATGGAAGATAGAGAACCCTTACCATAACCTGGATTTCACAGGGTATAGATGAAATAGAAATCAAGTTCTATCCAGTCCAGGGGCATCACTTAGTGTGTGGTGAGGCATTCTTCACTGAGAGATGCTCTGTGTTTTGGAGATACATGACACATGAAGACATTTTGGACACTCACAGTTGGGGGCTGCTTCTGACTTCTAATAGGTAGAAGCTGGAGATGGTGCTGATGTCACAGGACATACACAATGCATTCCCTATGACAAAGCAACTACCTCCTCTTCAAAAAAGCATTTGCACATGAAAGATCTTTTCTTCAGACATACTCAGTTTAGAAGCTTAGAAGCTAACTGACATGTGGGACCACAATGGAAAGCAAAGATTCCACATCTCAGAGGCTCCACTGTTATGTCAGTCATCAAGGCACTGAAAGAACTAAGAAGAGCCACTGATAGGATGACATGTGGTCTTATTGTCATTGTCACAATAAGCTTGCCATCATATAGATCTAACGCATACATAATGTATATATATCTCATACACAAACATAATCATAATGCATAATCATGTATCTATTTTTTCTCTTCCACATTTTTTTTTACTTTAAGAATATTGCCTTTTAGAAATTGAACCAGGAGGACAGGAGTCACTTCAAACACAGCACACACAGGACACATGTTTCCCATCTTAGGGCACCTCTGCTCCAACATGGCCCTGACATGTATCTTCCTCCGCAGTCCTGGGTATTTTATCTCTGCCCCGCAGACCTCCTTGGTCCTCACGTCCTTCTACTTGTCCTGTGGTACAGAAACCAGCAGCGGCAACTCAACCCTGAGTTCACATCACCCAGACCCTGGAACCCTGGAGCAGTGTGCCAACTCTGAGTTCTGCTCACTAGCCTCCCTTTGTTGCTGAGCTTCTGTCACAAATATGGCTGGACTGCTGAGTGGTTGGCTGGAGTTTCTGGTTCGTCACTCATCCTGCCGTGCAAGGACAAACTGATGAAGTTAACTCCTGAAGAGCTCAAAGACTTGGCAGCATGAACAGAACCGTGGCCCCAAAAATGGCCATTTCTACCACATGTGGATACAGGATGTGTGTGTGTGGGGGGCTGGGAGTGGGGGGGGATGCTTCTAGAAGCCAGACAGGCTTCTGTCACTTTAAAGTCATGTGTTCCTCAAAAAAGAAAAATTAAAGTTAGACCAGTGAATTTTTTTTGAGATATTTTCCCCCTTTCCTCACTCCCAACCTTTTCCTATAGCCCTCACAACTCTCTTTTAAATCAGTTGCATCTTTTTCATTACTGGTTGTTACATGCACATGCACATGCACATGCATATGTATATGTATAATATATATGTACATACATTTTAACATTCCATCTCATGAGTGAGCTTTGCTTTTAACACTAAGGTTCTGCTGATATTGTGACCTCAGAGTCATTCAAAAATTTAAAGAGTTGTGTATATACTAAGACAAGTGGTAGTTAATGTCCCATGGCCAATAGCAGAACAGGGGAGAGGTTACTTGTTGAGTGGGTCTTAAGTCCAACTAGAGAGCTGTTGGTTACTGCCAAGGTATGTGTAACACTAATGCACACTTAGGGTTATTGTGCAATGCTTCTCATTGTTGGGGTTCATAGGCACCATAGCGGAGTAGGACTGTCAGTTGCTTCCTTCCTTTGGAAGCTTGCATGATGCCTTCTTTTACTAGGTAAGCGAGTCGGAAGTGAGGAAGCTTTCAGGTCAGTTCTAGTTCAGGAGCTTGTTAACACTGTACCTGAAGCGCATGATGTCTTCACCAACAGGCAGGTCTGTGGGGGATTGCCTTGATTAAGTTCAGATGAAGCTTTGGCCACTGTGGTGTTTCCTGGGCAGGGGTCTCTGACCTGTATACATGTGGAGAGAGGGAGCTAGGCACTGTCATGCAAGCATGAATTCATCATTCTTTGCTTTGGACTATGAATGTAACGTAACCAGCTGCTTCAAGTTCCTGCTGTCTTGACTTCTCCCATAGTGATGGATTATAACCCGAATAGTGAGCTAAATGATCTCTCTTCCTTAAGTTGCCTTTTTCAGAGCAACAGGAAGGCAAGGAAGGCATTTTACAGTAAGTTTTTGAACCTAATTCCAAAGAAACACTGTGATCCAAGCTGTAGGCATGGTTTAAAAATATTTCCTCTTTAAGGTTATTTTCTGTTTTTATTTTTTTCAAGGAATCCATCAGAAAGCTGACTAAGGAAGAGCCCTTACAGTTTAAGTGAGAGAGTAAGCATTCTGATATCCCTTGAATGTGAGTGGGTCTTCCCGAAGAAGAAGGTAGAGGCTACAAATAGGATGTGACAGGACCCCAATTGAGTAAGTAACATCTGACATCTTGAAATTAGCTGCCGAGTGTTTCCTGTGTTGCTCACTGAGATAAACTCTGTAAAGGTCCAGGCTTCTGAGTAACTCATTGGATATCACTCTTGCAACTGAATCATCCCGGAAGAGCTTAGTCATGAACACAGGATGGTTTAAGAAGAATTCAGCAAACTGCTTCTCTTAGATCACTGACCTATTGGGTTCTGACTCTCTTCTGGTCTGGTCAGCGTAAAGGGTTATTTCAGGTAGGAAGTTTTTCAGGTAGAAATAAATAATAAATAATCATTTAAGTGTTACCAATATTGAACAAACTCTATGGCCACTCTATGATCTTGATATAATAAATAGGACCCATCCACCCACCCTCTCCCCGCCCTCCAGATACATTTCCCACTTGTTCAGTATTGCCTGGCACCAGGCCAGCATGAAAACCCAAAGAAGACTGGACCAATTGGTAACATGGAAACAGCTGTATTGTAACACTGCAGCACCAGATTTACTGAACCATAGATTCTGAAACTAGAAAAATCTTTGAGGGGAGATCTCATCAGAACACATGGGACCAGATCAGGGCTCCATCACTCCAGGAATCCAGGGAAAAGCTTCAAGAACTTGGGATTTATTGAAATGAACCACTTTGCTTTTTACCTTCAGATCTGCCTGGGAGCTCTGTCATCCTTATTTCTGATGATATCTTGGGCAAATTCCCTTGACCCTTTGAGTATTTTCAGATCTCAGTGAAATATTTTCTGTTTTTAAAAATCCCATTCAATCTGAACCGAATTCCCCATCTTCTACCTAACTTGAGTTGTATTTGATGCAAGCTTGAAAGGTGTTGGAAAAGTGTTGGAAAAGTGGGGCAGGTCTCATATGGACTGTGTTGCATTTTCTTGTTTCTGCTGCTCATTGCCCCACTTGGCTGCAGTTGGGCTTTTCTAAGAACATTTTGAGGATCTCTGATTAAAAAAAAAAGTAGAGCATGTCTTCCTTGTCTACAGCTGCTGGGTCTAGCTGTTGGGTCTAGCTGCAGGATGTATCCTCCCTGCAGTTACAATGTTGCCATTTAGGTGTGCTTTCCAGTTACAATGTTGCTATTTAGGTGTGCTTTCCAGTTACAATGTTGCTATTTAGATGCTTTCCACACTGAAGTTACAGACAAGACTCACACCTCTCTGAGCTTGTGAGATGCCACTTTTCTTTGAGATAATTTACCTCTTTGATCAAGGCTTCTCTTGGCCATGCCTATGGGGCTCCTGCTGTGTGCGTTTTTTGTGGAAGGGCACCTGTGAGTCCCAGATGCCCTGCTTCTGTCCTGCCATCGGGGAAAACTTCTGTCAGACTCTTGCCTGGAGGATACTTTACATGTAGATCAGGTCTGTTTCTGACATATTTCTCCTCTCTACTCTGGTTCAGTAGAGTGGTTCAGTGTGGATTGGCAGAAGCTGTCCATGGGGAAGGAATTGTGAGTCTTCTCCAGCATAGATTTCTGTTTTCTGAGAATACTTTTAATATTCTTTTCATTAATTTTTTAAATGTACATTCAAATCCTTCCTCTTATTGCTGACAAACTTCTTTCAGAAGTTTATTTTCTTTAAAAGTTTCAATTCTCATCATACTGTCTTCTTTTACATATAGGCAGGAGATAGATAACGGGACTAATTCAGTTCCTGTGTCCATATGGGTGACCTCCCATCTCTTATGTATTGTCTTTGAGAGCCTTGTGGATGCTTGCATGATTTCCAAGTGGGATGCTCCTTTGTATTTGTGGGTGACATTCTGCCAGTGGATCTTTCTCATGGCTTAGATCCATCAAATTGTTCAATAATTCATTCAGACACTGGAGTTGTTTCCAGTTCAGTGCCTTAAAAATAAATCTATTATGGCCATCCATAGACATGCTTTGTGTGGGTATAATTTTGAATTTTAAAGCTACGAATATTTTAGCATAAATTCTGGGTTTAGGGATAATGTGTACTTTTATTTTAAACAAGGAACTTATTTAAAAGGATGATTACTTTTAGTTGTCAACCCGAGACAATCTCGAATCACCTAAGAACAAAGTCTCAATAAAGGATTGTCTAGATTGAGTTGTCCTATAGGCATGTCTGTGTGGGAAGGGTTGTCTTTTTAACTCATATAGAAAGATCATGCCCACTATGGGTGGCACCATTACCTAGCAGGAGAACCTGGACTGTATAAATGTAGAGAGCAAGTTGAGCACTAATAGGCACTCATGCATTTATTTTCTTTGCTCTGAGTGTGAATGCAATGAGAGTGGTTATTTTAAGATCCTCTTGTCACAGATTCTCCCAAATAATGAACCATGACCTGCAACAGTGAGGAAAAAAATAAACCCCTTTTTCTCTAAGTTGCGTTGTGTCAGGATATTTTATCACAACCACAGAAATCAAATAGAGACACTGCCTGCCAACACAGCTTTTTAAGAGTGACTTTCCCATGTTATAGTCTGCATAGACTGTACTGTGTGACAGACACAGATTCTCTAAGTTCTTATCCTCGTGTGGGATCATCATCATTTATTTATTTTTGGTCATTCCAGTAGATATGTCAGGCTATCTAATTATCCATAAGCTACTTTTTTAGACTCGTGAGTTTACATGAATCCGGTTAATCTCAGCTTTGAGGCATCATGTGTGACTTAGAGAATAAGAAAGGTTTGATTTAAACCTGTTGCATGTTCCATCAGATGCCTTCTGACTTAGTATAGTCTACAATTTACCAGGAAGGCATTAGTTTAATAGTCACATGAAATTTGGCAGGAGCAGCTCGCATCGCACCTGCCTACTCTCATGTAGACTGTATCTAATGGGTAGATCTGGCAGAATGGTAGGGTGTCTGCCAGAAATCTATTTGCATATGAGACATAGACATTTTCTAGGAGACTGACAACTCATCTTAAAGAAAGAGCCAGGCAGACAGGTTTTCCTACTAATAAAAAACCCTCTGCATTTGCAGCAAGAAGATCAGACAGGTTT
Source organism: Rhabdomys pumilio (assembly GCA_030674055.1). NCBI lineage: Eukaryota > Metazoa > Chordata > Mammalia > Rodentia > Muridae > Rhabdomys > Rhabdomys pumilio. Next base: position 34,911,749 of record JANHMN010000017.1, read on the forward strand.
TGTGGCCAGTTGGATTGATTTTTTTTAAATTCTATGCCAAATTTGTTTCTCAAGTTGAGCATAGGAAAGTAGAAGATGCTGAGATTAAAGATAGAAACGTCGTTCTTGCAGAATTTGACTTTAGGTTAAAAGAAGAACCAAGACAGGGCCCGAGAAGCTGAATATAACATACAAAGGGGAAGTCTTACTTCTTCAGAGAAATACTGTTGAACTCTGACCTTTGACTTCTTCAGCGATGACAGGAGGACTTAAGAAGGTTATGGAATATTACACTTTGGGGCAGAAACTGTGAGAGAAGCAATCTGAAAAGATCTGTAGGGAGGTGGAAGAGATGGCCCACTGGGCATAAACACATGATTTGACAGTATGAGGAGTATGCATTCTCAATACTCACATAAAGAGCCAATCACGGGGGGATACACTGTGGTTATATGCCCAGCATAGGTAGGCAGAGACAAGTAGACGCTGATGGCTTGCCAGCATAGACAAAATGGCAAGCTGCTAGTTCAGTGAGAGACTCTGTCTTAGGGCAATAAGGTGGCTTCAACATACATATCCATACAGAGGTGTGAGCACCCTCATACAGTACACACACACACACACACACACACACACACACACACACACACACGGTAGGTGTTGGGAAGAAGTATGTTTTGTATACAAATCAGAATTCCCTATTTAAGACTTTGTGGGTGCTGAAGTACTCCAAACTAGCCCACAAGAAACAGTGACACATGAAAATACCCAGACATAGAAATAGATATTATAGTTTAGCGATTCCTTCCTCCCTTCTTCATTTACTCATGGCCTTTTCCTTCTTTTCTGTTCTGGTTTTTTTGGGGAAGGGTAATGCCAAGGCTTCAACTCAGGATCTTGTAGATGCTAAGCCAGCATTCTGCCACTAAGGTGTATCTTAGTCCTTTTTTCTTTTTCATTATAATATTTGTTTTGCATTTCCATAATCTGTATTTCTGGTTCAAGCACACTTTAAACTTCAAGGGAAGCATTGCTTTTTTGGCTCTAGTATCCAAACTCAGGACCAAGTTCACCTATTTGGTAAACCCTCAAATGCTTTAATTTTTATTTTACCTATTAAACTAAGTAATTTTAAAATATCAGTGCAGCATTTATCTGTTTGTCTAACTCTATCTATCTATCTATCTATCTATCTATCTATCTATCATCTATCATCTATCTATCTCTAAACAAGGTTCTTGGGTATCCCAGGCTAGCCTTGGACTTGCTATGTAGCAAATAATGACTCTGAGCTCCCAGTCTTTGGCCTCACCTTCCTAGTATTGGGGCTGCAGACCCATATCTCTGTGATTGATTTATTCAAGTGTTTGTTTTGTTACAGTTCTGAGCCTTGAACATAGGTAGTATGTAAAGTAGGGAAGTGTTGTACCACTGAGCTATTTTCCCAGCCTCAAATGCAGTTTTAGAAGAGAAAAATGATCAGTGCTTCTCTCTGTCTTAAATGAGGATACTGGGAAGGTGACACATGCTGACTCACTGATGGTGCTCCTGTACCAGGTACTACGGTACCAGGTACTACTATTCTAGGTGCTATTATACCAGACACTACTGTACCAGGTGCTACTGGACTTTGCCTTATCGTTGCTACTCATCCATGCTCCAGTTACTTGTGAGGCTTGTACAAATACCGAATTCTTGATACTCTGAACCACACAATCATGTTCTCCATCGCGTCGCTTAGCTTTTCTTTAGGTCGTGGTGCATTGCACACACACTTGGCAGAAATGCTTCTTCAAAATAAATTCAGCCATAGATAACACAACGGGCCTTCACGTCATTATGAAAGCTGAGCAGGGTTGGATGACTTATTCTCGGCTACATAAAAAGTTCTGTTTAAATTAAGACTTCCACAGCGATTGCGTTTCACTTTCCCAGTAGCAATCCTTGAGGCTTCTAATTTCTTCAAATCCTTCACACTGTTTCATTTTGTGCTTTTAAATACATGATTCTCTATCAGGTTGACTCTTGGACATGTGGCATGACCTATGACTTCAGTGATGGCTGTTTGGAAGTCCTTCATCTAGTCTGGCTATTAAACATATAGGTTATGGGATTTGAAAGTATTTTTCCTCTTCAATAAGTTATCTTTTGAGGAAACGTAACAGTCCTATATACTCAAGTGTGAATTTGGCTTTAGCCCTTTCTTCTGTTGTTTGCATTTTTGGTGAGACGTCACTGCAAAATCCAACAGTCTGACAACCCTCTGCTGCTGCTACAAGGTTCATTGTTATATGCCTTAGATTGTTGGTTAATTTCAAGTCAACCTTTGTGTCTAATATGAAGTAGACACTTCACACATTGATACCAAGTAGTACTTGTAAAACACACTAACATAAGTCTGTTAGATATCTGCGCTAGATGTCCATGCGCAGCTCAGAACAGACCACTACAGGCCACACGGTTCCAAGGAGGGGGAGTTTATTCAGGAGATAGGGCAAAGGTGGGGGGAAGAAGATGGAAGAAGATGGAAGAAGAGAAGTAGAGCAGCAGAGGAGTAGAGGCCGGCCATGACCTCGTGGAGAGAGGGGGAAGGGAAGGGGGAGAGGGGAGGGGACAGAGAAGCTAGAGGCAAGACAGCAAGAGATTAAGAGAGAGAGAGGAGGGGGCAAGCAGCCCCTTTTATAGTGGGTCAGGCCTACCTGGCTGTTGCCAGGTAACTGTGGAAGTGGAGTTCAGACAGAATACTAACAAAGTCCATCTGTCATAATTTAATTTTCACTTGAGATGCTAGCACTATATGTATGCTACCGTAATGTAATGTCTATATGTCTCTTAATGCTGATTCCAGGGTTGATGTACACATTGTTATTTCAATGTGACACAAACTAGATTAATTTTGAAAGGGAGACTCTCTACTGAAAACATACCCTATCCACACTGGCTTATAGGTAAGCCTGTAATCAAGAAAATATATGTATTTTCTTGATTAGTGACTAATGTAGGCGGGTCAAGATCATAGGAGGGAGATGCTACACCTGGGCTGGTGCTGGGTACCCTACAAAAGCAGGCTGAGCAAACCAGGAGGAGCAAGCCAGTAAACAGCAGGCCTCCATTGCCTCTGCGTCAGCTCCTGCCTCCCTGTTTCTGCCATGTTTGAGGTCTTGCCATGACTTCAATGATAGACTGCACTATGGAACTGCAAACTGAAATTAACCCTTTCCTTCCTAAGTTGTTTATGAACACGTTTTATTACAGCTACAGAAACCCAAAAAACCAACACTATACAACTCACAACTTTGTATTTAGCACATGCATCTTATGATAATATTTTAAAACAAAACAAGACATTTGCATACAACTCAGGTCAATTAAACTCATCTTAATTATCAAAAAAACCCCAAAATAAAACAAACAAACAAGCAAACAACCCCCCCACCACCAACAATAAAAACCAACCAGAAATCATACATTTAAAACCAATTTAACTTGTGCATATTTGTGGGAATAAATCATAGTACTATCGCTCTGTGTTGAAATTTATCTATTTTGTTGTGGTAATAATAACAAAAATATGCTAATTATTTAAGAAATGTGGGGTTACATGTAAGTTGGTAAGACAAATCCCCTCACTGCATTTCCTAATATACCTCCACTTGTTTTTGTGGCCAGACCACCTAGCAATCCTCAACATGGTAGCGCTAGTCTCTGTGATCTATAATAAAGCCCTTGAATATTTTCTTGTTTCACGGAGATCTTGTGCCCTCTAACTAAGAACTTCTCCATCCTCCCGTGTCCCAGCTTTAGGTAATAAACATTCTAGTCTCTCCTTCTGTGAGTTTGAATCTTCAGTGTTCCCCATGTTACATGTTTGCCTTTGTATCTGCTCTTGTGTCTGCATTATGTCATATAACATATATATGCCTTTCAATGTCATTCATGATAGCACAGAATTTCGTTTTTTTTTTTTTTTTTTTTTTGAGACAGGATCCTATTCCATGGTGTATGTATACACATTTTCCCCAATCCACTTGGTAAACATTTACATGCTTAAGTTTTTTTTAGTGTAACCATCTAATAATGTTAAATTTATTTCCTTTTTTTTTTTTTAGTGAAACAATTCTCCAGACTATTTTAACTTTCCAACCTGTAAGTTCTATGCCTATTAAGTAAGTACTTTCTTTCTCTTTCCCAGAGAGAGGTAGGACTGATGGACCATATAATTATATTTTTAATGTTTTCAGGAGCACTCATAATAGGGATCCCAAAGAGGCTGCATAATTTTGCATTGTTAAGCAATACTAAGTAAGTGGTCCAAGGCCTCTTTACCTTGCCAAAACGTGTTTTGTTTTTAACTAATCTAATCTCTTCCCTCCTTCCCTCTCTCCTTTCCTCCTACCCTCATCGTTGATAATAGCCACAATGAGAACAAGACAATATATTGTTCTGCTTTTGATTTCCATTTGTTCCTGATCATTGGCTATTTTGTTCTTTTCATACGCAGCTTACTAGTCATTTGTTAAACCACAGATGCCCTCCAATCTTTTCTGATTGCTTGCGCCCCCTGGTGTCTTCTTGTAGAACTTTAGTTCCGGTGTGCGTTTTGATCCGTTTGGAGTTTTATTTTGGTTTGAGACAGAGTTTTTACCGTGACACTTTGGCTGAACTAGAACTTGCTGCGTAGATCAGGCTGTCTTCAAACTCACGCAGATCTGTCTGTCTCTACCTCCTCAGTGCTGTTATTTAAAGGAGTGTGCTACCTAGAACACCGGGTTCACCTTAGTTTCAGTGGCTTATGGACTTTGGTGCCAGCCTGTCAAGTAAGACAGAAACTAGTCTCCTCTGCTGGTGTTTGGACAAAACAGACAATGAACCCCAGACACTCTTTATTTTCTTTTCAGAGGAAGGAGAGCGGGTGCAGATGGTTTCTTCTGCTTTGCCTTGCTGCATGGGGCAGACACAGCACCCTTGACTGAATCTTTCAGCCCTTTCTCTGGACTCTTGCTTTCCTTAGCAAAAACAGAGTCTTTAGATTTTGTGGAAAACAAGGTTTTTGGTTTGTTTGTTTTGCTTTGCTTTTTGAGACAAGGTTTCTATGTAGTCCTGGCGAGCCTAGAGCTTGCCAGGCAGACCAGGTTGGCCTCAAACGAACAGAGATCTTCCTACTTCAAGTGCTAGTATTGAAGACATACACCACCATGCCAGGCAAGCAGGGCTTGCTTTGAATATTGCTAATCTGGAGCCTATGTATGGAAGGAAGGAAAGAAGGAAGGAAGGAAGGAAGGAAGTCAGGCAGGCTGGAGACTAATGTGCCCCTGCCCCTACCTGCTCCACCACATGGCTTTTTAAAGCAGTCCTCTTCAAATGAGTAGGTCTGTATTTTGCCCATGTTGATACCGCTCTACCTCAGCTGCATTCACTCTGCCCATTTTATAGCCAAACAGGTTCAACCACGTTAAACAGGACACAATCTCGTGTTCTTTGAGGTGGCCCCAAGACTTCGAAAATAGATGATTAAAAATAATTTTTATTTAGGTATTGGAGTGAGTGTATGCCGTCTGCTGCATGTCAATAGAGAACAGAAGAGTGTCCAATCCTCTGGAGTAGGAGTTAATAGCAATTGTGAGCTGCCTGGTGTGTATGTGTTGGGGGGGGGGGGGCGCCGGGGGTGGGTACTAAGTTATTCCATTATTCCAGTCCTCTGCAAGAATAGCAAGCTCTCCGGCCTCTAAAATAGATGAATTCCGTATCACCGCTCTTCAAAATGAACTCAAAATAAGCTGATAGTTCAATATCTCCGTGATCCACAACCCTCAAGTTCAGTGCGTAGCCCGCATGGATGCACGCGGCTTTGTTCTCAGGAAACCACAGAGTTCTATTTTTTTCTGTAGTTACTTTTGTCACATTTAATGAAGAACACCTTAAGTTTAGCATGTGCTAGCCGTTCTCCGGACCCATGGCTATGTTCTGTCCATTTAATCGTAGAAGAAGAAATGAGAGCAATTCGATACTTCAGCATTTACTAATCTACTATCTGCTTTTAGGCCCGAGTATGAATGCAAACCATTTCACTGCAGCCTCTTCAGCTTCAGCCCAGTAAGAATCTAATGGGTAGAAATGAAACTTTCCCCATCCAGAACAGTGGCAACCCTGAGTACTTTGTGTCCCCTCTTTAACTTTAGCAATTTGTACACACTTGGTGATTGTGAAAGAAGAGGAAGCTAGGCATCTCTGTCCCTGCTGGAAGTATGGATTATCGTCAGAGTCTACTGGGAGTTGCGTGAATGAGTGATTGAACCTGTTTGGCTAATTGCTAACAGACATAATGGTTAAGTGTCAATTATTAAAAGAATGAATTTATCACTTAGGAGGATTTTCTTCAACACCCAGTTGGACAATATTGAACAATTCCATTTAACAATTTAACTTATTTACTTATCAGGGTGGCTTTTTTATTCTAAATGATCTTTGGAGAGCTATCCTGATCGTATGTTGTTTAAAAATTAAGTGTTCTGCACAATAACTGTCACTTTATGGCAGTCAGACATCTGGTAATTTCTGCTATCAGAGGCTTCTGGAAGGGATGCTCGCCCATGTTGTGTGGAGAAGAGTCTGAGATTTGAACAGGTGCTAAGTTAAATTTTCTGATGTTTATTGTAATTCACCGGAAGTCTAGAAAACAAAGCATGTGCAATCCTTTCAATACTTGAGACTCTTGGACTTTTAAAAGAAATTTCTTTTATTTCTATGCAAAAACTTGACAGACTCGATCCATAGGCCATAATAACCTTCACACACACACACACACACACACACACACACACACACACGTATATTTTTTTGGAGACTGAGTTTCTCTGTATAGCCCTGGCTGTCCTGGAACTCACTCTGTTGGAGGCTGGCCTCCAACTCAGAAATCCATCTGTCTCTGCCTCCCAAGTGCTGGGATTAAAGGCGTGTGCCACCACTGCCTGGCTAACCCTCACATATATTACAGATTAAAGCTACACACGGCTCTTCCTAAATGGATAAAAATATATTCTTCACAGAGCAGGGGAAACAAGGAAAACTGACATGTCCACAACATTAGCAAGATTTCACAGGAGGTAAAAGCACCATAAATGTAACACAGAAATCTCTCATTACAGTGGAACTAATTTGTGTCACTTGTTTGTATAATTCCAGTACTTCTTCCAAGCCAGTTCTAACATTAAAAATGCCTTACATCATATTTGATAGACTTTTAGTTTATTGTGGACTCCATTATATATTTCATGTACATATACAACTCACAGGTGAATGATAAAATCAACCTCCTCGAACCTACCACCTCTGTCTCCAACACAAAAACATGTTGTTCACAGGCGTAGATTTACCTTCAGGTTTATGTCTGTACACAAAACAACAGAAACCTTACAAGGTTTACAAATATCTTCCCGTATTTACTTTCTTTTCTTCCTTAGTTCCATATTTAGTAGATATTTTAATGAACATTGTGACACTAATGGATGAAATGTTATACAATTAAAGCTTCACACTTTATATAAAGAACACTGTGACAAAACTCGTGTAGTCCAATATTTGTATTTATAATTATTTGTCTAGGATAAAGTCAAGTGCCAGTATGACTTTTAGGTTTTTAAATTCATATTCCAATATCTCCTCCGTAATAATTCTACCAACTTATGTTCATTCTCTTTATCAGTGTTTGGGAATGCCTCTAAACCAATAGATTTAAATATAGTTGAAACAAAATGTAGTATGTTATAGATCCTTTGTACTTTATTTTTGGCACTAATAATTCTTTTATTAAAATTATTGTTTACCTGTGTATATTTATCAAGAATGTATTTGTTATGGCTAATCTCAGTTGTCAGTATGGTGAGATGTAGAAGAAAGACCAGGGTGTGATCTAGATTGACTACTGGGCGTTCCTGTGGGGGATTATGCTGATTTGATAAATTGAGCTGGGAAGATGTGCCTACTGTGGGTGGTACCATTCCCTGGGCTGGAATCCCAGTCTGAATGAAGAAGAGGAAGTGAGTTGAGAACAAGCAGCTGTCATTCTCTGCTTCCAGACTGGTTACAATGTGACCAGCTGCTTCAGGGTCCTGATGCATTCACTTCCCTAAGGCAATGAACTGTGAGCCTCAGTAAGCCTCTTGTCCCTACAGTTAATTTAGCAGGGATACTTTATCTCAGTAGCAAGAAAAATAACTAAGACAATACTTGTTTAAAATTCCCATTTAATTTCTATTTGTGCCTCACAGAATTTATCTTCCTAATATGTGTGTTTCTGCTCTGACAGGCAGCTGAGGTGTGAGAAGCAAGCTCTTGCTTCTGGAGAGTCCTGTCGTGCTAGGATATGAGGCACCAGATGCATTCACTGAGAAGAGGAAACCAGAGTGTGCTGTGGAGAGTAGAAACTGTTGGAATCCAGAACTGACCATGCTAACCAGTGCTCTCCTAGACTCTAACACAGGAGAAGTTTAAAATTAAAATTGTCATCTGTTTAGAGCTTAGAGGTAGAAGAATAAGGCATAAGCACACACTGAAATGCATTTGTGAGAATATTTCTACTGCATTAGATAGGATAGATGTATATCCTATACATGTATACAATGTTATATAATATAAAATAATATATAACACATATCATGCATATAAAATATATTATATACAATAGAAAGTTATGTGTTTCTTGTGTATAATTAAAGCATTTGAAGAATATGATAATCTTTAAAATGAAGATCAATAACGTGAAGAATTAATCTCTTACAAAATCACATACGACTTTTATTATTGTGTGAAGATTATGAAATAGGTAGACAATTTATTAAAGCTGAACGAGTAAACTAATCTTACAAAAGAAATAAAACTAGTAAAAATTCTTATTCAAGAGTTTTAAGAGGGCAATGTTTTTACAGTTTTCAATGATGGCTCCGCCACCTAGTGGCTTGTTCGTGTACTTGCAAGAAGAGAACGCGAAGGGCAGGGTTTTTAATCCCTCTTCTGAGGGCCTGTTGATTGGATTGCATTTATCATCCGGTCCATTCACACCAGCTTTTGGCTTGTTTGTCAAGTTCCAGTTCTCTTAGCGTCACCCTATTTGGATGTGACTTCCTCTTCCCTATGGGTGGTGATGGGGGATGAAACCCATGGCTTCTTCACTTGAGCTAGGTAAGTGTTCCGGTACCCAGTCTTGAGGAGATATTCTGGTGCTGTTTAACAGGATGCAGCTGGATATTGTGCCCAAGTCATAGGATACTTAGGCTCAGCATGGTGACTCTTTACAGCAGCGTCTATATTTTGAAAATCACTAAGAGCAGACTGTATTTTCATTTTACTACGTAGACATCTAAAATATAAAGAACATAATAAATATATATCTTATATTTTATCAAAGAACAAGTTAGTGGAAATATAAGTTGCTTTAAAAATACATACAAAACTCATGACTGCATATGGCTAAGTTAGAATAGTTTTACTATTCTTTATATTACATTTATTAATGTGTGTGTGTGTGTGTGTGTGTGTGTGTGTGTGTGTGTGTTGTGTGCGTGGAGGTCAGAGGACAGCTTACAGGAGTTCTTTTCTATGGCCACCATGTGGCTTCTAGGGATTGAACTCATGTCTTTAGTCTTAGATTCAAGTGCATCCACCTGCTGAGATGTCTCACTGGATCGAGAACTCTGTTAAACAAACAAACTTTAAAAAAAAGCCTTTTCTACTCAGTAACAACAAGCTTTGTTTTCTGCTTCTCATCCTGCTACATCAGGAACATAAAGGGGCCCCACATAAACTCTGCTTATAGCACTGTTCCTTAGAATACAGCCGAGTGCCGATGGACTCCAGACAAGAAGGCAGGACTCTCAGCACTCTGCCAGGGCTCTGCACACACCTTGTTTCTTTCTAAAAAGACTTTCTTCTAGGCATCAAAGCAAACTTTCCTCTCCCTAGCTTTGAGGAATGACTCGAAAGGAGCATTTTACCCATTTATCTGCTTTGAAGCTTTATCTGGCAACGCCCACCTGAACCCCGGTACTCCGGAGGCTGAAGCAGGAGGATAGCTTTGAACTGCTTTACGATTGTATTTTTACAATTGACTTCAGACACCATGAAATTTGTGCTTCTGGCTTAGGACTTGCTTCTTGGGAATTTTTAACTTTTTTTTTTGCATTTCAGTTATTTTCAGAAAAGACTGAATTTCAGCCTTTTGTTATCTACAATGTTATTTAGAGACCCAATATTATTCTGCTTCAGGTGAGAAACAAAATGCAGAGACGAGAGTAGCAGCTGGGTGTGTACAGAAGAGAGCTTTTTAGGTACTACTGAGGAATATATCACAAACACACACATTTTCTTTTCCCTAAAGATAGGATTGCTATTGATTGAGCTAGCAGCCGAACTACAAAAACTTTCAAAGGGGGAAAATCCTTTGAACTGCTGCTTCGGAGAGAGCTGAACACCTATGAATGTCAGTCTTGATATTTTTAAAGCAGCTTCTTTGAGGCATAATTTACTCAACAGAAAACTCAGCTGTTTCAAGTTTGGAGGGCTATTTATGTTAATGACTGTCACAAGAACCAGCTGTACCTCAGCTAGTGATTACTACAAAGTAAATATTTTGGGTGTTATGTTAATCAGAGGACTCCCAAAGTGGTCACGAAAGAACGTGTAAATGTGCTGCCACCAAGCCTCAGCTCCAGCCTGTGATGGTGATTTCTGGATGGAAAGCACTTAGTACCTGTAAGGAAATCTATGAGATGTAGTATTAGGCATTATTATTGCTTGTGTCTACTTATTATGTAAAGTAAGGCTTTCCTGGCCAGCTGTGAGATTCAGCATTCGTACTCACACATTGGCTGATGAAAGCCCAGGGTCTGTGCTGCTGCGCAAGGTATTTCTAATTTGGGAGAAAACATAAAATGTGAAATGCCACTTAGGGATGAGTTCAGTATTATTTTTTTTAAATTAAGAAATTTCATGTAGGAAAGAGCTCAGGTTAACAACCCGACGACTACTTTACAATGTATAAACCCAGGTAGAATGGTTCTCTGACCTCAAAGATGTCTACCTACGTCTTAATTCTTGTGATACCTGTGAATGTCAGGTTGCATAGCAGAGAAATGAGGTCACAGACGACACCCATTCAGCTGACTTTCAGATAGGAAGGCTATCTTCGTTTATTTGGGTGAACAAATTGAATCACACACCTTTCGGTTTGAGGGCGCCAGAAGAGAAGGTCAGAGATGGTAGCAGAACTGAACCTCTCTTCTCTGGCTTTACATATGGAGTACTGACCATGACCTGGGAAAAAGAAATCGCTGGAAGAGGTAAGGAAATAGATACACCCCTCTAGTGTGCTGCCTATTCTTGGTTGTCAACAAACAATATGGCCCAGAACATGGCCCAGAGTCATGTGACTAGAATTCCAAGTGCTTGTGGGAACACTCCAAGAGACACAGGACAAATGTCTTGTGACTCAGTTCCTTCAAAATACACAGAAACGTTCTTGGGATGGATTTTTGTGCTCCCTCTAGATGCAGCCAAAAGGACTGGGCTGACTTTAGATTCATTATTGCTGTTTGTTATTGATAATCAGTTGAATGTTTAAACAATCCTTTGTGTGCTTCTATGAAGAAACATTTTATTGTCATTCTTAGCTTGTCTTTGTTATTGTTCGCAGATTGAATTCATGAGAACTTTACTCATATGAATGTCCTTATCCCTCAAAGTATACGCTGTCTGCTGTTCTGAACAAAGTTGGCTATTGCATGATACTAGTCTGCCTCATTTATTGACTCTGTTTTCTCAGGTCCCAGTGCCCATAAAACAGTGACTGTCATCTACATCTGGAGTTAATCAAACCCCAAGAGGCTGGGTAGATGTGCCTGTGAGGAACATTTTCTTAATTAAATGATTTGAAGTGGGAAGACCCACTTTTAATCTGGATCTTCTGAGGTGGGAAGAGTCACCTTTAATCTGGGCCACACCTTTTGCTAGGAGCCGATGAAAAAGCCATGGAAAGAGGAAGCTTGCTCCCTTTGACTGCTTGCTCTCACTGTTGAGGGCAAGTCCATTCCTTCACTGGCATTAGGGTCTTCTTCTTCAGGATATTGATGTATACTGAATGCCAGCTGAGACATCCAGCTTTGTGGACTGGATTCCCGGATCTTCCATTGGTAGACAGCCATTATTGGACTAGCTGGGTCACAAAATGTGAGTGTGTGTGTGTGTGTGTGTGTGTGTGTGTGTGTGCATGTGTGCAAGGGAGGGGAGAGATTCATGAGATTCATTATATAAATTTTCTTTAGAGAACTTTGACTAATACCAACTCACTTGGAGAACATTAAATTATTTGCAAGTGGTTATCAGTTGGAGACTGCTTCCGGTTAGGCATGGGGACATGTGCACACTTCTTCTTTCAGCTCTGGGACTCCATCTGGTAAAGACCCATAAAGGCCCTGGCTCTGTAAGTTAATATGTGTTACTATCCTATAGATCCATAGGACCTGGTTTTCTTGGTGTCCTCCACACCCCTTGGCTCTTACATTCTTTCTGCCTCTTCTTCTGAGCCTTGAGGGGAGGGATTTGATGGAGATATACTGCTTAGAGCTGAGTGTTTCAAGGACTCTAACTCTCTGCATAATGTCTGGCTGTGAGTCTTGTTCCCATCTATTGCAGGAGGAAGCTTCCCTGATGATGATGGCTGAGCAAGATGCTGATCTATGAATGTAACAGAAGGTTGTTCAGAGTCATCTTATTGCTATGTTTTGCTTGTTTTAGAACAGGAGTAATTGGTTTTATCCTAGGCCTCTGGTCTACCTAGTCTCAGGTTCTCAGTGTTAGCTATGGGTTCCATCTCATGAAGTGGGCTTTAAGTCAAATAAGATATTGGTTGGTTCCTCCCACAAGCTTTGTGCCACAGTTGCCCTAGTGTATCTTTCAGTCAGGACACCATTGTAGATTGCAGGATTTGTAGTTGGGTTAGTGTTTATGATTCTCCTTTGGTAGTGTACAGAGTATGGTTGAGTTCCAAGAACGCTAGCCCATAAGGATGAAGGCTCCGCTTTGATTTCACAGTGTTCAGTGAGTTGTGTAGGTGTTACCTTCATCAACGGGGCTTTCTCATTAGTGTATGAAAACTAACCTATGATCTTGGCAATAGCCTGGGTAGTTTGAGGATTCCTGTGGGATCCATTTGGGCAACAGCTCAAGTAGATGTAGCCCAATCCAAGTATTAGAAGCTTTATTTTATGACAGATGTCCAGTTGGGGGATCTGCTTCCCAGTTGTTTGGTGATTTCATTTATATTATCTTCTTAAACTTCTACTTTATTGGGTTTCCATATGATCCCCAAAGTTTTGGCTGACTCTCCCTGTATTTCCTCTCTTGTCTTCTCTCCCTCTCCCCATTTGATCCTTCAGTACTAGTCCCCACCCCCATTCATCTTCAATTATATATTCTATTTCTCTCTCACAGGGAGATCTGTCTCCTCACCCATCCCTCAGTCCTTTACTCTATACCTATCTCCTGTGATTCTATGAATTTTAGTGTGGTTTTCAATGACTTAACAGCTAATATTCACAAATAAGCAACTACATTCTATGCTTCTCTTTCTGGATTGTAGTATCTCACTCAAGATGATGGTTTTTCTAGTTCTACTGATGTACCTGTGTGTTTCATGATTTCATTTTTAACAACAGAGTGATATTTCATCATGTAACCGTACTCCAGTTTTTGATCTGCTCATCTGTTGACAGACATCCAGGTTGCTTCCAATTTTTATTATGAATAGAGATAAATAGAGCAGCCATAAGCATGGTTGAGCAAGTGTTTCTGGTAGGATGAAGCATCCTTTGGGTATTTGCCCAAGAGTAGTTATAGCTGGACCTTGGGGAATATTGATTCCCATCTTCCTGAGGAACTGCCACACTGATTTACAGAGTGGCTATGAGAGTGTACTTCCACTAGGAATGGGTCTGTTTGCCTTACTCCACATCCTCATCAGCATGAGCTGTCTTGTTTTATTAATCTTAGCCATTCAGACAGGTATAAAAGGAAATCTCCAGGTAGCTTTGATTTGCATTTCCCTGATGGATAAGGATTTTTTGAACATCTGTTTAAGTGTTTCTCAGTCATTTAAATTTCCTTTTTTGAGAATTCTCTGTCCAAATCTGAACCCCATTTTTATTATTTATCATTCTATTCTTCTACATCCCAACTGTTGCCCCCACCCCAACAGTCCCCTCTCACAGAACTCCTCCTCCAGTCCCCCCTTTCACCTTGAGAGGGTGACCCCTCCCCCAGCATCCCCTCTCCCTGAGCACAGGTCTCCTCAGGACCAGGCACATCCCCTCCCACTGAGGCCAGCCAGACAAGGCAGCCCTCTGCTACATATGTGCTGGAGACCTCTGACCAGCTTGTGTATGCTAGTTGGTTGGTGGCTCAGTTTTGGGGAGCTCTCAGGGGTCCAGGTTAGTTGACACTATTGATTTTCCTATGGAGTTGCTATCCCCTTCAACTCCTTCAACCCTTCCCCTAACTCTTCCATAGGGGACCCCCAACCCCTGTCCAATGTTTGGCTGTGAGCATCTGCATCTGTCTCAATCAGCTGCTGGCACAGCCTCTCAGAGGACAGCCATGCTAGGCTCCTCATTGCAAGCATAACACAACACGAACAATAGTATCAGGGCCTGGTGCCACTGGTCGGCCATTCATTCACTCTTTGATCTACCTTTGTCCCTGCATTTCTTTCAGACAGAAACAATTCTGGGTCAAAATTTTTGAAGGTGAGTTTGTGTCCCCATCCCTCCACTGGGTATCCCATCTAACTACTGCAGATGATCCCATTCCATGTCTCTAGATCTGTACCCCATTTTTAATGGGCTAGTTTTGATGTCTAGTTTTTCTGAGTTCTTTATGTTTTGTGACTATTAGTTCTCTATTAGATGTGTAGGTGGTGAACATCTTTTTCAGTTCCGTAGGTTTCCATTTTGTCTGAATGATGGTGTCCTTTGGCATACAGAATATATATTAGGTGGTAAAATATCAAGTGGGAAGGACCTAGCATGGAGAAGGGTGGAACCAGTGCTCTGAGGGCTCAGGGAGTGGGCTTCCACTAAGGAGGTGGAGTTTGAATTGGCAAGTAGAATTTGAAGAGGTAGAAAGCACATATTTGACTTTATGAGTCAAGTTGACTGGACCAAGAGGTGTGTGTGTGTGTGTGTGTGTGTGTGTGTGTGTGTGTGTGTGTGTGTTTCTGGACGAGGTTAATATTTGAATTGGTAATTTGAGGAAGTCAGTTTGCTCTCACTGGTAAGGCTAGGTCAGAATTACTCTGTGCACACATGCCCCCCATAAATAAGTAAACAAATAAACCTAAGAGAACTTACAGTGCTAATCAACCCTGCTGAATAATGTTGGTCCAGGGACCACACTTTAAGAGTTATTACATAAAGGCTTCTACCAAGTCATGTAACACAAGGGAAAAAGTAAGTAAACAACTGTGTTGAGAAAAGACTTGGTAGTGACAAAGATGTTTGCTCTCAGTAATTCTGTTTACACACTAGCCTCCAGACTGGATTTTCTATGGACAATAAAGGGTTTTCTGAAGGCACTGAGTGGTTCTCTTTCTTTTCTTTTCTTTTTAAGATTTCATTTATTTATTTTATGTGTATGAGTACACTGTAGCTTCTTCAGACACACCCAAATGAGGGCATCGGATCCCATTACAGATGGTTGTGAGCCATCATGTGGTTGCTGAGAATTGAACTCAGGACCTCTGGAAAAGCAATCAGTGCTCTTAACCACTGAGCCATCTCTTCAGCCCCATCCTCTGATTCTTACTGGTGGCCTAATCTTTTTACTTTTTCTGCCCCTCCTGACTCCTCTATTTTCCTCTGATTCTTCCTTCCTTCTTGATCACTCACTCTAAGACCAGTATCCATAAGCCTCAATCTGGGCACGCTGTAGCTTTGTGACAGCTGAGCTACTGGAAGCAGGAAGGATTCTTTGGGTCAGTAGAACCATACAGCCCCACTGGTCTGGCTGCTTAGATGATAGAGTATGGACCTCGAGAACCATAAACGTTGTAGGAAAATGATATAATAACTCACAGAACAAAACCAAACACACTTTACTTGTATTAAGGATGTGTATGCTACACTACAAACATTTGGGTTGGCGTTATTTGTTCAGAGTATTTATAGAAACGTAAAAGACTAAATCAGATGATCTTTCGCCGTGTGTTTTGACGGCATTGCTAAAGACAAATTCTATAACCTTACCCCAAAAGTTAAATTCTTCCACTGGGTTTTGTCTCCTTTGCTATGAATAATTATAGTTACTTCTAACCATGGGGAGTCTTGTTAAGTAACACTGTTTTTAAAAAGATATAACTGTAGAGATTCCAATTAAACACTTCCAGGGTGGGCTCAGACATCTGCTCTTAAGAAGTTGTACCGTTTCATTTTTTAGAGCGTAGATGAATGAGCTTTGGGGAACCTTGAATTGCTGGGACAGATGTGGTTCGGTTGTTGTGGAAAGTTGGCAATAGTTGTCAATGCTTTGCAGCAAATACTAAAGGCTAGTATACAAGGGAGCACAGACAAAAGGGAAGATTGCAAGGATGAAAAACAAACCTGAGGTTTCCAACAACCATCTTCAAGTCTTTGGGTGAAGCAGAAACTTTCGAGAAGTTTTCTCTTTCTAGTAGGAGTGGAGACTGCCATGTGCACAGTGCTTTGTATAACTGGAAGGTGGCAGAACACAGCCTGCCTGATTTCATAGTTTGTGCTTTTACCACTGTTTGTAGCCCCCAACCCCCCCAAACAAAACAAAACAAAACAAAACAAAACAAAACAAAACAAAACAAAACAAAACAAAAAACAACAAAAAAACCCAGCACGCCTGTTTTTCAGGAGTGGTGCCTCACCTGCTAGCATACAGGTGAGTGTGGCTATCAGCTCGCTCTCAGCATAGCATGCTATGCAAGGGAAATTGGTTATCATTTCTAAAATGAGGCACAGTGAAGTAGAGGAAGTTAAGCAACAAGGCAGGGTCATGATGCTCGGAGGATGAAGAGCTGGGGGTACCTGTGTTTCAGAAATCACACTCCGATCTCCAATGCTATTCCAGCCTCTGACACAGAGGAATTAACCGAGTTGTACTGCTTAAATAGAGACTGTATCCATAAGTAAGTGACGAGGTGGGTTTGTGGTGTGAGTGTGTGTGTGTGTGTGTGTGTGTGTGTGTGTGTGTGTCTCCTAAGTATTGGAACTAGGGCCTAACACATGCTAGTCAAGTCTCTGCACTGACCTAGATTTTCCAACCATTGACAAGTTTTGGTTGACCTTTTCCAGGCTCTCTCCTTTGCTGAGTGGAAGGCACATCTTTTACATATACAAGCTCACCAATCTCCTTGAATATACTAAGAGCCTGTTGATTTATTATGCCTCTATAAGCCTTTCAGATTATCTCACGCTATGAAAGTACTGCTGATCTCTTTATTACACTTTGCACAAAGCCACCCTATGCTTTAAAGCCACCTTTAAGACAGTCTTCTGAGATCAGGACTGATTACATCGTCAAAGAACGCGTTATTAGAGATTCATTGGCAGAATGAAGTGATTTGACTGGAACCTGACCTGTGTCCTGCAGGATTAGTTATGTTAGTTCCCTGCATTGTGAGGATTTGCTTTGCAGACGTCCGTGAGAGGGTAGAAAAAGATGCTGCTGGGCTTCAGATGGCTCCTGACTTTCAGGACATGCTTTCTGAGCAGGCCTCTGTTGACTCCTAGGCCTCTGTGTGACAGCAGCCTGGCCCTGTATGAGCAGTCTGGTGATCAAATACTGGGGGGCTAGATGTACTGTGAAGCTTATTTGTCCCATGTGAGTTATTATTGTAGAAATTCAAAGCATGCTTTTATTTCATAACTGGGTTTTATAGCTAAGGTCTAAGCCTGTTTCTTTTTGAAACTCAGTAAGGGAACCATACCATGTAGTGTTAATTCAAAGATAGTGTTGGGTGTTTTCCTTTTTCCTTAGTATTTCACACTGTCATTCATATTATCTTGAAACTCACTGTGTAGCCAAGGTTGGTCTGAAACCCACAGTAATCTTCCTGCTGTACCCTTGCAAGAGCTGCGTCTGGGTGTGAACGGCCACACCAGGCTTTCAATATCCCGTTTAATCTTGATAGCTTGAAGTGCCTGCCTCTGTGTGCCATCCTGATGTTGTGGATATGGTGACTTCAGTTTGCCTCTCACTTTATCTATTAAATATACCCCAAAGCTGGAATTTCAGTATTTACAGCAGCTCCACGAGATCTATCATGTTCAACCTATATTAAAAAACATCCTATGTAAAAAACAATTATTCATATACCCTCTTATCGTGTTCTGCAAGTTCACTTTCTTATAGGATTTATCCCAGTATACTACTCTATAATTATTTATTTCTTATATTTAGACTTTTGTCTGTTTTCACTTCTATCTCAACAGATTGTAAACTCACAGCTGCAGGAATCTAATGTTCATGCCCAGTAAACATCTGTGGAGTGGCAGATAAACAGTGAACAAATGTTTTTGGTTAAAATAAAACTTCAGGTCAGATTGGAAAGCAGCCGTGTGACAGGTTTCAGAAATGGAATCATGCCTTTAAACCTACCCACAAACTGTCCAGCCTGCAAGAAGTGCTGGGACAATGGTGGCTCTGAGCTTGTGGGAGAGGACAACCAATGGCTGGTCTAACTTAAGACCTACACCAGGAGAGGGAGCACATGCCTGACACTGCCTGGATGGTGGGAACTCGAAGCTTGATGACCCAGAGACAGGGTAGAAACAAACACACCTGGACAGGGTACGCACACACCACCATCACCACGACCACCACGACCACCACCACCCCCATCACCACCAACAACAAAAGACAAAAATCAATGAAATGATTCATAATGATATTCTGCTATACTAATATATCTGTGCTTGGTCCAGTTGTCATCATCAAAGAGGCATCCTCCAGCAGAGTCATAGACCCATGGCCAGACAATAGGCAGATCTCAGGGAACCCTGCAGAAGGGAAGGAAGAATTATAGTAGTCAGAGGGGTTGAACAGGAAAACACAGCTCATAGAATAAACTAAACAGGTCTCACAGAGACTGAAGAGGCAGTCATGGAGCCTGCATGGGTCTGAGTTAGGTCCTCTGAATACCTGCTGTAATTGTTTAGCTTGACATTGTCTGCTACTTGCGCAGAGGGCAAGGCAGACCCAGGATGAACAGGTTCCATAGGCTTCTGGTCTCACCAAAAATGCTAAAAGTGTTATAGATCTTAGAAGAAAAGTGAAGAAGTTTGGGTGGTGTCATGGTTTGAATATGCTTGGCCCAGGGAGTGGAGGTGTGGCCTTGTTGAAATAGGTGTGTCATTGTGGGTATGGGCTTTAAGACCCTCATCCTAGCTGCCTGGAAGTCAGACT
This sequence comes from Rhabdomys pumilio, assembly GCA_030674055.1. NCBI lineage: Eukaryota > Metazoa > Chordata > Mammalia > Rodentia > Muridae > Rhabdomys > Rhabdomys pumilio. The sequence goes on from JANHMN010000017.1 coordinate 34,931,204, forward strand.
TCCACTGGCAGCTTTCAGATGAAGATGCAGAATTCTTAGCTCTTCCTACACCATGCCTGTCTAGATGCTGCCATACGCCACCTTGATGATAATAGATTGAATCTCTGAACCTGTAAGCCAGCCCCAATTAAATGATGTTCTTGTAAGAGTTGCCTTCATCATGGTATTTGTTCACAGCAGTGAAAACCTAACTTACAGGCGGCCTGTGCAGGGCAGGTGGCCAAGGTCCCTAGTCTTGTCAGCTACTGCAGTAGAGTCAGTGCTAGTGGCAGGGGTTGTGACAGCACCCAAAGTGGTGGTGGTTGTGGCTGTGACACTGACATGAGCCTGGCCAGCCATGGGGTCCAAGATCCAACAATGAATGCTTTGGGACAGAGAACTCTTCCCCAAGTGTTAACAGCTCAGTAAAAAGAGCCACTCTCAGTATCCTTGGTGAAATAACTTGTGTGCTTTATTCCACATGGTCAGGGATTTTATAAACATTAAGGAGTCAGGTCAGACAGATTTAGGGGTAGGTAGTTCCTATTGGCTCAGTTTAGGATGTTAGTTAGTGACGCTCTATTTGCCTGGAGAAGGAATCCAAGTGTTTTCTTGTGTGACTGATTGCCGTGGTCCCCTCATTATGTGGTCTGAGGTCTCATTATGTGTTTCAGAGCAGGTACAGGAGTGGATAGGGAGTGGCTTGACTCCTGTCAATCTCAACTTTCTGAGATGCCTGGGGTCTGAACTCACTCAACTTCACCAAATCTTATGCCTGTCTGGTAACAAGGTCCCACATGCCCTACAGCTTGGTGTTCTTGTGGGACTCTTAACAGTGGGAATAGAGGTGTTCCTGACTCTTGCCTGTTCTTGAGACACTTTTCCTCCTACGGGGCCACCTTATCCAGCCTTGATATGAAGAACTATGCCTAGTCTTATTACATCTTGCTATGCTGTGTTTGGTTCATATCCCCGAGAGGTCTGCTCTTTTCTGAAGGGAAATGAAGGGGCAGTGGATCTGGGGGAGAGGGACAATGTGGAGAGAGGGGAAGGCTCATGGGATATATTGTATGAAAGACAAATAAGTAAAAAGAAGAGAAAAAGAAAGTCAATATCATATTATGCTCACATGGCTGAAAAAAGCTGAGTTGGAACTTGAACCAAAGCTCTGCCATACTTTCATGTATGTATGTATGTATGTATGTATGTATGTATGTATGTATGTTTGCATGTATGTTTGTATGTATGTCTTAATCACTGCCTTCTAATACCTCTGGTATGAAGGGAAAGGGTAGGTGGGCACAAAGTCCCACCACTAGCTAAGAAGTTATTAGTATCTGATAGCTATCAGGTGAAGAAGAATCCTTTTCCTTAAGGGCATGAGCTTAAAGGGAAAGTCCCCACATGCAAGAACAGTTGGGTAGTACAAACTGAATTTGATGCCTTAAAACAACACAAACATGAGGCTGGGTGGGTAGAGAGGTAGGTGTAGGTCTTGGAGTAATGGGGGGGGGGCGAAGGCAATCAAAATGTACTATATTAATTCCCAAAGAATTAATAAAATACTGTTAAAAAAGAGCACACCTCAAAAAAGATTCTTTCCCCCTTTCCCCTAAAACTTATTTAAGGAGCTGTTAATTCCTGAGGACAAATTAACTTCCAAGGGTGAGTTGCTCTTTGGTTGTTTCCTGTTAGCTTGGCTGGAAAATATTACACAGACCTGAAGTTTAAAGACATAAACATAACATCATGCTATTCTCTGCTTCTTTGCTGGTGCCTATGAACACAGATACGTTAACATTACACTCATGGTTTCAAATTGGAATCAAAATTGCAGTTCTTCAAAGATTAGGAGATGGCATCATGTTGTAGCCCGGTTTGCTTTACATTCATTCCTGATACATCCAAGAAGTCAGTGATCCAAAAGTAGAAGCCAACCATGTAACCAACCAAAAGCACCTCCCACAGCTTCAGATAACACAGACTCTCTAGTACAGCACCCAAGTGATTTGGTGTCATAGACCACATCCACCTTTAACCACAACTCTTGTTCCACAATTCCACTTGAAAAGACACACATATTTATTGTGTGGTGTGTGTGTGTGTGTGTGTGTGCCTGTATGTATGTATGTATGTATGTGTCATGTATATTCAGGTGCCTGGGAAGGCCAGAAGCAGACAGCACATCCTTGGAGCCGGAGTGGTAGGTTGTTGTTGGGAGCTGAACTTGGGTTCCCTGGAAAAGATCAACAAGTGCTCTTCCATCTCTGCTGGAGTCTCTCCAGCCTTGATTTGAAGTTCTTCAGCCCACAAGTGTACTGACGCTGTTCTTGCTCCAGTCTATGAATCTGTTTAGGGTTTCAATTTAAGCAGTTCCTTTTCTGGCCGTCGTCATCTCCCTTATCCACACTAGCAATTCCTCCCATTGGTTCTCACACGACTCAGCTATGATTATCTCCCTGCTCCTCTCTTTGGTGCCTTGCCTCATGAAATATCATGACTTTTGGACATTAGCATACATTCAACAGTGGGCCCATGCTCACCAAACTTGCAGGAGCTGAACAAGCCCTCAGTGGACACATGAGGGGTGGTTGAAGTCCTGATATGTATCACTAGCAAATACCATGTCTCAGACCCAAGGGGAATTTACAAAGCCTTTCTCCATGTGAGGTTCAGAGATATGGCAATGCCTTCCTTTGATCTGAGTTTATGGAATGATTGGCCAGAGTGTGCAAAAGTTGGTTACTACAGGTTCCTCCTCCTTAAGATTGCAACCCAAGACTGCTACCCTACAGAGACCTTCCACTGAGACAAGCTAACCTCCTTCTCCTGCTACCCCTAATACATATGCTGAGGTGGTGGTGTTGTGTAGACAGTGCCACTACATCAAAGGTGAGCATGGTCCACCTAGTGACAGCTTCCCTGTATATGTGTTTGTGTGTCTGTTCTTTCTTTATTCTCTCATTACTCCAGTCAGGTTCCATGAAAACACTGCACATGATGCATGATGAGATGCCTCTTTATTTTCAACTAATGCATTTGTAAGGCCAACCCTCCCTAGGACACTGTGAACACCAAGCCTCAGGTTGAGATTCTGTTCTTGATACTTACTTTGCCAGATCCAAGGCTATAACTATAAACTACACTGCTGTTAAGGTCCACCACCAGGAAGTCATCACCATTCATGTCAAATAAGATGAAGGAAATACTCACCAAGAGGAAATCCAGGAGTCCAGCTGGCTCTATTTTCCTGTCTGGTTCTGAGTCATAGACTAGCATGGGAATTTATAACACAGTTTATCATCATGTATCTACGCATTTGGATATTATTAGCTATAGGCCAGAAACAGAGCATTAATGGCTTATTTCTTTGAAGCCTGGAGGGCTCTAGTTAAGCCAGGAAAAGATCAATACCTAAGAAGTCGGTTAAGATCACAAAGTTCATTTTGACTGCTGAATTCAATGTGCAGTTTTCAAGGAGAAAAATTTACAGTGGTGTAGATGTCTGGTAGCAGTGGAAGTAACCTAGCTTTTGGGTTGAAGTTGTCTTCATGAGTTACTGAGAATAGGAAGGACTATTTACTTCTCTTTTCTCTAAGCATGCTGTCATGATTCTGTTAGAGACACTCTTGGCCACACCCCTAGAGTAGTTAAGGGTAAATTCTTTCTGAAATCCCTTTCCCCTCCTTCTCCTCTATTGTTGAGAGCTACTTGTAGGAGAAACTGAATTGAGAACTCATTGTCCCTAGTAGCAGCTTGTACGTACCTGGGGGAGACGCAATGAGAAGAGAACCAGTTCTACTAGACCTGGGATCGGAAAGTTCTGGGCAGATCAGCAGGAACTGGAAAGCAGAAACTGCATAACTAAATAGGTCACCTGTTTCTAGAAGGAGTTGTTGGGTAGGATAAAAGGGGGACATTCCTTGTTCTGGGCTCTTCTGGCTTTTTGCATTTTCTTTGGCATGTGGCTTGTGTGTTTTCTCTTCCAGTTTTCAATATTTTGTCTTTGGATTGTGTATATTTGATGGTTTAATGTAATCTAAAGTGAGGAGTTTCTTTTCTGGCCTTGTCTGCTCGTTTTTCTCTGTGCAGCTTGTGTCTGTATGGGTATGTCTTCCTGTATCGTGGGGAAGTGTCCTTCTGTGGTCATGCTGAAGACCTGGTCTGTGTCGTTGATTTAGAATTCTTCTCCCTCACCTGGAAGACTTGGTCTTCTCATTGGTCATAGTCCAACAGTTCCTGCAAGTCCCTTTTTCTGTGCTTTCAATTTTCTTTTCATATTCTTTGCTTGTGTGGTCTGCTTCCCCTGTTCTGTCTTGGAGTTCTGATATTTTTTCTTCTGTTTGATCCATTTATCTTGTGAGGTTTTCTCCTTGAGTTTTCTAGTGGGCTTACTGGTTTTTTTCAGTTATATTCTTATTTCAGCTTGAGTCCTCTTCAGTGTTTCTATCACTTTGTTAAATTCTGTTTTTAAATCTGGATTTTCCTTATCATTGCTATTAGCTTTATGTTTGTGTTTTCTTGGGCATCACTCAGGTGTGTATTCTCTTTACATTAATTGAACTGTTTTGTGTCTTCTTTAAGCTCCTTCAAACCTTTGATGTGTTTTATGATTGTTCTTTTAAATTCTATGCCCTGGGGTTCATATGGACATGGGGGCTGGACTGGCTCACAGGATGTGCCACCTACCTTTCCAAAGCCCGGGGTTGGAGGTAATATGTCCAGGGCTGATCAGACTAGGCTGGGGGCTTGGACTCAGGATCCATGATCTCAGAATTGGGTTGGATCTGAAGAAGGGGAAAATCTCATAGACTCACTAAAATGAATCGAATCTCAGCACAAGATGTGCAGGCCCAGACTGAGCCTGGAAGATGAATGTGACATGGGAGGGGTGATGGGAGCCAGTGGGAGTAGGCTCTGTGTTGGTTCTTAGGAGCACTTCTTAGTCCAACTTGTGGGTTGGGGGTAGTGTGGGCAGGGCTGGCCAGACTAGGCTATAGCACTGGATGATGGGACTTACACTAAATCTAGGGGTTGAGGATGGTACATGGATGGGAGGACCAAGGGGACCTACTTGGCTGAGCCCTGGTATAAGATGTGCAGAACTGCATTGAGTAGAGAGATTCTTATTGTGATTCTCAGCTGTTAACTTTCTGTATAGCTGAGGTTCCCCTTCCTAAGTGTTGGAATTAGTGTTATGTACAACTATGCTTAGATATTTCTTTTAAATGATTGATAATTAATAGCTATAAGCCAAAGTAGTGGTGGTTTAGAAAACCCGCATGATCAAGGAAGAAACCTTGATTTATATATTTGCTGTATGATCTAATTACTTGTGTGTAGCTTTAATGCTACCCTGCCCTTGCTCCAGGATGTGGCCAAGCTACTAGCCCCCATCTGGCTTCCCTCGAATCTGTGGATAAAACACACACACACAGTTGTTCATTTTCTACTTGCTTTCTTGGTGAAACTGCTGGGTGCTATTATCTTTGGCCTAGAAAAGCATGCCCTTATCAATTTCTTATCTCTATACCTCCTACCTGTCCTAAACTTTAGTGGCTAGTCCCATCTAGCCCCTGACAAACATCCCTGAACACCTGCCTGTAGTAGTGGCCACAGGTCCCAGCTCCTCCAGAGACCTCATGTGGTTGCTGGGTTCTTCTCTTTCCAATGCATGGCAGAACTCTTCTCCTCCTTCCTTGTGTCTCCCTTTTACTCCAGGGACCTGGAAGTCCTACCTGTATCTTCCACCCAGCAATTGGCCGGCGTCATTTTTTACTGACAGATCAAGAACCAATTGGGAAACAGGATCTTTAGCATCAAAAACTGCCCCTACAATTACTCATAGTGAAATGATGACAAATGGGAAAAAGAGAGTTGGGAAATATTTTTTCTCCCAATGCCTTCCTTAACCATTGGCTCAAAAGGCCAAGATGATTGACAGACTATGCACAGGAGAAAAAGCCAAAGAAGGCTGGCTGAATTTTTTTGCCTTGTCTTTACTGGTAAGTAGAAAATGCAGGCATGTAAACTCTGTAGTACCAATTTCGTAAAATTGGTGACCCTGCATTTTTTTTTGTTTTGTTTTGTTCTTGCATTTAAACTGGCATTGCACAATATAAACAACTGATAGGGTTCACATTGCTAAGTCAATATTTTAACTTTTCTTAATTGACAGCGACATATGGAAACTAAAATGTGGAGAGACTACTAAAGAAAGGAAAGTGGAGCTTTACATTTTTAGTGGGATTCCCAGATTTTGAACAGAAAAGCTCATATGTTTATTTTCTAATGGATCATAAATACTATGGAGCTGGAACTGAAGGGAACCTATTGGTGCCTCCATAAGTCAAATCAGGAAACATCAAAAGACCTTACCTAAGCCTCTGAAGCTGCTGGGAGTCTGTGGGTGAGTGAGAAGTAATACAGAACCAAGCCTATGGTTTACAGTCAGCCTGTGGTTTACAGGTAGTGCTGGCATGCACACTGGCTTCTGAAAGTCACCGTGCTGTAGATGGGAGAGAGAAGGGATTGCTTGAGGAAAGCATACTGGGGAAGATGGTGGGGTATTATAGTCATGTAGCCCTACACTAAACAGAGAGGAGAACATATACTCATGAATGGAATGCTATCTAAGCCAGGAAGAGGAGTGTTGATTAAAACTGGCACAATTATGAGGGTGCCTATGCCCATCTGCTCCCAGGTATTTATTTCTGAGGAACAAAGAGAGAAATGTCTCTTAAGGGTTTTCTAAGGGTTAACTGAGATGACATATGATCAACATAGCTATGCAGACCTGGCACATAGTAGGTACTCAATAAATTCTTTCTTTGTTCTGTCAGCTATGGCCTGGCCTGAGCTTAGTGTGTTCCATTTCATTCTCCTAATCACTATGCTAAAGCCTCAGCTCCATTTAAGCTGTGGAGTGAGCATGTACGGACCCTCAGCTTTGATCAGCAGCACTAAAACTAAGCCAGACCCAAAGCAAACAACATTATAAATAGAAGACTTTGATCCAGATTAAAGACTGGCCACGTATGTGGCTCGTCAGTGGTGTGGCTTGTTGGTGCTCATTTCTCTCTGTTTTATGTCACTTTTGTGGCATTTTTTATTTTTGAAATTTTTTTTCTATTTTTACTTATGTTCTCTTGATAGTTGCAGAGATGTATACACCGAGTGTTGGTCATTTTCACCCCCATTGCTGTCTCTAATCTTCCTCCTACACCTGTGAAATCTGTTTCTCTGGGCAACATAACATACCAGTGGCTACTGTCATGGAGAAGAACATACCCACTACTCCTTCCGCCCCAGCAACCATCTGGCATCTTCTATAATGGGAATTTCTTTAACAGACATCATAAGCAAGACCATTAAAACAATCTCCAATGTCTTTTAATTGTTCTATTAGAACATTATTTTACAGGCAACTTTGGGGAATCCGTGGAGCTTCCTGTTTTCACGTTTGTCAATTCACAAAGCAAGAAGTGATATTCCATATCTTTATTGCTTTAGAGGGATGTTCGGAGATTTCCATGACAAGAGCTTTCTCATGAAAAGACTTGGAACTAAGCTCATTAGGGATGCAGAACACAGATTCACAGCGAATCTTAATGAAACCAGGCTCAGGAAGATTTTCAGGCAAGGCAAGGATCCTTGTTAGTCATTACCTCTGAGTTAGTGCTAAGCAGGAAGACTTTAGAGAGATTATGGTGTGCAAGTGGCAGAAGGGGAAGAGGAAACAACAGCGGGATGACTCTGTGTGAATTAAGGGTAGCAAGATCTAGGTGATGACTAATTTCCTTTAGAATGAGCAGGGAAAGCATTGAGTCTGGGAAGAAAATGATAACTCAATTCCACAGATACTGGTAAGTAGAGACTTGCAAGTGTGTGTTCTGTGGTAAAGTATGTTCTTAGTGTTAATACAGTGGCTCCTAATAGAAGTGTTTGAGCAAAGCCTATGGGGAAAGAAGATGAGGTACTCCAATCTTCTAGCACTGTAGTGGGCAGAGAGCAGATTCATGAATGAAACGAAGTCTTTATCCAGACTATCTGCTTTCTCCAGAAATCTGAATTGTTTGGCGAAAAGAGCATACATACACTGATTTTTATGTGCCCCCAGAAGGGATCAAAATAGTTGAGAGGGCTATTCCTTGGGTGGTTCTGAGGGTCATACCAGGATTAGGGATACTTATGTAGCTAATGTTGTGGAGTCCACGAGTATTTCAGCTGGCTCCAGTTCATCCAAAGGTTAAAGCTATGACTTTTAAAACCAGAGAAACTCGATTTTCATTCAGCCGATTTTGTTGTAATTGAAAGATTACAACAAAAAATTTAGGAAAGGAGAACTGGGTGCGGTGATGTTGAGAAGGCTAAGCTGATTCCGTAACAGGCTTCAAATTGGCAGTCTAGGAGACTAGTCCTAAATCTGTGTTTCAAGAACTGGGCAGTTCTAGGCAATTCCAGGCCTCAGAAGCTGCCTGCCACCTTGCCTGAGGCAAGGACAATGGGCCAGAAGCAGTTTCTAGACCCTCTCCCTCCAGGCAAGTTTCCAGCCCCCACACCCTGGTAATGGAATGGCTTTAGAAATGGATCCAAAAGATTAACATAGAGATCACCTACTCCAGAATGCCCTAATATGCTTTATATCAGGCCTGCAATCTCACTTGGATGTCTCTCTATTCTGGTAATGGGAGATCCCAGCATGCTGGACTTCTGAAATATAAAACATTCTTTGCGTATACATACTGTTTGAGTCTGGGGTATCATTCTTTTGAGAATTGTGGACTCTTACAGTATATATAGGTACCACCAGTTCTTGGGAGTTATGAAGAGGTGGGAGGATCAGGAATTCAAGGTTGGGCTATATAGTAAGTTTCAGGTTAGCCTGGGCTAAAGAGTGAGAGGCTAGCTGAAAGACAAGCAAACAAACAAAAAGTCACCAAACAAACACAATAAAATAGAAAAGAATGAATATGAGTTACTCTATTAAACTATACTGCTAGCCGGGTGGTGGTGGCGCATGCCTTTAATCCCAGCACTTGGGAGGCAGAGGCAGGCGGATTTCTGAGTTAGAGGCCAGCCTGGTCTACTGAGTGAGTTCCAGGACAGCCAGGGCTACACAGAGAAACCCTGTCTCAAAAAACCAAAAAAACCCCAAAAAAACAGAAAAACAAAAAAACAAAACAAAACAAAAAAACCTATGCTGCTGATGGGGTCAAGTATGCTCATGTGTCAAACTGAATGTATTGTCCCTGTAAATCACGGTGATGTTGTCTTCTGAGTTCAGTAAAACCCCAAGTAGCACAAGGAAGGGCATAATTGATCTCTACTTTTTTGCTAACTTGATTTCTGGCTTATCCATCTCTTCTTCTTAGTCCCTTCCTTTAAAAAAACATGACAATGACAACAATTTATTATCAGAGGTGGTATCCCAAAGAATTTAGAAAGTCATTGCCAAATGGATCTAGAGATCCTAGGTGACAAATATTCCACCCCACCACCTCCTCCTTCCCTGCTGTAGGCTGAAGAGGATAAGAGGAGTTACCAAGGCTGTCGTGGGAGCTCTACAATTGAGGGATTATTTATTGCAAGCATGCAAACTCATGTGGCCACATTTGATATAGTAAAAATGCTTATGAAGCTTTTATGTTTTTGAAAGAACAAAACTAAATTTCCATACAATTTTTCTGCTATTACCATATGAAGATACAGAATGGAGACATCACGATGAGTGTGTGTTGACTGTTCCACTGGCAGGGACGGGTTGTGATAATGTCTGAGGAAGAAAGCTGAAGGAGCTATATGGATGAAAAGTTAGGCATGTGTGAATTTTAGGAGAGTGACAGGAGAAATTTATGGACTTGGAATCAAAGCAAAGGTGTTGCAGGTTGGTGAACAATATCCCAATAGATGGCCGTTTTACATATCCTGAAGAACAGCAGTGTTACCTATCAGAACAATATGAATTAAGCAGTGTGGGATTACAGAAATATCAACTGCTTTTATTGCATATTCAGTGTTTCTATGTTATAGGATGCTAAACTCAAATAAGATGCATAGAAACTTGAGATAAACCCTTAAGGAACAGTCTTTGTTCATCTTAAGATTTGTGTAGATCCTGATAAAACTGTTTTGTGATCTCACTGTTAAGTTCTGAACCACCAAAGCTTTGGAAAGCATTAGACCTGGACTCAGCCTTAGCCAGGATGTTCCTCCATTTGTCTTTGTATTTGAGGGGTATCATTGAATGTTTGCCTTATGGAATGAAATTATTAAAATGTACGCAATGCATACTGGCTGTTGCTATGGTGAAACCAAGACGCTGACCTGATTTGTAGCTGTACTAAGGATTTGAAGATGTGGCAAGGTTGAAAGTAACAGTCAAGGCAATGCTGAGCTCAGAGCACCCGAGAATAGGCTGGCATGCCTTTCCTATGCCTACATGTGGTTCATAATTTTATACCTCTTGGGCAACAGGCAAATCTGGATCTTTTTCATAGTCAGAGAGGAGGCCATGAAATTAAGGGTTGAAAACACCTGCTTGTGGACGCGTTTGAATTTGCACAGGGCAGGACCACTTGTGCTTTCTGGCTGTGCAGCACCAATGCAGGAAGTGTGGGCTTACAGGATTATTTCCTCTCTACCTTTCCTTTAGCCTCAAGTCAGTCCCTATGAGATGAAATCCAGCCCCAAGGCATGATTTCTTGTATAGATGTGAAAAATGGGAAAGAGGACTGCAAGGATACATACATACACACACACACACACACACACACACCATATATATATATATATATATATATATATATATATATATATATCATGCATTAACATAAACATGTATATATTTGCCATTTCTAACTCTGAGCACTGGTTAAATGTGATAGATGTTAGGTTTATCTGTTGGTGAGATGAGTTAGCTTAATTTATTCTAAAACAGATATAACTTCGATAACTTATAGTCCAGGCTATTTAATTCCATGAAAACCAAGCTTTGATAACTTGAGATCATTAGCAGAAAAACCCTCATGATTTCTAGACCTCCTGCTATGATTATAGAAGGAATAACGGACATTTATCTATGGAGAAATTTAAATATGGCCATGAGCTGTCAGTTATGCTTATAAAATGTGGAGTTGAGAGATGTATTGCATCGTAGTCATGGCTACCATCTGAAGGCTCATCTATCAGGAACCTTCTTTCTGACCACTTCGTAGTGGAATTCTTGAAGTGACAAGCTTGGCTGATTCCTTTCTGTGACACAACCACCCCATTTCATTTTTTTCTTTTTATTATTATTTTTGCACTGCAGATGACATTTATTTCATTTTTTTTTCCCACAGAAAAACCTCAAGCTGTTTTTATGTACTCTTATTTCTATGACAGTTAATAACTGAAGGCTTGTAGCAAACAAGAAGGTATTCAGTATGAAATATGAGGCAGCCTACCACAATTACTGCAGCATGGATCATCTACACGCTGGTGACTGATGGAAAGGTACGCACACAAACCACGTTAACAACGTTGTATATAGATCACATTTCCTGAAAGTTGTGATTTTTTTTTCCTGAAAAATTCCATCACAATAATGAATTTTTAAATGCAGATTACAGGTGAGATTTGAACTTACTTTCCAAGGAGGTAAGCCAGGATACCTGCCTCCGCTCTGTCTACCATCACTATGATTCAGATCAATCTATGCCCGCAGAGTCTTATTAGCTAACCAGGGTTGCTTCTGTACAGAGAGCCTTCCAGTTGTGAAAGAATCAATAAATATGTAATATTGATTTCTTTTATAGTATATAGCATCTGGATGGCGCAGATAGGGATATGAAAGAAATTGAAACATGGTTCGTCTTAATGCAAGTTAAAAATGAACCTTTCTGAGGGACAAGATCATGAAGTTACCTTCCTTTCCATGATTCAAAGCAGTGATTATGAATGCTGACAAATTATAGTGTAAAAACTGCAATTGGCATACAGGTTTTATGGATGTGTGGTGTATGAAGAGACGCTGAATTCACAGTGTTGTATGGTGTTGTGTTGGGAGAGGAGACTTCCAGGGCAGGCATTGCAGGCAAGAGAAAGCTGCATAAGTTAGCTAGGTCTCAGAATATTCCATACTGAGTGCTTCCAAACACAGTTAGGCCGAGGATGAGCTGAGTCTGAGGTGGGAGAGAATGTAGGATGGAAAATACACTAAAGGGGACATTTCTCTGGCTGCAGTAATTGTATGAGATTTGCACTTTATGAGTTCCAGATTTTCTATCAATTGTGCATTTATTTTAATTCAGTGATATGCATGTTTCTGATATGTGCCAGTTACTGCATACACAGGACATAGTTCGTGAACTCTGGCTCAGTGCTGTTAGGTAACACGATTTTAAAAACATATATCTCCTCTTCCTATATGACAAAAGTTTTACTGTAACAAGGACCGTAAATTTTTGTGTTCATTATTTTTAAAATGGTTGAATAGAGAGTTGCTATTAACATTAAAATGAAAGACAATGATTTTTTTGTTCCCAAAGTACAAATAGTAATAGTAAAATATGGTATTTTTTTTTTAACCAAGGAATCACACTGAGATGAATTAATTAGCAAGGTAGGGCAAGCAAAGGAAAATGAGACTGCAGATGAACGGGGCTGAACAAAGATCTTTGTGCAACATGCAAAGAAGATTAGGTGATCTGTTGTGGTGATTCATGTAGGTCAGGTAGGATGTGATTGGCCTTAGTGTTAAACCCATTGTCTGTAGCACATCAGAAGTCAGAGCGAATGAAGGACATGGCTGAGCAGGGAGATGGGACATGGCTGAGCTGGGATATTGCAACCACATGAGACAGATGAGCAGGGAGCAACAAGGATGGAAAGAAGACGCAAAAAGAACTGGGACTAAAATGGACAGACCACAGCATGTGATAGGAGAAGGTTGGGGTGTTGGGGGAAGAGTGGCTCCTTCTGTCATGTTCACAGTTCTGCTTATCCCAGTGAATATCCATCAGAACAATCAAGATGGAGAATCCAGATCACGTCTGAGTACCTGGCTGAAACAAAATCGTCACATGTCAATGAACAACAGAAGCAGACAATAGTGTGTTCACCTGTGGACCACACGAAAACAGCTAGTTTTGTGTGTCAACTTGACACAAGATAGAGGAAGGAGTCTCGGATGAGGAAATGCTTCCATGAGATCCAGCTGTAAGGCATTTTTCTCAGTTAGTCATTGATGGGGGAGGGTCATCCCTCAGCTGGTAGTCCTGGGTTTTATAAGAAAGCAGACTGAGCAAATCATGTTAGAGCAAGGCAGTAAGCAGCACCCCTCCATGGCCTCTGCATCAGCTCCTGTCTCCATGTTGTACTTTGAGTTCATGTTCTGACTTTCTCCAGTGATGGAAGTGTAATTCAAATAAATTCTTTTCCCTGGAACCTTGCTTTGTGGTCCAGATGTTTTATTGAAGCAATAGAAACCCTAAGACACACATATAGGGAGTTTCTAAAAGAGCCTAATTATCAGGCATAGAATATAAAAGAGTAGGGTGGATGTATAGAGGGACCAAGAATAATGAAGGAAGAAAATGCCCAGGACTTCAGAAGCACACAAAGAGCCCTGTGCTAGGTGTGATGGTTTGTATATGCTCAGCCCAGAGTATGGCACTATTAGAAGTTATGGCAGTCTTGAAGTAGGTGTGGCCCTGTTGGAGTAGGTGTGTCACTGTGGGTGTGGGATTTAAGACCCTCATCCTAGCTGCCTGGAAGTCAGTATTCTACTAGCAGTCTGTAAGATGAAGATGTAGAACTCTCAGCTCCTCCTCTACCATGCCTGCCTAGATGCTGTCATGTTCCTGCCTTGATGATAATGGACTGAACCTCTGAACCTGTAAGCCAGCCCCAAGTAAATGTCCTTATAAGAGTTGCCTTAGTTGTGATGTCTATTCACAGCAGTAAAACCCTAACTAAAACACTAGGTTAACATGGAAGTTGGGAGACATTTTTTTCAGTTGTGTCTAGAGCTAGTGAGAATCAAGTTGAACAAAATCAGTTCCTGTGGAATGCAAGAAAGAATATCATTAGCACTGGGGAATAAAGGTTGAGTGCTTTTATTCTTAAATCAGAAACTAGCAGTTATTTATTATGGTTCAAGTTATTATACAGATCGTGGCTTTGTGCATCTCTGCATATGGAAAAGGTGAATGCAGACTGTGTAGCCATTATTTCATCAGAAATAATATTTGGGTGAGCAAACAGTCTCCCCGACCAGCAGAGAGCATCTCAGCATGGAGACCCACCAGCTCTGTAAGACTCAGACTTGCTCCCGCCTCTCTGATTTGGAATCAACAGCAGCAAGCTGCACTGTGAATGTTAATCTCTGTAGGCTGCAAGGCAATGGGATTTTCTAATTAGTAGATTTATGTTGCATAAACGGATGAATCATCTCTGTATCAGAGATGATACACTGTAACTATACTCCTCAGTAGATTCCCATGAGGAATCCCTGAAAGTTTTCAAATGTTGGTTTTATAGGAAGCACTGGAGGTGCTTGATACGACCCAATTTTTCTTTTCTTTCTGATTCAGAAAGACCTTGGAATTAGTGTTTTGTCAAGCTCTGTCACCCAATTCTGACTGGGGTTGTGAAGAGGAGGCACCTGGAGAAAAGGCTCCAAAGATTTTCAATGTAGATGTTTCTCTTAGCTGGTGTTCTTGCACCCTCAAGTGGTGCAGTGTGGAACTGTGTGACTTGGAGTTCTCATTTTCGATGATTGGAAAGTGGTGTTTCACCGTGTCTGCCCATCAAGTAGCTGAGACGCTACTTGAAATTTTTATTGTCTAGTTCTTTTGGGTGTTGAGAAGGTCATAATAAGGAAAGGTGTCAAAGGGTCAGTGGTAGAGAATTCTTCCTTCCTTCCCTGCCTTGTCTAGGAGCGTAATGACAGACATAGCACTAGAACTGGAGACTGTTGTGAACAAAGTTCACTTTGTTAACTTTCATGCAGTTAAGCTGCCCACCCACACATTGCACAATTACTTATTCTTTCTGTGGTTCTTTTATTCATCCCCGTAGGTGCCGTGCTAAGGTGGGGTCACCATGCTGAGTATGACTGACTAGGTTTCTTTCTGTATTGGGCTCCCATCCAAATGGTGAATACAGATAAGAAAGATAACTATAAACATGAAATAAAGTACACAAGCTATTTCTCCAAGGATCATCTGAGAATGGCTGTTTTTACTGAGCTGTAACACTTGGGGAAGTATTTTTTCTCTCTGTAAGCACTCATTGCTGAACCTTGGACCCACCTGACTGGCCAGTCAGTCAGCTGAGTTTGAAGGGGTGGGATAAGATACCGTAGTAGAGTGGCATCAAGTCGTTGCAGAATTAGGCCCATCCTCTCCCACTGTGGCCAGACAAGGCAGCTCTGTTGGGGAATAGGTTCCACAGTCAAGCTACAGCTGTAGAGAGCCCCCACCCCTGTCATTGACATCCACCCATAAGGTGAAGCAGAACCCGTGCTCAATAGGCTCCATGGGGCTCAGGTCCAGTCAGGAGTGCTGGGAGTCTTACAGTTCTTAGAAGAGAAGAGGGAGATTTGGGCGGCATATGCAGGGCAGATAGCACAGATTCTGCTACTGGGGCAGTGACAGTGCCAGTGGCAGGGACAGCCTGTGGTTGGCTAGTCAGGCGGGTCCAAGGTTTAGCAATGAATGCTTCCAGAAAGAAAATACGTCCCCAAGTGTTACAGCTCAGTAAAAACAGCCATTCTCAGACAATCCTTGGAGAAATAACTCGTGCACTTTATTTCATGTGAACAGGGCATTTATAAACATTTAGGAGTGGGGTAGGATTCAGGGGTAGGTGTTTCCTGTTGGCTCAGTTTGGGATTTTAGTAATTCTCTATTTGCATGTGGAAGGACTACAGATGCTTTCTCTATATGACTGATTGCCATGGTCCTCTCAGTGAGGTGTCGTGATCACATGTTCCAGAGCAGGCGCCGGAGTGGATAAGGAGTGGCTTCACTCCTGGTGATCTCACAACCTCACCAGTTCTTAAGCCTCTCTGGTAATGAGTTCCCACATGCCCTACACTCCTCTCCAGCTGTTGGGGTACTCATATGGAGATTGAGCTGCACATCTGCTACATATATGCAGGAAGGCCTAGGTCCAGTCCATGTATACTCTTTGGTTGGCGGCTCAGTCTCTGGGAGCTCCCAGGAGTCCAGGTTAGTCAACCCTGTTGGTCTTCCTGTGGAGTTTCTATCCCCTTCAGGGCATTCAGTCCTTCCCACTACTCTTCCATAAGACTCTTAGACCTCTATCCAATGTTTGGGTGTGGGTATCGGAATCTGTTTCAGTCACCTGCTGGGTAGAGCATTTCATATGATAGTTATGCCAGGCTCCCGTGTGCATGCATATGAGAATATTGTTAATAGTGTCAGGGATTGGTGCTTGCCCATGGGATGGGTCTCAAGTTGGGCTGGTTATTGGTTGGCCATTCCTTTAGTCTCTGCTCCATCTTTGTTTCTGCATTTCTATTAGACAGGACAAATTTTGGGTTAAAAATGTTGTAGGTGAGTTGGTGTCCTTATGTTTTTACTGAGGGTCCTACTTGGCTACAGGAGGTGGACTCTTTAGGTTCCATGTCTCCACTGGTAGGCATCTCAGCTAACGTTATCTGCATGTCCTTTTGGGTCTGGGTTATCACAGTCAGGATATTTTCTAGTTCTATCCATTTGTTTGCAAAATTTATGATGTTCTTATATTTTTTAAAGATTTTTATTTATTGTATGTATATGAATATACTATCACTGTCTTCAGACACATCAGAAGAGGGCATCAGATCCCTTTATAGACGGTTGTGAGCCATCAGGCTGGGAATTGAACTCAGGACCTCTGGAAGAGCAGTCAATGCTCTCAACTGCTGAGCAATCTCTCCAGCCCCAATGTTCTTATTTTCAATAGCCAAATAGTATTCCATTGTGTAAATGAGCCTCATTTTCTGTATCCATTCTTCAGTTTAGTAACATTTGGGTTATTTCTAGCTTCTGGCTATTCTGAATAAAGCTGCTGTAAACAGAGTGTATCAGGTATTCTTGTGGAATAGTAGAGTATCTTTTGGGGTTATGCCCAGGAGTGGTATAGCTAGGTCTTCAGTAGAACTACTTCCATTTTTCTGAGAAACTGCCAGATTGATTTCCAGGGTTGTTGTACAAGTTTGCAACCCCACCAGCAATGGAGGAGTGTTCTCCTTGCTCCACGTCTCACCAGCATGTGCTGTCCCTTGAGTTTTTTTTTTTTATTTTTATCTTAGCCATTCTGGTTGGTGTAAAGTGGAATCTCAGGGTTGTTTTGATTTGTATTTCTCTGTATCAGTGTGTTCACGGCTATTTCTTACCAATACCATGCAGTTTTTATTACTATTGCTTTGTAGCTCAGCTTGAGATCAGGGATGATGATTTCTCCAGAAGTGCTTTTATTGTTCAGGTTTGTTTTAGCTATCCTGGGTTTTTTGTTTTTTGTTTTTTTTCTATATGAAGTTGAGAAGTGCTTTTTCAAGGTATGTAAAAAAAATGGTGTTGGAATTTTGATGGGGATTGCATTGAATCTGTAGACTAGTTTTGGTAAGATGGTCATTCTCATTCTGTTAATCCAATTGATTCAGGAGCATGGGAGATATTTCCACCTTCTGACATCTTCCATTTCTTTCTTAATGGACTTTTAAGATTCTTATACAGATCTTTCACTTTCTTGGTTAGAGTTACACTAAGATATTTTATATTATTTGTGTCTATTGTATAGTTTGTTACTTCCTAATTTTTTTTTGCCTTGTTTATTATTTGTACGAAAAAGGGCTACTGATTTCTTTGAGTTAATTTTGTATCCAGCCACTTTGTTTATCAGTTGTAGGAGTTCTCTGACAGAACATGGGGATTACTTATGTATTAATATACATAAGTATCATCTGTGAATAATAATACCTTGACATCTTCCTTTCCAATTTGTATCCCCTTAACCTACTTTTGTTCTTTTATTGCTTCAGCTAGATCTTTGAGCAATATACTGAATAGATAGGGAGAGAGTGGGCAGTCTTGTCTTGTTTCTGATTTTAGTGGGATTGCTTTAAATTTCTCTCCATTTAATTTGATGTTGGCTATTGGCTTGCTGTATGTTGCTTTGATTTTCCTTAGGTATGTGCCTTGAATCCCTGATCTCTATAAGACTTTTAGCATGAAACAGTGTTGGATTTGGTTGAAGAATTTTTAGAACCTAATGAGTTGACCACGTGATTTTTTTCTTTCAGTTTGTTTATATAGTGGATTACATTGCTGGATTTTCATATATTGAACCATCCTTGCATCTCTGGGATGAAGCCTACTTGATCATGGTGAATGATGTTTCTGATGTGTCCCTTGATTCAGTTTGTGAGAATTTTATTTTTATGAAGTCACGTAGTGCTATGAATTTTCTTCTTAGTGCTGCTTCCATTATGTTCCATAAATTTGGGTATGTTGTGCCTTCATTTTCGTTGAATTCTAGAAAGTCTTAAATTTCTTCCCTGGCCAAGTTATCATTGAGTAGAGTTGTTCCGTTTCCATTAGTATGTGGGTTTCCTGGTGTTTCTGTTGTTGAAATTCAGCCTCAGTCCCTGGTGATCTGATAAGATGCAAGGGGTTATTTCCTTGTATCTGTTGAGGCCTGCTTTGTGCCAGATTATATGGTCAATTTTGAAGAAGGTTTGATAAAGTGCTGAGAAGAAGGTATATTTAACAGTCTCAATTCTACTAGTGGATGCATGGTTCTTGGGCCTACTCAATGGGTTAAAGGAGATACAGAGCCACCAAGGTACTAGCTATGAAATTTATCAGTGGTGGAGACTAACATCTCCACCACTTTAACTAAGTTTACCTAAATTAAAGTGGTGTAGACTCACATCTTCAGAGCACAGTGTGCTGCCTCCTTTCTTGAAAACGCTGACAATCATTTTGACAATCATTTTGTGTCAAGGCAGAAGTGTAGAAGGGCACAGTCAAGGCTCTAGTGAGGAAAGCAGTGAGTCTAACATGAAAAAGAGTACTGTAGGGGGCAATAAGAGATGAGAGAGAAATATGAGCACAGAGACAGATGGTCAGCTGGCTGTATTCAGAGCTAGAGTCAGTTCTGCTCCTGACTGCTTCTGGAAATATTGTAGGCTTGAGTTTCATTCTAAGAGCAGTCAGAAACCACAGGTTTATTTCTGACAAGGCTCAGACTTGCCCTCAAACTTAAAGGGGAAAAAAAAAAGAGTGTGTCATAAGCAGGAGAGTTAGCATGGAGGCCAGTTAGTAGGGGATACAGGTTTTGGTGTAGAGATGAAGTAGGAGATAGTTACTGAGCAAATTAGGACCAAAATAAAAGAACTGAAAACCTTTGAGTGCCTTATTTTCCCAGCACAACAAAGTAGTTGGTGGGTAGTTGACAGTTTTCTGGCATAATCATCTCATTGGAGAACACAGAGTTCAGGGATAGATGGTAAGCAATTAGCTATGTTGCAGACACAGATGCACCTTTCCTTGACCCAACACATCCAAACCTGACATCTACTTAGGAAAGCCAAATTTGACAGCTAAGTCAATTTTTTTTCCAAGTTGAGTGTTTTCTTAATTTTTTTAAAAGCTTTTTTCTTTTTTCTTGCTTCTTTGTAAGCTTCACCTTATCTACCTCAGTCCCGTTCATTCCTTCATCCCTTCATATCCACCCTTTACTCTTGCAACCTCCCTCACCCCTATAAAACATACACAAACAAACGAACAAAAACAACCGAAATGAAGCACAGGGAACATCTCATTGTGACAACTGCAGTGTGTCACAGAGCATCCTACAATAGATCCCTCTGCCCACATATCTCCACCTGCAAGTGTTCGCTTTAATGAACCGTTGGTCTGGTTTGAGGTCTCTGGCTTCTGTGACACCATCAATATTGGATCCTTACCAGGACTCCTCCTGGTTATTCTATTGTTGCCCTTTGTCATGGTGATCCTGCAGCTTTGGAACAGCCAGACTGGCCCTTTCACACATCCCTACCTTTTCACGCATCCCTACCTTTTGCAGATGGTATTGACATTGGAGTGGGCCAATTTAGAGCTCTGGATCTGGGCCTGGGTGGCAGTTAACCTGCTCGGCATGCCAGCTCTCCCTTACCCGAACCACCTGGGCAAGCTTTTCAGCAGTGCTCCAGCTAGCCCACCAATGCTGCCATTAGCAGGAGGCAGGGACACCTCTCCTGCTCTCATACTCTTGGGGAAGGCTCAACAGTACCCATACCTCCAGAGTCTGCCTAGTCAAGGTGCAGGCCCTCTCTCCTAAGTACTGAAGCCTATGAGGGGCTGGGACAGCTCTTGTGACCCCAAGGCCAGTTCTCAGTGTTGCTACTAATGGTGAGGAACAAGGGAGTGGGGAGGGCATAATCCCAGCACCCCATGCTACCTGTCTTAGTTAGGGTTTTACTGCTGTAAATAGACACCATGACCAATGCAAGTCTTATAAAAGACGACATTTAATTGGAGCTGGCTTACAGGTCCAGAAGTTCAGTCCAGTATCATCAAAGCAGAGACATGGCAGCATCCAGGCAGGCATGGTGCAGGAGAAGCTGAGAGTTCTACATCTTCATCTGAAGGCTGCTAGTGGAAGACTGACTTCCAGGCAGCTAGGGTGAGGGTCTTAAGCCCACACCCACAGTGACACACCTACTCCAACAAGGCCACACCCCCTAATAGTGCCACTCCCTGGGCCAAGCATATACAAACCATCACACTACCTCATGGCAGTTAAATGGCAGGGCCAGATTTTCTGTGTTCTCACCCTTGCGACTGGCTCATTCATGCCCTCTCAACCAGGGTCAGCTCTACTATGCTGCCCAGTGAGGTTTTGGGCCTGTTCTTCTGAGTGCTGCAGCTGCTGAGGGGCAGAGCTAGTTCTCAGAAGCTCATGACTTTGTGGGGAGCTTTCCCAACTACTGCAGGTAGTGAGGGGTGGAAGAAGGGTCATTTGTGCCCATGCTACCTGATGGCAGATGATTGGCAGAATCAGGTTTCCTACACTCACGACCTCAGGGCTGGCTCACCCACAACTCCTGCTTCCAGGAGCAGCTCCACTATGCTGCCTGGGTGAGGTGCAGGGCCAGCTCTCCTGAGTGCTGCCACTTGGGCCAGATCTCCAGAGGGTTGCATCTAGCGAGGGGTGGGGCCAGTTACATAGAGCTGCCAGACACTCATGTGCTTACTGGCAGCTGTCCTAACCAGAGACATCCTCAAGTTCTCTAGTGGTAAGATAAGACATGAACATCAACACTGATCCCTGTTGCCACTGGGAAGCCTCAGACTCAGACTCCGACATGGCCCTCAGTGGCAGCTCAGGCCGGGATTTCACCATGGCCCCAGGTGGCAGGGCTGGCCACTCACAAGAGGCTACTCCTCTCCACCCTGGAGTTTCCAGTTCTATCTCTCTCCATAATGCTCAAACTGCACCCCCTTCTCCCATCTGACCTGCACATACTTGTACATTGTGGTGGCTCCAGCTGTAGGCTGGTCACTAGGCTGGCAGGCCCCTGGGTGACAGCCTCTGGCAATTGGGTGTTGATGGCCCACCTGTGCAGGTCTGTGAGTGGCATGGTGGTCAGGAGATATGTGTCTGCTTTTCTTCTTTGCTATTCTGTGTGGTGGTAGGCAGGTCTGTGTGTTAATGGTCTACTTGTGCTGTGGGGCAGAGGGTAGGTCTGTGTCTTGGGTGACATCTTCCATTTAATGTTATGTGGCGTGGTGGCAAGTTGGTGTCTATGGCTTGCCTGTGCTGTGTGCTGGAGAGGGCAGGTCTGTGGGTGGCATGGTGGTCTGCAGGTCTGTCTGTCTTCTTCCTTTTGTGCTGCACTGCTTGGACTTGATTTTTTTTTTTAATGCATCCTAGGCATAAGACAGCTTTGGCCACCAAACCAGGCATCAAGCTTGGATGAACAAAGGATTGTCATCTGCTCTACCTCTAGCTGATATAATAACAACACTACAAACAAGGTGTCCCTTTGCCCATTGCCAGGAGGTAGGGGTTAATTTTTTGTTCCTTTAATGTGTAATGTTTTTCTATAGAGATGTTCAAAACATCTTCACTTCAAAATATTCTTGAAGATGGCGTTCTCCTGGAGAATGTGCCCCTTTCTCCTTGTAGATGGAAACAGAGAGGATGTCAGTAAGTTCATTTCTCTGTCACCAGATCACTTCTTAGTCTCCATGTTTGCCTGTAGGGATTCTTGCTGTTGATTGCAAGTTAGCTGCAGTGTGACCTGTGGACTGAGAAAGAGTCAAGGAACTGTTGCCTACCTTGGACCACAAGGTCTGCTGGAGGCAGAAATCAGGAGGTGCTGTAAAGAGAGTCACAAGCCTTTTAAAATTCACAGCCAATCAGAGTATCCCTGAAGAATCTCTCAAGTATTCCTTAAAGAGTCAGGCAAGTTGCAGAAGCTTGAGGCCTGGCTCATCTTACTTTGGCTCCGCTCTCCTGTTTAAAATACCAAATTATTTTGCAGTGCTGAGCCGGTGGTTGTCAGTTGAAACTTCAAGTGGAATTAATAACTAGAGCTGATGTCTGGAATCCACAAATAGGCCAGGACTGCAGCGTATCCAAGGGCATCCACGCTGCTGAGCAGGATGAGTAAAGCTAATAGCTGTGGAAGAATCCAGAGCAAACAGAACAAACTCACGGGTGCAACTGTGAAAAGAGGACTCTTGTTACAGCATCTGGGAGACTGTTTACCTTCGCAGTAATTATACCTAAGCAGCCTCCAGGTTGAGCAACTGAGGTGACTCAATAGAGAGCCACAAAATTGGGAACAAAGAAAGTGTGGGATTTTGGGGTCCAAGGTGTAATATTTTTACCTACATACTATTTTTTTTTACATAATAAATATTTTACTTTGAAAACAAATCCTTGAATTTCGAGATTTAATTTTAAATAAATAGATTTTAAAAATCGCTGGCAGTCAAAGGATTTGTTCCCATGTTTTGGAAACAGGAGCGGGTTTTGACGTCCGTGCTTACCTTTGGAACAAACTGTGCTGCTCTCTAAATACGTATACGAGCCAAAGCCACAGGCAGGGGCTAGGTCATGTAAGAAAGGGAAAGGAAATCCGTCACTTTCCAAACCGTATTGTGAATGGTCAGCGCTTGGAGCCAAAATTATTATCTAAAAGAAGTGCCTACTTTTACTGGGTCGGGATGCCTCCTACTGAAATCGAGCACAGATCTGGGAGACCTGAAGTAGTAGGGAGTTCATTATAGACTGGAAAGGGTGAAAGAGATCCAAGGAGTAGTGTTTTCAAATGGAGTCTAACTGAAGAGTGCTGGACCCTCCTTTTTCTCTTGTCATCCTGCTTGAAATCTTATAACCCTCTCCCTCTTCATTTTATATGTGTGTACATGTATGTGTATGTATATTTTAAAGGCTGGATTGATTTTTATTTGTTTACCCTAAAGGCACACAGGAAACAGGAAGGGGGATGTTGACCTCCCTCCTGCCTGTTAGGGACAATTTTCCCAGGTTAAAGGATGTTCCTAGTGACATATTTTGTGATGCAGTGTCATGATGTGACAGGAGGGGGTGTGAAGAAAGTAGAGGCAGAGAAAGAGAGAGGACAGAGAAGGACAGTGAGAGAGAGAAAAAAGGGAAGAGGCCAGCAGAGAGAGAGAGAAGAGAGAGAGAGAGAAAGAGAGAGAGAGAGAGAGAGAGAGAGAGAGAGAGAGGCAGAAAGAGGCAGAAAGAGGCAGAGAGAGAGAAGCAGAGAGACACACACAGAGAAGAGAATCAGAGAGAGACAGAGACTTGCAGAGAGGCAGAGAGAAAGGCAGAGAGACAGAGAGACAGAAAGGCAGAAGAAAAAGAGAGAGAGAGAGAGAGAGAGAGAGAGAGAGAAGAGAGAGAGAGAAAGTCCTTTTATAGCAAGCCAGGCTCATACCTGGCTGTTGCTAGGTAACTGTTGGGCGGAACCTAAAAGAAATGCTAACACTTCAGGTCTGCTTTTATTGACTACAGAAGGAGGAGGTATCTTGATTACCTGTTACTGCCTTCTCAAGAGATGCTGGATCTTCTGGGATGCTTTAAAGCCTTAAGAAATAGCTGCAGTATTTAATGCTTAGAGCCAAAGAGGTTTTTTTTTTTTTTTTTTTTTTTTTTTTTTTTTTTTTTTTTTTTTGAGACAGGGTTTCTCTGTATATCTGTATAGACTTGATTGTCCTGGAACTCACTCTGTAGACCAGGCTGGTCTTGAACTCAGAAATCCGCCTGCCTCTGCCTCTGGGATTTAAGGCATGTGCCACCACTGCCCGGCCGAGCCAAAGAGCTTTTAATGTCTGGCTATTAATGGGTATGCTGCAATGACAGCTATCCTGGGAATATGTCTTCCCTATCAGAGGCTGTATTCCTCTTTGTTCCCCACGACTATTAAGCATTGACAAAATCAGTTTACTCTGTATGCATGACACAAGGTGATGAAATGTTTCTCAAACCTGTCAGAATGTGAGGAAGTGGTCCTGAGGCATCGAAACAGTTCTGTTATGTTTTAATCTAATGAAAGGACGCACAGCTTGTATCTCACCTGGAGAAATACTCTTCCTTTAGGCACCCTGCTCTCCACAGTGCAGTTGGCAGAGGTTTCTGAGGGAAGTGAGGCCTTCTGGAATTACAACAGAATACTGACAGTTTTTCCATGCTTGGTACTGGAAACAGTGAAAACAAACTAGGTTCAGAGTCTTGGTCGTATAAACCTAGCTACTCGGGAAGTTAAAGTGGGCGGATCTTAAGTTAATGGCCCACTTGGTTAACATAGACATATCCATAAAAAGTCAAAACCCACCACCGCTACCAATTAAAGAAAAACTCCTAAAAACCCAAAAGATTTAAAATACCGTAAAACAGGCTTGGGCTGTAGCTCAGCGGTAGAGAGCTTGTCTTCTATGCATGCGTGAGGCACTAGCTTTAATCCCTAGTACTCTAAAAATAACCCAAAACCAATGTCCAACGATAACCACAAAGAGAAAACCAACCTCTATCCTCGATACAGTGGAAACAGATTTAATTAAATTTTGATCCCAAATTAGAAGTGACTTTTTTTTTCCGGTTGCTGTTGTTGTTTTTTTCTTCCAACATTTTTTTCTGTTAAGATGCACAGATACTACTTAGCGGTTTGATGACATTCAGGTAAGGTTGACATCTCCTGGTGTTTTCCAGTCAGAGTCTCTGCTAGATCTGACTGGAGACATCAAGATAAGAAAGACTGTTTCAGTGTGAAGAGGGTATTTATTTATTAGCTTTCTTTGAGCTGCTGAGCAAAAGGTCACCCAGCTAAGTGGAGGAAAAAGACTGTTTTAGGGAGGAGGAATTGCTTGTTCTAAAGTATCAAGAGTGAAACAGCAGATACTCAAGGGAGTCATAAAATCTGTCAACTTGACACTAGCCAGAGTCATTGGAGATGGGGGGAGCTTCAGTAGAGAAAATAGTTCCATAAGATCTGGCTGTAGGCAAGCCTGTAGGGCATTTTCTTATTTAGCAATTGATGAGGGAGGGTCCGTCATTGTGAGTGGAGCCCATCCTGGGCTGATGGTCCTGGGTTCTATAAGAAAGTAGGCTATGCAGGCCACAGGAACAAGTCAGTGACTAGCATCCCTTCATGGACTCTGCATCAGCTCCTGCCTCCAGAGTGAATTCCAGGACAGCCAGGGCTACACAGAGAAACCCTGTCTCAAAAAACAAAACAAAACAAAAAACAAAAACAAAAACCAAAACAAACAAACAAACAAAAAACCCCAAAACATCCCCCCCCCCAAAAATGCCAGAATTACATCTGTGAAGTCTAACCAACATGGTTGCCTAATCATGACCCGAACAAGGACAAGGACCCCTGTGTGAAAAAATTAAAATTACCGTTTGATCAGCCTATAGATAAGCCATCATTCTTTGCTTTCACTGTCCTCCAGTTCTCTCTTCCAGGTCTTCTGATCCCAGTTCAATGCCCTGTGGGACTGGGGCACCTGCCCTCATGCATAGTTGGGAATTAAATTCAAACACTATTGAGTAGCATCAAAAATAAATACACTTTTGCCAGATGTGGGGTGATATTCCTTTAATCCCAGCACTCTGAAGGCAGAGGCAGATGGATCTCTGAGTTCAAGGCCAGCATGATCTCCATAGTGAGTTCCAGGATAGCCTGGGCTATCTATAGAGAGCCTGTCATTAAAAAAAAAATCACCTGAAATTGGAGACCTTTCTCTTTTGGTAACTTTGAGCCCACAGATGTAATGTGGCTTGTATGAGAATACCAGTACCAGTAAGATGGACCAAAGATACTACAGCCTACCACTAAGAGGCATCTGACTCCCTCCACAGCATTAGGGTAGGTCATACAGGAATGAGCACTGAATCCAGATTAGAGGGAAGGATCCCGTAGGCATCTCAGACCATCTCATTCTTTAAACCCTATAATGAACAAAACCGATTATTTTTGTTGTACTCATTTAATCTGGAGAGCAAATACCATAATGGGATATGTAGGTACTATTAAATATACTTTTCTCCACGTCTCCTCTGTAGAATTGTGTGCACTTTTTTTTTAATTTCATTTAAAGTTATAGCAATGAGTTAGGGATAAGAGGAAGAAAGGTAGCAGATCCTGCGATCTGAAGTGAAAATTAACTGGTATCTGGGACAAAGCAGCAAAATCACTGACAATGTTCTGGACAGAGACATAGTGAAAACTATCTTGACCTCAGCTGAGGCTGTTAAAGAGTTAAGAACATTGGGTGAGGGAAACTATCATATTTGAGAGTCTATTACAGGGCTATATTCCAGCTTCAGTGTATAGTCCCTCTGTATTATGCTTTATCAAACACATATTAACAAATATTCTCCAACAACAGCAGCAACAACAACAACAACAACAACAACAACAACACAACTACAAACACCTTGTAAAATTCTGTTTTCTAGTTTTGGTAAGGTAAGTTTTTCTGGTCCTTGAGAAGTGTGTCAAGAAGTAAGGTATTTTTTTTTTTTTTTGAATTGTTTTCTCATCTCTTAAATTTGATGTATTGCATTTTATGTACAGAAATGGCCGAGATGAATGTTTGGGATGTGGGAAGCAGGAAGGGAGATGGGCTCAGTCTTCAGGACATCTCTTAGCTTTGCAGTCAGGATTCTCTGAAAGCCTGCTGGCTGTGTGTCAGCACAGGTGTCCCACAGTCTCGGGGATGGAGCTGTGAGCCCAGGCTTTCTTTTCATCCTCTCACTCTGTGAAAACTGGGAAACTTGAACCTATTACTTAACATATCTATTTTAGTTTATTCATCTGTAAAATGAGAAAGAAAGAGCTTCTCGAAGTGTTTGACGAGGAAGAAGGGTGCAAAGCTGAAGAAGGCATGAGTAGGACTAAGCACAGACCTCAAGCGTTTGAACCTCTTAGCCCAGGCTGCGATGTTACTCCATTTCTGTGTCTCTCATTGACTCTGTTGTTTCTCAGACAGCTATTTCTTTTTTTTTTTTTATCGGATATTTTATTTACATTTCAGATGCCAATCCCTTTCCCCATTTCCCCTCCCCAGAAAACCCCTATCCCGTGTCCCCCTTTTCCATTTGGCTTTTTTACATTTTTTTTTTAATGTTAATCAAAGGCTTTATAAGTATGGTAATGCTCAATCAGAAGTGTAACCCAATACCCAACCTAGCTATGTAAACTATCTTTGACTAGTGGAGACACGTGAACTTCTGCCTCCATGCCCCCTCTCTCTTTCTCTCTCTTTTTCTCTCTCATTACCGAGCTTCTCATCTACTTCATCTTCTCTTCTCCTTACTCCATCTTTTCCTCTCGGTGTTCCTTTCCCCTTAGCTCCTCCTACATATTACCCTTCCTGTTAAAATAAAGCTTTTCTCTCAGAATACAATTAGAGCATAATTATTCCTATTTGTACCAGTGAGGTACAAGATAGTCTTAATACCCAGTCCATCATTTTGTTGACTAGCCAGAACCTC
This sequence comes from Rhabdomys pumilio, assembly GCA_030674055.1. Classification (NCBI taxonomy): domain Eukaryota; kingdom Metazoa; phylum Chordata; class Mammalia; order Rodentia; family Muridae; genus Rhabdomys; species Rhabdomys pumilio. Next base: position 34,959,218 of record JANHMN010000017.1, read on the forward strand.
TGCCATCTCTCTTGACTAGAACACTTAGGTTTGAACGTGGCTTTTTCTTGGCTTTAGAATGAATGTCAGCTGAGAACTATCCACTCAAATCTTTTCTCTCAAGGTAAATAGCCTGGATTGGCTATGAGTCTATAGGTCTTCAGTGCCATCAGAAATCCAGAATGACTAATTTATCTGAATTTATGGGAAGCACTAAGCATAGCTTCTAAAACTTAGCCAATTTATAGAGACCGCTGAACACCTGGACAACCCCTATACTACCGAACGTTGGAGCATCAAATCTTCAGCCTTCTGGCCCAAACTCATCCAACAGACTTTAGTGCTGCAGAATTATTAAGGGCTGGTTACTCTCTCAGACAGCTATTTCATACTCCTCTTTTTATTTTTGAAAGGAAATGTTTCTTGTCTTTCCATTAACTACCTCACTTTTTATTTGCCAAGGAAATAAATCCTATCAGCAAAGACCTGCTACAACATTCGACCACCCAACACCACCTTCGTCTTCATGTCGATCCTCATGCTGTCTTCTCCTTGCTCAACCACAGAGTTATTTGCTCAAGGACATCACTTCAGAAATTATGGAATATCTTCCAGGAGACAGCAAGTTCTTCTCTGCGGGAACATTCCCCCAACACTTTATATCCTGGAATATTTGTATCTTAAAAAGTTCTTCCACAGCACAGTACTTCCCTGTGTTGCTTGCTGCTTGGTGCTTTGCTCATAGGTGTAGCAAAATGCTTCCCTAAAGTACCTGTATGAATCACTTCAAAAATATTTCTTATCCACATGTTCATTCTGTTTAGAAGATCTGCCTATTGTTTCTTTGGAACTTATGATTACCAGTGACCACCATCTCCCCAAATTCAATGTTCATCTTGTATTTATCAAATGTTTCAGAAGTAAGTGACAGGGCTATATATTTTTCTTCTGAAGTACATTCTTCATATGTTTTCCACGATATTACACTCTCCCAACTGCCTTTAACGTTATGTCTCCTCATTCGTTTTTCTCTTAGTTATCTCTATTTGCCATGACATCTGCTTATAAGTACCATGTAGAGATGGATTTTTGAATAATAATAATAATAATCTGTATTATGCATTCTGTATTTCCAATGTTTGAGAATCTTAAACAACACACACACATAAACAGGACTCCACTGTCATTTACTCTGCCTTTGAAGACATACTCACTTTCCCTCTCAATATAATCTTTTCAGTCTTTTCTCTCTGCTCAGAACAAAAACTAGACATCAGAAAACTTCAATTGTATCTCTCTTTGTTATTTCAGCCAGCCAATCATCAAATCTTGACTTTATCTTCTGTATGTATCCCAAATCTCATCGATACTATTAATGCCTCCAAAGCTCAATGGATACATACATATATATATATATATATATATATATATATATATATATATATGTATGTATATACATATACATATATATATCATATATTTTTAAAATCTACATCTATCTATGAATCTCTCTATATTTATGTATCTGTTTATCTATCATCTTTGTCTATGTATCTATTATCTATCTTTCATCTGTGTGTCTGAGTATATATCATTATATCTATCTATCTATCTATCTATCTATCTATCTATCTATCTATCATGTATCTCTCTGAAGTGAAGTTGGAATGGAGTGTCACTTGGAATGACAATGTTCCCACAAGAACCAAAGATTATTACAAAACAAAACAAAACAAAACAAAACAAAACAAAACAAAACAAAACAAAACACCTCAAACCAAAACCAAGTACCAGGCACGTAAAGCCCTCTTTGAGTTGTTGGTCAATGGCATCAAAGAGACTCCAAAACCAATATAGGCTATAGTTGTTGCCCTTGGTTGCCTCCCAGAGTTGAAGGTTAAGTCCCTATTGCAGAAGACACCATGTACTTTAGACATAGGACTTGGAGGATCCAAGCTAGATCTGGCTTGAAAGCCTCCTTTCTGAAGACTAGCTTTCATAGAAGCATAAGGAAGTAGGCAAGCTGCCGAGGGGAAGGAATCAATACAACAGTACTTACTCAGCTGTGATGCATGTGGATCACAGCAATGCCCAGCATAGCAGGATGCCCCCAAACATGTGCAGTAGTGGAACTGCTATCTTGGGAGTAAACAATTGTAAGAATTGGTAGACTAGGAAGTTAGCTGTGTGCCCTAGAAATGACAGGGGAGATAAGCCTGTGATAACCTCTACAATATGGTTGCCTAAACACAAACTGAGTGTGGGACAGCTCTGATGAACATGGGTGGGAGATAACTCATGAAAACTGACCTGTAGACAAAGAACTACAAGAGACCAAGGGATCTGAGAACAAGGGAAAATAGTCTTCCTCAGAGATGTGCCTTCTAAATGGTTATTCTATATTAAGTGGTCAGCCTTGAAATAATATACATACAAGCAAAACTTTAGAGGTCAAGTAGGATATGTATATGTATATGTGTATGTGTATGTGTATGTGTATGTGTATGTGTATGTGTATGTGTATGTGTATATGATGTATATGTATATGATGTATATGTATATGTATATGTATATGTATATGTATATGCATATAGTTATCTATGTGCTTATAGGTATATGCATACATGTATATGCATACACACATATATGTGTATATGTGTCTATATGTACATATGTATATATATGTGTATATGTGTAATAATAATAAAAAAAGAGGCCATCAATTTCAGAAAGCATGAGAAGGTGACATGGTGATTAGAGGGAGGAAAGGGAAGAAAAGATAATTATTTTTTAATTAAGTTTAAAAATTAAAAGTATTATTTATTCATGTGTGTGTGTGTGTGTGTGTGTGTGTGTGTGTGTGTGCATGTATACATGAGCACATGTATGGGGTGTCTGAAGAAGTCAGATGAGGGCATTACATCTCATGGAGTTAGTGTTTCAGGTGTTTGTTAGCTACCCAGTGTATTCGCTGAGAACTACCTAGTCCCTGTAAAAGCCGCAAGTGCCCTTAACTGCTGATCCATTTCAGCACCCAGAACATTTTAAAAATACAGATTGCACTTTCAAAGGCCACTTGTGTTTTCTCTCAAAGCTTGTAATGAGTCCAAATGCCCAGTCACAGCTGAGAAGACCTGTTCTCCAATCATTTGCTCTGAGTTATCTTGTATGGGCCAAGTAGTGCCACCTTCTTCATGTTTCTCAAACAACAGATGCCTTTGTGGTTCCAAGCATCTAGAGCGGTTCCTTCCAAAGTCACATGGTTTTTCCATCACTCCCTTCAAGACAGCCTCTTTAGACGCTTCTTTTTTTTTCTGAAATTTTTATTTTTTAATTTTTTTACATTATTTTTAATTGGATATTTTATTTATTTACAATTCTGATGTCATCCCCTTTCCCCATTTCCCCTCTCTAGAACCTCCATCACATCCCCCCTCATCCTTTTTGCTTTTATATCATTTTAATTACATGCAAGTATTAAGGCCAGTTCTAGGTTGAGGGTCTTTAGCAATACAATAGATGCAAATAGTCAAGGAACAAGCAAGACAATAAACACAAATAGTCAAAGAAAAAGCAAGGCAATAAATAAAGTTCTGCGATCACTCCCATGATCACTGTTTCTAAGGGCTTATCAGGATGACCAAAATATCTGAGCCTACTTCCCTGTCCTAGCCCAAAGTCATTTTCATATCTGAAAGCTACTTCCTTGTCCTTGGCCAATGTCACATTCCTGCAGCCCATTTCCTTGTCCTTGGTTTAGAGGCTTCTTATGACAAGCATGTTAAACAATCTCCTTTACCCCCATAGCTCTCTAGTTGTGGAATAGGCTTGATTTATAATGGCTTAAGTCTTTATCTGTTATTTATTAGTTTGTCTAATTTAAAGTTTTTCTTTTCCCCTTTTAGATTGCAGAGATTATTAGGGTTAAGGATTTGAATGACCTTCAGGAAGTATAGGGCAGAGACCGATGCTTGGGGCAAGTGGGTGTGGGATACAATATTTATCAAGTAGTTGGATGAACATATGCAAAAGGTTTAATGTAACATTTAGTACTCACTGATTATTATTTATGCTGTGTAATACCTTTGGAATATTTTCACTCTTTCGTTCTTATGACATGTAGGGACTCTCCTTAGTTATGTGACTGCTCTTTGCCATGTGATTAACTAGAGATGGAGTCAAAATGGAATATCTACATCATCAGAGCTAGTGTGATTTTAACCAAAAATATTGTTCCAGTTATTTGTCCCTAAAGATAAAAAAAATGTTACTATATTTCTGCCATATTAAACTCATCATTTTTTAAGTGTAGGAAAGCATTCAAACACTTGGATAATTTATTACATACCAAAGCTGAAAACCAAACAGGAGGCCATGACCTCATCACACCAGAGCTTGTACAAATATAACTATGATTTCATAAACTTTATTTTATAAACAGCAGTTTCCACTTAGTATCTGACAGTAATGTTCCTACATCTGTAACTCCTTAATACCAATGATCTCTCTTTGATGGTTTGTGACAGACATGTTGGCTTGCCACATGACAAACTGTTGTTATGACATTTTCTCAGTCTTAGGACTTCACAGGATGCATTTGAAAACTGCTCCTTTAGTTGATGGAGGAATATTAAAAATAGTAAGTATTTTCAGGGTGGTTTATCCTACTTAAATGTATTTTTGAAATAAAGTTTATTACTGTATTTGTATATAGATGGAAGAGATGAGAATACAGTGGTTGATACTTCCTTGGGATCTCTTTTCTATGGAGGCTCCTGTATACAGTAACTGTATGGAGTGGACACCAGGGAGCACTGAGCCAGTGAAAATCCAATTTGCTTCTTCCCCCTATTATGTATTTTAACGAAGCAAGCAGATGGTATGCAGATTTTTCTCCCCCTGGAAACGGCTGGTTTTGAAAGATTCCAGAATGCTAGTTTTCTAGGCATGGTTGTTGAGTAGCATTACCACGTCTTAAAATACACATTAAACTTTGCCAGGAAAATTAATCTACCCTGTAGCAGATGGATACATTTGTAAAAATATACAGCCACGGCTGGTGCCTCCAGCTCTCGTCTGTAGATTCGAGTGTAAACATCTAGAATCTGTCTTTGTTCTTAGCATCTTCTCAGTAACAGAGAAGTAATTTCTTCTCACTACACTCCTGCTCAGTGCAATTAAATTAGAGAACCACACCACAAACGTTTTTATTGTGTGATTTTTTTTAATTGTTAAACAAGCTTCTCGGAGTATGGCTGTATGCTGTTCAACTTTGTCATTTAGAGATAAAAGAAGTGTGATTTTCCTTTAAAAGGGATAAAATAAGTGTTTCCTGAAATGCTCTCAGTGAAAGCATGGAGAGGTAACTAACAGTTACAGGCACTAGTGGCTTGCACAGAAAAAAAAAATGCTCTTCCCATAGAAACCAGGATAAAGGCACCCCATGCAAGAATAAACCATACTCTATCCAAATGACTACGCAACATTTGGTTTATCCACTAGTAAAATATGAAACAATCTGTTGTCAATTCTTGCTTGTGGTGTGAGTCACTTAAATATTCTACATAGATTTTTAAAATTCTCACTATCTTTATTTTTCTAATTCTCAGAGAAAAGTTGAGAATAAACAGACTTTCACATTAAGTTAGGAAAACGGATGGCAACGAGGGAGATTATCATTAGTGCCAGCAAAGGAGGCAAGGCAGAAAACGCTGAAGCTGTGTGGGCTTTTTCAGAGGCACAATCCTTAGAAGCTACTGCCATCTTCTGGCTCTTGTAAGTAGGTACTTTCATTCTAAATCACTTCTACTTTTGGAAAAAGAAAAGACAATTCCCATGGCATACAGATTCACAACAAATCAGCTATATTACACTGCAGTTTGTGACACAAGCTCTGAATGTGGTAGACTTCTCATATTTGCTCACAATTCATGTTACATGACCTATATCGATTTACACTAGATCAAATGCCTGTGGCATATAGATTCCTATTATAAAATTCTATTATACACATAAAAATATTATAGAATTGTTGTATTTTGAGCCATCTTCCCATTCAATACTTTGTATAGCAATGAGTTTTCAGTTAATATGCATATATTTCAGTCAATATATATTAATATAGAGTATATAACATATAACACATAACATATAGCATATAACATATAATATATATTATATAACTTGCAGGTTAGGGAAATGCTTCTTTTAGTGTTTTAAACTATGACATAAAGAATTAGTATTGAGATGTAAGTTCACTTTAAGGAAATGCAAATCACAATTATAATACTGCTGTAGTTTTAGGTGCTCCATCTAGATGACATTTTTTTTTCTCATGGAACTCTAGTGAGATGTGTTTTGTTTTGTTTTGTTTTGTTTTTTTTCGAGACAAGGTTTCTCTGTGTAGTCCTGGCTGTCCTGGAACTCATTCTGTAGACCAGGCTGGCCTCGAACTCAGAAATCTGCCTGCCTCTGCCTCCCAAGTGCTGGGATTAAAGGCATGCGCCACCACCGCCCGGCTTAGTGAGATGTTCTTATACATACATTCTTGAGATTGTTAAGGAAGGGTTTATTTTGGCATATGGTTTCAGAGGGTTGTAATTTCATCATGGTGGAGCTTATGACAATGGGGGAATGCCATATAATATATAATATAATATAATATAATATAATATAATATAATATAATATAATATAATAATATAAGTCTAATCTAATCTCATCTCTAACCCAAATAGTGCTACTCTCTGCTTCCAAATGAACATTTTTAAGGTCTTTTGTAGCACCCCCTCTCCCTACATACAGGCTCTTGCATGATGGCCATTTTTCACCCCATATATCTTGTAATCCTATTCTGATATGGACAAAACTTTGGTAATAAAGCTAAATTCTCACAGAAGCCCAAGAGAATGTGACAACTATAAAATAATGTGAAATTTTTTTTATTATTTTTGTTTTGTGATAAGACCAAAGTTAGTCTTAATAGTACTTTAAATTTTAATTAATAATTTTTATATGTATATATGTTTTGCGTTCGTGTATGTCCATGTTCCGTCTGTGTGTCTGATACCCTTAGAAGCCAGCAGAAGGTGAATCTTCTGTGCTTGGAGTCTCTGTTGTGAGTAGTGGAAATTTAACCTTTCGAAAGGGAATTTACCCTTTCGAAGAGTAATCAGTGTTCTTAATCACTAAACTATCTCTGATACTGCCAGGTAATTCTCTCTCAATTTGACACTTATACAAAAATAGGAAAAAGCTAATTTAACACAAGAAGCTAATTATAGAGGATGAGCAGCAAAGAAGCAGTATGATACCCAAAACGACTGAGCCTAGAGGACAAGAGTCAGGACCTTCGTGAGGATGTACCTTCTCACTGGGGCTGTTCAGGATGAGTACAGGGATCCTGGAATTACTAGTAGATGCTGCTGCTGCAGCTGCAGAGGAAGAAAAACCAGCTTCTTCCCCCACCCCCACTCTTCTTGTCTCCAGACATCTTCCCTGGATAAGGACCATACAGTTCGCACAGGTAGAGCAATGGATAGCAGAGCGAGCAAAGGAAGCCCGGTACTATCGGTAATTGGGAGAGGTCTCGTTGATGTGGTCTTATCCCCAGAAGTGTTGAAAAGGCCACTCACTCTGCTATTACACCTTTCTACCTAGATGTTTTCTCCTTTTGTGTAGGAGAAACAACTGTAAATTCTTCCTTCCATGCTCTCCTTGCTCTTAGCTAACCTGGCAAGCTGCGGGGAGGGGGCCGATCCATGACTGATGTAAAGAGGAAAGAAAGTATTCCTGTGAGACCTGGCTCTAGTGGGTCTGCCGTGTTGGACTTCATACGCCTGGATTAGCTCTTCTCATCTTTCCAATGGGTGTGTGAGGTCATTCCTCAATGGCAGGGTTTTCTCACCTTCAACGTGTGTGTGTGTGTGTGTGTGTGTGTGTGTGTGTGTGTACATAGATGTGAATGTGTGCACACATCTATATGATAGGCCGTTTTTCTTTTTCTTTTTTTTTTTTAATTAGTCTCATGAGCACTGGGGAATGCTCCTTAGAAAAAATATTTTTTAAATTCTCGAAGTTAAATATGTAAGATTGTAAGATGAATCTACTCATTTGAAATATAATTAAGTATAAAACAAATTTTGTCATAAAAGGAAAACGTTTGCTTCTTTAATAATGCATTTAAATACAGTCTAGCAGCAGGTGTGATAATTATAGCAATTTCAAACTGTGAGGAGCCACAAAATATTTTAATGCAGTTTTATAGCAATCATAATGAGATCTTACTTTTCTTGGTAACAAAATCACAGCTACTGATAATACTGTGGTGTTTTTTCTTCTTTCCTTTTCTGTTCCTTTCTTCTTTCCTTATTTTGTTTTACACCCTGCCCTCCACTTTTGATGGAGGGTTTAGGTTTCTGCTGTAGGCTACTTGCATTCACAGGTCACCAGTGGCTCATCTGATTGTACTAGAACGTTTTATTTGTCAGCTAATTCTTTTATCTTCAGTGTTTTCCTTCTCTTCTCTGAGGCCTGCCTATCCTGACCAAGCTACTCCACCCACCCTGCTCTGCCCAGTCTGCCTTGCCCTCCCTGTCCTGCCCACACTGCTCTGTCCACTCTGCCCTACCCACCCTGCCCTGCACACACTGCCATGCCCACACTGCCCTGCACCCCGTGCCCTGCACACACTGCCCTGCACCCCGGGCCCTGCACCCCCTGCCCTGCACACACTGCCCTGCACCCCGTGCCCTGCACCCCGTGCCCTGCACCCCGGGCCCTGCACCCCCTGCCCTGCACACACTGCCTACTTGCAACCTTACCCCTGTGATGCAAGTTCTTAAAAATGCTGTCTTACCACTTGAGAAGCCTTGGTGAGAGACCCATCAGTCTTTTCTTGTCAGCCAACTGCATATATGTTGCAAATCTATGCCTTACAGAATTCTCAGATTCCAGGTACCACACACCAGTGCTGATTGCCTTGCGTTGGGTATAGGCCACAAGGAACAGCGTCAGGGTCCAAGACTACTTAAAATTATTCAGAGTTGCCAACCAGCAGAAGCCGTCAACATTGAAATAACCCCACATGTCTTGCCATAGACACGTCCTCTCTATGTTTAGCTTTATTCGTAGTCTCTAGTGCCTGTCTTCCTTCATTTGAAACTATGACAAAAATTCTGCTTTGTGTCTAGATGAGCTCTGGTGGAAAACACTCAGTTCTTCCACCAAAGCAAACAAATGAACAGCAGCAGCAGCAGCAGCAGCAGCAGCAGCAGCAGCAGCAGCAGCAGCAGCAGCAGCAGCAACAACAACAACAACAAAAATCAAAACAACCTTAAGTCCTAAATATCCAATCTTCTCCCTGGCATTTCTTCTCATCACCCCATCCCTTCTTCCCTTCCTTCTTCTCTCCATCTTTCTCTCTCCCCTTCTCTCTTTCCCTCCTTCCCTCCCTCATTCCTCCCTCCCTCTCTCCCTCCTCCCTTCCTCCCTCTCTTCTTCCCTCCCTCCTTCCTCCCTCCCTCCCTCCTTCTTTCCCTCCTCCTTTCCTCCCTCTCTTCTTCCCTCCCTCCCTCCCTCCTCCCTCCCTTCCTCCCTCTCTTCTTCCCTCCCTCCCTCCCTCTCTCCCTCCCTCCTTCCTTCCTCCCTCCCTCTCTTCCTCCTTCCCTCCTTCCCTCCCTCTCTCACTCCCTCCCTTTCTCTTCCCTCCTTCCCACCCTCCCTCCCACCTCCCTCCTTCCCTCCCTCCCTTTTTCCTCCCTCTCTTCCTCCCTCCCTCCCTCCCTCTCTTCCTCCCTCCCTCCCTCCATCCCTCCCTCCCTCCCTTCTTTTTTCCTCCCTCTCTTCTTCACTCCCTCCTCCCTTCCTCCCTCCCTCCCTCCCACCCTCCCTCCCTCTTCCCTCCTTCCCACCCTCCCTCCCACCATCCCTCCTTCCCTCCCTCCCTCTCTTCCTCCCTCCCTCCTACTGCTTTTGTTAGTTTGCTTTTGCACGTTTTGTCTTCTCTGCATTCACTCCTCTTCGCGTACACTGACACAAAGGTTCATGAGAGTAGAATTTGCCATTTTTGTTCTCTGCTGAGTCTTAAGCACTTAGAACAATGTCTGGGGTAGAAACACCCTCTCTGTACATTTTTCTTTCCTTGTTCCTCCTGATATTTGTCACTCTGGGTACTATTTTTAACCCTGTTTGTGGTTACAGGAAAACCTGACACAGGTGACTGTAGATTACAATTCAGAAGGGCTGTCGCTAGGTGTCTTGAGAGATTTTCTGGTTTTGATGCCCAAAGTCTCTAAAGATCAGGGTCTTGGAAATAGGGCTGAAATATAAATCATCTTTAGGGATTGTCACAAAAATGTCTGCCCTCGGTTCCTAGTGGTGCAGTATGGGTGGTGTAGTTTTAGAATTTGTAAGGTGTCTTGAAGGACAGCACCATGACCCTAAATGGTGGTCCAGGTAGTTTTGTCACAGTCTGCAATAGACATTTTTGCTTTATTATAAGGTCCACATTTTCAAAAAGCTCTGTTTATTTTATGCGAAAGAAGAATGTTTTGCCTGCCTATATGCCTATGCACTGTGTAAATGCCTGGTACCCACAGATGCCAGAAGAGGGCGCCAGATCCCATGGACTTGAATAGGTAAATTGCCTTGTGGGTGTTGGTACCTGAACCTGGGTCCTCTGGAAGAGAAACAAGTGCTCCTAACTGCCGAGCCATCTCTTTAACCCTTCAGCATTTCTTTAAAGCACTAGGAAAAACAAAACAAAACAAAACAAAACAAAACAAAACAAAACAAAACAAAACAAAACAAAAAAAAACCAAAACAAACAAACAAAAAAAACAGGAACTTTTGAGAGATGCATTTCATAGGACAACTCTTTGTCCTAATTTATTGTGCTATGAGTTGGTCTGTTGGTTAGAAGTGACACTGTGCCAGATACCATAATATTTTATAGTCTATCAACTATGTCCATTACTAGAAACGTCAAAAGAGCCATTTTATTAGCAAATACTTATAATAAGCACGAATTCTGGTCACTGTTGCTCTGCCGTCAACCCAACACTACTGTCTGGTTACTGCCCTTGAGCTCGGGGAGCTAGTCAGAATCTAGGTTGTTTGTTATTAGAAAATGCGCCCCTAAAAGCATAACCTCTGAGATCACATATGGTTGGAGAGTCCACAGGAGACCTTGCCTGGCCTGATGTAGTCTAGCCAAACCACTTGGACGGGCCTCAGCCTTGCTTTTTCTAAGTTCCCCACAGCCTGGTGAAGGTGCATTGTCTGGTGTTACATCAATGGTTTCTCTCCTCAGTGAGCTTGAGCCTTTTACATTTCACAGGCTGGCTACTTGTGACCTTTCTGCTGCTCTTTATTCGTGTTTCTTTCAAGTTTATTTAATTTCCTCAGTTCTCAAGATCTCCTAACCTGTTGTAGTACCCTCTTACCTGCTGTATAACAAATATTTTCTTCAAGTCCATGTTTTTTTCTATTTAAATATGATACTTTTTAATTCATATTAGAAAAAATGTTATCTGAACATTTTCTTTTACAGCTTATAATTTTTCTTTTGATTGAGACCTTTGCCTCCACTTCTAGGTTGCATATGTGGCTTCAATGATTTGCTTCTGAAGTAGCCATTGACTGTTACATGTGTATTTAATAATTCTGGATTTTTTTTTGTTTCTAAGAGCAGTACAACTTCATCTTTTCAGTTGGATGATCAATCGTGCCATCTTTATTTATGATGACAAACATTCAGAACTGAATAAAGCACCAGATTTAACATGGGTTGGAATCTCAGAGAAAGTGGGTCTTTTGTTCGGTTCGCTCTTATGCCATAGACACCAGTACTGTGCTGATCACATGATGGTGAGCAGTGTGCTCTGACCTCTGGCACGACAAGTTTTCTTTTTACATTTCTTTTACTATTGTGCTTTTATGAGTCAGCAGGTGCTGCCATGATGCATATGGCTATATATCATATTCAAAAAGCTTGACATTTATTGGTGATGCTTTCCATTTTATATTTGATAAAATGATATTTTATAGTATTTTTCTTTTAAGAATATATCCTATTTTAAGTCATTCATATATTTTATTATCACCAAGGTTTTATGTTTTTCTACACAGATGTCTTAGACTATTTTTTTTTATTAAATTTATTCTAAGTATTTTTATGACCACAACTTTAAGCAGAAACATTTCTAATTTTGGTTTTAAAGTGCTATTTGAAAGTGTTACAGGATGTTAAAATAGAAGTTGCATCAAGTCAGGTCATCGTGACCGTGATTCACAAAGCTGGAGGCTGGAATTCAGCTGCTGTTTCTTGAATTCCTCACCCTCTCTGAGGCTACACAAGGTTTAGACAGCTCAGATGTCTCAGATAAAAGCAGAGGGATTTTAGAAACACAGCTTGGTGGTCTTAGCACGTATTTATGACGTTTCCAATGAGGAAAATCCTTTCCCTAGGAAACAACAGGGCCAAGGGAGTAAGCATACAAGGGTCAACTTGTCCCGTGTTGGCACTGCAAAGACAGTTAACTGGACTGACCACAGGTTGGACCTACTGTTGGTGATAAAATGCCAAACCAGTGCCAACACCAGCAGTGCAGCCAGGGCTAAAATGCCTGAAGCAGAAAGTCTTTTTGTGCTTCTACAGCTGAGGTCCACAGTGACCAGGAAATGAGAACTCCTTCCCCTTCCGCTTCCGCTTCCGCTTCCGCTTCCCCTTCCGCTTCCCCTTCCCCTTCCCCTTCCCCTTCCCCTTCCCCTTCCCCTTCCCCTTCCCCTTCCCCTTCCCCTTCCC
>JANHMN010000017.1:34972010-35025440 GCA_030674055.1 Rhabdomys pumilio
TTCCCCTTCCCCTTCCCCTTCCCCTTCCCCTTCCCCTTCCCCTTCCCTCCCCTCCCACCTGCCCTCACTTTTTCCCTCCCCTCCCAGATGGATTCACTGAAGAATTTGATAGATTATTAAGGAAGAAGTAAACAGTATTCCTTGTGAAATATTTTCATAAAATAGAAAAAGAAAGGCATGCACTGAAACTCTTTTTGTGAAACTAGTGTTATTCTGATATCAAAATTTAAAGACAAGATAAAAAGAAAATTATTGGCAAATATTTTAGACCAACGTCGATATAAAATTTCTCAATAAAACACTTGCAAGTTGAATTCAGTAACCCATCGAAAACATTACTATGATCAAGTTGGCCTTATTTGAGAGATGCTGGAGTGCTTTACCATATGCAAATAAAGATGTAATGTATCTAATAAATGAACTGACTAAGAGAAACCACAAGCTCATTTTTTTTTGCATATATAGAAAGGCTTTTGCCATTATAAATTTGGGCTTTTCTCATTTTGTGCTTTCATGAATAATGTTTTAAAGAATATTCATGTACACATTCTTATACAGACAAACATTTTTATCTCTAATGTTTATATCCCTTAGAGTGGAATTGATGGATCATGTGATACAGTCCCACATTTTAAGGAGTTGCCAAAGTTTCTATATTGCTCATATCAGCTTATAATTCTATGTGAAATGTATGAAATACTAACAGATGCTAGAACATGGAAAACCTTTAAAAGTGCTGTGATACATAAAAGAGACTACTTAACAAATGTGACTAGGCTTCTATTAAATGCCCAGAGTATGCAATTTTATAGAAACAGAAATATTAACAGTTGCTTAGAGATAAAATGGTAGGCTGTTGGGGATGAAAACTGACAGAACAGATTTGCTTTCAGGATGATGAGACTATGCTGCAGCCAAGCAGGCGTGATAGCTAAGCTCACCTGTGTGTTTGAAAAGGATCGTCTTAGTGGTAAAGGACAACTCAGTAAAGCTATACAAACACGAAGGGGGAGCAGGAAGAATCCTTTTTATCACAATGTGTGCGAGACCAAACACATTCTTCCCAACTACAAAGCGTTTATACAGAAATACTAGGCACAGATAAACCATGGAAGCAAATATTTAACAAAAAGCTGATTGGATGTGGAAAACTTTGACAGGGATGCTTTTATGTATAGTTAGAGTTGATTTATGTGTTGTGAATTAGGGAGATGCTAACACTGACTAAAGTAGACACTGAATTCGAGGGGAAATGGAAGCATAATATGCACTTACCTCAGGGTAAGGTACCTCAGTCTTCTCTGACTGAGTCCGGACCCAGCAGTCCTCTGCTGTATATGTGTTAGGGGGCCTCATATCAGCTGGTGTATGCTGCTTGGTTGGTGGTCTAGTCTGAGAGATCTTCGGATCCAGGCCATTTGAGACTGCAGAGAAGATGCACCTAACCCTCAAAAGACTCTTGTCCCCAGGGATTGGGGAGGTCTGGTGGGGTGGGGGAATAGGAACATCTTCTTAGAGATAGGGGTTGGGGGTGGGAGGTGGTGGTGGTAGGTATGGGATGTGGAACAGTCAGAGGGGATAAAGTGGAAGGGGGATAAAGACTGGACTGTAAAAAAAAGATTAATATTAACAAAAAATCACCCACAAAAAGATTCACAGAGTAAACTAAAATAGCCACTGCAATAGTTACTATTGATTGAAAACTTGGCATGTTCTAGAATCATGCAGGAAACAAGGATCTAGATATGTGTGTGAGAAAGCTTGGGTTAACTGAGGTTGGTAAGAAATTCCATTGACCAGGACCTTAGACTAAATAAAAAGTAAAAAGTGAGATATACAACAGCATTCGAAGTGTCTACTTTCTGATTGTGTATGCTATTTGGCTAACCAACTCCTGCTTTGACTGTCATGCGTTTTCTACCATGGTAGAATGTATTCTCCAACTATTAGCAAAATTAGTGCTACCAGCAAAAATAAGCCTTTTATTCTAAGTTTTTTCTTTTCTTTCTTTTTTAGGTCTTTGGTCCCTGCAAAAGAAGTAACTAATATAGAAAAGTGGTCCTGAAAAACGAGGTCATTGCTGTGATTAATCTGACCATGGGGTGCACAGGCCTTTTGAACTCATTTACAGGAGGAATTTGGAAGAGTTTGGAATCTGAGTCTAGGTTTGTGAAGGGCTATTTTCAGTAGATGAAGCGTGTGATGGTTTGTATATGCTTGGCCCAGGGAGTGGCACCTATTAGTAGGTGTGGCCTTGTTGAAGTAGGTGTGTCACTGTGGGCGTGGGCTTAAGACCGGAAGATGTAGAACTCTCAGTTCCTCCTGCACCATGCCTGCCTGGATGCTGCCATGTTCCTTCCTGCCTTGATGATAATGGACTGAACCTCTGAACCTGTAAACCAGCCCTAATTAAATGTTGTCCTTTATAAGAGTTGCCTTGGTCATGGTGTCTGTTCACAGCAGTAAAACCCTTACTAAGACAGAGTGCAGGAGGTATTGCTAAGATCTAGACTTCCATTCATTTCTGAGATTATTTTTTTAAATAAATCTTTTAGTTCAAATTCCAGAAGTGTTTCAAAAGTGAACAAATATTTATAAAATCTCATTTATTAATATAATTTAATATATGAATATAATTAACATATTATATTATAATTATAGGCTGTATAATATATAATTATGTTATAATCATATATGTTATAATATACTATATTATCAGAATTAATATTCCTAAGTCTCTGCAGAGATAACATCTGAGTCCTGAATGAAGGAATGAATTCTTCATTTATTAATTAATTACTGCTAATGAATCTAGTCTCTACATCTTTGCCTTTCACACATGGAAGAGCATAACTGGTGTGTTAGGGCTTGTAAAGTTAAAGCAGTTCATTGAAAGTCAGTATTTTACTGCCCGTTTTGATTTGCATCCTCGACTAAACACCTGGCAGGGAACATCTGATCTTTTCCAGAGGGCAAGTCTAAATATTGCATCTAAGGATTCAGTCTCCAAACTGACACTTTGTAATTCTCTTTGCCACTGCAAAGTAGCCGAGGGTATTTCTGAATCTCATCTTTTTCATTTATATGTATTAAATCAACTTGAAATTGTTAAAACGGGACTCTGTCTGCCTCAAGTCTTTATGCTCTGGAGAAAGATGAGCTGTCATTGGAGAGAGATCCTGATACCTCTGCTTGCTGGAGTGTATCCCTGTCACTCTCCAGGTAGATGGCTTAACACACTTTGTTGACAGCAAACAGCAAAGGAGGCTTCCTAGAAGAAATGTCACACAGCTGCCCTGCTGAGTGAGCTCCCTAAGTACACGACATGGATGCTTTCCTTCTTCAGGGCAGTGGGGGTATGTCTTCCCGAAGTAGCTGTAGCTGTATCCACTGAATTTTAAACTTGGTTGTCTGTGGATGCGTCTAAAATTGGGATATTTAAGAGATATATATTTGAAAGGAGGTTTTGTTTGTGATTTCAAGATCCCTTTCTTGCCTCTGCTAAATCTTTCTCCTTTGTGACTTGTTATAATAAGTAGATATCTTAAGAAAGAAATGCATCTTAGAATTTTTGGATTTCAAGGTTCTGAATTTTGTTTACATCCTGGTAGCAAAGCAGATGGGAAATCTTTAGAAGTCTTTCCACCCATGTTATGCCAGCAAAGGAAGTGCAACTTTTCCCATCCTGCAAATGAAAGGACCCGAGGTGCCTCTCTGCAGATACCAAATGGCTCTTGGTGTTATTTAACACTTACTGTGCTTTTGGGAACAGGAGATGTAAGAACACCTGTGCAAAACTGTGAAACCTACAAATTCAAGGATGAATTAGCCGAAGTCTAATTATAACTTGACTTTTAAAAACCCAAATGAAAGTCTGTTTCTATTGAAGAGGCTTCTATAAGAACAAACTTAGAGGGGGCTAGATCCCTAGTGTGCTACTTGGTAAAAATGACCTGTTACTAGATGTACTTTTGGATACAAAAAAGAAAATAGCAATACTGCTTCTCTTTGCCTCTTGGTTCCCTGGAGCAGATAGAAACATGAAACTGCACTGAGCCAACTCTTCACCTCCTGAACATCTGCCTTCTTTTAATTAATGGTATACTACTTAAAATATTATTTTTCTAGATTATTATCATTCTCCAAGAATTTGCTTCTTTTTTGAGTTGGCAAAAATCAATGGTGTTGTATTTTGAATTTTTCTCTTAAGAAAGTATGTACTTGAAACTATCAGTCTTTTTGGGTTTATGCAACCTGGTCAAATTACAGGAAATGACAGAGCTGGTTAAATGGATCAGTGGATAAAGCCCTCACTGTAGAAGTCTGACTGCATGAGTTTAGATTTTCAGATCTCATATAAAGCCAGACTCATAGCCTCTGTACCAGTGCTGAGAGAGGGAATTGGATATAGGCTCTTATCTCTAACCAAGTAACTATCTTTGATTGATATCCACTAGCGAACTCAAAATTATTTTCCTCCAACGGAGTCTCATACTGTGCATATTAGCCCCTGAAGGGTGGGCCATGTGCCCAGCAGTAGATGGCCAACACAATGAACTCAGTGGTATTTAGGTAGACTTTTGTTTCATATGGATTTATTTTGGCTTTTTTTTTTTTGTGTGTGTGTCTTGTGCTTATTCTTTCTTTCTTATTCTGGCTAGTTTGCCTGTTTGTTTTATAAAGAAAGATAAAAGAAAGGTACGGAGTTGCGTAGATGTGACACTGGGGAGTATCTAGGAGGACACAGGGGATGAAACTGATGAAAACATATTGTATGGTAACCACATGCTTTTTTACCCAAGCTCATGAAATAATGACTCTGAGACTGAATTGCTTCTGAATAAATGCCTAGGCCTAAAGCATTGGCTCATTCCCACTGGCTTGCAACTTAATTATCTCATTTATTCTGTTCTAAGTCTTGCCATGTGGTTGGTTACCTCGCCTGAGTTTCCTAGTCTGTCTTCATCAGCATCCATTGGGGGGAAATCTCCTTCCTATGCCTGACTCTATCCTACAATCTATTTCTTCCTGTCAGAACTCCCACCTCCTATTTCCTGCCTCAGCTCATAGGCCATCATCTTTTTATTGACAGGTGATGCTTCCATACATTGCACAAGAGATTCTTTCTGTATTGTGTAAAAATATTTTCAACAAAATGTATATTAAAACCAAAATTAAACAAAATTACATGCCTTAGAACCAGCCCCTTTTTCCTCCAGACTCCAGAAACTATAAAATAACAGGGACCCTTATAATATACATTGGGAGTGTTTGGCATCTTTATGAATGCCTTGCTTTTAAATAACATTTCCTCGGTAATTTGAAATCTGTGTTCACCTTGATTTTAATTATCTGAACAAGACACCAAGAACCCAAAAACATCAATTCAGACAGCATTCCTTGTAAAAATTCGAAATAATTTTCTTTTAGTCTTATGAAATCAATAGAACTAATGAAGAAAATTCCCCTTAGGTCATGCCTGAAGTTGCGTAGATCAGAAAAAAATAGCACCTTTGTCGTGTGCGGTTCTAACAAACTTTGCACCTTGTCTCAGAGGCACGTGTCTGTTTAAAATGTGCTGAAATAGACTAGGTTAAGAAACTCCGTTGTTGATTATACAGAGGCAATTTTATTACTAATGACTCACAGTTGAAGGTAAAGTTTAAAAGAAAGCTCAATAACAAAAAGAATGCTTTTTTCATAAAGGCAAATTTAGGAGCTAGTACATGCACAGGCGCTAAGACTGAGGAGTGGGGTGCTGGGCGTGCCTGGTTCTTCAGGTCTAGATTCAGATCAACAGCTGAATAAATATAACTCAACTTCTAGTTTTTTTGACATCTAGCAATAGTTAAAATGGATGGTCACAAAAACCAGTAATAACCCTCAAATCAGTTCCTTATAATGATATGTATGAATCTACTTCTCCTAGAGTAGGAAATAAAGAATAACAACATTCTTCATTCAACATCTCTTTTACAATGAGAACCAGAGATGGCATTGTGTGCTTTGAGCATCAGATGGTGTACATACAGACTCACATGGTCTGTAGAAATGGATCTCATTGCTCCATAAGGGAATCATATCTATGGGCAGAAACCTGGAGATGTTCATACTTCACAATGTATTGACGATGATTGCTGAAAGAGCCTTACGGGCTTCCATGCTAGGTATTGATGGAATGTTGTTGCTGCTCAACAATCACACAAGATTTAAACATGAGATATGTTTCCCCAACCATCTCTTATCTTGAAGAATGATTTGTTACCTGGATTTGAAAACAGACTTGTATCATCGGAAGCTGGGGAATCTGAAGGAAAGGCACAAACAGTGTATATTTGGATGGCACAGAATTCCACTTATCTTTCAACTGAGTGTGGTGATCCATACCTATGATCATAGAACATTGGAAGTAGAGCCAGAAGGGCGAGTGGAGACTGCTTTGAAGAGTCCAGTCATCTTCCTGAATATGTTCTTCTTGTTGGGTTTGGCTGCTGTCCGGTACTACTCTGTTTAGAAAACCCACATCAGCCTCTCACTTAAGATCTTCCTGTGGGTAGGCTGTTGATGTAGACAAGTAGAGCTAAAGTGGATGGACTTGAAAGGTGCTTTTCATAACAGAAAATGACACGTCAGCAGTAGTTCAAGACTTACCTTGGGTGTTGGCGAAATTCATGAAGGGCAGAGACAAAGTATGTTTTTCATCTGCCTCTCAGTAAAAAACAAAACAAAACAAAACAAAACAAAACAAAACAAAACAAAACAAAACAAAACAAATCCAGATCCAGATTCAAAAAGGAAGAGAAGCCCAATATGAAATGGAAATCATGCTTTTAGACTTGGTGTTTACCTTAGTATATAAAAGACACGGATTTACTCAAGATTATAGTTCTTTAACATTTCTTGCAAGCTTCTTCTCCTCACCCCCATTTACTGTAGAACTGTTGGCACAATTCTACAGTTATATCATGGCTTTATTTTAACTTGGATGTTCCATTTGTAAATTCTCAGTGAGCTCTTGAGCCTTATCTTTACCCCGTTGTACTTCATGTGGTCATACATTTTAATTACTATGTTGATTTCACAGCAGTCTTATTCCAGGCAACCTATCCTTGTCTGCAAATGGAGGATCATTAAACACTCCTCCTTTCTGGTAAGTAATAACCATTTTTTTCCAATCTATCTCATAATACAAATATTTTCTGAATATTAATGTTTGAATAAATAAAACTGACATGTGACTAGAGATATATAAAAGTCAGAAAGGAGTTTAAAACATTATATCCAAGTAGACTAGGAAATATTAATATTTTGATGAATCCTAATTTTATTCAGCTGGCCAGTCACAGGAACTAAGAGGTTGGTGGAAATTTTTCTTAATTGTTTTCATAGGCAGACTCTGGAAAGCAGGTAGTAACTACCAAACATTTGTGAATCTTCTTGAATCTATCTAGTTTCTGACTAATATAACAGTTAGCAAGAAGTAGCCTGTGATTCCTCAAAGAACGGAGAGGGAAATCACCATAGCTGCTGATCGAAAACAGCTGGTGCTTCCAAGGAGGAAGAATTACAAAATCAAAGATACCAGAGAAATACCTGAGCTGACAAGAAGAACAATACACTCCTAAGTGAGCTACCCAGAACCGTTTTTCTCATTTATGTTACCTAAATGCAAAGCATCAGATTCAACGGTCTTGTAAGTCATGATGGCAGACAGAAATGAGAGTGTAGTTAATGATGTATAAATAGGTCCTCAAAGCTTCATGTTCAATCTTACCAAAGAATCCTGGAGAACAAAACTCCATATATGTTTAAAGTCTTTTCTAAGATATTCAGACTTTTCCCCCATGATTCTGGTGACCACTGTTCTACTTAATTTTGTACTTACTAGAGAAGGAATCAGCTGACCGTGTGTGTATATATTGCCATCTTGAGGTCCTGGAGCATTTCTCTGTCATCTTCTGGTACCACAACAGTATACTCTCACTTGGGCATTACCATCATCTTATTTTTTTTTTTAAATAAAAGAACATATTTAATTGGGACTGACAATTTCAGAGGATTAGTTCATTATCATCATGGCTGAAAGCATGCAGTATGCAGGCAGACATGGTACTGGAGGAGCTGAGAGTTCTACATCTTGATCTGAAGGCAGCAGGAGACTGGGCATAGCTTGAGCATATAGAAGATCTCAGAGCATCTCCTTATAATGACATGCTTCCTCCAACAAGGGCACACCTACTTCACTAAGGCCACACTTCCTAACGGGGGCATCATCATCTTGACACCTCAGGTGACTCCAACTTTATAATTTTTTCCCGGTTATTTTAACTTACTATTATTCTCTGTCTTGTTTTGTGGAGACATGGCCTTGTGTAAGTGAGGTTGGCTTCAAACTGAATAGGGAAGCTTGACATTTAACTTCTGATCTTCCTGACTCCACTTAAGTGCTGGGATTATGGGTATGAGATCCCATCCCAGGCTCTATTTCAATTCTTCTTCTTTTTTAAATAAAATTTTGTTTATTCACTTTATAACCCAATATCAGTCCTTCCTTTCCTCCCAGTTCTCCCTCACACATGTTCTCCCCCTATTTCACCTTCATCTTCTATTTTGAGAGACTAGACAAGGCACATTCTATCATACAGAGGCCAGACAATGTGGCCCATTTAGGGATGTAGGATGTACGAAGGCTGGTTCAGAGACAGCTCCTGATCTAGGTGTTGGGGGACCTGTATGAAGACCAAGCTGCTCATCTGCTACATATGTGCAGGGGACCTAGGTCCAGCCTGAGCTCACTCTTTCATTGATGATTCAGTCTCTGGGAGCCCCAAGGGTCCAGCTTAGTTGACTCTGTTGGTCTTCCTGTGGAGTCTCTGTCCTCTTCGGGTCCCTCAATCTTTCTCCCAACACTTCTGTAAAGCTCCCTAAGCTCCATCTAATGTTTGGGTGTGAGTCTCTACATCTCTTTTCATTACCTGGTGAGCTTCTCAGAAGATAGTTATGCTAGGTTCCTGTCTCTGCAGGCTGTCCTAGGTGGACCAACTGGGATGGTGGGCAGATCTGACTAGGATGGGATTGGCCAGGCAGAGTTCCAATCTGATTAGTTTTAGGACTCTTGAAGGTTTCCACTAGGAGGCAGGATGCTCTTGGGATCCTGCAAGGCTCTTCTGGACCAAAGAGCAAGCCTAGAGCTAGACAATGAGGCTTAGGGGACCACACCACTCATCTCTATTTCAATTCTCTAGACCCACGTTTTTCCATTTGTGTCATAGGCATAATGGCATGCTTTACCATCTTATTACACAAATCATAT
Source organism: Rhabdomys pumilio (assembly GCA_030674055.1). NCBI lineage: Eukaryota > Metazoa > Chordata > Mammalia > Rodentia > Muridae > Rhabdomys > Rhabdomys pumilio. Next base: position 34,981,324 of record JANHMN010000017.1, read on the forward strand.
AAACAGATTTGAGAAAAGCACTTAGCTCCTGGCCTGGTGTAGATGAGAACTCATTTCCTTTCAGACTGTGGTATTCATTGCACTACTGTGTGGGGGAACACACTTTTGAAAACATTCCAGGCCAGACTACTCACTCATTGATTATTTTTGAGGTCAATTTTCCAACAGGACAAGAACTTCTGTCTTCTAAAAGTCTCAGTAGGCTCAGAGGAGTAGCACAGAGGAATATTCTGAAAAATTTTCTAATTATTTTCAAGTCAAGAATACCATGAACCTGCTGAGTGCTGCTCTGCAGACACAGTGTTTCCCAAGGCAGACAAGCTATCTGCCTCCATGGAACAGAGAGCTGGAGGGAAGGACTGATACCATATGTGAGCAGCATTGAAATGTCTATTCAAGAGTTTTCTAATACAGAGTGAATAATTTGAGGACTATTGGGTAAGATGAGGTTTGCCCAGGCCAGCTCTTGTATCACTCGAAGCAGTTTTTATCCTAAGAGAAAGAAGAGAACACTTTCAAGTTCAAAGGGATGCTGTCTTATTTAGGTTCTCTATTACTGTGATAAGGGCTATGAGCAAACTTGGACAGGAACACTTTCTTTTATCTTGTACTTCCAGGTGATTGTCTATCACTGAGGGAAAAGTCAGGGCTGTAGAAAAAAATCTCTTGTGCAATGTATGGAAGCATCACCTATCAATAAAATGCTGTTGGCCTATTAGCTTAGGGAGAATATAGGGAGGTGGGAGTTCTGGTTCAGAGAAACGATTTCTGGGATAGTCAGGCTTGGGAAGGATCTCACCCTGAACTCAGGGTTAGATGGTCACATGACACTGGTGGCAGGACTTAGAGTAGTTTAAATGGGATCATTGAGATTTGAGCTGGTGAAAACGAGCCAAAGCTAGTGGCCTAGGCATTTATTCATACGTAAGAGTCTCAGAGTTGTTATTTCAGGGAACTTGGGTGCAGGTGGAAAAGCTCCCAGTTACACAGGGTTGGAGCTCAAAGCTTCAACTGAAACAGAGGCCATGGAGGGGGGTGTTGCAAAGCTTTCTCAGCCTGCTTTTTTTTTTTTATAGGACCCAAGACCATCTGACCAGGTTTGGCACCATCAACAGTGGGCTGACATTCCCAAATTAATCATTATTCAAAAAAAATGCCTGACAGACATGTCTGTAGGCCCATCTTAAGGAGCCATTTTCTCAGTTGAGAGGATGCTATTTTCCCAAATAACTCTAGTAAGTGTTAAGTTGAAAGAAAACTAACCAACAGGGATGGAATGACTGACTGTCACATAAGGCACAACAAAGCTAACTTGAGCAGAATAGATGCTACTCTCAGAGCAGCATGGCAAGCAAATCACACTATGGGCAGTGTCTCAGGTCCCTGTTGACTTCGTGCCTAACAGTCAATACATCCCTTTGTCTCTTTCTAAGATACTGGCTTCGTGGTTTTTCTAGTGGCATAGATTCACCAAAGCACTTCTCAATTCTCTGTGTCTGTGGGGAGTGTTTTTCATGCACAGCAAATGTCACAGCTGTGCCCTCTCCGTTGCTTGGTGGCTGTAAGGCATATCACATTAATGTTCTCAAACCAGCCAAGCATAACCGAGTAGGTGTGGTGGAGTCTGACAGGATTCATTTATTACTGCAAAATGAGTCTTTGTGGAAGGGTTTGATCTGACAGACTTGTAAAGGAAGAGCCCCTGGTGAGCTTCAGGATAAACTGCAGAGGTTTACATTTCTACCCATGGCTTACAAAATCCATTTGCCATACGTATATTCAGGAGAGACTATTTCCTATAGTCTGTCCATTTAGAAGACATTTTTAATAAGCGAGAAATGTCCGTGTTAGAAGGCAGGCCTCTGAGGGTTTGCTAAACAATGACAGAGTGCTGTCGTGAGCGAAAGAAACATTCAGAATTCTGAGATGAGTTTTCTTCTCTTAGTATTCTCCTGATGGAGGCTGACAGTAGAGGCCTGAACACGAACAGTCTTTATCCTCTGACTAAAGGCAGACAGTAACAACAGATGTGCAGCTCCCTAGGAAAAAGATGTAAAAATCCACAGAATCATTTGATAATTAATTTAATATGATCACTAGACACTGGCTCTTGGGGATAGTTTAAGGGAAGACCTAAGTTTACTTTCGAAAAATTATTAGTTCAGCTTAGAAAACTACAGCTTTTTTTTCATGTTTTCTGCTTTCTCAGCACACTTGTATTAAAATAACACAGCTGACATATTCATTGGGTTAAAAATATGTTTTATAAACAGGATTTTTTAAAGCTCTTGACTTTGAAGTAAGGTGAAGATGATAACAGGGAACTCCTTCATCTCAGTGTGGGTTTAGTCATATGAACAAAACAAACAGAAGAATTAAAAAAAAAACTTAACAAGATATGTAGTTTGTGAACTCTTGATATTGACTGTAGTGGTTAGGGTGTGGTCAATATCAACCAAACAAACCGGTTCCCTCCCCTAGAGAGCTCCCAGGGACTAAACCACTAACCAAAGGGTACACACGGAGTGACCCATGGTTTTAGCTGAATCTGTAGCAGAGGATGGTCTTATCTGGCATCAGTGGGAGCAGAGGCCCTTGGTCCTGTGAAGGCTCGATGCCCCAGTGTAGATGAATGCTAGTGTGGTGAGGTGGGAGTGCATGGGTGCGTGGGGGAGCACCCTCATAGAAGCAGGGAATGGGGGAATGGGATAAGGGGTTTGCGGAAGGGAAACCAGAAAAGAAGATAGCAGTTGAAATGTAAATAAATAATATATTTAATAAAAAATTTAAAAAACACATCACATACGAGAAGAATAGAGGTTTGGGCAAAGTAGATGATTCCTTGCTTATGGTAACCATTTTCCTGGTGGTTTTATAGACAAGAGAATTTCTGTATTTTTGTATCTATATATTCAAGGTTGCCTCCTGATACAAGATTGCTTCTAAGATTCAAATAATTGCATCTATATCCTTGGCTTCAGGAAGGAAATAGTCAGGGTCATACTGCTTTTACAGGGCTTTCTCAGGTATTAATGTAATACCCCAGAAGTTTTGTGACATTGGATTATGTGGGTTACACCCATGGTTAAACTCTGCTTTAATGGAGGTACAGACATTTTGGCTAGGTGTATAGGTGCACCAAATAAAAGCGGGAGTGGATTAATCAAAAGGAGATAACATTTGCCAGACTCCTAGCAGGGGTTGCTACAACTTATATAGTTTCTCCAAACACACTATTTTCTTAAATTATTTATGAGTTTGTTATGCATGTGTGAGAATTAATGGATTTTATATCTGTGTATGGATGTATATGTATATAAACAGTTTATAGAATCACATAAAATGAAAAGCCAATATTGATCATTGATAGGAAGCACAATGTCTTAAGAGAATGGCTGCATCATTTATTATGAACATCTCAGCAATCTGTAAGTATAATGAAAGCCTTTGACTTAAAATATTTTCCATATATGTATGTACGTGAATGCATACATATATTTGTACATATAATGTAAACACACATTCATATACACATTTGCTTACATGACTCATTTGTTCATAAGTACCAGAGTTAGTCATCTAACTAATTAACATAATTAGAAGGTAAGCATTCCTCTGGTGAGAATATTATCTGAATAGGTGAATGGAGACAGTAATTAAATATGCCAGTGGATTAGGTAGAAGTCTATCTAAGTTACTTTTCAAGAACATGTTAGTGTATACTGAGCTATGTATTCAAGTGCTACCTTCTTGTAGGTGGGAGCCTCACCTTTTCTCTTTATAGTCAATGAAATTAAGTGGTCAAAGTAAGAGGTAGGAGATGCCTTCCCCTGAGCTAAAGGAAGAATTTACTTAGTTTTTAAAGAAGGAAAAATCCTGCCCTCTCAAAGGTTACTACAACCCGGAGCAAGAGTGGCTGGTTGTTTTTCCTAAGCTCTTTTTGGTGCAGTCACAATGACCCCTGCCACTTTGCTGTCCTCTGGGATTGGACTTGATCTTTAACGTTTCTCTGTACCAGAAGCTGGAAAATAAAGATTTAATGCACTAGGGAATGAGACATACAGAGATGTTTTGAACACCAGGGCAATCAAGCAGCTGTTGGGTTGAGGAGAAAAAGCTGATTCAGGTTGGAATGGATGGCACCCAGTTATGAGCTTACATGACAGAAAATTACAAGCACTTGAAATATGCCACTGAAATGACATTTACGGCCTGACATTTACAGGTACTATGTCCTTAAGCAATCTAGTGATTATCTGTGTCTCTAGAGATGCTTTCCTCTCTGGTTTTCTAATACCCTGAATTGTGTCTTTGATCAAGATTCAGAGCATTGACAATTTAGAAACCATCTCAAAAGAAAATTAATTTTGATTTCCATGGACATCTGAAGAGTTTCTTCCTTTTCTGGAAAAGAGAGTCTAGTCTTCTTTTCCAATTGTGGCAAGAGTAGCAATTCCCTGTGAGGGTTAAATACCATTCTGACTAGAATACAAAACAAAAGCATATCTTCTCTCTGTCCAATAATGTCTTAAGCATTCTTTGTACACATATTACCTCATGAGGCCTAGTAAGGCATACTGTGTTAGAGTCAGTGAGGGTAAAATACCATGAGACAAGAGCCTAAGGTCTCTGGGCGGGTGAGTCAGAAGTCAGTGGACTGGGAACTTTGTTCCTGTGGTTAGTATGTGATGCTGCTATCCTCAAGGGCTATTTGCAATGTACCAGGAGATAAGGTAAGTTGTTAACGAAAGATTTGAGGAAGGGGCATGCAAGGATAGGAGAGCAAACAAATCACTCCCTTTTGTCTTTAGAATGATGCAATTCAGAAAGCAGAAAGAAATCATCCTTGTATTGAGCTCAACAACAGAAAGTGTCCACCCGGAAAACAGATGTGGACCACAGCACTCTTCAAAATAAGGAGCTGCAATTTTCCCACCTGCAGTGTTTACTGGTCTTCCTGATGAAATGAGAGTATCTGAGTTTTCTTCTCTGGGGTTATGCAGCAGGCATTGCTACAGATCTTCCTTTGTGTCTCTTCTGATGTGGAGTAACTAGGCAACAACTAGGTGGGGGGCAGTTTGATTTGTTCTTTGCTTTTCCGTTTGAATGCATGCATACTCGGTGTGTTCTGGACAAGTCTGCTGTGGACAGAGGAGTAAATGACTGCTTTGAGGTCAGGTGGGTTTGCAGCTGGTGGATGAAAGAGAACACTGAAGCATCCTTCTTCGTACCACAATGGCACAAGAAGGAGCAGACGCAGGAGTGAGCACTTTTGTTGGTTTAACGGTCATTAATACGATAAATTCTTCTTTCTTGACCTCACCTGAGATGCCAGCATAAGATGACAGTTTCATTAGTCTTCTGTAGGAAGATAAATATGTGGGGGTAATTAATGTCTAATGGGCAACTCTCAGTCAAGAAGACCACGAGTCAATGGTAGGGAGTGTTTTTCTGGACAAAGTGTTAGTATGTAATATGGCTTTATCTTCTCTGTCAGAACCTAAAGACTTAAGCCTTCACAGGATTTATTTACTTCCCTCTAAACTTCTGTATTTAGATTTTTGTCTTAGACAATCTACAGACCTTGGTTTCTAACCAAGCAATCCCAGAGCTTGATGTCTCCTCCGAGTCTGCACAGACTCTGTCTGAATTTCTAGCAGATACCTTTTATATGTACAATGTCAAACCCTACCTCCCAGTAACTTCTGTTGATAATGTCTTTCTTCTATAAAAGACATCATCTCATTTTCCCCCACAGCACATTATCTATCCTGTAATTCAACAAGCAAAGCAAAGTTGGATGCTGTTTTTGGCTTCACCCTTCCACACCTTTTGTAGAATTTGGTAAACTACTGAATTTCCAGGACAGAGTCCAAATTCATCTGATTCCTTCCATTGTTTTTACTGAAGCATTCTTGAAGTTCATTAAGAAAATGTTTTACTATAGGAGAGAGAGGGGTAGGGGGCAGAGATGCCAGAAAAAATGGGCTTAAGAAAGGGCAGCTTTATGAAAACAGGCTAGATGTCCCTCAAGTGAAGAATGGATAAACAAAATGTACATTTACAAATGGAGTATCACCCAGCTGTTAAAAATGACTTCATGAAATTTGTAGGCAAATGGATGGAACTAGAAAAAAAATCATTGTGAGTGAGGCAACCCAGACTCAGAAAAAGACAAACATGGCATGTATTTACTTACAAGTGGATATTAGCTGTTAAGTAAAGAGTAATCATGCTATAATGTACAGACGCAGAGAAGCTAAGTTACAAGAAGGGCTCTGGGGGGGATGTGTGGATATCACTGAGAAGGGGTAAAAGAATAGACTTCGAGGTAGACTTGGGGATAGGAACAAGAGGGATCCAGTGAGGGAGGGACGGATGGAAGGAGAAGGTATGGGGAAAGACGACTGGTATGGGGGACATTTGGGAAGGAATATGAAAAAGTAGTGCCGTGGAAACTTCTTGGAACCTATGAGGGGGACCCTAGTGAGGACTCACAGTAATGGAGGGTACAGAGTTTGCAATGGCTGTCTTGTGTAACCAGGCAAAGCTTCCAGTGGTGGGAAATGGACACCAACCCAGTCAAAACTTTTGATGCATAGCCTGTCCTACCTGTAAGATGTGCTGTGGCACAGAACTTGTGGGCCTGGCCAAACAGTGACTGTTCTAGCTTGAGGCTCATGGCATAGGAGGACGCTCATGCCTGACGCTGCCTGGAAGGTCAGAAACAAGAAGGTGGATGGTCCAGAATGCTAAGGTAGAACCAAACACAACTGGCAAAAAAAAAAAAAAAAAAAAAGTCAGTAAAATGATTCATGTATTCATAGATTAGTGCTTCCTCTGACAGCTGATGGGGACAGATGCACAGATCCACAGTCAAACATTAAGTGCCATGCTCTGGGAGCCCTGTGGAAGATGGGGAGGAAGGACTGTAGGAACCAAAGGGGTTGAGGACACCAGGAGAACACAGCTCACAGAACCAACTAAGCAAGGTTCATAGGGGCTCAAAGAGACTGAAGTGGCAATCAGGAGCCTGCATGAGTCTGTGCTCGGCCATTTGCATACATGCTGTGGTTGTTTAGCTTTTAAGATTTTTGCACAACTCCTAACAGTGCTAGTGGGGATGTCTCTGACTCTTTTGCCTGTTCTTGGACCCTTTTCCTCCTACTGGGAGGATTTATGACTCGTTTTATTGCGTCTTCTTATGCCATATTCAGTTGAAATTCCTGGGAGGCCTGCACTTTCCTGAAGGGAACTGGATGAATAGTAGACCCCGGGGAAGAGGAGAGGTGGAGGGGACCGAGAGGAGTGGATGGAAAAGAGGTGCAGTTGGGATGTATCGTACGATTTTTTTTTTTTAAAACAAAAGCAGTTTTATGTATTCAAGGAAAGGTGGATGAAGAATTATTTTTTGTTATTTTATCTTTCTCAGCGCCTCGGAAATGAGGACTGAATGGAGGGCCTCGCTTTTTGCTAGGCAAGCACTCTACCACTGAGTGCTCCCAACGGGATGTTGAAGAATTCTTAAGAAAGAATTTGCCTCATCAAGTTATTTCTTTCTCCACAGCCATCACCTTTACCATAAGCATATTCATCTTTCATCAGGTGTATGGTAATTTTCTAAATTCTGTTCTTGCGGCTGCAGTAGCAGGGGTGTAGACACAATAGATTTCTTAGTGTCCTCCAGTTATTCCTTATCGCCCCCTAGTGGCTCTCAAAGGCATCTTGATATAAAACTTGTTTATCACCATCTAGGTCTTGTGAGAACATACCTGATTTTCTTCTTTGCTATAGATTGTATCCTTAAACTTCTTGTGTTGAAATACATTGGTCCTCAGGTAGGAAGTCTTTGGTAGCTGATTAGACGGGTAACCTCTAAGGAATAACATTAATCCCCTAATGAAGGAGACCCCAGGCAGCTAGTTACTTTTTTTCTGGCTATGGGGGAACACAGGACTGCTTATGAACGGCGGCGAAACAACCCTCTTCTGAGCTAAATCTGCTGACACTGCCTCCTGCGCTTCCCACCTGATAAGCCATTGAGAAATTTCTATTGTTCGTAAGCCACACAAGTGTGTGATGCTCAGGTGCCCACACGCCACCCTCGGCGGCTTTTCATTCTTCCAAATACTCGCCTTCTATATTTCCTTAGGCTGTCCCAGGTCTTGAAACTCCCTCCTGGATCGTCCCTTCCATACGCTCCCTGTTGCATGTTCCTTACTCTCCGGGTTCCAACACAAATAACTTCCCTTCTGAGATCTGAGACCTTGATCACTCCTTTGAAACAACGGCATTTCCATTAGTTTATATTCTTTCACATTTAATAATCCATAAACACTCGGTGTCTTTAGATACCTAACAGGGCCAGGTGCTGGGGTAAACAACAGTGTTTCTTAGTGTGAATACTGGGAGACATTCTCATAAATCTTCATTTCTTATTCCAGATCATCGACTTTATCTTTCAAGAAGAAAGCAAAACCGATGAGTCATCTCTTGGTAATCAAATTTATGGCAACCAGTTGCATTTTTCAATAGCTTTTTATCTAATTGGAATGAGGATGTCTAAGAAACATAAAGCTTTTATGGGGAAGGACAAGACTTTAATTCCACACACCTCGTGATTCTTTGTCCGTTCATCAAAGTGACACTACTGACTTCTAATACAACCATGCCATACAGACAATGTCATTTTTTAGGATACTTTGGGCTTTCACCCTTTAAGTCATTCTCTTGCCTAGTTACGAATAAAATCCCTTGCCTCAATTCCTTTCAAAGACATATATACTCAACAAATCAGCACTTTTTAGACACAGATTCTTTCTTATTCTAGCTTCAACTTTATTATCTATTTAATTAACTCATTTTCTCATTTTATTGGTTATTTTATTTATTTACATTTCAAAATAACTAATTTTTTCATTGAAATTTTTTTTTTATAAAATACATTTTGATCATGCTTTCTCCTCTCTCAACTCTTCCCAGATCATCCCTGTCCACCCAACTTTTTTCACTTTCTTTTTTTAAAACAAACAAATAAACACACACACACACACATACACACACACACACACACACACACACCCCGAAATCTCCCAAAGTATACAAGCAAAAGACCAATGACATAGGTGTGTGTGTTGTTAATTATATTTTCTTTTTTTCCTAAATTCTTATTTTATTTGCTGGACAGAGAGAGAGAGAGAGAGAGAGAGAGAGAGAGAGAGAGAGAGAGAAAGAAAGAGAGAGAGAGAGAGAGGAATGTGGATGTGGAGCTGGGTGGGTGACGGGTGACAAGGATCTGGGAGAAATAAGAGAAGAGGAACTATGATCACAGTATATTGTATGAAAAAAATTTGATAAAATAAAAAATATAGAAATGCCCCCACAAAAGCATTAAAATACAAAAAGTCTACAAAAATACCATTGAGACTGTTTTGTGTATACCAATTACTCCTGAACATGGTTTTACCTGAAGTGTCGTTATGTACCCAGTGAGACTCAATTGAAAAAAATCTAATTCCTCCTTTGCAAGCTAGCTTCAACTTTAATATTTGTCACATTGGGATATAGTTTGTGGCTTTTAAATGTGTCATTCTGGGCTTCTGTGTTTAATTTTATATGACTGAGGTAATGCTGTGTGCTCAAATCTGTAGGATTTTTCTAAACGTTTATACCAAATGCCACTACTACTAGTGGCCAGAAAACAAGCATTGCTTTCCATTTTCGTGATAAAGAATAGATGAAGCAGAGCATCATGGTGATTGCTTTTTTGAAAGATATATTTTTATTATGTTTTATTTGTGCATGTGTATGAGTGTACGAGTGTCTGTGCAAGCCACCTGTGTGCAGGTCCCGCTGAGGAGGAAGGTACTATCGAATCTTCAGGAGTTGGAGTTACAGCCAGTTGAGAGTCACCTCATGGTTGTTGAGATGTGAACTCAAACAAGTACTCTAAACTGCTGAACCTCATCTTCAAGCTCTTATTGATTAATTGCTAATATCAATGACTTTTTATTACTTTTGAGTTTATCTACAGATGCTGAGTTCTGAATATCGAAGTTAACATTCATTTATTAGTTTTCTTCTTAAAGTAACCAGATATTGAGTACTTTGTTACTTTTTGCAGTTCTGTCTTTCTATATACTCATCATAAATAAAACCGTAATCGCTCTACCAAGTGATGTTTTTCTTCCCTCTTTTGATTCTTATGCTATAACCTTTGAGTATTTCTGATTTGAGTACTTTGCATTGAAGACAGATTAAGGGCACTGTAAATAGTCTGAAGCCATAGATGCTATTTTTGGATATCTATTTTTATTTTTGATTTATCTCATGTTTTGCTTCACTCTGGGCGACTTTTCAGGGCGTCATTAAATATGTGCGCTGCTGCCTCAATAAAGTGCTTCAGATGTCTATTAGGAAAAGCCATCTTAGGCTCAAAGCTCAGAGGAGAATTTTAAGCTGCTGATAGCTCTCTATATTGAGGGCAACGTCCTCTAAGAGCGGAACTTGTGGCAATTCTGAAAAAAGGCACAGTGGGGAGCTGTAATGACTCTATAACCCTCTGACTTAAAATATGGCTTGGTGGCCCCAGGCTGCGAGAGTCTATGAAAGCAGAACTTAGGAAAAATTCTCCTCTCACCTGCCAGGGAGGCACTCTCAGGAGGGGGACTTGCCTTAGGGCCTGCTATTTCTGCCTTTTCTGCATCTACTTCCCCCTTTTAAAGTAACAGTGGCCTCGGTTTTATGTGTGGACCTCAACTTTGAGATGCAAAGCCAACTTTGTCTGGAAGGAGTAGACATGACTCTTGTAGTCACAGTAAGTGGGGCAGGGCTGATGTGTGGACAGGTCAGGCTGAGTGACATGGGTATACAACATCTGCTATAACTCTCAGTATATATATATATATATATATATATATATATATATATATATATGCATATATATATATATACACATACACACATATATATGTATATATATATGTGTGTGTATGTATGTATGTATATGATGTATATATGATGTATATACATGTGTGTATATATATTTGCATGTGTGTATGTGTGTACATACATATATCTCCTTGGACTTATAAAATGGAAGGAGTTAAGGTCATCTGCCCATCAGAGGAGTAAGCCTAGCTAAGAATGCATAATAGTAACTTGCAAGGAAATAGAAGGAACTCGGAGAGAGAAATAACGAAATTATTTGGTTACCCCATTTAGCCATCATTCTGTAGTCATGTGAGCCAATATATTTATCTTCCTTTTTCTTCTAGTGGCTTTCTGAAGCAAATCCTCACCACGTGGATCAAACTGACTTCAAATTTGTGTTCCTCTTGCCTCAGCTTCTCAAGTGCTGAGAATTTAGGAACTGTTACCCTTTTCATTTATGATACTAATGCTAACAAATATTAATACTATGACTAATTGTTAGTATTGTTAGCAGTGGTGGCAGTTGAGCTTAGGACCTTGAATGTATTAGGTGAATGGTCTATCACTGTACTATAATGTCATCCCCATATCCCTTTTAAGTCTTAAAAATGGTTTGTGCTGAGATTTTTGCTTCTCACTGCATAATTTTCATGCAAGAGTGAAGATCTTTCTTTTGTCTGGCCTTCTTTTTGTTACCTTACATTAAAAATTGGTTATGAAATGTTCCTCACAAAGGCTAATATGTTGTTAGATTGTCCCCCCTCCCAGCAAGTGGTTTAATCAAGAGGTGATTGGATCACCAGGGTGCTTACTTTATCAATGGCTCATTCATAGATAAAATGGATAAAATCAGTAAGGTGGGCCTGGTCAGAGGAAATACATTGCTGTGCTGTGTCTTGAAGGGTCTATCTATGTCATCTCTGGTTCCTTTTCATTTGTCTTTCTGAGTGGGCTGCTATGGGCAGAGCTGTCTTCTCTGTACTCTCACATCCATGGCCTTCAAATTTGCCTCAGACCCAAAGCAATGGCACCATCTAACCAAGGGCTGCTGCACCATAGAGCCAAAAATAAGCCTTTCCTTTGTTCAGGTTGCTTCTATCATATGCTTTATTCTATCAGGGAACAGACTGAGACAGTTAGTTTACATGTTTGCATATATGATTGTCTAGGTTATTTTTTTCCTTCTTATATTTCTATTTTTTTTTAAACATGCTTGGAGGCTCTCCAGGATACGAGCCTGTAGCACAACCCAAATTAGAAAGTAGTCAGCATAGTAATTCTCTCTCTGGTTGAAAATTTGTTCATACTAAAAGAATTTACCATTAGCTGTTTTCATCTGTGTATGCTCTTATTTTCTGTATTTTAACCATAGTGCAATAAAAAATAATTTACATGTAGGAAAGGACAATTTCTTCCATATAATGAGTAACAGACTTTGAAACATGAATGGATTTGCTTTTTAAAAATTATCAATATTTAAAACTAATTCTTCATTAGTTTTAGTTTAGTGAGATGAATTATAGATAGCTGATCCACCTGATGTTGATGGTTTTAAGGTTCTCAGATATTCGAATTTTTTTCTATATCAAAGGACAATTCTGTAAATGAATAATATTCATCACAAAATTTATAGATACTTCATAATATTTTGTGCCTAGTAGATATGTAACTTCATAGGTTTTAAAAGCTGGGAGAAAAAAAAGGAAAAAACAAGTTGGGAAAAAAGGCAACGATAAAAGCTGGTGGCATGAAAGTAGATGCTGTATAGGAGTCTCTACAGATGGCTGCATTATGGAAGGGACATTATGTTTTTAAAAGCATGACTGCCCGAACAAGCTAGGCAGGATTGATGAACAGACATGGCAAAGGGAACGGTGGGGGGGGGCGGGGGGAGGGAAGCCCACAAAGCCTCAACCCTACACAACGAACTACAGGCAGATTAAAAAAATTGCTAAGTGTAGCAGGAAGTGTGGGGCCGCCTCTATGTAAACGCGGGGGCCACGCAGCTGTAAAAGCATCTCCAACAGGAGGACCTAATTGAGGACTGCCTGAGAGAGCAAGGATTGCTGGCACAGACAATGCCAACCAATCAAAAACTGTTGTTTAGAAGAGATGCTTTCTTGGGACCAATGGGGTGCTGGGCTGGTGGAGGGTATTAAAGGAGGTTACAGCAGTGCTCAGATGAGCTTGTTACAGCGTTTCTCACCTGTTCCCAAAGTCTGAGTCGTTGACTCTGTACCACCTCACCTCCAAACCTCAAGGACAGGTAGGGTCAGGACGAGTAGTCCAAGGCACAGACAACAGCTAAGAATGGGAGAAATAGTCTACTCCAGGGAAGAACACACAAACTCGTTATCCCAAAGCAAGTGGTCAGGCCTGAAAACATGTATACAATATTCTATAGATGGAGCAGGTTTTACTTAGGAATAGGAATGTATACATACATCTGTATGCTATAATAGTCAATGGAAAAAGGTTACTAATTTGAAAGAGAAAGGAGTGGTATATAGGAGAGTCTCCAGGGTGGAAAGGGAAGGAAGAAATGTTGTAATTATAACCTCAAAACATAAAAAATTGCTAATGGAGAACATTTCATAGAGAGAAGTCAAACCAATCTAAACAATGAATATCGCAATCTTGTTTGGCAACTTAAACAGATTTGAGATGCAGGAGAGATGCCTCGGTGTTTAATGCAAAGTGCCGAATTGTATGAAATGATGCCCCATCGCTGCGTCCAGCCCCTCTTCCTCCTTTCTCTTTCATCAAGCAAAGGAATCGGTTATGTAGATTCACACATAGGTGGTTGGCTGAGCATCTGAATGCCAGCAGGCACTAGATAAAATAGAGAAGGAAGGAGAATTCTAGAGGAATCTGTCTAAAGGGAAGTCATCTTCTGTGGCACACCAAAGGGCATGCGTCAGCCTTTCTGTTGGAGGTTTGACATTGTACTAACTCTTGTTGCAGGGTAACTCTTTCACACTTGAGATTTTGCCAAGTGATGTCACTTTTGTTCTTTTTAAATTGCAACTGTTGTTCCCAAATACTCCCTGGAGTGTCGCATATTTCATGGATAATTTTTTCCATTTATTTATTTATTTATTTATTTATTTATTTATTTATTTATTTATTTTACATCCCAACTGCTGCCCTCCACTCCCACCTCCTTTTCCCCCCTCACTCAGTCCCCCCATCTCCCATTCTTTTTTCCTCTGAGAAGGTGGGACTCCCCCTGGGAATCCTCCCATCCTAGGACATCAAGTCTCTACAGGGCTAGGCACACCCTCTCCAACTGAGGCCAGACAAGGCAGCCCTGTTGGGGGAATGGATTCCATAGACAGGAAACAGCTTTAAGGACAGCTCCAGCTCCAGTTGCTGGGGGACCTCGGTCCAGGCCATGTATGCTCTTTGGTTGGTAGTTCTGTCTTTGAGAGCTCTCTAGAGTCTAGGTTATTGGACTCTATTGATCTTCCTACTCCCTCCAGGGCTCCCAATCCTTCCTTCAACTCTTCCATAAGACCCCCGAGCTCCGTCCAATGTTCAGTGTTTGGCAGTAGGCCTCTGCATCTGTTTCAGTCAGTTGCTGGGTGAAGCCTCTCAGAGGACAGTTATGTTAGGCTCCTGTCTGCAAGCAAAGCAAGAGTATCATTAATAGTGTTAGGAATTGGTGTTTGCCCTTGGGACGGGTCTCAGGTTGGGCCAATTTTTGGTTGGCCATCCCCTCAGTCTCTGTTCCATCTTTGTTCCTGTATTTCTTGTAGACAGGACAAATTTTGGGTTGAGGGTTTAATGGATAAGTTGTGTCCTTATCTGTCCATTGGGGGTCCAGCCTGGCTACAGGAGGTGGCCACTTTCAAGTTCCGTATCACTACTGCTAGGAATCTCAGGTAGAGTCACCCCCATAGACTCCTGGGGACCTCTCCCATCTCAAGTCTCTGGCATGTCCTAGAGATGTCTCCACCTCTACCAGGCACTGATTTCCATTCATTCTCTTGGCCCTCTGGCTCTCTCTCCTGTCTCTTCCCATACCTGATCCTGAACATACTTTCCTCTCCCCCACACAGCTCCCTCCCTCCATCTGCCTCCTATGACTATTTTATTCTCCTTTCTAAGTGAGATTCAAGCATTCCTGCGTGTGCTTTCCTTCTTGTTTAGCTTCCTTGGGTTTGTAGAGTATTGTGTGGGTATCCTGTGTGGGTATCCTGTGGGTATACTTTTTGGCTAATATCCACTTATATGTGCGTATATACCATGCACGTCCTTTGGGGACTGAGTTACCTCACTCAGTATATTCTCTATTTCTATCCATTTGCCTATAAAATTCATGATGTCCTTGTTTTTAATAGCTGAGTAGTATTCCATTGTGTAAATAAACAACACTTTCTGTATCCATTCTTCATCTGAGCGGCATCTGGGTTGTTTCCAGCTTCTGGTTATTATGAATAAAGCTGCTATCAATATACTGAAGCACACGTCCTTCTGGTATGGTAGGGAACATCTTTGGGTATATGACCAGGAGTGGTATAGTTGGATCTTCAGGTAGAACTACTCCCAATTTTCTGAGACACTGCCAGATTGATTTCTAGATTGGTTGTACTAGTTTTAACTCCCACCAGCAGGGGAGGAGTGTTCCCTTTGCTCTACCACCTCACCAGCATGTGCCATCACTTGAGCTTTTTGATCTTGGCCATTCTGATGGGTATAAGATGGAATCTCGAGGTCGTTTTTATTTGTATTTCCCTGACGACTAAGGATGTTGAACTTTTCTTTAAGTGCTTCTCAGCCACTCGAGATTCCTCTGTTTAGAGTTTTCTGTTTAGCTCCAAATCCCATCTTAAAATTAGGTTACTTGTCTTGTTTGTTTCTAACTTTTTGAGTTCTTTATATGTACGTGAGTGTCAGCCTTCCATTAGATGACGGGTTGGTGAAGATCTTTCCCAATCTGTAGGCTGCCATCTTGTCCTATTGATAGTGTACTTCGCCTTACAAAAGCTTTTCAGTTTCATGAGATCCCGATTATCAACTGTTGATTTTAGAGCCTGAACCATCGGTACTCTGTTCCAGAAGCTGTCTCCTATACCAATGAGTTCAAGCTATTCCCCACTTTCTCTTTTATTAGATTTAGTTCATTTGGTTTACGTTGAGGTCTTTGATCCACCTGGACTTGAGTTTTGTGCAGGGTGATAAATATGGATCTATTTGCATTTTTCTATATGTTAGACAAACATCATTTTTTGAAGATGCTTTCTCTTATCCATTGTATGGTTTTGGCCTACACGAAATTGTTAAGCACGTTTTTATCCTGCCATTATGAACATAGAGGCAAATTTGACACAGAGTGTCAAAGATTAAAGTCATGAAGAGTCTGGACTCACCTGCGAGGTGAACAATCTGGGGGACTACCTAGCTTGGCAGTAGACACATGGTTATCTAGAACTAGCCTCATAGTCTTTTAGTCACATAAAAATGTTTTCAAAACTAAATTAAACTCAGCTAAGAGTTTACTAAAAAAAAAAAAAAAACAAAAAAACAAAAACAAAACAAAAAAAACCCTTCCATTATTTTTATTTCCCATTATTCTTCAAATATTTTTAATGGGTACTTTTTAAAACTAAATTTATTTTTTTCTGTTACAACCCAATGTATGCCCTTCCTCTCCTTCCAGTACAACCTCATGCAAGTCCTCTCTTGATTCCCCCTTCTGTTCTCTTTTGAGAGGGAGAAGCCCCACTCTGGGTCTCACCCCCACCCCTGGCACATCAAGCTCCTGTGGGACTGGTCACATCCTCTTTCACTGAGGCCAGACAAGACTGTCCATTTAGGGACATAGGATCCACAGGTAGGCAGGTAGGCAGGCAATAGGCTCAGGGACAGCACCTGCTCCAGTTGTTTGGGGGGATCCGTGTGAAGATCATGGATAGTTGCTTTTTTCTCTTTTTTTCTTTTCTTTTCTTTTCTTTTCTTTTCTTTTCTTTTCTTTCTTTCTTTCTTTCTTTTTTTTTTTTTGTTTTGTTTTTGGAGACAGAGTTTCTCTGTGTAGCCCTGGCTGTCCTGGAACTCACTCTGTAGACCAGGCTGGCCTCAAACTCAGAAATCTACCTGCCTCTGCCTCCCAAGTGCTGGGATTAAAGACTTGCACCACCACCGCCCGGCCATAGATAGTTTCAAAACTATGTTTCTTTCAAGAATGTGGCACAACTGAATTTAAAGATTTCTCCTGTGTTCATTTTGACATCCCTTCAAGAATTCTAATGTATTAAAATATCACCAGGTTCACTGTCCTCTTTGTCATTTAAGGCACTTGGGTATCTTTTTATATCATTCAACGGAAAAGAATTTTTCCCCAGGAAAGAGTGTTTAAATTTGCTAGACTTTAGGAACAGCAGTTGACTTTTGGAAATAGTGATTCAAGCAACACCACTCACTCTCCTCTCCCCACTTGGAAATATTCCTCTTCAGTTTGTTTCCACGGAGTCTCCTGACAGCCTCCTACATACACAGGTATCCTTTCACTTCCTGGCCCTCTGATGTACTCTTCTAGAAGGTCTGAGGGAGGTTTGAAATTAGCATTTTAAAAAAGCCTTAGAGGTTTCTCTCATGTAGCCTTCCCTGAGATAAAGTCACAGCCCCAAGATATTTTTTTTCCTAGTGTAAAAACACGACAGATATTAGCCACCATTATGCTAAGGCAGCATGCAAGCACATTTAAAAATTTTCTCATGTGGGAATCTTTGTTTTACTTTTAATCAACATATTCTTAAAAAAGAAACCTATCAATGTAGGCCTAGCAAGGGGACTCAGTAGGTAAAGACACTTGCCAGGCAAGCTTGGCGATCCGAGTTTGATCCCCAGAGACCATATAAAGGTGAAAGGAAATGTCTGACTCTATCAAGTTGTCCTTCGATTTTCACATGCGTGCTGCTCTCCCATCACACACACAATTAATAAATAAGATTTAAAAATCATATCTCTAAAGGAAGGTACATGTTTTAGAGCCTTTTTATTTTCCCACTGGAAGGTAAGGTGGTCTACATGTTCATTACTATTAACCACAAAGGAGACTTATTTGAAACAAACTACCATTTATCTAAACAGATAGAGATACCTGTATATTTGACACTGTAATTGCTACAGGATATTTGTTTGACTGCAAGTGGACAATATGTTTAGAGAATCAAGTTATTAAGTTTCTCAGGGTATTACAATTATCTTTAGAAAACAATTAGCCAGTTTTAAAAAAAAAAAAGTAAAGTTGCTAAGCTTAAAAGGTTGCTTACTGTTTATACAACACAGCCAATTGCCTGAAAGGCTATTAGAACTAAAAGCATTTCTGCATGTATTAGCTTAAAAAAATAAATAATTGTTCGTGCACTTTTGCATCTAGCACGTCATTAGCGGGTTTCAAAGTCGGCCACCCGCTGTGTTAAGAGAGGGGGATTCTCAGCAGGAAAGTGTGCAGATGAATCCTTATGAATACATCTCCAAATATTTCTAAAAAAATGAGGTTGCTGTTGGTGGAATCAACTCATCTCTAGGCTCTTCTATTTATAGCACCCCAATCAGGGCTTAGAAGGAATGCAGACAAGATCAGTAGTTCCTTTGCTTCCAGTTGTGGTACCTCAGTCTGTTTTCCTGAGTTCCCCATATCTGCTAATTACAGGGTCTCCATTCCCTCCCCACAGAATCTTCCTTCTGATTCCTGAACTCCTGTCAAAGGAGATGTCAGCTGCCTGGTGAGATTTAAAACGCTAGCATGGCAAACTGTTCTTGTTTCCCAAACCCAGCTGTCTAAATGGATGCTACATCTTAGGGAAGGCAGACCATTATGACGGATAGTTTTCACCGTTTCCTGCTGAAAGTTATCCAAGCATAAAAATAAAAGGAAAGAGAACGGGAAGACGAAATACCTTATGGTGGCCTAGAAAGCGAATTTGGATAAACCTTGTCTGCGTGAACACACTGTGAACAGACAGGCCTGGAAAAAAGTTCTACTGAAGAATTTGTCGTTGTTATATAAAAAGATTCAACTACAGGATCCAACCAAGAGGCAAAAACAATAAAAAGGGCAATAATGACAGTTATGGGACACATGTTACAGAGCTATGAAAGGAGAAATAATACATAAAACAGGAAACCCATAAGCAAAATAAATTATGTTTCTTTTTATTCTGTGATCGGTTCAATTTTGTGGATGTTTCATGGAGGAAAATTACACCTCTGTTGAGCTCTCTCCCCGCTGCTCAGTTTTAAAGCTGCGATTCACTTCATGAAAAAGCTTCCATTGGTGAGAAAAACCTGATTAGAATTTTCACCCCAGAAACGCACATGGGTGTCCTTTTCTGGACAACCTGCTTTCTGTTACTTTTGCCTTCAGTCCTTATGAAATGGACGTAAAACATTGCTTCCAAGAGAAGAATTTCAGAAAAATGTCAAAGTTCAAGGGCTGAGCTAGCTGGGTAGAAAGTTCCATACCTAAAGAGGCCAAAGAGATCTGTATGAATGTCTTGTCTAAACACGCCAAGTGCATGCTGGGATCGGAAACGGGCAGATATGGAACATATAATTGGCTGAGGCTGACTCAGTCAGTGGTGGGCCAAGAGCAAAATGGTGGAGTTTGGTATAAAGAATCCTGGGCTTGGGAAGAAGAGCACTGATGGAATTGATAGGGAGAAAACAAGCAAATGCGCCGGTTGATGGATGGCAGTGTCATTTCGGCGTTTAAATTGGCCTCTTCCTAATTAAAAAATATCTCAGGGTCTGAAGATTAGATTTTGTGTTCAAACAGCAATTTCATAATGGATTTTTATCGCCGTGCTAAGTGCAGAATTAGCCGTTTTGAGTCTCTTTCACGGCAAGGGCACTTTGGTCAGGACTTAATATAGCAGAATCAGTAAGCGCCTTGCTTACGGAGCTGCAGAGCTCCCAGATAATTTCTTGTAAAGATAATGTGCTATTCGGAGGCTATTTAGGGCTGGAAGAGGTGGTATAAGATCTTAAAATGAGATTTTAACTGCTATTAAAAAGGAACAAGATTCTCTAAAAACATTTAGGTTAGGAAAGTACCTTCCGTCATTCTCTGGCCTTTGGCACCGCTCTGAGACATCTGGTTTTTACCTGGTCTTCACCCCAGTATACTCACTTGTTGCCAGGAAAGAGAAACTAAGCACGCAATGTGTAGATGGTTGCTTTCTACTGGCATTAAGATCTATTTACAAACTGCTGTTGGTGAAATTTACTCCTCCAAACACAAGGAATAGGAAATAGCAACTCTCTAGAAAAGTATCCATTAATAAACCCTCTGCATTCTTTGTGACTATTGCTGCTGTCTTATATTAAATTTGCAGTAAAAATAATATATTTTTGCAATTTCTTAATTATTTCAGTTTTCTGTCTGTCAAATTTTTTATGCTCCAATCTTAGGCATGAAGAAAAGTAAAAAAAAATAAAAAATAAATAAAAAATTAGAGTTTTTACCTCTAAACCCACTAATTCAGCAGTCTTGACTTTAAAGGACAGCTTTGTCTGTCATTGATGATATAATAGATGATTCTTAGAATTATTCCAAATCCTCTTATAGAGAGTCAACAGTTAGTTGATTAATTGATTAACTAGTTAGTTACTGTGTGTGTGTGCACACACAATGCATATCTGTGTGCACACGTACTGTTGTACAGTTACCGTGGCATCCGTGTGGAGATCAGAGGACAGCTTAAGAGAGTTGGTTCTCCCACAAGAGGGCACTGTTGTTCATTTTTCGTCTCTCTGAGTCATTCGCTATTTTCCTTTCTGACCCTGGAGCTGGGTCTTGAAAATTCAGTCAGCCGGCAAGTTGCTATGCTTTGTTACTAGGAGAGACATGGAGGGATACTGAAGAAGGAAAGGATTCCTGGCCTGGCGTTGACGCTCCTCCCTTTCTTATTCCTCTTGTTAAGGCAATGAGGATTCTCAAGATGCTCACCTTCTTGGGTAATCCCTGTGTGGGTCCAGCACCTGTGTGAGCACTGGTCTTCCCAGCAAATTCGCACGTGTTCAACGGACAGACTCCCTGTGAGGTTCAGTTACTTCAATTCGCATTTCTCTGGTGAGGCCTGATGCCGAGGAGAAGGTAGTTTGAAATGTCCAACCTGTCTACTGAGGAAAAGAATACCAGAAAGTTCAGGAGCACACATGTGGATGAGCCGCTGCTTTTTAAATACGGTCTCTGAGGATCAAACTAAGATCTTTTGGTTGGCAAGGTCACCACTTTACCAGCGAGCTATCTTTTTAGTGTCCTGGATAAGTACTTTTAATCTTATAAATGACAATGTCATGTATGAGATAGATATGAAGTGGTTATTTATCCCAAGGACAACTTGGTTAGTCATCTTGGTCAGAGAAGCAAAGACAAAATATATATCCACAAAGCAGAGCTCAGGGAATCCAAATCATGCATCTCAGTTTTATGCATCTGTTGACAATAATTCATTAAAAATAAATCATCTAGAATGAGGGCCAGAATGAATGCTAGGAATAAACTGGGGGCATGTCTCAGCAAACCAGGGGCATGGTCACTTTCCCATTGGGGTCCATTTTTCCTTATTGTACAGTTATGCTGAATGTGTATTTTTAAATATAGAGAGATCTTATTTTAAAGCAAGTAGAAAGTACATTACTTTAACTGTACGATTATTTGGAAACATCCCACTAGCAGTCATGTTTATACATGTTTAGGGTGGGACTTTAATGTCATATTTGTGTTGTTGGTGAAACAGACGCAAAGTGAGGAGAACTGGAAACAGCATTTCTGAAAACATAAGTACTGATAACAAACCACTGCTTTGCTGCCTTTGACATAATGCCCTTCCGTTCCGTTGTACCTTTTTTTAATCCTGAAAGGGCTAATGTGAGATTTAAATATAAGAGGTTGAAAGCAGCTTCAGGCTTTTTCAATTAAAAGTTTTAGTCTTTAACTTTCTCACTGGAAGAAAAGTAAATCTTTTCTTGAAATTGCTTGACACCACCCCTAAATGGATGTCGTCATTTCTCTGAAGACCACACATGATGGCTAGTTCTCATCAAGTGTTTCTGCTGGAAGCAAGAGTCTCAGCTCTGTGACCTTATGGATGGGAAAGGACAGTTTTAAAAAGCATTTATACCTTGTTAACACCTTTTTAGACACTCTGTTTGATGTGACAATTTTCCTTTACGTTAAATGGATAAAAGAAAAAAAAAGCAGTCAACCTTTCCTGCTGTTTCAATTAGTTTGTATCCCCTCAATTTTGTTTCCTCTGAATTGCTCCATCAGATGGGCCAGATAAGATTTCGTTATTCTGGGGATCATTTTAAGCTTCTTTTTACTGCAGTTTGTTATTCTTAAAGCTCCAGTGATTCACTATAAAATGCATCTCCATCTGCAGGAAGCAATTCCTAAATTGCTTTACTCAACAAATCCAAAACTGCTAGGCTCACTATAGCACAAAAATAGAAGTGCTTTGGAAAGAGATTACCTTTTGGGCTTGGAAAACCTCTCTGTGACAAGACACAGCACTGAGCCATCGGGCAGATCTCTGATTGCCAGAGTCAACTTTTTATTTTTGTATTCTTTAAAAAAAAATTTCTTTGTAAGAATCATTTGGAATTTTACTTCATGGGTTTGAACTGTTTTCTGGTTAAAATGTACTTTTTGATTATATATGTATGAATACATATGTATGTTTGCATGTATGTATACATATATATGCTATGAGTTACAGTCTTTGTAGTTCACACTGAGAATTTACAAGCAGCTCAAAATTGTCTTTTAAGGGACACCTATAAATATGGTTTGCTATTAAGTGGTAAGTAGAGTTAAATCTTGAATTCATTTCCTTTAAATTTAATTCTTTGTTACCCCCAGACACATATATGCAAAATACCTATCTTCAGCTTAGAGACATTATTTCTACACAATATACAGAATTTAATTATTAGTTAAGTTTTACTTTTTAAATCTTCATTAAAGGGTAAAATGTTCAGGAACCTATTAGGCTATCTTTGTTGTTTTAAAATATACTTCAAGGGGAAGATGTGAGCAAGGAACAAGGAGTTGTTTGATAGTTTAATCACACATGGGAAGGCAGCGTTATCTTTGGGAATTAGCGAAGGTTGACTCTTCCACAGGAGTTTAAAAGGCCAGACACAATTTATCTTAACACTGTCAGCAGTTTTCTTAACCCGATTTAGCCTCTTGTAGTAGAAAGAAGAAACACACTAAGACTTTTAATTGAAAAGAACCTGTAGCTACTTTCAACTTGTGATATCTAAAATTGAGTTATCTTTTTCTAAAAAGAACAACAACAAAAAAAGACTCAATAACCTAGAAACTGTTCAAGAGTTGTTTATATTCAGAAGTGCTGTTAGCGACTGTACCCACTCCATGGGAGCCATTAAGTAGGTAGGTCACAGCATATACAACAGACTATTTGAAGGGCACTTGTTACAAATAATTTTGCTCAAATCTTCAGTAATTGTTTTCATATAACTAGTGCTTGTAAAGCCTGCAAGAAGCATCAGGGGGTCAAGGTGCCTGACACTAATCCTGATGATTTGAATTTCATCCCCAGGATCCAGTGGGTAGGAGAAAACCGACTTTCAAATATTTCTCATAGGTGAATCATTTGCTGAATGTAGAGCAGACTCATTGTATTGTATTATATTGTGCTGAAGTTCCTATGTGGTGTCCATAATCCTCCACGAGGAACAAAGAAGATGGTCCACCATTAATTCTACTGTACCCAAACCAGAGCCAGTCTGCTTTTTATCCCCATTCCTTTATCAACTCTCTCACTAAGGAAACACTTACTGGACTTGTTTTGAGACAGAAACTGACTCAGCATAAAAAGTGCTATAAAAAGGCACAGCTGAATATTTGTTTCTTTTTTCTGTTTTACATTTTATTTATTTGTGTGTGTAGATTAGAGGACATCTCTCTTTCTCTCTCTCTCTCTCTCTCTCTCTTTCTTTCTCTGTCTCTGTCTCTCTCTCTCTTTAATTGAATATTTTATTTATTTATACTTCAAATGTTATCTCCTTTCCTGGCTTCCCCTCCAGAAACCCCCTATCCGAGATCCCTCCCCCCCTGCTTCTATGAGGGCGCTCATCCAGCCACCCACCCACTCCCTTCCCACCATGCTGGCATTCCCCTACACTGAGGCATTGAGCCTTCACAGGACCAAGGGCCTCTCCTCCCATTGATGCCCAACAAGGCCATCCTCTGCTACATATGCAGCTAAAGCCATGGGTCTCTCCATGTGTACTCCTTGTTTGCTAGTTTAGTTCCTGGAACCAATAGCAGGAATAGTTGCCCCATGACTATGTAATAAAGGAATAAATGAAACATAATGGGTTTTAGGAAAAAATAATCATAGAAATGATGAATAATAAAGGCAGAATACCTTATTTAAAATATTGCAAATATAAAAGAAATTAATGTGAGATTTTCACCACTAGAAAAGAAGATGTTTAAAGTTAACAATGGAGCTTTCCTACTCAGACTTTTCTTCACTTTCGAGTCTTACCCAAAGCCTGACTAAATAGAGATTAAATTTGAGACAGGGAATGTAGCTTTCAAGTAAGGTCAGGTGCTTACTGGGCTCTCTGAATGTTGTCTATCTCAGTCGGGGTGTAGTTACATGGGTTTATACTCATGTAAAAATTCACAGAATACTTGAGACTAATGCACTTTTCTGTTTTTAAGTTAACCTTAACTATTTTCTTAAAAGTAATAAAGCCTTGATCTAGTTTGTATTAAGTTTCAATAACTTTGTGAGTTTTAAGAATAAAAAGACTTATTCCAAATTTGATCGCCTATCAAATTTTATTTTTGAAATATTACCTAAGAGTTATTTTGAATATGTTTGCACTAAAGTTAGAAAACATGCCTTATTAGCAAAATAAAAGTTAGTTGATATTATGAAAATTCTTGGAGAGGCGTGGCCTTCCCTTCCTGAGTATACGTAATTGCTAAATAAAATTTTTGTTCATGGGGAAGTAGGTATTGATTTGAAATACCCTATCAATCATTATGACAATGATTTATCTTAAAGACTTTGCATTGGTCCTGCCGAGAGATACTACCTCAGCTATATGAAACACTTTCAGCGTTATTATTGGATTTGTACTTGCCCATTCTTACTATTTGGGTATTATGCTAAATTACATGATCAAATTAGCGCCCGATTTAAGTAGAGTTTCTGAATAGGAATCTAGTATCTTGTAATATCTTAATCAGGAATTGTATGTTTTATAAGGAGTAATTAAGCCTTTTTGTGCTGCAGTGGTAATATTCTTATTCCATTAGGTACCGAAAACCTGGGATTAATTCAATAGTGTCAGGAGAAATTGCAATTCTGTCCAAGCAGGCTGTTGCTTCTGTGCATAATTTGAAAAGCTGGATGCTCTCCAGTCTAGAAATATATGTTTATAACTTTCCATACAAATCTGTCATCAGTGCTTGAAACTTCTGAGAAGGAAAATTAAAAATTCTTCTCATATATTAAGGACTACTTCATTACCATCTTTTTGTTGTCCTTTTCTAGAGGGAAATTTTTTGATACATTGATGACATTTGCGTGTTCATCCATGGATTCAAAAAATAGTTCTAAGGTTCAGGGGACCTCAGACGTAGAAAATTTGCCTAGCATGTGAAAGATTTTAGGTTTAATTCCTAGCATCCTGACATGAGTTAGGCTGGACTTTAGGAAGAAACAGAAAGCATGTTGCTATCTTGTCAAGATATTACTATAAGAAAGTACTAAAATTAGTTTTGTATCAGAATATCTATAAAAAATTCAGGCCAGTAAAAGAAAGTTAGAGAATAGAAAGTGGGCGTGCATATATTTGACTATAATCTTAAGATGATGATAATATGTTTTTCATGGATGATCTTCTACTCATCCACCATGTTTTTGCCACAGAGGACTAAACTTTTAGTGTGAACTAGGTCTCTTCAACATTTTTATAGTTTTTCTTTAGACATTCTTTGGTTATTTCATACATGAATATAGTGTCTTATCCACTCCTGCTTTGCCCTATAACTCTAAGATCCTCCTACATTCCTCTTCCAACTTTGTCACTGTAGTTGTCTTCTTCCTCTTCTTCCTTCTCCTCCTCCTCTTTCTTCTTATTTATTCTTTCTTCTTCTCCTTTCTTCTTCCTCCTTTTCTCCCTCCCTCCCTCCCTCCCTCCCTCCCTCCCTCCCTCCCTCCCTCCCTCCTTCCTTCCTTCCTTCCTTCCTTCCTTCCTTCCTTCCTCTTCTTCCTTCTCTTTCTCCTCCTCCTCTTCTTCCTTCTCCTCCTTCTTCATATTGAAGAAAATCCACTGGAACATGGGAAACTACCACAGAATACAAACTCTCCTGTTAAAAGTAGCTATTAACTGCCAGTACCTTCTCAGTAAGCTGCAAGACCTTTTTAAATTCTGTGCTGAAACATTGACTATCTTGGTCTTCTTTAGGTCTTAATCCAACAACCATATCTACTATGAATTCATGAGAGCAGTAACTCTGTCATGCTCAGAAGACATTGCTTTGCAGCAATCGCTTCTGACATATGGCTCTTACATCAGTGGTCCCTGCATCTTGGAGGTGATGGCGTGTGATAGCCCATTCATGGTGGAACACTCCCCAATCACTTATACTCTGTATTTTGACCAGTTATGAGCCTCTTACACCACATAAAGATAGTTTTTAATGAGTGGTGAAAGTTGTACTAGTCTATGGATATAATAATAATTATTTAGAAGTTAGTTTAATACTATCATTTAACAAACTAATATTAGTAGAACCTATAACCACCAAAGTCCTGGGTTCTTGACCAGTTTTACAATACCAGGATGTGTTCCCTCTTGTGGAATGGGCCTACAGTCCCATTGGAAAGCTGTTGTCATTGCTCATAACATTCACTCTACTATTGCACAAACATGCATATCTTGTTGGGTTGGTCATTGTTGTAGCTCATATGATTTATAGCTGGGTAATAATGCTTTTTGATTTTCTTCTCTGGGAACCTCAGGTCACCCTCTGGCACAGTGCAAGGTAGTCATCAGAGTGATGTTTCTATTTGAGCATGAGATTTGTTTCTCCATGTCTTGTGATCAGAATGTGTGGTGTCTTCAGCAGTAGGGTCTTACCATCACGTTCTGGGGAGTCACCAATCAGAATGGCAATTGTCCATATTGTTTTTATAATCTTTGGAACCTTTTCTGATGAACAGCTCGACAGGGCGTCTCCCACACTTGGTACTGGGCTGTTTTGTTTGGGAACCTATGATTTCTGAGGGGAACATTATCCCTCCATGTAGAAAAACCCTAGTTAAAATCATACATGCATGCATACATACATGCACACATACATGTAATTTTAGGAAGCATAAAACAGTAGTTTTCCATAATGGCTCTTCCAAGCATCCTTACTGTTATTTATTCTTCCTCCATCCTCTGAGCTACCTTCTATTTCCCTCCCAACTCAAACCTTCTCCCATTCTTCACTTTTCTCTAGGGATGCTCTTTTTGCCTTATCTCACCTGCTTCCCTTAGTTCTATTTGTACACTCCTACCCCATGGCTTTTTGCTTCATGACTTCTGTAGGTGCTTCAAGTAAAACACAAATCTAACGATTTGAGCCTAGGATCTACATGTGAAAGAAAACGTGTGGTGTTTGCATTTCTAGAGCAGGATTGCCATGTTCAGTATAATATGTTCTAGTACCATTCCGTTGCAAACTTCAGTGTTCTTTACAGATGAATGGAATTCAGCTCTGTATATGTACCACATTTTTACTATCCATTATTTAGTTAGTGGACATATAGGCTGATTCCACCTCTTAGCTCTTGTGACGAGAACAACAGTGAATATGAGAGTAGGTTATTTCTGTAGTTTGATATGAAGCCCTTCAGGTATATACCCTGTAGTGCTATTGTTGGGTCATATGATAGAGATATTTCCAGCTTTCTCGTGGCCCTCCACATTGATTTCTACTATGGCTGTATTAGATTCTCTTTCCACAAATCTATTCCAGCATCTGCCATTATTATTATTATTATTATTATTATTATTAAGCTTGACCCTTCTGATTAATATAAGATAAAATATTTCAAAGTAGCTTTAAGTTGAATTTCCTCAATTGCTAAGGATATTGGACATTTAAAATATTTTGCTGCTTTGTATATTTCTTGTTTTAAGAACTCTGTGTTCAAATTTAAAGCTCAGTTTTTTGATTGGACTGTTTGTTTTCTTGGTGCTTTTTTTCTCGAATTACTTGTGTATTCTAGATATTAATCTTTGATTGGATGTCTAGCTGAAAATTTTCTTCAGCTCTGTCAACTTCCTCCACACTTGATTGACTGTTTCCTTTGCTGTATAGAATTTTTTTTAGTTTCACAAGGTTCCATTTTTCTTTTTTTTCCTTAAAAAGATTTATTTATCTATTTTATGTATATGAGTGCTCTATTTGCACACCAGAAGAGAATATCAAATCCCATTACAGATAGTTGTGAGCCACCATGTGGTTTCTGAGAATTGAACTCAGAGAGGTCCCATTTGTCAATTGTTGCCTGTCATTCCTGAGTGAATGGAGCCTTGCTCAGAAAGTCTTTACCCCTGGCTATATGTCTTCAAAAATTTTAGATGTAAGTATCGGTCACAGCTGTACCCTGAGGAGAATACTCTTTTACTGAGAGTGATGTATAGTTTATGTCGAAAATATTTGTTGAACAATTAAGGAATGAATCATGTCTCTAATCGTTCAAGTTCATTGGTTGTTCTGGCTGAGCAGCTTACATGGGGTAGGTTTTGCTCTATAAAGCAATTTGAACGTTGTTATCAACTATCAAGGTAAGCAGAGAAACCTGATTGTCAGTATTTCTTGTCATCTTAAATGAACTATGATTTTAATATTGAATACTGAACAATAGGAAAATGTTTGTTATTAACTGACTAGGGTAACACCAGGATTGTCTTAAACCCATTCTGTTCAAGATGGAATATTGACACATTCAAAGAGCACTCCATCTCCTTCTGAGTACATATTACAGGACTAAAACTGACGTATTTTATGAGCATGTTTAAAGTGCCATCTGCAAAACAAAGCAAACCCAACATACAATCAGGTTGCAATTCAGTATGTCTTAGGTTTTTAACAGAATATATGAGAAGAGGAAAAACTATGTGTGTATGGTTTTACAGTAAACAGAAAAGATATTATTTCCTTAGATCATTTTAAGCATCTAGAAGAGTACAGAAGGGAGCAGTGTTAAGCTAGTTTCAGCACAGCATAATTTCAAATGATAAACTCTTTAGGGGATTTGCTAATAACATTATAAGAAGATGATGAGGTACTAAAGGGATTAGCTTCTTTATCAATGTCTCTTAGCACTTCATTCTATACACTGACCTTTTAGTCTGGCTGTTACCTTAACTGGGACTATCACACACTTTTTTTGGAGGAGGGAGATGGCTATAAATTATGAAAGGTTGAAAGTGTCCCCAAAAGTGTTAAATCACAAGCTTTAAAACTGAGTGTTGACATTTTTCAAAAGTGCAAAAAAAAAAAAAAGTGCAGTAGCAAGACTTTCTGAGTATTGAATATCACCGTGGAGAGAAACGGTGCCTCAGAGAATTAAATGTGAGGATGGAGAGTGAAGCAACTTTTATGCTTGGTGCAAAGGGTTGTTTTCTGACTCTTTGCTAATGGGACGTAATTAAGTACTTAATTGCTCTTACTCTCCTTCAAATCAGACATTGGCAGGGCAGGTAGGTCAGGCAACTGTCTGGCTCATTTATTACAATAAGAAGCAAACAGCTGACCTAGAAACAGACTGACAGAACAAGGACCCACCAGAGAGACAGCATCTGCAGTCATAAACACCAGTGAGATATTAATATCAACTCCAAATATGTAAATGCACAACCTTTTTTTCTAAGTCCAGTTTCACAGTTTTTTTTGTTAAGCATGACTATGAGATTAGACCCAGAGAGAATCTTACATAAAGGAGAAATTAAAGGTGTTTTTGTTGGCTTTTGAAAATAGACCACAGTTGTTGTTCATCAATGTTTGATGACCGTCCCCTTTAAAAGTTAGAAAGCCTCTTTTCTCACAATTTTAGCTATTTCCTTTTTTGTCAGTTGTTAGGTCCTCCAAAGCACATGAAGATGCTGCAGTTTGAATCATATCTCACTCTCTTTTCTTGTGGGATACAGGAAGAAATGGGGCTCAGTTATCAAATCAACATTTTGTATTTTAGGTGACATAAACATCACTTAACACCTGCTTTAAGGACCATGAATGAAGTCATCACAGTAAGATTCATCCAACTCCACGAAGTGACTGAAGATCGTTTTTTGACATGGAATGAACACAAAGAATCTTAATCTGTAAACAAACGGTTTCGAATGATTCCTATTACAGTACATATAAGGATCTATTTGCAAGATCTTGTAATA
The DNA here is from genome assembly GCA_030674055.1 of Rhabdomys pumilio. Lineage (NCBI taxonomy): Eukaryota > Metazoa > Chordata > Mammalia > Rodentia > Muridae > Rhabdomys > Rhabdomys pumilio. The sequence continues at coordinate 35,011,708 of JANHMN010000017.1, forward strand.
AAATAAAGGCAGTAACTTGAGTGTAGACCTAGTGGACTCAATTAGTTAATCTATCTTTATCATTCTACACATCCACATGAGCCAGAGTCATCAGAGAGGAGGGAGGCTCAATTGAGAAAATGCTTCTGTAAGACTTACTTGCATGCAGACCTTTCTTAATTAGTAATTGGTAGGGAAGAACCCATACAATTGTGAGTGGTGGTATCCCTGGGATGGTAGTCCTGGGCTCTATAAGAAAGCAGGTTGAACAAGTCACGAAAAGCAAGTCAGTAAGCACCTTTCCCCCAGTGGCCTCTGCATCAGTTCCTGCCCTGCTTGAGTTCCTGTCCTGATTTTCTTCAATAATGAACAGCAGTGTAGAAGTGTAAGCTCCCCGAGTTGCTTTGGCCATGGTGTTTTATGAAAGCAGCAGTAACCCAAACTAGGACAACTTCATTTTTTCTTTTCTGATCTCAGTAAGATTTTGTTCCCTGTCTACATGACAATTATTAATAAGATGTACTTTAACCAAGTTATTGCTTAACTGCATGAATAGTCTCCACTATTCTTGCCTTTCAAAACGTTATAAACCCATCTTCTACTAACCTAAACCTAGGCCTTAATTCTTCCTTCAATGATGTTTTGAACTGTGTGCCATTCCTAGTACCTGCACATCTCTGCTCAGTGTTCCTCCTAAGCTTTATCTCTGTTTAGCTCATCCTACCCTAAAATCCTTCCTCACCTTTACATAGACAGCTGTTAGTCTTTAAGAATGAGACTGATTGGTCCATCCTTTTTCTAAGATGACTCACATAGACTTACCAAATTCTCTTTTACTCAACAGTACTTAATTTTACTCTTAATGTTTACCACACTCTCAGACTGTAGTCTGTGTCTGTCTGTCCAAAGAAGAGCTAACAAGTGTACTCAAACATTAGTCTTTGATAATTTTTTAAATTTGCTCTCACAGTTTTATCGTTCAAGTCACTTTCTTTGTACCCCTGAGTTCCCACTTATATATCTACTCAGAACATTTCTCCTGAGTACCAAGGTTTATCACTAGTATGTATGTATGTATGTATGTATGTATGTATGTATGTATGTATGTATATATGTATGTACGTACTTTTATTCCTCTCTCATATATTACATTCTGACTTCAGTTTCTCCTTCCTCCCCTTCCTCCCCAAGCTACAATATGACGAGACATATACTATCTCATCAAGGCTGGATGACACAACGCAGTAGGAGGACAAGAGTCCTACAAGCAGGCAAAAGAGTCAGAGATAGCCCCTGTTTCCACTGTTAGGAATCCACAAAACACCAAGCTACTCAGCCATAACATATATGCAGAGGACCTAAGTCAGACCCCCTACACCTACAGGCTCCCCCCCATCTCTGTAAACCTCTAGGTCTCAAAAGCTGTACGTTATGCGCACCATAGCACCCATGGATCATTTGTTTACAACTCAGAATTCTTTATGTGTTCCTTCATTGTTGTGTACTGTGCTCACATCACTTCATACAGCTAATTCTTATATAGTAACTGCACATATCTTCTTGCTTATCTTTTAATAGATTTTATTATTAGAACAAGTTTATGTTCACAAACTAGTTGAAAGAAAAGTACAATGTTCATATGCAATAGCTCCTATCCTTACAGTCTTGGATGCATTACTCTCAAGGTCCCACACTAGTGTATTTGTTAGAGCTGATGAATCTATAGCCATACATCTTTGTCTCTCAAAGTCCACACCTTACGTTACACTTCACATCTGGTGTTATATAGTTTACAAGTTTTGAAAAATATATAGTAACATATGTTCACCATGTAATACCGTTCAGAATATTTTCCTTGAGCCTGAAAGTTCCCCATTCTCTATGTAGTCACACATCCCAGCCCCTTACCACTACCAATAACTCACCTTCTTACCATTTCTACCTATTGGACATTTCCAGGATGTCACACAGTTAGAGCTATGAATGTAATCTTAAGTGAGTGGTCTTGTTCACCTTAGCGCATTTCAGTTCAATCCACAAAATATCAGGTCCTAGTTAATGGAAATTATAAATTTTACCATGTATTCACTCAATTTGTGTATGCTACCCATCTTGAGATGGGAGAGCTCATTTAGAATTATTTGGGTGGAATTTATCACTAAAAGCATCCTTATAGGAGGAAAATAGATTATGATGGCTTGCCATGCTTTTATTTGTGGATCATTACAATAAAATGTTTTTATTTCTAAGAAAAAGGGAACAAAGTGTTACCATGGAGGCAGAAACTGGAGAAACGTACTTAATAAGCCAAATAATTATGGAAGCTACCGTACAAAGGAGAAACAAGGCCTAGATTCTTTCTGGAAGCTTCCAAGGCAGGCCTGTCAATGATATGCCCTTGGTTTCATTTCAGTAAAACTTACTTTGGACTTGTGTCATCTAGGACTTTTAAAGTCACTAAATCTCCAGAAATTAGTTATAGTCACCATAAGAAAGAAGTACAAAGCTCTACTGTGTATAAGCACTGGGTCCAGAGACAAAAATATAATTGTATATGGGGCATTAGCCTTGACCCGTTCATGTGATATGTTGACTGGGATGAAGGGATGTGTTTTAGAATATGGCAGTTTTGTATATCCCAATGATCAATATGGAGCCAGCACAGGTTGTGAAGGAAGGAAGGTGTGAAAACTGGCAGAAGAACATTAGATGTCACTCATGGAATCAGAAGGAAGTTTGAGCTTTGATGGTGGTAGTGTCACCATAGCGGAGAGGCTAGAGCTTAGGAGACTTTTCTGCAATGAAACTGAGAGCCATGAGCCATCCATAATAATGTCACCTTGTGAATGTTTGGGTTTCCTTTCCTGAACCAGTGCATTTCTGTATAAACATTGTTTAAAACTCATGTTACTCTTCTAAAAGCAGGCTTCTATGTAGTCTTTTTTTCTGCTTTGCTTTTTATTTCTGCCTTTTCTTTTCTGAGATAGGACCTTGCAGTGTAGATGAGACTGGCCTCAAACTAGCTGTGATCTTTCTGCATTCTGCTCTCTGCCATAATAGGCATGGACCAACAAACTTGGACTTTCACCAAGTTTTAAAAAAACTCTTTCTTTAAAGGCATGAATCTGACTGAATAGCCCAGAGACATAGGGTAGAACCAAATACAACAGGTCTTTAATAAGATCAATGAAATGATTCCTAATGATATTTTGCTGTCCTCACAGACCAATGCTTTGTCCAGTTGTCATGAGAGAGGCTTCTTCCAGCAATAGATGGGAGCAGATACAGAGATCTACAACTGAATATTATGTGAACAGGAAGTCTAAATTGAAGGTCTCCATTAAGTCCCTCCTCTAGGAGCTTGGGGAACCCATGGAAGTGGGGGAAAGATTATAGGAGTCAGAGCAGGTGGAGGACACTAGGAGAACACAGGCCACTGAGTGAGGTAAGCAGAGCACCTATGGGCTTCCAGAAACAGAAACTGCAGGCACATAGACTGCACATAGTCTGCCTCAGGCCTTCTGCATAGATGTTGTGATTCTTAGCTTGGTGTTTTTGCAAGACTCCTAACATTGGAGCAGGGTTATCTCTGACTCTTGTGCCTACTCTTAGGTCTCTTTTTTCCCCATTAGGTTGTTTTGTCCAGTCTTGGAGTGAGAGGCTGTGCTTTGTTGTATTGTATCTTGTTTTGTTGGATCTGGTTGTTGTCTTCTGGAGGCCAGTTCATTTCTGAAAGGAAATAGAGAGGGTGTGGATCTGGGGTAGAAGGGAGGTGCTGGGAGAAGGAGAGAGAGAGGGAAAATTGTGGTCAGGATGTATTGCATGAGGGAAGAATATATTTTCAATTAAAGACAATTAAAATGTACGGATCTATGGCCAATGAACTAATACAGAAATGTGTGTCACACACACAACTTCCATCAAGAACATCAAGAAGCAATTTCTCATACAATGACTTAACTTTAGGTGGGTAATGGGTCAAATTAGTATTCACAGACATGACTCTCTAATTATTAAACCTCTGAGAAGAGGTCAGAGTAGGGTAATAAATTGATGGAATTTTTTCTTTTTTTAATTATCAAATGAACTAGTGAGGTTAGGAATGAATGAAGAAGGATTTTAAAAACTTACTTTAAGCCTTTAGTTGTGTGTGTAGCAGTTGGATGTGTGAACATGTGTATGTACAGGTACTCTCAGAGCCCAAAAGAGGGCTTTGGATTCCATTGAGCTGAGTTTTTAATGCATCATCCTAAAGAATAAGTGCAATTTTGTTCAAAGACATAGACATGGAGTCACCAGCAGCCTGCTTTGCATTCCTAATATTAAATACTTAATGAAAGCTCAATAACTGTCAAGCAAAAGCAATGATCACCTTCCTATGAGTTAAGCTGAGCATAATTAAAATAAAAAAGAAAATGCAGATTAATACATTTACTGCAGGACATTGGTTCTTTGAGAACAGACAGACCAGGAATGATTAACTGGTAATTAATTTTCAGAGAAGAATCTTTAGCCTCTAAACAGGACAATAATATAGAGGCTCTGCTAAATTCATGCCATTTATCTCCACTCACTTCTAAGAATTGTCATGGTCAGTGGCTAGTACACTTTTAAGAATATTCACTTTATGTGGTGAATTAGTGGAAACAAGAACCACGGGTAGATCCTAGACAATTCCTAGACAATGCCTAGACAATTCCTGTTTACTTTACTCATTTTGGGGAGTGTTCTCTGATCCCATTGCTACGGATTCTCCACCACAGCAGTCACTTCCAGAGCCCCTCACTCTGGCGTAGGCATTGTGCTGCCTTGCTTAGTTGTCAGGTCCTTTAGAACAGAGACAGAGCCACACACTTTATGTACTGAATAGAGTGTTTGCCTTACAGTAAACACTTGATGAATACTTGTCAAATAAACAAATGGGCTTCTTAGGCATAAAAGAGGACATTCAGTGGTGGATGGATAGTAGACGACCCCCTTTGTTCATTTTGGCTGAAACCTTTATTTATAGTATTGGGTCATTTTTCTAAGACAGAGGACACCAGGCTGCTTAGTTTTGTTGGTTGACATCCATCTTTCTCTCCTCCCTCCCCCCGGCTCTGGCTGCTTTGTAATGAAAGAAGAATCAGACACAGCTATTGAAGTTGCTTTGCAGTATCACAGAAAGTAATGTTTGATTGGAATTTTTTTCCCAGGCTGATATTCCTTTTATTTTTAGTACAGTTATTTTAAAAAACAATGTTTTTAATGACATTGAACAGCTTACAGGACTTACTTGTTTATTTTTCTTTGGTACAGAATAGCAATAAAAATGCATTAGTAGATAGCCATGCTTGGTATATTAAACTATATACAATTTTTGGTGGTGCACTGCTATAAAATGCCCTTTCTTTATAATAAACCTTATTATCTACCAACAAATACATACAATATGGGTCAACATAAAGAAAATAAAACTAAACCTAATTTTTATAGTAGAAAACAGGAAAATAGTACTTCTTCTAGAGCTCATAGTATCTCATATGCTCAGATCTGAAGCAGATCCCAATGGTAGAGACTACACACATACATCACAGAGGTCAAAGGTCCTCAGTGACTTACCAATAGATGTCAGAACCTGGATATAGGTGCAGAGGAGATGTGAAGGAGCCTGGTGGAAGGTTAAAATCATGAGAAGAGTTTAAAGATTATGTAAGGTATTAATGAGTACTGAGTTTACAGGCAGAGCCACCAGTAGAAAATGAAATACTTGTTGACTTATTAGAAAACATATTCTGTGCAGTACTTTGCTATGAAGATATAAGCTAGGAATAGGAAGGGTAAGCTGCAGGAAGGTAAGCATAAGCTAAAACAAGGAGAATAACAACTAGATATCAGCATCTGCATATCTGGGGAGGGATAGTCTTTATAGATGTGGTCTAGTCACTTAACTGAACAACAAAGCAGCCATCTTGGGGGTGGAAAATAGAATCAGAGCTATTTCAGCATATTGCCTGAAAAGGCCAGCCTATAATAACAAGCTCTTCAGACATACAAATAAATAGAAAAACAATGACTAGAAATTATTTTTAAATATTCTTGAGTGTTGAATTTGGCACATAAAGAGTTAAAATACTATTATAAATAGATTCAGCTAAATAAATCCAGGTACACTTCAGAGATAAATATAATAATCATTTTGTTGATGAAACACCTCAATAAAGAGGTAAAAGTTATTTTTATGTCCAATAGATTTTATTTTAATATTAAAATATATTTTTAATTGAAATAGAATTATATCTCAGTGGGAGAAGAAGCATTAGCCTCTTCCAGGGAAGATTCTCTTTAATTAATGGTTATCCAATGTAGTCAACCTTGAACAGCCTATACACATTACCAAAAATAATAGACTCATAAGATTGTATTTTGTGTATATTGAATACACACAACTGAAAATATGACATACCAGAAAAAGGACTAAAGGAACTTCAAGATATATTGATAAAATTATGCAAACTAAAAGACAGAACCACAATGACCCTGATAGATTCTTCTGCACATATGCCTCAAAAAAGAACTCTAAGATTTACCATAGTGATACCTGCACATATTTACTGCTGCTCTAGTCAGAATAGATAAAAAAAAAAAATGCTACCATCCTTCATATCCATCAGCAGATCAATGAATAGAGAAATTGTGATCCATCTGCCCAAGGGAATTCTATTTAGCAAAAAAAAAAAAAAAAAAAAAAAAAAAGAACTCCTGATATATGCAAGAAAATGAATAGAACAGGAGTCTTTGTCAGGGAAAATAAGCCACATTTAGATGTGCAATTATTACCTATTTTCTTTTAGGCATGGAATGTAGGTATGTGCCTGTGTGTGTGTGTGTGTGTGTGTGTGTGTGTGTGTGTGTGTGTTGCGAATGTGCATGTGCATTTGTGTGCCTGTGAGTGTGTGTGCCTGTTAGTGTAAATGCGTGTCTGTGAGTGTGCATGTGTGCATGTATTGCATGTGTGTGTGTGTGTGTGTGCAGAAAAGTGTTCATGAGAGAAAAGGAAGAAATCTTAAGGAAGAAGAACAAAGAAAGAGAGATAGAAGAATTGAGACATGAAACCATAAGAGACTATGGAGGAGCATCGAAGGGGTCTAACAGGAGAGGGCTATAGATGGAGGAGGGTAGTGAGGGTAGTGGGTATACAAGAATAAAGTACAAGACAGATATGGTCCCATAGATGTATGAAAAGGACTTAATTTTCTAGTAGCTTTTATGATAGTTTAAAAGTTAAGATAAAAGTAAGAATAGGCTTTAAGAGAAGATAAATAAAAAGTTATCCAAATGTAAATAATACAAGAAAAAACCAAAGTAGAATGAATATAATCTCAGAAATACGTGAGATGATATAAATTGTTCAGACATATCTCCAATGAATCAAGGAAAAGAAATAGAGAAAGAAGAATAAACATTTTGAAGGAAAAATGGGTCAAATTTTGAGTCTTACCAAAATACTAATTTCCAAATCTAAGAAGTTTAATGAGTCTCAACTGGGATAAACATAATGTTATTTAGACCTAGACCCAGTGGAGAGAGGAATCTGACAAACAGCTGACTTCATCAGGGAATTAAAATTTGAATTAAAATGAGTGAGAGAAAAGTGAACCATTGTAGATACAGGCTGAGGGAGCTTGGTAGTAGTCATACGGAATAATCTTGTTCAGGCTGAAAGAGAATGGTTTAGGTAATAATATGAATTATCAAGGAAGAAATAGACTGTTCAAAAATATGTCCAGAAGTGTGGGACTTGGAAAGGGTGTTGTAGGCAGATTACAGGCTCAAGACCAGTATGGGCTACACAGTGAGGTCCTGAAAAACAAACCATATATATCTATATCCTTATCCTTATCATATATCTATATCCTTATCATTTCTTCTTATTTAGTTTCAGAGACAATGGATAGAGCAGAATTTGTAGACCTGAAGAATTAACCACATGCAGAGATGTGTCTAGCAGTCATAGCAAAAAGGTTTGGGAAAGAAAACAAATGCATAGGAGGGCAAAGTAAGATATTTTATCATAATTATATTATTATTCTGAAAGCTTGATGAGATATAATTCCTAGACATCACTAAAAAATAGTGCATGTGACGTCGTTTAAAGGCTACAGGCAGATCTGAATGATGTTTTAGCAAGGACTTATTTAGCATAAAAGAAGACATAAATAAGGAATAGAATTATGTGCAGAGAGAGAGAGAAGGGAGCAGGGAGGTTAAGAGGGACACAACTGCATGTGGGGCTTTAGTGGAAGAACAATGGGAGTTCTCAGATTGTGGGATAGGACAGCCAGTGAGGCATGGGCCAGGAGCCGAAGCACAAAGATGTGTAGGAAGGAATGAGAGTAGATATCACCAGGGAGAGTAAAAGAGCAAGTGGGATTGGAAATAGGTCTATTAGTGTTGATTATTATGCATTTAATGTACAGCTAGACTTCCTGGACACACATTTCTACCATGACAGGGTTAACTTCACAGGTGTATTTGCAGTGGAGAGAAGAGAAAGGCATGGGATTTGAGGTTCTGTGCAGTTGGTGCATCAAATTTAACCTGAATATGAACTCTAAGCTGAGTACGGATAGGAGAAGAATAAGCCTATTAATACACATGTGACAAAATAATAGGGTTATTTGCTTGGGGGAATGCATGGATTTATGAAGCATTACAAAAGCAAAAGAGTAGAAATAAAAAAAAAGCACACACACAGTGGAAAATAGGTGTGACTGGTGTAGAGTGGGAGACTGTAAGATGCCAATGAATGAAGGAGTATGGATTCTGATGACACTTAGATACTATTTTTACCTTGCTGATTCTCTGTCTAAAATCAGTAAGGTTGAGAAAGCAAGACAAAGCAGCAGTCTGTCCTGATGGTGGCCAATCAAGCTCAGCCATGATAACCACTGTAAAGCCGGCGAACTTCATCTTTTTTAGCCTGTGTGTAAGGCAGAGGCCTTCCCATGACCACAGCTATGCTTATCTGGTCCACTCATAGCATCCCCTACCAGCCTCCATTATGTGGATCTTATCTCTGCTTGCAGATATGTTCATTCACTATGGACAGTATCTCATTCCAGAATGCTTTGTGTCACTTCAGTGGAAATAACTTGAGCATTAATCATTTGCTCCTCACTTCACAATGGTTTGACCCTTGGCCATCATTCATGTATCTCCTGCTTCTATGGAAACAATGTGGATACTTCATACAGATGAAATACAATAGGTAGACTCCGTGTCTACCTCCGGCTTAACAAAAAACTTAGTGTCATTCATGTTTCAGTACTTTGTTTCTGTGAATGTAGAAAGGTCTTTCACATGAAGGCTATTTTTAGAGAGGATGTAGCCAGTATTGTAAAAGTAATTCTGAGAGTAAAATGTAACAGGCTGACTCAATGGCAATCGGCAGAACTTTCCAGATAGACAGATACAGACAATGTAGTATGTACATGTGGTGGATTTTTGTCCAGGATACCTAGACCAGAGAAGCACCATGTTGGGCAAAATAAATGAAGCTCAGAGAGACAAATACCTCATATTTATGATTTATGTGGAAACTATATTGAAAAAAAAATATAAAGATAAAATGGTCATTCTTTGAAAAGACTGTCACAGGAGTGCAAAAGTTGACAATTTTAGGTGAATATGGTCCAATTGCCCGTACAAAATGAAGCATTTTATCTCATATATTAATAAAATATCCAAAAAAGAACTGTGATACTAATTGGGATACTATATTTACTGTGATACTATATTGGGTTAAATTGTCTAATCTGGCCAATTAGAATGTAACATTTTCTTCTGGTCTTTACACTAATTCCTATCAAGAGATCTTACTAAATCATAGCATTTCTCAACTCAGAACTCCTTTATTAAGGAGTAATCCCTGTCCTTGCAGCCTATTCCACGGCTGATCCCTTTTGTCTGGCCCCAGTAGCTGCCTTATTTATCTGTGTCAGTCTCTAGATTGCTCATAATATTCTGATTGAGAGAAGTTTTTCCTGATTTTAATGAGGACACTTAAAATTAATCAGTACTTCACTAAATTTCTGAAGTTCATTTGACTGCTTTCATATTTTAAAAATGACATATGTCATCTATACAGAAAAAAGAGAATATGTGCTGTTTCTCAGGGTTATCATTATGTGGTCAATCTCTAGTTTGTTATGAAGATCTGAGAGAGTATGGGTCAGGGCGATTGTATACAAACCCAACTATATCCAGTTTTCCCCATTACAAATCACAATGACTTAAGACCTTAGATGGCATAGAGTTTTTAGTAATTTATGTAGCATTTCTCTCCATTTTAGTTTAGTACACTACAAAGGTTGAAAGATATTTTATGCTTTATCTGGGTAACCATTCACAAATTACTGTGCTGCTGTGCAAACTGTGCTTGAGAAGAAGCCTGCAGCGTTACTGGTGGACAGCTTCCCAGACTTCTGCTTGATCACCACCCTGTGTCTGGTTCATGTACTCAACTCTGTCCATTTTCAGTGCATGGCTAACTTTCCTGATTTTAAAAACCAAACCAATGTTTAAACATATATCTTTTAAACTTTGAATATGAATGGTGGCTTGGTGGTTTTCTGTGCAGTTAACATTTCTCAATTGGGCACAGTGATTTATGCTTGTAATCCCAACACTGGGGAGGGTTGAGCCAGGATTATTGTAAATTCAAGGCATCCAGCCTAGACTATGAGTGTTAGGCCAGCCAGGGCTATGGACTGAGAATATGTATGTATGTATGTATGTATGTATGTATGTATGTGTATACACACACACACACATATGTATATACATATATATTCATATATATGAGACCAATGATTTATCTTTATCATACACACACACACACACACACACACACACACACACACACACACATATATATATAAAATATCTTTTCATCTGGGAATGATGCTATTCCCAAGACGCAAAAATTATTTTTGAGAATGGCAAAAAAAAAAAAAAAAGAAAGGGAAAAAAAATCTTCCTTTTATTTGCAAACACTGCCTAGACATCCATAGATTATATAAACAGATATTTAGTGCATGTTAAACTCATATTGATAGAGCAATTGGAAAAGAATAGTCTAGAAAATCCATCAGGGATAGAAACAATGGCCTGACATATGCTAATTTATCTCTTTAAAGAATGTTTTCACTCAATGGACAGAGAAGTATATCATGCAGTTTTTGTGTGATTGGCTCCTATCTGGATTCTGGTATTCTGCTTCCAACTCTTTCCTCCCCTGATGTGATACTTTCAGTTAGAGTGGAACTTCATAGGCTCTACCATAGGGAAACATATCTTCAAAATTTAAGTGCATTTAGCATCTTATTAATTCCTTTCTGTTTCCTCTTCCATTGGGTATGTCTGGAACCTATACCCGATCTTGGTTCAATCCTTTGGGTTTATACAGAACATGAGCACAGATCATGATAGATAAGTACAGACTCAGGCTGCATGGATGTAGACTGTTTCTCCATCACATGGCATAAACCACTGTGAATCTTTGGGACCAATGATTTATTTTTTATTTTTTGACTTTATTTATTTATTTATTTATTTATTGATTTATTTATTTTGAAAATCAAATATTTATTACATATATAGAAAGGAAGGCTCTAAATTCTCCAAAATTTGCTGTTTTGGAATTTTCCATCACATGAATCATCATTATGGTTATCATAATCGTCACCACTTCCACCACCACCATCATCATCACAATCATCATTATCATATATCATTATCATAATCACAACCACTATCTGTAAATCAATCTGAAGACATTGCCCCAAAGAAGAACAACAGTCGCAGACCAAATATCTGCTGAGAGGTTATTTTCTGATGTTTCATGCATGAGCACAAGGCTCAGGGAAAGTGTATGGGATTCATTTCCTCAGAGAGGAATTAGGACTTGGACCTGAGCATCCTGCTGCCTGACTCATGAGCCTTTTTTTTTCTTTTTTTAAAATCAAATTGTAATTTTTACTTTTTCACACAGGGGTTATAAACACAAAAAGGCAGGATGTGGGGAAAAGAATTACACAGGAGCGTAGGTGTTCAGGGGGAGTACAGATATCTTCCAGAACAGGGTATTGGCTGGGTGAAGGTTCAGGGGACAGGTCACTATGACTCTGCCTATGATTCACTTGTCCTTATCTAAGTTGGCACTATCCACCAAGGCTACCTATCTACAAGGTCTGTGACTACTCAGGCTGATAAATTTCCACCAAAGCTGCCTGTTTACAATAGCTTATAGCCATCTGTTTCAGTGCTTTTCCACAGAGACCCAAGACTTTGTGTTAGCAGGCATGTATGTCATGCCTTGCTGATTTTAGGCTTATGGCTGATTTTAGGCCTTCAGTGTATAAGCAGGGCTTCCCCTGACATCTCCTCCCTTCTCCAAGTATAGAAGAGCTGTGGTGATTCTAATCTTGCCAAGGCGGGGATAGAGGCCTGACCTCCAGTAATTAAAGGGGACCTTGTAATGGCTTCGGTTCTCCTGTCATTGTCCAGTGAAGCACGAGGGCCATACCCATCCCGATGTCTTTTTCCTGGAGAGGGGATACTTTTGACATCAATCCCTATGCAGACAGGCTTGTCCCTCAGGGAACTCAGAAAGATATTTTTAACTTTTATTTATATTCCCTTGCAGTGCTTAGCCTTGCGGCCTAAAGCAAGAATTCAGATCGCCAGTCAGAGGAGGTTCTGGGTGCCCCCTCTCTGCTTGGTCTAGGGGCGGAAGTCTCCTCTTTTAGGATGAGTGGAGATGGCTTTTGGGAACACCCTGAATAGAGTAACAACCTCATCTTGAGTCTCATGGTAGTCCATAGCTAACTTATGATAATGCATCTGAATAGGTTTTTCTACCAAATTATCTATCTGTTGTTTCACAAAGTTAGTCAGCCTATTTAAGGCCCAGGGACCAAAATAAATAAGCAAAAATAACCCAATTAATGGTTCCAAGATGGAAGGAAGTAGGGATGACAACCATGGAGAGGTTGAAAACCAATTCTTGTACCAGCTCTCATCTTTCTCTTTCTCTCTGTCTTTTCTCAAGGCCTTCTCTGACCTTTTTCATGCTCTCTTTAACTATCCCTGTCTTGTCCATGTAAAACAACATTCTTCTTTAAGGACTGTACACAGTCTTTTTTATTGTAAAAGAGTAAATAAAGTCCAATAAAGTCCTTTGCAATTTTTGAAGATCACTTCAGACAGTGAAACGAGGAATTTCTTCAGATTAGAGATGTCAATCTCTAGCTGTTTGATGTCCTTGTCAATGGCCCATCGAAGGTCTGAGTAGTGTAAGTCTGGAGGCCAGCATCAGGATTAGAACTTCTAACAGCAGACACCACGGGCAATTCATTTTTACCTGGAAAAGAAAAAGAAGGGAATTCTCAGAAAGATTTCTCTTCCCTGGATGTCGATTGTTATTCTTTTGGGCCTGGCTTTGTGGAGGTATCTATTTCATTAATGTTTTTGGCAGCCATTTAGCTGTGCCTTCTGTGGTACCAAACAGTCATATCAATCCTCGGCTCCATATAGGAACTGGGTCCGGGCCATTCCATTTAAGGGTAAGAGGGTCCTTTCACATAGCTGTGGCATAGTTTTTATTGGAATCAATGATTTTAAGAGCTTTGAGAACTTACATCTTGTGTCTTTCTTTCTTTCTTCCTTTCTTTCTTTCTTTCTTTCTTTCTTTCTTTCTTTCTTTCTTTCTT
>JANHMN010000017.1:35025450-35070065 GCA_030674055.1 Rhabdomys pumilio
CTTTCTTTCTTTCTTTCTTTCTTTCTTTCTTTCTTTCTTTCTTTCTTTCTTTTTTCCTTTCTTTCTTTTTTCCCTGAAGGTTCCTGTTCAAGCTTCTGGTTTAGTAATGTGGTCTGTGGTCTCAAAGAGCCCATGGGTACTGCTTTTTAACCTTGAATTTCTCCTGGTAATGCTTCAAATATGTTTTCATACCTCTTTCTAAAGAAACTTTGACACTATAGCACAGAAACTGAAGGCACTAGTATGTCACTTGCAATGGCAGGCTGGAAATGTTTTACATCAATTTACCACAGCCTATTTTTAAATTAGAGAAATTATAAGAGCTACTCTACATGAAACTGGTAGCTAGAAATTATTAACCTTTAAGTAATGCATTAATGCCACCTTTCAAATTTTAGTGCACAGAAGAATTAACAAGGGAACTTGTAAAACACTCTGAGGCTTGAGAAAGAATTTCTGTTAAACTGATAGAGAGGGAAGGTAATTGGAAAATCCGACTTCATTATGTGATTGTAATGAGTACCAATGTTTGAGAACAGCCATACTCTAGGTTGTGTGGGGCATGTGTCAATGAAACATTCTTTTATCAAAACCTTCTCATAGGAGGCACAGGAAGGGAGGGAGATGAAGAGTGTAGGAGAGAAGGGGAGAGAGAAAGAGAGAGAGAAACACAGAGACAGAGAGACAGAGAGAGACACAGGAGACAGAGAGCCACACATAGAGAGAGACACACAGAGAAAGACACACACACACACACACACACACATACACACACACACACACACACAGACAGAGCTGATGAACAGCAGGTAGTTTTCTCACCCTTGTGATCTGGCCAGTGGTAACTTTCAACCTCATTTCCCTTGGATATTATCTTACACTCCATGCTAAGCATAGCCAGAAATCAAACTCCCACCTTTAATATTTTTCCTTTTCCAAAACAAATGGCTTTCAGTGATCTTGCCAACTCGAACAACCGTCTCATCTTCACAATGAGCAAGTAATGTAAGTATACACTTTCTTTCACTATAGAAACCAGTATTGCCACATTTCCTGCCCATGGTGGTTCTAATGCTACAGACGTTTACAGGGAAAAGTGTGGCGTGTTGATCCAGGAGTCAAGGTCATGCAGCGATAAGAACACAAGTGTGTGATAAGCATTCAAAGCAAGCACAGCAGTGAGAGGAGGGGCAAACCAGAGAGAGAAAGCTGGGGGGAAAATTCGGTTTGCTAACGAACTGAAAATAGAAAAACCAGGATGAGTGATGAGTGCATAAATTAGTGAGCCAAGGAAATTTAATCTCCATAAGAAAACCAACCCTTGGCCAGAATGTTTCGTCTTTTCTATGATCTAAATTTTAGGACTTTCTTTCTCGTACGTTGACATGAAACATGGAAGCAGGGAAACCACACATCATTGCTCTGCTGATGGAACTGTTGGGGCTAGAGTCGAAGACCTTTTCTGCTGGATGATGTTAAAGTTCCTTTGCAGTCATACAGAGGAGTTTCTGAATGAAGTCGTGATGATAGTATCTTTGCACAATGTGGCCTCGGGAAACTACACAGCTGGAAAAGAACAATCATTCAGACATGTAAGGACTAGCTCTCTAAAGGTGCACATGCCTCCTGATGGCTTCTTGTGTCTCTTCTTTGGTTCAGCATAGTAGCACTCGTTTTTTATAGTTCTGTGTCTTATGGATTATTTACTGTCATTATTTTCTCTTATTTTTCAGAAGGTGATCCACATTACTCTCAGCAGTAAAACTCTTGTGAAGCATGTAGACTTTTAAAAATGACTCATCCATTTATTTGTTTTTATTTATTTGTATGTGTATGTGTGTGTGCTTGCATGAGTTTATGTGTACCACAGGCATACAGTATCTATTGGGACCAGAAGAGGGCACTGGATTCCCAGGATTGGTATTATAGACAGTTGTGAGCACTCCGATGTGGGTGATAAGAAATGACCCTAGATCTTCTGCAAAGCATATATGCTTTTAACTGCTGAGCCATCTCTCTAGCCCCTACTTTGATGTGAGATTTAATAACAACTTAATATATATATATATATATATATATATATATATATATATATAAAGATTCTATTTCAAGCATGTCCTTTTCTAAAACAAGAAAATGGAATGAAACACTTTTTTATGTTTATGACTTTTAAATGTGTTTCCTGCTACTATTTTCAACATTTGCATTATTGATTAGCTTGAGATGGTGGGAAAATTGTTATAGATTTGAAGTTGTTAATTGGTCAGCATTAATGAATTGAGATAAAGAAGAAATAAAAGCTATTTCTCAGTGTGACTCCTACTCATGGCAAGCTGTTTGACTCTTTTCCAAACCGCTGCCACGGCAGCAAGAGAGTAATGCAAATGTATTTGATTTGAAACTGATTATTCATATTATGATATTGCTTAGCAAAGCAAGAAATGACCAGATTGAGGTTGAAGTTCTGGGATTTTCAAAAGCTCTGATGTAAATGCTTCGGCACAGATTTTAGGTGCAGCCACTTTCCCACGCGTCTGCTTTATCAGCTCCATTAGCGGCTGATGCTGACAAAAATCTGAGGCAGGGTTCTTGCCGCTTAGTTCCTTAAGTGTCAGAAATAATATATTCAGTGTCACAGTCGTCTCAGAGGCACGTTGTCTGTAACCCTGGCACTACTGCAGCTTAGTTTCCAGTATAAACATCTGTCCTTATGCTCATTAAAATTGCTTTTAAAAATAGGGAAAAACAAACTCATAAGTGAACAGCTTGACATAGGCTAGCTGCCAAGAACAAACTTGCTTTCTATTCAGACCTCCCATGGCCATCAGGCTTGGCTCAGGTTTAACTCACATTGTCCTTCATTCACTCATATGTAAAATTGATAATTTAGGTCATAATAAATCACCATTGAGCTACAAGACAAATATCCAAGATATTTAGATCCTACGAACCACATTATATTTGCTTCTCTGTTATTGAGAACTACAGAGAATCAAATTTGTAGGCTAAATATAAATATAATCTTTCCCCTGGAAAGTTTTAATTATTCATTCTGCTAATTGGTAATACCATGGGGGGTTTTACAACTCCAGATTTGGAAAGCTGACAAACATATAGGAAACAGTGGTGGTTAGCTAACTGTGATCTTCCTATGTATCTTAAGTTTAAGGAGGATTTATTGCCTATCTACTACATGCTGGGAATGGGCAAAAAGCAAGCAAAGCACTCATTGCCTTAAGGAGCTAATGATTTAGTGGATAAGATGGATGTAAACTAATAATTCGGTCAGTGCGATCATGAGAGATTTAGAAAACTCAAGGCTTATGTGTTTTATTTCTTGCCAATGCTATTAATACAGATTCAGGAAGTTCAGCATTAAGATTTGTCTAGAGATTTTCAATCCTGCGAGGAGGAAGGGAGTATGGGAAAGCTGGGAGCTGGTGGAGGAACTCCAGCCTTCGATGCCCTGATTCTTGCAGTATTATACACCCGTTTCAACAGCTTTATTAGGAGGCATTCTTTTTTTCCCCCAAGAGTTTCTCAAAGCTTTTGGGAGTTTATACTGAATTGTCTGATGATCCCTTAGTCCTTGGGTTTCTAGAACAGGATAATCCAACATACATAATCCAATGTATAAAATTTATTTAATTTACTTCATAAAAATATAATGAAAGCCATATAAAGAATTTGAATATCCTGCATGTTACTTCATGAAAACAATTTTTTTGGGGGGAGGAAAGGGTTTATTTTACCCATTCTTCAAGATCACAGTTCATCTTCTTCAAAGACAGCCAGGGCAGGTCATGGACTAGGTTCAAACCCACTGGAACCTCTTGCCAAGGCCATGAAAGGGTGCTGTTGCTGGCTTGCTCTTTATGGCTTATTCAATCTGCTTTCATATATACAGAACCTAGGACCACCATCTCAGAGGAGGCACCACCCATGATGGCCTGGGGCTTCCCATGTCTATCACTACAGGTTTGCCTACAGCCCAATCTCATGAAGGCATTTTCTCAACTGAGATTCCATCTTCTCAGATGACACTGGCTTGTTTGAAGTTGACATAAAACTACCCAGCACATTTTTGCTGAGGCAATTCTTCATGACTTTAGTATCCTTTTAATAACCTGATCTCTTATGTTTTTTGTGTCAACCCTCTTGAGTTGGCATCTTCAGAGCAGTAAGCAAACAGAACGCTTTTCCATTTTCATTAACTGGACCACTTTCATCATCTTAATCTCAAGCATTCCAGTCTATAGTTGCAATGCTCAATATCTCAGATTACTGTGACCCCAGTGCTCTTTCTTCAGTTAACCAAGTCTATATTTTTAGATTCTCAGTTTTCTTCTTACTGCAACTTAAGACCCAATAAATTTAATAACTTTTTTTGTAACTCAGTATATCGTTATCATTTTTATGTATAATAACTATGATATCGTTTGTTAATGAGACTTAGTACTTAAAAAAAATAACCAGTGTGGGTGGTAAATGTATAGCATAACTCAGTTCCAGTCAGTTACATTTAAAATGCTCAGCTGTTGTGGAGGATGGTAGTTTCTGTGCAAGGCAGCACAGATTAGCTCAATAAAGCTCCTTTTTATCTATATATTCCTGTGTGCGGACAGGATTCTGAGAGTCTGTCAGACAGCAGTTTTTGCAGACTGAACTAGGGAAAGTCATTTTTTTTTTTCATTCTCTATAAAAGAAATCAAAAGGCAATTCTGTGGAAGCCATAGATGGCTCCGTTGTTTCTGCTTTAAAAGTTTGCAAATATGCTTTCTTCTCCAGTCTATGATTGCTCCAGAGATGTGACGGTAGGAGAGGAAGAAAAATAATAGTGAACCACTGCACACAATATATACAAATGTACACACCTTTAGCAAAAAGTAATTTGTACAAAGTAAATCTCACTAATTTAAAGTATACATTTCAATTAAATAAAGTATTTATCATTTGGTTTAAGTGGCCATAGAGTTGGAGTTGTATCACCACACTTTAACTCTCCTGGTGTATGTATGTGTGTGTGTGTGTGTGTGTGTGTGTGTGTGTGTGTGTGTGTGTGTGTGTTGTTTAGGTAAAGCATACATTAATACATTATAAGTGTTGTAATTCACATCGTCCACCCTTCAATAAAATTTGGAAATCTCATTCTAATGATATACCATGCCAATTAGTATTTTCTACCACATTTTCACTGTCTGACAGTGCCAGGTAAAAAGAAAAAAAATTTATTTCTTTACAGATTTGCCTAATTGGACTTTCATATAAACCAAATAATAACACATATGATCTTTTTAATAGTGCAGTGTGTGCATGTACATGAATGTGTGTGTGTTCACTTACATGCATACCATAGACTATACATGAAAGCCAAACAACAGCTTGTGGAATTTTGTTGTCTCCTAATGATGTATGTTCTGGGGATTTAACTGAGGTTGTCAGTCTTGGTAGCAGTCCCCTTTATCCACTAAGCTATCTCCTTGACCTCATGTTATCATTTTGTGACTGACATTTTTACTTAGTAGTGACTGAACTTTTAAATGACTCATCCATAGTGTTATTGTATTAGTTGTTTTTCTCATTGCTATGACAAATTGGCAGACAAAAGCAAGTTAAAGAAGGAAGGAGAGAAGGAAAGAGGGAGGGAAGGAGGGAGGGAGGGAGGGAAGAAAGGCAAGAGGGAAAGAAGAAAGGGAAGAAAGGAAGGGGAAAAGACAGAAAGGGAAGAAAAGGTGAAGGGAAGGAAGGAAAAGAAGGAATGGAGGAAGGGAGTTGGGAAGGGGAAAGGGGGAAGAAAGGGAAGAAGAGAGGTGGGAAGAAGAGAAGAAGTCAGATTTACAGTTTCTGGAAAATATCATCCTTGGGAACATAATGGCTGGTCACAGTGAACCCATAGTCAGGAAGAAGACAGAGGAGAAGAACTGGGGCTGGAATATGGAGACTCCCCCCTTCTGTGCCTGAATTCCCCTAGAGAGGTTCTGCCTCCTTGTAATGATTTGTATATGCTTGGCCCAGGGAGTGGCACTATTAGAAGGTGTGGTCCTGTTGGAATAGGTGTGTCACTGTAGGTGTGGGCTTTAAGACCCTCATCCTAGTTGCTTGTATTCTGCTAGAAGCTTCAGATGAAAATGTAGAACTCTCAGGTTCTCCTGCACCATGTGTCTCTGGAATGCTGCCATGTTCTTGCCTTGATGATACTGGACTGAACCTCTGAACCTATAAGCCAGCCCCAATTAAATGTTGTTTTTATAAGAGTTGCCTTAGTCATGGTAGCTGTTCATAGCAGTAAAACCCTAACTAAGACACTCCTAAAGATTCTACAACCTTTCAAAATGGTGCTTGAGTCATAAATGTACACACACACACACACACACACACACACACACACACATATATACACACACAGACAGACACAGATCGACATATACAGTTCTCTTTCTCTCTCTCTTTCTCTCTCTCTGTCACACACACACACACACGCTTATAATATGAATATAAAATCCTTATCCATTGTGTTATTTGTATATATTTACTTCTATTTACTGAATTGTCTGTTCATTGATGTTTTTAATTTTGGTGAAATACAATCGTCTACTTCTTCCCTTTATGCTTATTTTTGCTGTTGTAGCATGGGCTGTAGTCTTGACACCTTTGAGCATGAAAAAATAAAAATAGGTATTAGCTTTGTTTTTCAGAGAGGCAAAGCAATTAGGAAATCATTAAGAGGAAAAACAGAAAGTTAGGGTTCAAAATACTACACACTCACCCCACGAGGATGCTTCATCTTGGCTCCTGTTCATAAGAAGCCAGAGGATATTTCAGAAAAGACAGTTTTAAAACTGGGAAATCAGGAAGTATTTATCTGGAAGTTTATGAACACAATTTAAAAGTTTTTTTTTTGTTGTTGTTGTTTGTTTTGTTTTTGATGCAATCAGATTGTTGGTTTTGGATACAATGCAGTGTAATGTAATATGGTGTGTGTGTGTGTGTGTGTGTGTGTGTGTGTATATGTGTGTTTGTTTGTGTGTGTGTGTGTGTTTGTGTGTGTGTGATACATACATATTCATAGTTAAATAACCAGCTTAGTCACTTTTTGCCCTTTTCACCTAACTCAGAGTTGTTTTTCTGAAGGTCAGTTATTAGTGTGACTGACTGAGCACAGACACGTTGGCTAATAGAGGTTGCTGGTTGGCAGAATGATACATAGAGTTGTAAAGAGATGAAGCTACGTAATCAGCTTTCACTGTGGCTAAGTTCTTACTTCTTAGACCACAGCCAACCACAAACAATCTCTATACATTCAGAAAATCACACTGTATTCCCAAGACTTTTGAAGTTTTTGTTGTTTTCTTCTGTCTGTGCCAAGAAAAACAGCAGCGGCCTAAGGAGTAAAAAAGTTTTAGCTTCAGCTTTGGCGCTCGATCGCCGTCCGTTCTGTGGTGTTGTAAAAGCCTTGTAAGGTAAATGCATGACTTACCACGGACACCAAGGGAAATTGTAGGTAAAATGTTTGTAAAATTATCGTTTGTTCCAAATATCAAATGGTAAAAAATTGAAACTGAAATTAAAACAGACACCAGGGAGGCAATACAGGTAAAAAAAAAAAAATCAATAAAGTTGATTTCACAAAAGGCTGAGTTGCACAGCTTTTAGGAACGAGTCCATTTTCAGTGTAGACAGAGCCCCAGGGATGCATTCACCCATCGGTGTGCAAGCCACACTTTCTGTTTCCTTTAATGAGTCTTATCTGTCGGGAGCAAGGGAAAGGAGATTCCCCAGCTCGCCTTTCCCATTGCCAGCTCTGACGCCTTTAACAAAGCACACGTTGAGCATTGGTTTTTGGTACTATTCAGATAAAAGACATTTGAAGAACATATTCAAAATCCAGTGCAGACTCTCTTTTGCATATTTTTCAGGAGGTCCAGTTAGCACACAAATGGTTATTTTCTTCACTAGAGAATCTTTATTCTCAGTTGTGGGGCTTTATGAATCACCTCAAGGCAATCTGCAATGCAGAGGATATTGGCAACTAACCAACCAGTGCAGATAAGATATTGTTCTGTAGCAAATGCTGCTGATGGCAGTTACCCCATAACATCTACAGCAAGGATCATGCCATTCTTCGCAATCTGGTGCTGTATAACATTTAAGATATTTTGTGATTTATTTGGAGAAGCCACCCCATTAAAATGTGTTAGTTGCAACTTAAAAGGAAAAGTGGCATCCTAAAGCCTTGGGTGGTTCTTAAACACTGCTTTGTAATTTTGAACATCACGTGGCCTTCCTATCTGATGGTCCTTCTACAGTCTTTGATCACTAATTCAACGGATGAAAGTTGTGATTCTATGGTGTAACATAGACAGTGTGTTGATTGCTGAGGCAAAACCAAAAAATATCCTGGAGCTATTATGTTGGAATGAAGATGAAGACTCATCTACAGAACGGTCTAGGAATCCACAGAGGGTCCCTTGGCTATGCAGGCGATATCAGTAAAGGCTTCAAGAAAATGACATGGTCATGTGATATTGGGATTCAAAACGTGATATGCATTATGAATGCTTTGTAGTGTTTTATTCAGACAGGTGTAGTGTTTCTCTGCCTCTTCAGCTACAAGTGCTTTTAGAAAGAGGAGGTAAAGAATGTCTTCCATATTCCTTTTATTAAACCGTGTAGAAGCTTTCAAGAGTGGCAGATCCAGAGCATCCTATTTTAGAAGACTTTACAAGGAAGCTTAGGCCAGCTGTTCATTGATCTTTAATTGAGGACCATCAGGGCTGGGACTAAGTTTAACCTTAGGGGGCTACTTTTTTCAAAGCTGTGCTCGGGGCCGATTTTCTAATGAAAGGATGCTAGAGGTAGCGGAGAAAGTAAATCCAGGGGAGAAAGATCTGAGAAAGGAGCTGGCTCTTTATGGTTCTGAAGGAAGGTGATGATAGTATTGGAGATGTTACAGGAAGACAGTAGTTGGGAGAAATAGAAGGAGCATGTTCACAGAAAGTGTAAGGAGACTTGAAGGAAGGAAGACATAAGGAAACAAAGACCAGAAGTGATGTGTGTGTGTGAGTGTGTGCATGCGTGCTTGCGTGTGTGTGTATGTGTGTGTGTGTGTGTGTGTGTGTGTCTGTTTGCATGTGTGCCACACACATGCACATGTATGCATATGTATGTGTGTGCATTCACATGTGTGTGTGTGTGTGTGTGTGTATGTGTACATGTTAAGGCCCCAGAGGTCAAAGATGGACCTCTTCCTCAGTAACCTGCCACTTTAATTCTTTTGAGAGCTTGCCTTTCTTGAAACCTGGAGCTTGATAATCCATGTAGGCTGGCTCACCAGCAACCCCCTAGGATCTGCCTGTGTCTGCCTCTGCAGCGCCAGAATACAGCTCCTCGTTGCTATGTGGGGTTTTTATCATGGATGCTTGAGATCAAATTCAGGTCCTCTGAGGTTCCTTCAGATCTCTTGGTTAGTGTTTGTTACTTTTTGGGAGATTGTTTTAGTTAAAGTACAAAGAACCATAATATTTTGCTCTAGATTTTACTAAGAGACAGACAGAAACACATCACTTTTTAAACTGGACAAAAACTTAATCTGTACTAATCCCATGCAGTTTTCATCACTATTGCTCTGTAATACAGTCAGAGGTCAGGGATGGAGATGCCCCCAGAAGTTTCTTTATTGTTGAGAATAGTTTTCTCTATCCTGTTTTTTTTCTTTATTCCAAATGAATTTGAGAATTGTGTTTTCTAACTTTATGAAGAAGTGAGTTGGAATTTTGATGAGGATTACATTGAATCTGTAGATTGCTTTTGGCAAGATGTTCAGTTTTACTATATTAATCCTGCCAATCCATGAGCTTGGGAGATCTTTCCATCTTTTGAGATCTTCTTCGATTTTTTTCTTCAGAGACTTGAAGCTCTTGTTGTACAGATCTTTCAGTTGTTTGGTGAGGTCACACCAAGGTATTTTATATTATTTGTGACTATTGTGAAGGGTGTCATTTCCCTAATTTCTTTCTCAGCCTGTTTATCCTTTGAGTAGAGAAAGGCTACTCATTTTTTTTGAGTTAATTTTATATCCAGCCACTTTGCTGAAGTTGTTTATCAGACTTAGGAGTTTTCTGGTGGAATTTTTTGGGTTTCTTAAGTATACTATCATATCATTGGCAAATAGTGATATTTTAACTTCTTGCTTTCCAGTTTGTATCCCTTTGACCTCCTTTTGTTGTCTAATTGCTCTAGCTAGAGGTCAACCAGATCCCCTAGAGCTCCCAGGGACTAAGCCACCAACCAAGGAATACACATGGAGGGACCCCTGGCTCTAGCTGCATATGTAGCAGAGGATGGCCTTGTTGGGCATCAATGGGAAGAGAGGCCCTTGGTCCCGTGAAGGCTCAATGCCCCAGTGTAGGGGAATTTGAGGGTGGGAAGGTAAGAGTGGGTAGATGAGTGGTGGACCATCCTCATAGAAGCAGGGGGAGGGGATGTAATGGGGGCTTCTGGGGGGGACTGGGAAAGGGGATAACCTTTGAAATGTAAAGAAAACATCCAATAAAACACACATACACATACACACAAAGGATATTTGCATAAAATACTAAAAAATATTCTGTAGTTTCATTTGTATGTACTTCAAATTATCATTTTGTTTTTTTATCCATTCTGATGCCAAAGACAGATGAGAGTCTGGGGAGCAGGCATGCAATTTTGTTAAAATGGGACGTATACTTAATTTAATCTCAGGCCAAGTATCTTAGTCGAGTTGGGGTGGGCACAGTGATTCACTTCTCTGTCTTGTTAGGATTCTGTCCTGGCATGCAGGTGAAGAAACGCCTGAAGACAGTCAGTGGCAGCACTTGCCCCAGATTTGCTCACTGCTTGCATGGACTGTGTACTCTAGCCGTCCTCCTAACGAGCTGGTGGATCTCGCCGTATGGTTCCTGTTACTCTGTGTGTGCTGCCACAGTCTTGTGGACTTTATTAACAAGACAGTTAGTGATGGGACAGCTGCCTTGCAGCGAAGTGAGGAGTCATTTATCTCCATCCTTACCCACACCTGGATGCTGGACGTTGTACAAACAGGGCACACATCAACTTGATGTCATTGTTTATTGGTAGATTCCTTTGGAAGTCTTGTGTTTGTTTCATGCTGTTATCAACAATTTGAAGGAAAAGTCTAGGCATTTATTTATCTAATGTAGATGTATAAAGTCACTTTTAACTTTAGCTAAATGTGGAATTACCAGAAGTCGGAGAAAGAAATGTTCACAAACATTTTTATTTTTAATTGGAGAAAATCTCATCTGTTAAAAAATAGGGGGTGCATGTTTTATTTCCCCTCCTCAGACACTCTCAGGTCAGTTTCTCTCCTTTCTGTCCTGGGTTGTGTCTCAGAGGTTGACATCTGCTATTCCTTTCCTGATGGGAGCCTGGTCAGTTTAGTTAACCAGAAACCCCTGCGACAGGAAGTTGGAGGGAAAAGAAGTTCCTGGAAGGTACCAAAAGCTCTCTGACAATAGCTCCTGTCAGGAATCTCCATCTCAGCTTTAGATCTCCCCAGGCTTTCCTCAGCACGTTGTTAATATCCTTCCTTGTAGATAGAAGAGTGCCCCTAACCTTCTGTGGTGTGGTGATGGTCTCACATGTCTCCTGTGTACTTCTCGGTTCCCTTAACATTTCAACCTCTTTAAAAACAAAATGGCAGGATGTCTCTTGGGGTTTATGAGTTGAATTTGGATTTCTGTGGGGGTCCATAATGATATAAGAAAAGTGCTTTCCAAAAACATATTTTCTCCAGTCTTTTGGAAACAATTATTATCATCTGTAAGAATAGGAGGGAATCTCAATTATATCTTTCTGGGGCTGACATAATCGATGTAATCAATGAGTGGAGTTAAGAGCCCTCTTTGTTCTAATTGTATTTTGTGAGAAAACCTTTATTTTAACAGGAAGGGTGATATGTAGGAGGAGCTAAGGGGGAAGGAGCACCGAGAGGAAGAGATGAGTAAGGAGAGGAGAAGATGAAGTAGAGGAGAAGCTAGGTGATAAGAGAGAGAAAGAGAGAGAAAGAAAGAGGGGGCATGGAGGCAGAAGTTCTTATGTCTCCACTAGTCAAAGACAGTTTATATATCTAGGTTGGGTACTGGGTTACACTTCTGATTGAGCATTACCATACTTATAAAGCCTCTGATTAACATTTAAAAAAATTGTATAAAAGCAAAAAGGAAAAGGGGGCATGGGATAGGGGTTTTCTAGGGAGGGGAAATGGGGAAAGGGGATGGCATCTGAAATGTAAATAAAATATCCCCCCCCAAAAAAAGAGCCCGCTTTGTGGCACTGAGTAGGCCCTGCACCATCCTATATTATGTCTTCTCATTGCTGGCCACTAGCCACTGTGATTGTGAGTGCACAGGAGACATCAGGGGGAAGCTGTTGGAAAACACAAGCATACGTCAAGAAATGTGGCCACGTAGATTGTCATTCTGTCCTACTCTCTTCTTCCTCCTGGTCTTTAAAACTGCATGTTTCTATGGTTTTAATGAAATCTCCAGTGTTTCATTTTAGTTTAAATTAATAGTTGATGTCCCAGAAGAGTGGTTTTTGGGCTGAGGACTTACGCAGTAGACACTTCTGTTGCTTCATACATCTGCTATGCACTAGTATCTCTAGGAGCTGTGTAGTATGGTTTCTTATGGCCTTTGTTTCCTGGTGGGTAAAATCATAGTGGTATTTAGCCTTAGTACTTTATTTACCACAATGGTACTTAGTACTTAGGTAGTACTTAGTACTACCACAATGGCACTATTCACTTAGCTACTTAATATTCCTCACAGGTGTGCTTAAGTGCATTGCTTAGAGGGATGTTTGTACACATGCATGCAATCCTCCAGAGGCTAGAAGAGGATGCCAGATCTCCCTGAGTTGGAGTTACAGATGGTTGTGAGCTGCCATGTAAATGCTGCGAAGTGACCCAAAGTTCTCTGAGAAAGCATCCAGTGCTCTTAGTCCAGGAGTCACTTCTCTAGCCACCCACCTCCCCGCCAATATATATCCCATGCTGGCCTTCGCCATATATAATGATCAGTGTTCATTAAGATCTGGAGGAAAAAGGAGGATATGCCACAAATGTGGTTAATGAGTAACAACATAGTAAGTGAAACTGTAGCCTTCAAAGAGAGAAGGAGAGAGGAAAGGCTCCAAATTCAATGTGCAGAAAGCCGGAGACCAGGTCTTCAACTTCCCTAACTGTGAGAGACTACATTGTCACTATCTAAATTTCGCAGTTCATGGAGGTTTGTTATGTCAGCGCAAGCTGCCTAACACTCAAGACAGCTTTAATTATTGGTAATATAGACTGCTAACTACTTAAAAATATTCCTCAAGCCTGGGGAGAGAAGATAATTAGGTATGGATTAGAAGAGTTATTTTTAGTGATTTTTTTAAAAGTAAAACCACGTGACATCTCATGCTTCATTGTTCGCTGTTATTTTGCAAGGTGAGTCAATTACGTTCACTGTAGGAAAAAAAATGTCAAATGTTGTGAACTAGTTTAATTTTGAGCATGATTTTATAGGGGACAGAAGGTGCCTTTTCTGTTCATCTAACATGGGTCACTTTCCAATACTAATCAGGAAAGAACACAGGAGAAAGATGCCCTATATTGGGATCATGCTGACCCACTTTCCAGTCTGCATTGACAAATAGCTGCTTCTGTGACTTTGAATAAGTCATTTTATCCCTCAGGCCTCAATGCCTTCATCTGTTAAAAAAAAAATTAAAGGGGCGGGGGAAGTTCAGGAACTGCGTGGTGTCTGGGGATCCTTTGTGCCGCAACATTTTATAATTGGGCATAAACACTACGAGCTAGCTAAACTTTAATTCATCCACTGAAATAGGCTGCAGAAACAATGCTTTTTAGCATTTTATATTATGTACAAAAATATTCAGTGAAATCTTGATTTCAACGTATGGATTTAATTTTTTATCAGAGAAAATAAAATAATATGATTTTCAAGTATCAATGCAAAAAAAATAAAATCATATGCTAGACAAACTAAGATTTCTTTCTGTGCATGTTTTATGCAAATAGGCTAGTTTAAAGCTTGTTATGTTAGAAGCTGGACGCTAGGTGGCAGCAAAGAGTAAGCTAATGTTGAAATGTAAGAAAATGCATCCTCTGTCCAGAAACACAATTTCATCTATACTAAACATCACTAGAGTTATAGCCACATTCCTCTATTTAAAGATGCTAGTTAGAAAAAAATAACAAATAGAACTTTCAGTCAAAGTCAGTGAAATGGTCCTACAGTGAATTTTTACTCCCCTTAGAGATGTTGGTTGGTAATATACAAGGCATTAAATATTAAACCATTTATGGAAATTTCTAAAATATGGTTGGTCAATAAGCATAATGCAGCAAAAAATAATATAGTGCTACTTATAATTTTCTTTGTTTCAAAGTTTACATGAATAACATATAGGTAATTCAGAAAGGAAAATCAAAACATGCTATTTTGAGCTCAGTACATGTACCTTGCTGTATCTTATTTGACATATCACACCCTAAAAAATATATTTGACTCTTTTCTTTTACATTAGTTCTTATACTTTAAATTCCAAGATGTGAAATGATGTGATTTTTAAGTATAGTATTGTGGTAAGTCAAAATGTAGTTTATTACTCTAGTTTTCATGTAGTTAATTTGCTATAGCTTTCCTTCGAATGATTTGTGTAAGAAAGACTACACAGTCCATCCTACAAGAGCTTACTGAAGTTGTTTTCAGATTCAGTCAATCACAAGGTACGTGTGCTCTGTGCAGTAGGAATCTAATTGGAAATCTAGCTAAAAATGTTGCTCCATGGTTTACACAATACCTAATAGCAAATTCAAGGTGCCAGAACACTTCCATAACAGCAAGCTGCAGTCGAAGGAGAGTGGGATGCCCAGAAAACATCTTTTGTTTTCATTTTTAATTGATTGACAGTCTCTGACAATCTTTGTGACTCTGGAGATATTGCTTTTACAGGTACAGGGGGACAGATTTCTGATGTCTAAAATATGCAGTCACCATAAGATGATCGGTAGGTCTCACAGACTTTTTAAAATTACATGACCTCAGTTCCACTAAGACTAAGCTAAAACAAACATTAGTCTCTGGAGTTGGCATTTATTTTCTTAGTCCTGTTTTGTCTCTTCTTTGGCCCATAACAGGAAAGCAAAACCAGGAAATGAAAGACATATGTGAAAAGGTTTGGACAGCTTCTGTATTTTTTGGTTAATATTGCTATTGACTGCCTAGGGGACTTAGAAGTGAGATTTTTGTCTGTTCCACACTTCTGCCCAGCAATCTTGGCAGAGGACCTTAGGGCATATGCCAAGATAGTCCATGTGTGTACTTTGAGTGTTGATAACAGCATCAGATGCTCTGAATGTGAAAACTTGTCTTATGCTTAAGGGAACTTAATGTTCTTGAGCCTCATATTTGCTGTCTGTAAACTGGAGATCCCAATGACCAAGGAAGGCAGACCTAAAGCTTAACAGAGGACATGAATGTTCACCCGTATGCACTGCCTGTTAGGAGAGAATTTCTGGGAAACCCTGTCTGTTTAAAAAGTCTGTTTCTAGCCAAAATGGAAGCCCCACAATTTATTCACTTTTTAAGCTCAAATGTCAGGGGTTCTATTCACCAAGAATAACAAAGAAAGGAAGGAGAATGAGAGAGTACAGTTTATTACCTCAAACAGTAGGCGATTTTAAGAATTCACACATCAAAATCCAAGTAAGTAGACTCTGCAATAGAGAGAATTCCATATAAAATAGAGTTGTAGCACCTTTAGCTTGTTGTTCACTGATTTCACATATTCCCAGAATCCAGGCCATTGTACTTTGTCCCCACAGATTATTCCAGCAGAGTGACCTTGTCAGTGGATACATAATATTTCAAAGTTCCCTTTAACTCTCACCTTTGAAGATGTTTAGGTACTACTGTGGAAATTGGGAATTAATCTAGTCAGTGAGATCCTCAACTTTCAATCACTCCAGAATAGCATCACAGAATAAAATACTCCTTACCACATGGAGTGACAAGCCACACAAAGGAACAATTGCCTTTTCTTCTTAGACTATAATGGCCTAGCAGGAAAGGCTCTTAACATTTTTATTTTCCGTGCAGTTGCTCATTTCATAGCATACTGTATGTAAAAGTTAAACAAATGCCACTTGGAACTTTCACAGTGTATTTAATGGCTCAGCATGTCTTGTTTCTAGTCTCTGGGGACTGCAGAATCTGAACAATGCAGCTAATGGCAGGTTACTCTCTATCCATTATACCAAAGGTAGAAGGTGAAGGGTTGGAGATGGTAAGTGGTTAAAAATGATTATTAGAAGTGGAACTAGTCCAAGAACTTGTGTTGCATTTTGATGGTTAATCTATAAATTGCAGCTTTGGGTCAATGTTGGTACCTGTGGTGGTTAATAACTGAACCCTAGGTCATGGAGAATGATCTGTGTTTAGTGGTCCTTCAGCCTATGATGCACATAAGCACAGAACACTATAAATGTATGGAAAATAACTTATTGCTGTCATTAGCAAAATGTGAGACTTCATAATAACGACAAACATCTGAGTAAAGGCTTTATAAATCATACATTATATTAATAGTTAATCCAGTACCAAACAGAAATGTTCTCAGTGAGTATTTGTCAGTTTCTGCACAGAATTTTAAAAAGAATATTAGTTCATTTGCTCTCAGCTTCGTTAGAAAGTTTACTTGGTGTCATGCCAATTTGACTAATGCAATTTGATTTCTCAGTTTGCCCAGATCTTACTAGTTGTGATATTGGGGAAGTTACTCACACCATGTAAACTTAAGTTTTCTTAACAGAAATAGGGAAGGTTACCACCAAATTAGAAGTTACTG
The DNA here is from genome assembly GCA_030674055.1 of Rhabdomys pumilio. Classification (NCBI taxonomy): domain Eukaryota; kingdom Metazoa; phylum Chordata; class Mammalia; order Rodentia; family Muridae; genus Rhabdomys; species Rhabdomys pumilio. The sequence continues at coordinate 35,042,368 of JANHMN010000017.1, forward strand.
TCAGGAATAAATAATACATGGAACTGTGTACATGTGCCTCAGCACATTGCATGACTAATGTTGCACTTGATAAAATACAAGTGAAGTCAGATCTCAGGTCCCCCAATATGGGGTCAGTGGCTTTGCCTTAAGTCAGACTTAAGGAAATCATCTGCTCGTCATTATTTCATAACCCATGGCTAAAACACCTGATAGGCTTTGAAGATTTGCCTTGTGGACGTTTAAAAGTCATGCTCATAAATCAATTAGCATTTCTGCTGATCTGGAAACAACTTGACTTGAGCTAGGCTTCCTTTCTCCCCTTCTCTTCCCCGTGGGCTGATCATGGTTGAGCTGTTTTCAGAGACAGCATTTCTTAGATCTCCCATCAGTTTAACATTCTCTATGCCTTCTACAGCTAGGCTATGCAAGACCTTCTCAACATTAATTCCAATGCATTATCAGCCTGTCAGAAGAAATGCTGGTTGCTGTAGGATCTCCAACCTAAGACTCTAGAATCTGTAGACAGAAGCAGAAACCAGAAGCAAAGCAAGAAGCAGACACTGCTTGTCTATGTTAAATTCCTCTCCTGGCATAGGATGTCATGCTAGCTAGTATGAAGACAGGCAGTAGTGGTCAAATGGCTTCTCCTAATTATGGTCACTGAACTTTTGTCTGTGAAAGTAATGGGAAATCTATGAATTATGGGAATTTTAATAAACCACTTGAACTATTTTTAATGCTCAGATTGGTTTCTCTACGCTAGACTGAGGTCATAGTCATTTCCTCCTGATTTTGTAAAATGAAATGACATAAAAACACAGATTTTCTGATGAATATTGTCATCATAATCAAGCCACCTGGCCTTTTTGTTTCCTTTTCCCAATAGTAGAATAGGGGCAATAAAGGCACAGAGATTATGGAGATAAGTTGTCATGTTATGTATAAAATGTTTTGAAATTTTAAAGAGCTAGGAAATTCTGGCTCATAAAGTAGTAGTTAATATCAGAAAGACCTCCTTGTTAATTTATAAGCTCTGTGCTCTCTTGTAAGCAACCACTGGGCACTTCTAGGTTCAGCTTTGCATTCATTGAGAAAAAGAATACTAGGATAATCTTCTGGCTTCATCTGCTTCATATCCAAGAAGGATATTTGAATAAATGCAGTTATTAATTAATAACTTAATAGCAGTCATTTCTACTTTTATTGCAATGTGTTCATAGTGATTGTAGCAGGGCCAGGCACACAGTAGGTACCCAATGAATACTTGCTGAAGGACTAAACTTAGGAGATACTGGCATTGCTTTCCAGCAGAAGATGTGCTTGTAGAGACAGGGATCTTGAGGGAGACTCAGGAATCAGCACTTTCTTACAAACATTCTATCTCATCTCAAATGGCAAATGTTTTACTCCTTGACTTGCAATTTAGGCTCAGGTAGCATCTGCTGAAAGGACACATTTACTCTGGACATTTCGATTTCAGTCACACTTCAAGTCCTACTTATTTGGTGGCTTTTGGACCTACATATTAGTTCAGTCAGCTTAATGACATCCAGCCAAGCTCCTGAAAGCACTACGGAGATACACAATCACTAAAACTTACCTAGGAGGCAGGGACATGCAAGAATTCACTGATGGGCTGCTACTAACACCATCAGTCTTTCATGAAGAGTTTATGTTAGAACTAAATCCAATCTCAGAAGCAGAGAGGGTTCTATGATTTATACAAACCCACAGCAATGTTAGTAGTAACTCCACACTGGCTGAAAATACAGAATGTCTGATTCCTTTTGAGTCTTGGAAAGACAATGATTGTATTAATCTGGGTCAGATGACATCCATAGGCACGTCTTCACTTCTGTCTACTGATTTGTTATTTAAGGAATTTGAATGAAAACAAAGTCAGATGAAGTGAACTGCTCCTAATCTGGTTTTGTCTCATCAGGCTAAGCTCCTCTTCACTATGCTAAAACCCAGGGAATCTAATAAAAACAGATAAATAATGATCAGCAGACTCTAAGACCATTGCAGCTCAGTCATTCAATATGTCCTGGAAAGGCAGAACAAGGGCATAACTGACCTTCCAAGACAGCGAGAAGGGAAGAAATTACATGAAGAGACAAGGAGTATCAATCTGATTGTTAAACTACATATCTTGGGCTGGCAGCTTGGTGACAGGCACCTTGGCAATGAATACAGAGGAACTGAAATGTATTGAAGAATTCATTGACCTCAGAATTTCTACTGTTTCCATTCTTTCTTAGATGCACAGATATCCCTTCTAGCTTGGTGAGGATTATATTAACATTGTTTAGAGATCATTGCTTGTATTTCCTTGTGCTCTTCATTCATGGCAATCTCTCTCTCTATATGTTTCCCTGTTCAAGTTTCCTCATCATCCCATGTTTTCTATGTATTGCTCTGTTTCCCCATGTTTGCTTATCCTTCACATGACTGAGGTTAACAGGCAATGGGCAGACATAGCCTGTTAGACATAGTTCTGAGATTGCCAACAATCCACCCTCTTATTCATGGATACACTCATTTCATTTATATACAAAACTAATAACTTTTTTCTATGCTACCATAACATGGATTCAAAGTCAGCCTTGTTTGATACTAACAACATCACCAATTAATTGAAACTATTAACAATCTGTAGGGAATCTTCCCTGAAGTAAACTCTATAGGGTACAATTTGAAGACATGCTATTGATGAGATTTATCTGTCTTCCTCTGTGTCACTAGGAAGGTGATCTAAAATGAAATCAATAGAAAATAAGTTGCAACCTGGGAGATTGGAACATGTTGTAAAGATATAATAAACGAAAGCAAATGATAGTGAGATCATAAGGGGTAACTGGGTTTTGTGAGGATCTGCAAGGAATGCTGGGAAAGAAACACTATTAACAGAAGCACATTGGTACTCTTCCAGTCACTGCCCACGAGTGGGAAGCCTTGATGATGTTGATGATAACTGAGTAGAATAAGCATCAAGCATAGCAAACATTGGGGAATGACCACGATGTGTCAGATAATCACAGGAATAAAAAAGAAAATCAGATGTGCTTCATACGTGTAAAAGATCCTGCTGTGTGCAGGACAAAGAGACACAAAACTGCCATTGTTGGTAATATCAGGGTGTTGTCATTTGGAGGGACATCAGATACTGTCAAGAGCCAAATTTCATAATTGTCCTCTATTAATAAAAAAGAAATACCCAGTCATTGTTCTTGGAATTATGCCTCAGGGCGATGAACAAGAAGGATGGAACATATTTTGTTGGGTGATATGAGAACCGTGCTAGCCATTTTATATATTACCTTCCATTCTATTGTATCTTTCTTGATCTTTCTCCAGACCATTAAAGATTCACCTATGTAAACCACATTGATTGGGCTTCCTTGCCCTTTCTGTGAAGAGTTCCATAGACACATCAAAATGAATAGAAAGTGAAGTCAGGGTGTTGTTCTCTGGCCCTTTCTGCATTATTCAGTTGAAATCTTCTTTTTCCCCTCCTTTTTTTTCTCTGAGACTGAAATTGTTTCCTCACTACTTCCTTTTGGCTTTAGAATCATAACGGCTCGGCCCTTCCTAGTCCGGACGTCTGTCTCATTCTTAATCTTTGTCCCTCACTCTGGTGCTATCTTTGTAAACAGCCGTTTTGTTAAAGTATCTTCAATTATACCAATGTTAGGGCAAACTATTTTATATTTCTCTTTCCTCCATAGTTCAAATTATTGGATATGAACTATGGAGGGGGCAGGATGTGGGTGGGACCCTAAAATAGAAACCAGAGGAGATAAGAAAGATAAGGGTGCTGTGCTTCAGATCCTGTGTGGGCCCTTGAGTTTATTCCTGGTACTCAGTTTGGGAGCTTTTTGGGAAAAGAAACTTTTACAGCTACTGTTTCAAAGTCTGAAAATAGACAAATGCATTGCTGCACATTCCTCAGGTTACAACTTAAGGCTAAGTCCCACTGAATGAACCCTAATTGTGTTTTGATTGTTCCAAAGGGCATAGAGTAACCTAAGCCCTCAAGTGTGGGTTCCAAATTGTATATTCTTTAATAGATATAATTTAAAAAGTCTTTGGGAGTTGTGTATGTTTGTCATGTATATATATATATATATATATATATATATGTATGTATGAAGGTTCATGAGTGTGAGTGCAGATACATGTACCATATTGTGAGTGTGTGTATGGATTGGAAGACAGTCTTGACCTTTCTACTTTTTTGATATAAAGTCTGTTTGTTGTTTACTAATGTGCTCTCCAGAGTAGCTGGACAATGATGTATAAGGGTTCTCTGTCTCTGCTTCTTATCTCAGTGTAAAACACTTGTGGGACCATGAAATAATAGCTTGGTTCCTGGATGGGCACAAGCCTCAAACCCCCGACCCTAATAGGACAATTGCATTCGGCCATGCCCCCATACCCCAGGCTCCTGACATGCCATTGATCTGTGCCATTCAGTCACAAAGGGCAATGCCCCTACCAGCCCCTCCACAGGTAGAGGGTGTGACTGCAGGTCTCAGGGCCTCAAGAGATTTCCATATTAATGAGATACCTAAAGGCCAGAGCATATAGCCAATTGAGTATTCTTTCCCAGACCCTCCTCCTTACAAACAGTATTTAACCAAAGGCCCGCCCTGGGGGTGCAGGGGTACAGCAAGATTCATCTACCATCTGCCATGAAAATAAAGCCTGTAAAAACCATGGACTTTCTCATGTCTTTTGGGGCCCACTGTGGGGAACCATGGAGAAGGCCTTTAATGAGCCACTGTTGCTGCAGCCGCAGCACCTAACTTCCCAACTGAGGACCTTTCTGCATTCCTACCATGGAGGCCACCAACTTAACCACGCTAGTACAGTAACAAAGAGTCCCTTTCCTGTGGGGCTCTGTTGGGGCCTCTTTCTCCACCCCCTCGTTGTGTCTCTATTCTACTGTGGTCCCCCAGCAGCATCTGGGAGCCCCAGAATGGAGGCCACTGGCCTCCAGGTCCACTTAAAGGCCCTGCTCCCACGGGACTTCAGACTGAGTTCTCTCCCTGCCTGGGGGTGCCCTCGGTGGCTTCTCACAGCCCAGTGTCTGCCTGGGGCTTCGTGAAGGGGGCTCAGTCAAATTCATGCGCTTCTGCCACTCTGAGCCTTGGTTCCAGCTGACTGAGCCGTGTGAGCTATCATCCTCACAAACACTGGGATCACAGATGTATATCATCACAGCCGTCTTTTACTTGCATTCTGGAGATTCAAACACCTTTGTAAAGCAAACTCTTTGCCCACTGAACTACATCCCTTTATGTATCAACTTTTAGATCCAGATGGAAGCAAAGAAGGCAGTGTAAAGTCTCAGCTTGGATGGGTTAAATTTATTTGATTTCCATTTTGGAGATTTTCATATTCATCAGCTTGTCTGTATGGTCTGTTTGTCTACCCAATCTGTGTTGACAATTAATGACTGTAATGATTTTTTTTTTTATCAGATGAGCCCTTTGGTGAGACAGGACTCAGTCAGAGACTCTGCTGCATGGGTACACAATGTGGGAGAGAAATACTTTAGATTCTCTTTTGTTCTGCCTTTCTACTACATAAGGACACCTTGATAGTACTATCTTTAGAACTGCAAGAAATAAATTCCTGTTGTTATAAATCACTCAGCATATTTTGTTACAACACAAATTAAAATACTAGTTAACCCTACTATCCAGGCAGCTCTCTTGACCACAAGGGAATCAAAAAGACTCCCTTTCCCCCCCTCTTTTCTTTTCACAATAATGGGGATTAATCTTGGGTCCTCACATATACCAATTTTGCCAACTAAGTTATATCTCCAGTACTAGAAATTATTTTATTTTAATTTGATGTGTTTGAATATTTTGCCTGTATGTAAATCTGTGCACCATGTATGTACCTGATGCTTCTGGAGTCCAAAAAATAGTGTGAGATCCCTTAGAACTTGAGTTGCAGATGCTTGAGAACTGTCATGTAGATCTTGGAAAATGATCCTTGATTGTCTGGAAGAGCAGGAAGTTTCTTCACTCTTGAGCCATCTCTCTAGCACTCAAAATTATTTTCTTAAATAAATTATTGAAAAAAGCTTAATATGCTAGCAACATTGGACTGTGACTGAAATTTCTTGGTTGAATGAAGACATGAGACTGCATGTCTTAGTTACGGTTTTACTGCTGTGAACAGACACCATGACCAATGCAAGTCTTATGAAGGACAACATTTAATTGGGGCTGGCTTATATGTTCAGTGGTTCATTCAATTATCATCAAGGTGGGAGCATGCCTGTATCCAGGAAGGCATGGTGCAGGAGGACCTGAGAGTTCTACATATTCATCTGACAGCTAGCAGAATACTGGCAGCTAGTACTTGAGTATTAAAACCCATGGCCACAGTGACACACCTACTTCAACAAGGCCACACCTTCTAATAGTGCCACTCCCAGGGCCAAGTATATACAAACTATCACACTGCATTATAACAAGTAAGTGATGCACCATAATACCAGGTTCAGGTGGCGCTGCCTGGACAATCTGGATCATCTGTGATTTAACATGCAGCTTGTGTCTATAATAGTACCTGAATGAATTGGGTACATAGATGTTCTTGCAAGTATAGCAAGTGGGTTCAATAAGAGAAAGCATAATCGTGAAGCTGTCAGGTGGAGACAAGGTCCTGTGTTGGATGAGCACTATTTTACAAAAAGCTGGACAGCTCTGGCTCTTGTTTCATCAAGGCTTCTTTCTATAGCTCGAGAGTGAGCTAAGTGACAGGAATCAAAAGGCAAACACTGACACCGGAAGCTCACAATGCTTAGTAAGAAACACATGCTAGAAGTCATTAAACAAGTTTGAAAAGGGATTCATGCTGTGAGGACCAAGCTCTAAGATCTGAACAATAAGCTCCATGGATTGGAACAGAAGCTTTCTGAAAGAAATGTCTACAGTTTTGAAGAATTCTTTTCCCAGACAAGCTTCTTTGTGAGGGGATTTTTTTCCTTCTTCTTCTTCTTCTTCTTTTTTTTTTTTTTTTTTTAACAAACATGCCTATTTTTGACTCAGCTTAGAAATGAAATATTTCAAAAGCTCTTTCAAGCCCAGCGTCTCTGAAACTACTCCTTCAAAGTTGCACTTTAAGGGGGATACAGGGGAGAGATTGAGAGGAAAACCAACTTGGTGAAAATTTCACAGACAGGGTGACAACCCCCAAATCACTACCCCCATTAGTTCTTTTAGTATCTTAGATTAAAACAAACAACCGAAATACCCAAAGTATTAAAAGGAATGGCAAATACTTCAACATTTAGTTTTTTTGTTATTAATTCTTTGAGAACTTTGTTCAATGTATTTTATTATATATACCTCCATTCCTAATACCTCTCATATCCTTCCATGCCTCCTTACCCACCCAACTTTATATTCTTTCTCTCCCTCCCCCCATCCTTCCCTCCCTTCTTCCCTCCCTCCCTCCCTCCTCCCTTCCCTCCCTCCCTTCCTCCTTTGAGTCCAGTCTGTGTTGGCTGACTGGACATAGACCTGCCTTGATATAGATCAGTATCTCAAGTAGTGTCATGTCATTGAAAAAAACTGGTTTTCTCTCATCAGCATTCAAATGCCATTAACACTTCAGCTAGAGATGGAACTTTGTGTCTACCTCCCTTCATCAGTGATGGGACTTTGTCTGGCTTGTGCTTGTGAGGGTCTTATATATGTTGTCGCAGTCTCAATGAGTTCATAAGTACATCTGCTCTATTGTGTCTGGGAACCATTGTTTTCTTGAACTCATCAACCACCTCTGGGTCTTATAATCATTCCTTTTCTTCATCTGCATTGACCTCTGAGCCTTGAAGAGAGTGGTGTGGTACACACACACACACACACACACACACACACACAGACACATACATACACATACACAGTGTTAGATATACCCCATAGGCAGAGTTATCTTGTAATGGGGGTGGGGCAATACCACAAATAAATACCATTTACTATCAAATTACCAGAAATAGGTTTCCTCTTTTTAAGTTGTTGGCCATTGGAGTCCCTCAGACTTTCCCCATATTACAGGTTATTGAGAATGTTATTGATTATCCACTGGAACTTGATAGTAAGACCCTATTGCTGAAAACACTGAATGCTTGGATCATAGTCTATGGTATTCACCTGGAAGTTCCATCCCTACTGTCTAACTTTTATAATTGTTAGGACATGCTATGCATGTTACTAGAGGAACAAAGCAATCATCGATACCACCCAGCTGAGAGTCTTGTGAATTATAGTAACACCTTGCCTGAGATGCCATGTCCATTGATGTAATTAGTAACATATGAATAACCAACAACTGTTCAAACTGAATGTAAGGCCCCATCCACAAGATGGAACCCATACCTTACACAGTCAATGAGGCCAAGACTTGGTATAATAGGTCATAGGCCCTACAAGGAAAATTTACCACTATTCTGCTAAAAGGACAAATGAATAAAATGACTCCTAATGGCTTATTTCTATTCTCATAGATTAGTATCCTACCCAGCCATTACCAGAGAAGCTTATTCTTGCAGTAGACAGCAATAAACACAGAAAGATACAACTGGCCAATGTGCAGAGAATAAGAGGCTTTGGACTACTTACTCCTAAATGTCTATGTCAACATTACGTGTTAATTAAAGAAAGTATAAAAGTTACCCCCTTTCTAGGTTTTAGAGTTTTAAAAGAAATACTTTCACTAGTTTTTATTTTCTTTCTTTCTTTTTTCTTTTTTGCAGGTAATTCCACCAAGTGTAAAATTGTAGCCAACCTCAAGATGTACTCACTTTTTATTCTGTATAAAACAGAAAGACGAGAATCTCCAAAAATATGTTTTCAGGAGAAATGCTATCAAGCATAGAATTAACTCACTTGGGTAGCTATTTTTGTTTTTGCCAATACATCTGGGACTGAATTAGTAAAATCATAGAATTAGTTGGTTTGATTTTTTTTTGATTATTATTTTTTTGCATCCTGACAACAGTTTTCCCTCCCTCCACTCCTCCAAGTCCATCTCCTGCACCTCTCCTCTGCCTCCCTCCACTTCTTCTCCATTTCTGTTTAGAAAAGAGCAGGCCTCCAATAGATACCAATTAACCATAGTATATCAAGCTGCAGTAAGACTAGACATCTCCCTTCATATTAAGGCTGGGAAAGGCAACATGGTATGAGGAAAAGGGTTCCAAATGCTGGCCCCTCGCTGCTCCCATTGTTAGGAGTCCCACAAGAAGTCCAAGGTACAAAACTGTAACATACATGCTGAGGGACGAGGTCAGCCACTTGCAGGCTCCCTCGTGTTCAGTTCAGTCTCTGTGAGCTCCTATGAGACCAGGTTAGTTGATTCTGTGGGTTTTCTTATAGTGTCCTTGACTCCTCTGGATCTTATAATCTTTTCCCATCTTTCACGAGATTCCCTGAGGTCCTCCTGATGTTGGGCAGTAGGTCTCTGCATGTTTCCATCAGTTGCTGGATGAAGCGCTAATGATAGTTGGGCTAGGTATCTATGTGTATAGCAGAATATCATTAGGAATCATCATTGATTTTTTTTTGTCAGTCCTGTTTGGTTCTATCCTATCTCTGGGCTATCTAGCCTCTGGGTCCTGAGCCTCTAGATAATATCAGGGGTGGGCTTTCTCTCATGTTATGAAACTTAGGCTGGACTAGTCAATGACTGCCTACTCCCACAATTTCTGCACCATCTTTACCCCAGTCCATCTTAAAGGCAAGACTAATTATAGGTCAGTGTGGGACTGTGAAAGGCAGCCTGTTCCTGGTTGAGTTAAGGTTGGAAACCCGTGACCCTGAGGGATGGTAGGTGTTTTGCCTGGTTCCAGGACACTAGGTTCCTGACATGAGGCCGCAGCCCTCCATAGATCTGTGACCATTAATCATGTAATGGCAATGCTCCAAGCCCCTCCACAGGTAGAGGATGTGACCTGTGGTCAGGTAGGCTCAAGACAGATCTCCATTTTAATGAGGTACCTAAAGGTCTGAAGGACTTAGCCAATTAAGCTTTCCTTCCCAAACAGTCCTTACTGCAAAAGGTATTTAATCTCAGGCACGTCCTGAGAAACTGGGATAGTGTTTTTAGTCATCCACTTTCTGTCATGACAATAAAAGTCTTAAAACCATGGACTGCTTTTCATCAGGATCCGAAGTGGGAAGCCATAGAGAAGGCCTTAGCCTACAAAGCAACCCTCTAGTCTCCCATACTAGGCCTCTCTGTGCTCCCAGCCATGACCACCAAGCCAAGCCAAGTCAGCCCCCAGAGGAAAGGCTAAGGACTATCCCCATGGGACCTAGCCGGAGCTTCTATCTCCTTTTCCTCTCAGCCCTGGGCCAGATCCAGTCCATTGGGCACCCACTCCATTCTCAGAGTGCCCAAGAGTCTGAGAACCAGATGACCCCTGGCATTGCCTGCAGGCTCAGGAACCCCCAGCCAACTACAGTCTGTGCTTCCTCATCCCTGGAGCAGTGTCCCTCTGCTTCCCATAGCCCGCATCCTGCCTCCCCAAGCGAGTGGCCCAAGCCCTCTGGTGAAGCAGACGTAGGACCCCATTTAACCCAACAGGTCAAAGGTTATGTGGCCAGGTTGGTGTCCCAATCCCTTCTCTGGAAGTCTTACTTGCTATCAGGAGATTGCTAGTTCAGACTTTGTATCCCCTGTTTCTAGGAGTCTTAGCTAGGATCATCCTTGTAAATCCCTGGAAGTTTTTATTGTACTAGCAATTGGTTTGATTTTTATCATGTACAAAAATGCTAAGTGAGTCAAGAAACCTGGAGCTCGGTGACTGGCTGGACTGCCCCCTCACCCCTCAACCCCCCCATCCCATCTCAGCTTTTTCAACACTGGAATTACAGACACACTCTGATGTTGTCTGGCATTGTCAAAGTGCTGGGGAATTGAACTCATTGCTATGGCAAATACTTTACCCACATATTTTCTGCCTAGCCCTGCAAAACCTAGAATATGAATTTCTCTCTCTCTCTGTCTCTCTCTCTAACATATATATATATATATATATATACATATATATATATATATATATATATATATATATATATATATTAATCAAAGAAAGTTTACTATTACAATTTGTATGACTTAAATAATTCAGTCTGAAAATTCAAATTTAGTTATATTCAAAATTGTGTTTTAAAGACATGCACCTAAAACAGTTGAAGCTTAGAGCATTCCTAATAGACAGACTTCATATTTGGCTATTTAGGGAAACATCTGCAGAGAGAAGCTAGAGAGAGAGTAGACTGAAGACCGAGGGACAAAGAACAGTTTTAGACAGTTACTGCTTGTTTTTAAAGCTAGTTTGTATAAGGTTTCTGTCTCTGAGGCCTGACAGAACCTTGGGAATTCAAAGAAAGAGGCAGAAGAGAAGTGATTTCCAGGAAACTGTAAGGTAATGGGTGCATCATCTAAGCCATCCAAACATGGAGGAGAAAAGATAAGGGTTCTGGCTTTCATAAGACCTGCACATGGACAACTGTCATGGTCTGTTAATTGCATTGGATGGGATGCTTTAACTTGCTGCCTGATAAAGATTTTAATTATATTTCCAAACTTCTAAATTGTATATTAATTGAGAGGTAAAACGGTATGTATTTGCCATGTACAGCATAAAGTTCAGTGAAACTCTTTCAACACACGCTGTTATTTCTGTGGTGAGAATACAGCTACTCAGTACTTTTGGGGATACAAGGATTTTAGGCTTATATTTACAGATCAAGAAGATACCATAGTATGAAAAAAAAGTTTGTGACTCACATTTGTGGCTTCGTGGTAGGAAATCACTACTCGATGTACTGTTTAATGGCAATTGATTTTGCCATGTAGGTAGGAAGTTTTAAGTAAAGATAAGAAATTTAAGGAGGTTAATAACAATAAAAGATTGGGGTAATTCATCTAACCTACCTGTGTAGCCACCTCTTACTACCCATGTACAAACACTGCATGCAAATACACTTAGTCGCTGAGCATTGCAAAGAGATGCAATTTGAAGTTAAGGGCAGATTTATGCGTATCAACCGAAAGAAGTCACATCATGTAAACAACTTTGGAGTTAATGGAGAAGAGAGTAAGAGATCTGACTATTCCAAGTCTCATCACAACACCGGACTAGTTTGACTCCTCAACAAATTGAATCTTAGTTCAACTGCATGAAAGTATTTGCCTGAACTTTTATTACTGAGAGATGAAGGTGAACTTGTTACTGAGAGTCACCTCTGTAACCGAGAATTCTGTATGCACTAGATCGTTGTCCACAAACTTTGCCTTGGAGCCACGTTTGAATTGAATTGAATAAAATCCACCCTGGTTCCTGCCCATCATTTTCATTCTCTTTATAGTTCAAACATTAGCTTTTAGAAAAGTTCTCAAAACGAAGATAAGATGAAAACTCATACCTCCAATGGCTGATTTGACTTGAGATGTAGATTGTTCAGAGACTCAGCCCAACACTGCTGTCCCTCAGGTGTTCTGCACATTCATAGTTGATGCTTTCTACTGTATCAATGGCTTAATGAAATGAAAATGAGATTGCCAGGAAGACCAATCACTCTGACCTTATGTTTAACAAAACTTAGAATCATTAACATGAGTTTGTTGCTCAGCAAAATTAAACTCAATAAAGAATTATTATTCTTCAGTAATATTCAGCTTTTAGTTACTTATCATTTTGATATTCTGACCATCTGGCTTAGATTTGTGATACATAGAGATATAAAATTATGCACAAAAAAACCCCACCCAAATTGATACAACATAGAAAACCTCATTTTACTTTGGGTTGATCTATCAATCTAAAAACAAACAAGCCAAAACAGAACTTCAAACCTTATAAATAAACAAGATGAGGACTAGGGAGGTATCTCAATGGTATAGGTGCTTGTTGCCAACCCCAAAATCTCAGCTAGATTTCTGGGAACCGTGTGGTGGAAGAAAAGAACCAACTATGGCCTCCACCTATGTACAATAGCAGGTGCTTGTACACATACACACACACACACACACACACACACACACACACACACACTCACATACACCTACATAGCCTCCCCCATATTTCTATAAATGAATGTAATTAGAAAAACTTAATTGAGTAGCATGGTGAATATAGTAAAATCAGATAAGTGGTTTTGGGTAGAATTCTCACGATGGTCTAGTTTTCTATGTTGCCCTTTTCTCAGCCATGTAAGAGAGCAGAGACTGAGGGAATGGTCAACCAATAATCCACTCAACGTTAGACCCATTCCATGGGCAAGTGCCAGTCCCTAACACTATTAATGATTCGCTGTTATGCTTGCAGACAGGAGCATGTTGACTTCTGAGAGGCTCCACCCAGCAGCTGATTCAGACAGATACAGAAACTCACAGCCAAACACTGGATGAGACTTGGGGACTCTCATAGAAGAATAGGGGCCCCAAATGGGATAGGAACCCCACAGGAAGACCAACGGATTCAGCTAATCTGGACCTTTGGGGCTCTCAGAGTCTGAACCACCAACCAAGAAGCACACATAGGCGGAACCTAGGCCTCCCCTCTCATATATAGTAGATATGCAGTTTGACCTTCATGTGGGTCCCAAACATCTGGAGGGGGCACTATCCCAAAAACTGTTGCCTGTATGTGGGTTATGTTCTACTTGCTGGGCTGCTTTGTTTGGCTTCAGTGGGAGAAATGCCTAGCTCTGCAGAGACTTGAAGTGCCAGGGTAGTGGGAGGATAGATACCTAGGGGAACCCCCACCCGTTCAAAGGAGAAGGGGGATGGGAGAAAGATTGTGGGAGGGGGTGACCAGGAGGGAGCCAGTGAGCTGGTTGTAAATTGAATAAATTTTACAATTGTAATTGTTAAAATAATTGAAGTTATTAAAAAGAAGAAATCTAGAAATATTCTCTGTTTACCACAGCGAAATGTTGTTTTAGAAACTTTGAAGCATTGGATCTTTAAGGATTGAAGATTAAAATGTCCACAATAGTTTCAAATACGTCATGAAAATATGAAATACAAATTTATTATTTTAGAAATTACACTTATTTTGTACCATAAGAATGATGATAGTTGCAACATAGTTTTTAAAGAGAATTATGAATAAAATTTCATAATGTAATTATTATTTTTGAATAGCTGATTGCTTTCCTGTGGTGTTAAACAGTATAAAAAAAACAGTTTCCAGTTTTTTATTTATGTAAGCTTGACAAAATGTCGTCAGTACTTTTGCATCTTTGTTTTCTCCCCTGACAATGAAACTAATAAACAATTCTTTAACAATGAATGATTGAGGCAGTTAAATGCATACATCGAAATCACCAAGAAACGTTCAAATAAATGTTAGCTAATCTTTTCAAAAGTGAAACATTATATAACATTATGATTTCTTTTCTTCTTTTTGATACAGAGTCTTTATCAAAGCCTGGACACAAATCTCAAACTCCCTACGTAGCTGACAATGACCTAGAACTTCTGATCCTTCTGCCTCCATCTCCAGAATGCTGGGATTTTAGGCGTGTGCTGCTGAATCCAGTCTATACAGTTCAGACACTCTACCAGCTGAGCTATATAACCTCATGTTACTTCTTTAAATATGTAACTACTGCTGTTACTCTGTCTTCCGTATTTTAATGGATATTTTAAAGGAAAGGTGATTCTTTTTATAGAATAAATGATTTTTGCTAGTTAAGAAAATCTGCAATTTTCCTTCTATGTTAGGAATATATGTATGTGCTTGGTCTGTGAATCTTGCTCTAGCATTTTCTAAGATGAGCTTGATATGAGTCAAAGTCCTATGCTATTACCTTTTTCATACTACTATAATTATCTCCTTCTGGAAATAACATCAAAATCAGTGGTAAAGATGTTAAATATGAACCTAACAAGGAGGCATGTTGGTACAATAGCAGAGGAAGAAATTAATCAGCAGCTGGGCCTGGTGGCATAGACCTGTAATCTCAGCTCCTTGGGAGGATTACAAGAGCAATGCTTGCCTGAGCTACAAAGTGAGTTCCAGGCTAGACAAGGTAGCCTAGTGTGACTCTGGTTCAAAACGGAAAGACTTGAAGATGCCACGATAAAGTCTATTACTTTGCATATTAATTCAGACAACAGAAAAATAGCTGAGGATATAACTAGGTAGCAGAGTGATTGCTGGTGAAAAACTAGGTGCTAAGTTTACTCCCCAAAGTATAATCATCATCATCGTCATCATTATGGTCATTATTGTGATCACCAATAACAACAACAACAACAATAATAGCAACAATAATAAAAAGCCTTTTTGATGAAAACTCACCTTGACTGCGCTGTATGTCAGAAACTGTTTTTCTAAAAATGAGATTGATTAAGTGAGATCTGTGTTAAATCATGACAGGGAAAGCGGTGGTTTCCTTCTGTGGGTCGGTGACATGTCTTATGCATTATTCAGGCCCATCTCATAGGGTTTTCAGCTAAGAGCCTTCTGAGGAAGGTTCAGTGAGAGTGCTCTCTTTTCGCATGTTAGTCTGCTGATGTTTTATTAAGATGGAGTATTAGATCCAGCGCTAATGACTCCTGAGTTAAAATGCACTGAACTAAATGGTTTTAAATGCATCAAGTTCTTGATTAAACCTGTTAAGCACATGTGCACAACCCACAGACTCAGAGAAAATTGAAAAGGTCTTGCTTTGAGATTGGCTTTGAGCTTCCAAGCCCGGCGTCTCACTATTAATCATCCTTGGCTTTGTAGAACACTTGTGCACTTGTCATTTCTTTGTACAAGCTGCCATTGTGTGAAGATGGATATGCCCCTTTTCTTCCCTGTTTTCCCGAAAGATGAATCCTCAATCTCAATTGCTTCCTCATAGCATGGGCACTTATCTTTGCCTTTTGTGCACTGGAGGAGAACATGCTTCTCCATCTTGTTGTCTCTCAGAAATATGATACGCGTGTCTTTTCCTCTGTCATGTAGCTGCTCTTTGCCACATCAGCTACTCTGACACTTGTTTCCTGAAGCAAGCTAGGTACTTTGAGGAAGGAGGTCCCCAGAAAGCAGCAATCAGCTTGAAGGAAAGGGATGCTCTGTTTTTACATTTGAAAGCACAAGGCAAAAAGACACACTCTCTCATTTCTTTTCCTACCTTCCTGCTCTCTCTTTTTCTTTGAACCACTTTTCCCGAGAAAGGCCAACTTTAGACGAGCCTCTTGACCAAGAACATTCTAGTAATTGAGTTCCACACCAGAGGCAACAGTGCAAGATGTTTAAATGGTTATGTTTAGATTCTTTCCTGGCATAGAGACAATTCTTCTATGTCGAGCCGTTTGTATATTGTTCAATAATTATACATGCAATCTGTGACTTATCCTTGGAGTCCTCTTTAAATTAGGCAAAGAAAGGTACAGATCCATGATGAGGAAAGATGAAAGGAGAGGAGCATCACGCTTTACAATCTCAGTACTGCTCATTAGCTCTAGCATCAGATTTAAACTCATCAGTGTGGCTTCCTACTACTGACCCATCTCAACTCTCACTCTTCTCTTACAAAAGTTCTTTCTCCTATCACACTATTTTTCCCTTAGAATTATCCAAACCTTCCGTGCTTTTGAACTTGTCCATTTTTTTGGTTGTTCCTGTAAACTTAAAAGAAAACCAAAAGGAAAGAAAGAGAGGAAGAAAGAAAAAAGAAAGAAAGACAGACCAGCTCCTAAACTGGAACTACTCAAATGAATGCCTTCTTTATCTAAAATGATATTCTCAATTCCAGGTTGTAAACTATTTTAGGCATTCTCTACTATCTTACATGAATTTTAAAATTGCTCTTTGTATTCACTTACTCATAAATTCAACAAATGCATGAATTTTTGCGCAATCAGTGCTATTTCTATATAACCGTGTGTGGCTGTGACCTTCACTCAACAAAGCCATGATTTCTTTTTCAAGAGACATAGTCTAGTTCTTAGTTTTCTTAGCAGTATTCCATAAAGTTGGTGAAAACACTAAGTTAGCTAACTTAGGTTGTGTGTTCCCCATAGACACACAGAACTGCATTTCTGTAGTAATGGCTACAACATAGCTAGAAAGAAAACATCATTTGTGGTATTAATTTGTCGTATTAATATGTCTTTGTAAAACAAACTAATCTTTTCATTATTAAGAAACCTGCTAATCCATATCACCCTTTCTTGTAGTCTTAAAGGTTCTTTCATGCTTTTAAAATTAATGAATAATGATACATATTTATGGATCAAAATATGATATTTTGACATTCTTGAATAATTATTATACATATACAATAAAATACATTAGTGAACAATTAAATCAAACTAACTTAATACTATGCCATTTATCATGGGAAGGGAAAGGATAAGGGTGAATCCTGTCACAGGATGAGACATTTGTTGATTCTAAGTGGTTTTGGTTACCCTTGATGCACACTCTAAAGGAAGAAGACTACAGTCAGAACTATGGTTTTAGGCAACTGGGATGCTGAGTGGAGGATATGCAGTAAGGGAAGCTGGGACTCAGGGAGACCAGCTGGGAGTTGTTGTCATTGTTGAGGTAATCGGGGGAGGGACACAGACTTGGTTCTTGGAAGTACAGGTGGACAAGACTGTGGAGTTCTGATCTATTATAAAGGATGAATAAAATCGCTGTATTGCTGGATTACATGGTGGATGAGAGGGAGCTTCTAGGATTATTCTCCCAAGCTCTCTCCTGCCTAGCTGCAAAGATGTGGCTGATAATAAAGGTTGCATATTTTCTAAGGGAAGTTAACACGTAGCTTGTGGGTGAGAAATGAGCACCATCAGCAGAAATATGGTATCTGAAGTTACAGGAATGAATGATGGATTAGTTACATGTCTCTTTGTTGTTAAAAAAAAAAGATACCTGACAAAGCAATTTAATTAAGGAGAGATTACTTTGGCTCACAGTTTCAGAGGGGTACAGTCCATCCTCGCAGTGAAGATGTGGTAGCAAAAGCCTGAGGCAGCTGATGATACTGTGTCTGTATTATGAAGGTTAATCGGTGCCAGTGCTAGGCTAGGCTTGCTTTCTCATTTAATGAAGTCCAGGTTCTCAAGCTAGGGAATGGCACTTATATTCAGGGAGAGTCTTTTTTTTTTTTTTTATCTAAATCAACCTGATCTTAGAAACTCCGTCACAGGCCTGAGTATTCTGAAGAGTCCCTCACTCAAGAGCCTTGAGCCCAGTGACCTATGTATTCCTAGAAGTGTCCAGTTTTCAATCAATATTAATCACCAGCTTTTAAGTATCTAATACGTAAGTTTTACATGGTTGTTCTGAGAAGTAGGTGCAGTGCAAATAAATCATTTACAATGGTGTTTTGCATATATGGGTCCTAATTTTAATGTATAGATGCAAACACATTTTAAAAATGGCTTAAGAGACAGTTATATTCTGGAAAACTCAAGATTAAAATTTTGTGACTCTGTGGGAGAATGTGTGCTCATATAATACCATTTTCAATTTCTGGCACCAAAACAATACCTATCCCTCCCAATTGTTTTTATTGACATGCTCTTTCTCAAGCTTATAGATCTTTACAGTGTGGGCAAGGAGTAAGGCAAGACCTTTCATCTCTAAGAATCAGTCTTGTCAGTTTGGGTTAGAAGTTTAAAAAAGCATAGCTTACTGCTGTCAGAATTTTTGTCATGTGTCCAAATACAACTATGAGCAGACTACATACTTGAAGTCATTTAATAAGTGAGCAACTATATTATTATATATATATTGTTCAAATTCCCACTTTTATAAAAGAAAATAATCTATTGAGATACAATAACATGGTCCAACTCCAGCTAGCTGTATGTGGTTCTGTTTTTAGTGTGCCTTTATGATTTTCTTAAGGGATTCCTGTCTTAGTCTCCTCCTGAAGCTTAAAGAAAAAAGGTTTAGCTGTTGTTTGAAATATTTTTAGTGTGATTTTTTCTTCATTATTATCATTATGTTTCTGGTTTTTAGCCCAACTAGACTTTAAGAATAATTCATGCTATTTTGTATAATTATTTTTATGTTCTGATCACTCAGTTCTGTCATTGTAATCTTCACTCTAAGAAAAAGATGATGAAAAGATAACACTCTGAATTATGCTTAAGATTACTAAAATTGCAAAACTAAGCTTTGGTAAAGGCTTGTTCATGGGTCCTTTGATTTGGACAGAAAGCAGAATTTAATTCTTGCTTCAGAATATTTGATACAATAAACTTAAAGCACTGTTTAAAGAGAAGTTCTATTTCCCTGCAAACAAAAATCTAAATGGTGAAGATAGTTACTTAAAAATCTATTATGATAAAGAAAAAAAATGGTTTAGATCAGGTGATTCATAACAACTATTCATTGCTGATAGTTGTGGAGGTCAGGAAGCTCAAGATCAAGGTTCTCACAGATTTGTTGGTGAAGATTATTTCTCTGTACCAAAGATGGCAGAAGGGACAAAAGGCTCTCCAAAGACCATTTTATAAGGCAAATATTACTAGTGTGAAGGCTCAGTGTTTCCAGGTTCCTAACCTGGAATGAAATAAAAACCTAAATATTATGGAAACTGTATTTAAATTAAGGTGATAGACAAGGTCACAATATACTACAAGAGAGTATCAGGTCATATGATACAAATACTCAAGGACTCTCATTATTGTTTGGGCTTTGCTCGTGAGGTTTAAGAGAAGGAGTCATATAGATATAGGTTGGGTGGGTCTCACGCTATATCAGCCTTTTCAATGTACATGTTCCTTTCCATAATGTTTATGATTTTAATCATGTGCATGCCAGTTAAGACAGGCGTAAAATAGCAAACAATAGGTATTGCTTAAACGTTTACTTGAGGGCACAGTTTTGTAGTATTACACGTGTTACCCAAAGCTTGTCTAGGCTGGAGACTGAATACAATGGGAATATGTCTGAGTAGAAACTGTTCAAGTTTTGTACTTATTAGGGAAGAAAAAACATTCTATTGCTCCAAGTGTGTGTGTGTGTGTGTGTGTGTGTGTGTGTGTGTGTGTGTCTGTGTGTGTGTTTGATGCATGTCTGGGGGATCCTGAATCACCAACAGGTTTCTAGATGCATTGGTCATAGTGAGATGTGTATGCATAGAATATGTAGGTACACATCTCCGATTGCCAAGTGCATTATTAGAAGAAGGGTGTGTACTGGATATGTACTCAGCTCAAATCAGGTAGAGTTCCAGGCTTCTATGATATTCCTTATGCTTGCCAGCCTCAGATAGATAACAATTCTGAGACAGGAGAGAAAGGTAGTGAAAATTAAGGTGACATGGGAAGAAAGGTCCATTGTCCTATATTCTGGTTGAGATTGCTTGTCAGTAAAGTCAAGAATTCTAGAACTATTAACATTGTCTATGGAAGTTGCCTTCATAACAATATACTTTTTTTTAATAGAGATATTTTCAGATAAGAATGTTAAAATAGCAATGCTATAGGCCAGAGTAAATATGATTTGGGGAAATGGTTTTATTCTTATCTCAGAAATAAAGCTTCAACTTTCTGGGAATCTCACAAACAAGACTACAAACTTCCACGTACAGTAAATAGCACGTTTACTTCTCATGTAAACTTTGTGTACTGGCTGGTTTTGTGTGTCAACTTGACACAAGCTGAAGTTATCACAGAGAAAGGAGCCTCCCTTGAGGAAATGCCTCCATGAGCTCCAGCTTTAAGGCATTTTTTTCAATTAGTGACCAAGGGTGCAAGGGTCCATTGTGGGTGGTGTCATCCCTGGTCAGGCTGCCTTGGGTTCTATAAGAAAGAAGGCAAGCTAAGCAAGCCTGGGGAAGCAAGCCTGTAGGTAACATCGCTCCATGGCCTCTGCATCAGCTTCTGCTTTCTGACATGCTTGAGTGCAGTCAGGACTTATTTGGTGATGAACAGCAATGTGGAAGTATAAGCTGAATAAACCCTTTCCTCCCCAAATTGCTTCTTGGTCATGATGTTTTATTCAGGAATAGAAACCCTGACTAAGACACCTTGTGATCTGGAGATTTTCTTAACTGGCTAGAGTTTCCATCCTGTACACCCAGTGACTGCCATACTAAGTTCTTAAGCAAGTCTTTGAGATGTAATTTCAGAATCTACCAAAATATAAAGTGTTGTAAACACAATAAGCTCAACTGTATGAGGACCACATACCAACACTGGGTGTGTCTCATCATCCCTTTGAGTGCCTCCCTTTTTGTTATACCCCATTGCTATTCCATACTTGAATCTCTTGACAATAAAACTCTGTTCTCTGCTGCAAACTCTTGATCTTTACTTAAACTGAAGCCTCTGAAAACTCCTGCTGACAGGTATGGTGTCAACTCCTCATGATGTAATCACCTTCTAAGGATGCTTTGTCTTAGTATTACCATGTTGAGTACTATGTTCCAATATGTGACTATTTGGAGTAGATATCACAGCATTCAGACTATAGCACTGTAACACTCTCTAACATTTTCTCAAAAAGCTCTCCTGGAGATTCTGTTGACATTTTCCCCAAGTGAACATTTGACTTTTCGAAAAACGTAGCAAAAGAAAAATGTATGAACAAGCAACAAAGCTAAATATTATAGACACAATTATATGAGCTTTTTTTAAATGTGAAAATTTTTATTGGATATTTTATTTACATTTCAGATGCCATCCCCATTCCCCATTTCCCCTCCCTAGAAAAAACCCTATCCCACCTCCACTTCTCCTTTTTGCTTTTATACTATTTTTTAATGTTAATCAAACACTTTATAAGTTTGGTAATGCCCAATATGAATCAGAAGTGTAACCCAATACCCAACCTAGATATATCAACTATCTTTGACTGGCCGGGACATGCAAACATCCACCTCCATGTACCTCCCCCTCTTGTCACCTAGCTCCTCCTCTCCTCCTCCTCTCCTTACTCCTTATCTTCCTCTCCTTACTCCTCCCACTTTAGCTCCTTCTACATATCACTGTTCCTGTTAAATAAAAATTTCTCGTAGAATACAATTAGAGCATAACTATACCAGTTTGTGTTAGTAAGGTACAAGATAGACCTGATACCCAGTCCATCATTTTGTTGACTAAACAGAACCTCTGTCATCTCTCCTAACTAAAAGACTTAATTCTGAACCTGGCTTTTTTTCTTGATTTTAGAATGAATGTGAGCTGAAACCCATCCTCTCAACCCGTTTCTCTCAAAGTAAATAGCCAGGATTGACTATGAGACTATAAGTCTTCAACCCTGTCAGGAATTCAGAATGACTGAGTTAACTGAAATTATACAAAGCACCAAGCATAGCTTCTAAAACTTAGCCAAATTATAGAGACAACTGAGCACCTGGACAGTCCCTATGCTACAGAATGTTGGAGCATTCAATCTTCAGCTTTCTGACCCAGGATCATCTGACAGACCAAGTGATGCACAACTATTAAGGGCTGATTACTCTGTCTTGGCAGATATAATCAGTCGACTATTCTGCAAGTGTGTCCTTTTCTAGACAATGATTTGTCTGTAGACGAAAAGAGGCAATTCTTGCCTAGTGGCTGTCTCTGCACAACTGGAGTAACTACAAAGATGCTCAATTTCTTCTTAGAATCCAAGACAGGAAGCTGTCAGAAACAGACAGGTCTCTAATCAAAATGGACATTAATACAGAAATGTTTGTAATGTCAATTCTGTGGACTTCTGACATTTTGAAAACCAACTATCCATGAAATTCAATCTGTACTATTGTTTGTTAACTCCTCTTGGCTAAATAAAATATAGAAAACACCCTAACAATAAACTCAGAGCCATGAATTAGCTATAGGCCCTTAAGTCACAGGCTAACCAACTCAAATCAGTTTAAAAAGTTAAAGAAGGACTGGGTCTAAGCCTTGTATTCCTAAATGTGTTATATAGGCACAATGCCTATGAGAGAAACAATATTAATCTCACTTTATATCAATAAAAAGCTCATACCAATGAAAACCTTAAATATGAAATCAAAGTAAATTCTGTACCATTTAAGAAATTATAACTTCATCTTAATAACAATTATACATATTTCTACCAACAGGTTATGGCTATGCAATAAATTCTAGCTAATCCTCCCTGTTACAACAAAACCACTACTTTTCCCTAGAGAGACAGCCCTATATTAACCACCTCAGTCCCCAAGTCCAGGGAATAGGGTTGCTGATTCTTCATTAACTTCTTCAAGCTGATTATGGATATTGAGATATTAGAAGAGGGGCAGGGAGAAGAGTAAATTGATAAACCTTGATGTCTGTGTCTTCACTGCATCCAGCTGGAATTCCAGGACATCAGAGATTCGAGCAGGTCTGCTTCACTCACTTGATGAGTAGATACACCAAGGCTATGTATTTTGCAATATACAATTCTCAAAACAAATTTTGGTATCAAGACAATTTTTTGTTTGAATTCTGGAATCTAGTCTTCTGGAGGCCTGCCTCTGTCATGTCTAATCCATATAATTCTGGGAGTTTCTATCAGGGTGTACTCCCATTTTCACGTCTCTGTTCTCAAATTCCCCAACACTAGGGAATCCAAACTTTCAGGCACCAAGGCCCTCTACTTCCACTGATGCCTAGCCCCTTACCCCATCCTTCCTCCTCCAATTACTATGAGGGTTTGCTTCCACCAGCCTCTAATTCCCACCTCCCTGCTTTTGAAATTCATCAACACTAGGGAATCCGAACTTTCAGGTATCAAGGCTGTCCACTTCCACTGATGCCTGGCAAGGCCACCCTCAACTACCTATACAGGTGGAGCCATGGGTCCCTCCCTTTGTGTTCTCTGGCTGGAGATTTTAGAATGGCTACTCCAGTTTGTTTCTTAGGGCCATTTGCTTGAAAAATTGTTTTCCAGCCTTTTACTCTAACGTAGAGTCTGTCTTTGTCACCGAGGTGGGTTTCCTGTATGCAGCAAAATGCTGGGCCCTGTTTATGTATCCAGTCCATTAGCCTATGTCTTTTAATTGGGGAATTGAGTCCATTGATGTTAAGAGATGTTAAGGAACAGTGATTGTTGCTTCTTGTTATTTTTGTTATTAGAGGTGAAATTATCTTTGTGTGGCTATATTCTTTTGGATTTGTTGGAAGAGGATTACTTACTTGCTCTTTCTAGGGTATAATTTTCCTCCTTGTATTGAAGCTTTCCTGCTATTATCCTTTGTAATGCTGGGTTTGTGGAAAGATATTGTGTAAATTTGGTTTTGTCGTGGAATATCTTGCTTTCTCCATCTATGGTAATTGAGAGTTTTGTTGGGTATAGTAGCCTGGGCTGGCATTTGTGTTCTCTTAGGGTCTGTATGACATCTGTCCAGCATCTTCTAGCTTTTATAGTATCTGGTGAGAAGTCTGGTGTAATTCTGATAGGTCTTCCTTTATATGTTACTTGGCCTTTTTCTCTTACTGTATTTAATATTCTTTCTTTGTTTTGTGCACTTGGTGTTTTGATTAATATGTGACAGGAGGTATTTTGTTTCTGGTCTAGTCTATTTGGTGTTCTATAGGCTTTTTGTATGTTTATGGGCATCTCATTCTTTAGATTAGGGAAGTTTTCTTCTATAATTTTGTTGAAGATATTTATTGGCCCTTTAATTTGGGAATCTTCACTCTTATCTATACCTATTATCCTTAGGTTTGCTCTCCTCATTGTGTCCTGGATTTCCTGGATATTTTGTGTTAAGAACTTTTTGCATTTTGCGTTTTCTTTGATAGTTGTGTCAATATTTTCTATGGTATCTTCTGCACCTGACATTCTCTCTTCTATCTCTTGTATTCTGTTGGTGATGCTTGTGTCTATGACTCTTGATTTCTTTACTAGGTTTTCTATCTCCAGGGTAGTCTCCCTTTGTGATTTCTTTATTGTTTCTACTTCCATTTTTATGTCCTTGATGGTTTTGTTCAATTCCTTCACCTGTTTGATTGTGTTCTCTTGTAATTCTTTAAGGAATTTTTGTGTTTCCACTTTAAGGGCTTCTACCTGTCTACCTGTGTTCTCAAATTCTTTGAGAGTGTTATTTATGTGGTGCTTAAAGTCCTCTATCGTTATCATTAGAAGTGATTTTAAATCTGAATCTTGCTTTCCTAATACTATGGGGAATTCAGTACTTTCTTGTGTGGGAGAATTAGGTTCTAATGATGCCAAATACCCTGGGTTGCTGATGCTTATGTTCTTGCACTTGTCTTTTGCCATCTGGATCTCCTTAGTGTTACCTGCCCTGTCTCTGACTGGAATCTGTCTTTCCTATTGTCTTGGTTTTATCAGAACTGTGTGGGGTGGATGTTACTACAGGGTAAGAGCTGGGGCCCAAAATCTGCTCAGTGCTCTGGGCCAGGAGTTACTTCCTGGGTTCTAGTGGGTTTCAGTTACTCCCTGTTTGGGGCAGGCATTGCTGTCTGCTTACCTAAGATAATGCCAGGGTTAGAGCATCTGGAAGCCCCTCTTTCTCTGGGTTCTTATAGATTGGGGGCAGAGCTGCCACCCGTGATCTGCTCAGTGCTTAGGCCCAGACTGGAAGGCGACATATGAGCTTTTTTAAAATATAAAAATAAGTAAAGGCCTAAAATTCAGTGTCAGGATACTACATACAGAAAGAACTTCTAAGTGAATAATAACAGTGAATAATGTGGCAGAAAGATCTGGGACAATTTGGAAATGAATCCTGCTATATAGATTGCAAAAATACCCCCCCCCCTTGTTGAAACTATTACTCCCTTTGAATACTTACAGATTTGGAGGAATCAACCTGGACTGACCCATAAGAGTACTCCTTAAAGACTAGCCTTCAATGTACCTGAAGGCACTATGCAAGCTGCCAAGAGAGCAATAAATAGTTCTTTCAAGCTGTAAAGTCTATGAACCACAACAATGAGTGGACTGTTAAGATATTCTAATGGAGAAATAATGACACTTTTGTCTTGGGTATAAACAACAGCTGTCTAATTAAACTGAAGGGCCACATGACAGGAAGTAACTTGTCCCATGTACTACAAACCTAATCAACTACTTGTTACTGCCATTTCTGTAGAGGAATTTTAATCCAGAAACATGGTTATTCTGGCAATGGATCAAATATCCAGCTGGAATACACATACTCCACATACCTCTAAGCCCTCTGGCTGGAATATAGACACACCCTTAGTACACAACTTTATTCCTAAACAATGAATTCTAATTGAAGGGCAGAGAAAGTGACAAATCAAGGAAAGACTTGACAGAATGAGTCAGAGAAAGAACCTGCCCAATTCTCACGAGGACAGGAAAGAGAGGCTACTTAAAGAACTGTGAGGGAGAGAAACTCAATAGAGTTCAGTTCAGTTCAGTTCAGTTCAGTTCAGTTCAGTTCAGTTCAGTTCAGTTCAGTTGTGTTTGGAACAGTTCAGTTTGTGGAGTTCCAAAACGGAGAGCAATTTAGTCAGAAGCTGAGAGAAGCCGGTTTGAATCAGTTAGCTTGGAGAGGAATTTGAGCCAGAACAGCTGAGTTGAACCAGCCAGCCAAAATCAGAAAGAGGTAGAAAAGGTGAGTTTATTCAGAAGTAAGTCTCAGAGGCTGAAGCATTCTAGTTCTAGGCTACCAGACGGATTTTGCTGGGGATAGATAGTACAGAGGTAGAAATGCTCTGGGCTCAGTCCAAGTTGTTTTGCACAGCTTGAGCATGGCTTTCATTTCAACCTATTTACTTTTACACATTTCATAATCAAATATAATTTCCAATTGTGTTTTAAATAGGAATCCTTATACTGACAGATTAACTTTTTTTTTTTTTTAACAGATGGAGACTATTACAGAAATTCACAGCAGGTCAAAATTGACAGAATAAGTGAGTAAAGAGAACCCAGGCCTATATGATATCTCTCTATGAATCTTTAATCCCAATACCCAAGACCTGGGCGAAAAATCACACACACACACACACACACCAGACAGAAAATTCTAAGAGTCGGTGGAGTTATGATGCTAGATATTATCTTCTAGACACAACAAAGAAGCTGTGGCCATTAAATCTCAATAATATGGTGTCTTAAACAACACCTGTGTAATGACAACACCAGTTGACATGATAACATTGATTGGAGAAATCTCAAAAAGTCCTACCTATAGATGAAGAGATATAGACAATCAATATTTGCTGAGAGGGATAGTCAGTGTTCTTCAGGGACAAGTTCTTTGATAGACTATCAGATTCTAAGTGGTCAGCACTAAATGCATGTATATACAAACAACAGCAAATGGGCTCAGCAGTTTGTAATACATTTATACATACATGCATTTGTATACACGTATAACAATAATAATGAATGAAGAAGTGATAGATTTAAGAGGAGTCAGAAGGATAGAAGGAGTAGTGAAACTGATTTTCTAGTAGTTCTTTGTGAAATTCTAAAATAAATTTTAATAAGAAAATAAAGTATCTGGAAAATTTAGACACAAATTGCTGTAATATTGTTTTCTAAATTAAATTCTGATTTGTAGTCTATTTACTCATATATCTGTGAGATTTTTTTAAAATCTATTTCTACTAATGCTTCTCTCAAAGTCTGTTACCTTTGGAACTAATCTGGTCGTAACTCTCTTACATGTTTTCATGATATATCTTGCTCTGTCCTTTATGTGCTTATCCTTCACATTTATTTCTGTGGCCTCTCTCTCTCTCTCTCTCTCTCTCTCTCTCTCTCTCTCTCTCTCTCT
>JANHMN010000017.1:35070075-35093338 GCA_030674055.1 Rhabdomys pumilio
TCTCTCTCTCTCTCTCTCTCTCTCTCTCTCTCTCTCTCTCTCTCTCTTTAGTTTTTTGAGACAGGGTTTCTCTGTGTAGCCCTGACTGTCCTGGAACTCACTCTGTAGACCAGGCTGGCCTTGAACTCAGAAATCCACCTGCCTCTGCCTCCCAAGTGCTGGGATTAAAGGCGTGTGCCACCACTGCCCGGCTTGTGGCATTTCTTATAGACTACAGATAAGTGAGTCTTGCATGTTTATACAATATCTGATGATATTTATCTCCTAAATAAACTCCTAATCTGTTACCAACAGGGTTAATTTTGGTCTTCCATTTTATTCTTGATTCACAATGAGTATTATTTCTACTTTCTTATGAGTCCTTCTCACAACCTTATTAGAATAATAGTTGAACATACAGTGTATAATTTTAATTCATTGGTCATATTTTAACTTTACAACTTTTCATTCTTGTTCAGTAGTTGCTCCGGAGATGATACTTCATATGTTTCCAATGATAAAAGGACTTAGAATTAATATTATAGTACTGTTTTGTATTTCTTATTTTTTAAATTACAATATAATAATTACTTCCTCTTTTCTTTCCTCCTTACAAACCCTCTCATGTAATTTTCTCTCCTTGATGTATTGCAAATTCATGACCTTTTCCCCTTTATTGTTGTTAATTGCTGTTTAGAAGGTCATGCTGGTGAAACTTCATAGGCATAGCTTTTTCTAAAGTTTCCAGGAGACATAATCTCACAGCAAATTCCCTGGCTTTCTGGCTCTTAAAGTCTTTCCACCCCCTCTTCCACCATGATCCCTGAGCTTGTAGGTAATGGGTTTGTGTTGCAGATGTGTCAGCTGGGACTGGACTGTAACTCTGAACTGTGATTGGGTGTGGTTTTCTATAATGGTCTCTATTTGTTTCTTGGTGAAGGGTGTGAAGTACACTTACCTGTGGGTACAGGGGAAAATATTTAGAGTGTAGTTAGAGATTGTGTTGGTTTGGTAAAGTGGCAATTGTAGGTTTTTCTCTAAGATCTATGATTTCATTAGCTCTTGGCAGCTGGCTAGATTTCTTAAGTCCAATGAGAGAGCTGTTGTTTACACAGGTGTGTGTGTGCCACTAGAACACCCTCAGGATTCTTGTGGCATGCCGGTTGCTGTTGTGATTGATAGGCATCACAGTTGCATAGGGTTATTGGCTCTTTCTCTCCTTTGAAAGAGCCTGCATGGCACCAACTGGTACCATTAAACTTAGTATTCAGAGAGAAGGATTTTAGGTCAGATCCATCTCATGTCCTTTGAGCTCTGTGTCCAAGGACATGGAGTCTTCAGCAATAGGGATCCACCTTCCACTTCCATGAAATAACCCAGGGCAATAGCAATAGTCTGTAATATTTTATTTGTCTCTTCGACAACTCTGATTAAAGGTTTAGTTTTTATTCAAGGTCAAGACTTAGATAGGAAGGTAGCCTTTCCCCCATTCCTAGATTCTTTGGGGAATTAAGATCATTCTCTTTGTTGGCTGTGTTTGTAGTAGAAATGTCTACCCCTGTTCATATAGATATTGAGAAGGCCAGATTTGCTATCATTTTTTTTTCATTAGCTGTAAAATGTGATACTTTACTCTTATTAAAAATTACCCCCACCTCTTTCATATTGGTCTGTATCTTTAGTGGAGCACAGAGTTGACATGCTGGCTTTTATCAATAGTAGTTGTTGCACTGGATGTCAGTATTGCCACAGGAAATCCAGCATGAAGAATCCACCAGCTTCTTCTTTTCACCTATTAATGAGGTTGTTTATAGTTTACAACCAGGATCATGTTTGTCTCTTTGTTTAGTCCTTAGTAAGATGCTTTTTAAAAAATTGGTTCTATTTTTACCAAGCTGGTCTGTGAATGCTGATATGTCCTGATTCCATCAATAGAAGTTATTCTTATTTCCTTTGATGACAACTCTTTGACAAAAATACCATTTTAACTAAAAACAAACAGCAGAGGCACTAATAAGGAAGTGCTACTTAAAGCTCCTAGTGTAACCTATTCATAGGATTGGTACAGAGCATTTCTTGATGTGGGACAAGTGACACTGCAAATGTCTGGCACAAAACTTATGCATGAATGTCTTTTTCCTTTTTTTTTTTTTTAACTAAGAATATGGTACTTGACAACACATTGCCATTAGGAAGAAGAAAAAATATTTTATGAGAAGAAAATAACTAGAATATGCTTTTAGAAAAGCTGCCTTTCAAGTGTTTTTAATTTCATTTAAATCTCATAAACTGCAAGCAAAATGAAATTACTGTTGGTAAGGAAGTATCTCTTTTCACATGAACAGCTGTAAGATTTATGTTTTCTGAGCTCTAGGTCTTTACTTGAACTCCAGGTTTATCTCTCTTGCTCCTAGCAGACATTTGCAAAAACAATCCCATCTGCAGGTGGCAGTAAGTTATTATTGTTTTTGTTACTCTGCTCAGTGGAAGGAAGATTAAATCCAATTTGGGGGAAATAGATTGTGAGGAGAATATATTTCTACCTGTAGGCCAATATAAAGGACAATAATTCAGTTCCTCACCCCTCCGTGAGAGTTTTGACTCCTTCCTCTAGTTTAATTTGAGACACAACTGAAATACTTATGTATTCTCAGTGGACTCTTCTATATCTAGGATGAACTTGTGTTCATAATAGGCTAAGTGGACATTGAACAAGAGAACAAAGGGTGTTGTGTCATTCAGCTGCTCAAGAATCTACTGTTTCCCAAGCTATATATCCAAGCTATACTATATATATATATATATATATATATATATATATATATATATATATATCTCCAAGCTAGATTAGAACAGATCATAGGCCCTTGCCTTATCTATATTAGACAATGACATTCTGCTCTCATCTGTTTGCATACAAAACAAACATTCATCCTTCCAATATCATAGATAAAAAAATAGATTTCTTCTAAAATCATTTTCTAATTTTCACTCCTAAGTGTTTACAAGAAATAAAAGCAAACATACAAGGGAAGGGGAAGGTATTATTGAACTGCAGTTCCTTCCAGCTAGAGGTCTTTTTGTCCTGTGGTTGTTCACATGCAAAACATGCCTCCCTTACAGATGGAAGGCACCAGTCTTTGCCATTAAAGAAACACAGCAGGACCCAGAGAGGATTTGTTGAAGCTGAAAACTGACTATATAATTTAGTTCTGAGGCTGGAGCTGCATAAGTCTCAGATAAATCAGAATGGCAGATCCACAAATGGAAGGCAAGTGGGGTGAAACATGAATTTTTTTTCTCATATGCCTTTTCTTGTTAGCACAATTAAAACAATAACCAGCTCCTTTATTGCTTGTGATTTAGCAGTTAGCCAAGGAAAATGACAATTTCAGGCTATGGTAGACAGAGTCATGGAAAAATGAAAACCATCAAGGAAGGAGCTGTTGTTATTGTCACATTTTGCTAACAGACACTGTCAGGCTCTAAGACAAATACAATCCATGGCGAATATGTTTGCTTAACCTAGCTCTTTAGATTCTTGCTGTTGAGATGAGTCGGATTCTTCTGGTATCTTGTCTTTGCAAATCTATTTATTACTGAGGCCGTATAGAATCTCTTGCCTTTAAAAGACAGCCCAGGTCCAATTATCGAGCTGTTAGCTACTAGCAGAAGCATGTGACACTTCTATGCTCTTAGGGTTACGGTGCTATGCTTGTCATTGCTGGTAGTCATAGTTCAATAGGACGTTATTTGCTCCTGTCCTTTAGATGCTTACGTGACATGTGAAAGTTAGTCCTCAGGGAAAAGGCATTCAAGTCATATACATATACATGTACATATACATGCACATCTCTGTATATGTGTGTAACAACAATTGAAAAAATAGGCCATAAATTTGAGAGAGAGCAGGGAGGGTTATATGGGAAGTTTTGGAGGAAGGAAATAGAAGAGGAAAATGATACCATTATATTGTAATCTTGTGCTGGCTAGTCTTATGACAACTTGATATAAGCTAGAGTCATCAGAGAGGAAGGAATTTCAATTGGGAATATGTCTTTACAAGATCTGGCTATAGGGCCTTTTTTAAGTTAGTGATTGATATGAGAAGGCTCAGCCTATTGTGGTTAGTGCCAGACCTAGGCTGGTGTTCCTTGGTTCTATAAGAAAGCAAACCAAGTATGCCAGTAAGCAGTACCCTTCCATGGCCTCTGCATCAGCTCCTGTCTCCAAGCTCCTGTTCTGTGTGAGTTCCTGACTTCCTCCAATTATGAATGGTAATATGTAAGTATAAGCTAAATAAACCCTGTCCCACTGAAGTTGCGTTGGTCATGGGGTTTCATCCCAGCAATAGTAACCATAACTAAGCCAAATCTCAAGAGTATAAGAAATAACAATAACAATAACAATAATAATAGTAATAATTGGACTTGGAAATATAGATATGTATTTAACATTTCCCTCTTTCCAGTGACCACAGAGCCTCCTACTCATAAATTCAGTATTTACAGAGTAGGTTTCTCACTCTACATACAAAGCATACTGCCATGAGTATTATTTATCCATAGAACCAGAAGGCAATGGTTCTGCCTCTGTTAGCTTTTGCTGTAGCAGCTAGCTGCACAGTGTAAAAGCATACAAATATAAGATTCTATATTCCTGATTTCCAAACCTGAGAGATAACATTCACATAAGGTTGTAGTCTTATTTTTAAGTGTTTCTTTTTCAATTCTGATGGAACATTTCAAAAAATGGAAAATACATTTGCTTTGATGAACTGGGTTCTTTACAAATTGTCTTCATATCTCTTGTAAGAGACATGGCAATGCATAAAATTAGTTCATGAGTGAAGGCCTTTATCCATTTCAATTCTAAAATTTGCATATAACATATATGTACGTGTGTGTATATCTTCCTCCCTACACACACACACGTTTGTGGAGCTTCAATAAGTCATTTATGTAGCACTATAGTTTGGTTTCTGTACCTCTATGACATAACTTTGTAAAATCACAGGGGAGGAAGAGAGTCTCTGAAATCTCATAAAGCTAGAGCTTCAGAGGAGTAACAGCAGTCCAGGAGACACAACCTGTACTGGAGATTGTTATGGCTGCTTTGTGAAAAGGATCACACAGATTCAGCACATCAACACGCCATCCTTGAAAAGGTTGTAGGATGTAAGGTTCCACAGAGTTATGCTAAATCTTAGCCGAGTTGCCTTCAATACCTCGTCTGTGATGCCAAACACATAATATACCTTTTGAGAACATGAATTTCCCTATTTTGTGACAGTGGAGCTGTAAGACCTACGTCACAAATGTGCGTTAAAATGATTACATAATTGAAATGTTTCGCATCAGTCTCAAAAACTAATAGCTGCCCAAATAACAGCAATAGTGAAAGTCATTTCATGGACACTTGCCCCTGCATGTAGTATTAGTAGTGTGTGTGTGGTGAAAGCTAAGTGGATTTTCTAAGGTTTTAAACCTTTCTCAAACACTCATGTGACCTTGGGTTTTATACTTTGCCTTCTCTTTGCTTAACTTTTGGTACTAATGCAGAGGAATAACCACAGCTCAAACATCATAACGTTGTTGCAAAGATTAATTGAGATAATATAGCTAGACCTGTAAGGAACTAATGTACTAGCTACCTGTTTTGGTTATTGTTATTATTACCCGCTCCATGTCAGGAGAATATCTGAGAACCCGATGTAGTGCTTTTGTTGCTAAACGAAGTATTCTATGACTTCAAAACACTGCTAGAGCTACATGATGTCTTTCAAAAGGATAATATTGTTTCTCACTGATCCAGGAATTGATCTCACTCAATATTTGTCTCAAAAACATATCTGTGGTTTAGACACAAGTGAATCCAAAGAGAGCTTTGATTTTGGGAGGCTGGGGTGGGGAGTTTTGATCAACTTCCTGTGTTTCCTTTAAATCTATCAAAATAAATCTGTAAATATTTTGGAAGTACAGAAAGTCTATAATTAATCCCCATGGGTCAAAAGAAGCTGCTTGGACAAATCAAGAGAAGCCTGAGTGCTTTTTTTACAACACTCTATGCCTGTAAAAGGAAACATTCTTACGTTTGCATGTCTGTCTTACAAAGCATTTTGACACATGTTATTTTATTTTAGCTTCTTACAGCAGGGTGGAGGGTGGTATTCAGTTGTCATCCATTTGAGAGGCAAAAAGGAATGTTTGAAAGGATACTTGTTTCAAGTCATACAGCTTTTAAGTAGCACATTTGAAAAGTTACCAAACTGTGTTTGATCTGCTTAGCTTTGCCGCTTAGTTTAAACTTATATGAAATTGTAGTGTCACCTGGACATTGGGGTTACTAATGTGTAATGATAAATATTTTTTTTACTGCTTTCACCAGTTCTAATAAAAGGAACCCTTTTAACATACCTTCAGTGATCGTCTTCTACATTAATAGCTGCTCTTTGGAACTAATTTAATTTAACATTCTCTGCCTCTTCTAGAAAAATTGTCTGATAAAAAAGTCAGTGTTCAGAAAAATATTACGATGCAAAGATTTGAAAAGATCTTTAGCTTTTAATAAATTAGTGATATTTTGCACTTAAGTATTTTTAAAGACATACAAACTACTCATTATTTTGGTCTTGTTTTCGGACTTGTCTATAGCTGAGATATGAATTTTGGCTGGATATCCAGATCCTTCTAGAACACATAGCTGGGGTGTGGAAAATGTGTAAAAGCATTTTTTTTCTTATTTCAGAAACCGAACAACAAAAAATAAGCGTACTTGTGGGACAAAGATTGCAGCAGGAAAAGCAAGCGTGGGAGAATGGAAAACCTTTGATGTCAAGTTGGTTTCTCATTCCAATTTCAGTTTGAATATTAGCTCTGAAATCTGCAGTCCTCTCTTACACAAGGCTAGAAAGGTGACGGCAGAATATTTCAGACCGTTCTCAGAACTCTAATAAAATCTCTCCTGCCAGATGACCCTTGATAAGCTCCATTCTTCCGTTCAGTGCAAAGCTCCCCAAGACGAGCTCAGAAAGGGTGATGTTCACCACGATCAAGTTTCCAGCCAGCCATGTTAGGCAGCTCAGAAATTTCATTGGAATTTTTCCTTACTTAGCAGTTTTATATGTTTTATTTGGAATCCAACTTGATAGGACTATGTGAACACTAGGTTTATAATACCTCAAATGCACTTTTTAATACGTAGTATTTACCTATTGGTGAAATGCATTGAGATTGAGCTTGCTATTAAGGCACACAGTGGGATATACACAGACACTTACACAACTTATGTTTTAATGATACTAAAGAAATCTGTGGTGACAGGTTTTTAGTAAGGCATCATATGCTCTTGCATCTGTGTATTATAATCTTCATCTCCTTTTTGAGTATTTGGAATTATGATCTCTTAATTATTCTACCCTTTTCCTTGCAAAATGACTAGCAGAGTTGTGTTTGTTTTGTGTATTTACTTCAAAGCCCGGAACACAGAAGCTTCGTTGTCTAAAGCTAATTTTATCATATGAAACACATACATCGGTAAACAATATTTAAAACCTTTCAGTGTTTGAATTTATCTAGAAAGAAAAATGTATAACACTAAAAGATAAAATTTAAGGCACACCCCACTCTGACTTCCTCTGGGCTTAAAGGAAAGAATGAAGATGTTTTATTTCATCTTCTGTCTGCAAATTCTATGCAAAGAGAGTATCTTAGCAGTTCCTGTAAATTAACTAAGACTGTTCATAGTCTGTGTGGTCACCATAACTGTCAATAACTATTATAGGATCTTTAAATTGCTTTGTGAAATAATATTGTGATGCATTTTGTTCAAAGAGCAGGTATCACTAAACTGAATATATGGCAATGATTAGGAACTAAATCAAGTTGTGAGTATTAATAATATAGTCTTCCTAAAGTTACAGTAGGCATCTTACAACTATGAGGATAGAGCTCTCCCTAGTATGACATCGATGGGACTACTTTCCTCTTCCCTAAGGACCTGTGCACACATAATTCAGGGACCTAGTTCAAAATGAATTCCTATTTGAAAAACCAGGAAAACAGCTCTTTGCAATGCTCTGCTGCCATCTCTCTCTACTTGCAGTGGCGATACTGCCTCACATCCTTCTCTTCTAAGCCTACAAACACTACTCCCTGTGTACTGAAGGTGCTCACAGCAACCTGAGACCCAGCTTGGAGCTTAGCATGTTGAGTAAGTGAACTCCACTCTGACTCCTTCTGTGTCATTGCCCAAGTGTTTGATACTGGCTGATGAGGCAACGGGGGAGGAACAGGAGACAGAATTTTTCTTGCTGACACAAGGAGGTGATGAGAACATGGTTTAATATGAATCAAGGTGCTTTAATATAAATCAAGTTTCTAAATCCACAGCATATGCTTATTATTTTACCTTGCTTCACTTACAAAGACAGATTCAAGCATCGTATTTAAGAATTTCAAGACCTATCTGGAAAACTTTATGCTAAGTGAGAGACCCCATATAGGCATGCAGACTCCCTGTTCATGGAGCTAGCTATAGTCTAAGAGAGATTAACTATGGGATGATGGAGCACATTTTGCTGACAGAGAAGTTTTCCTTCCTGTCAGTTCTGAGACAAGAAGGTTGACAGTGTAGCTTGTCTCTTTACATGGACATATATCATTCGCATGAGTTTTCCTTTATATAAATGTGCTGTGAGAATGTAGAAAATAATCTTGCTGAAGAATAATTTTATACCAGGGAGTCATATGTCTGTTGCATTGTAAATATAACATGAATAAATGCAAGATTTTGTTTAGTTTAGAAACTAATGAGGGATTAGTAATATACCAATATTAATTCAAGAACCGTATTCACACCAATATTAAGACAACATTGCTGAATTAGATATAAAAGTAGTTAATATCTGCCAGGGCCATAAACTATAACATTTAGTATACTTTCACTCTGCAAAGAAATTATTCTCATTCCTATTGGACAAAATTCTATAAGCTAACTTTTACCCCTACAGAGTTATAAAACCAATCAACAATAAATAAAAATAGTAATCAGACAAGAATAATTGAGCCCAGAACCAAAGAACTCTTCCATGAAAACATCCAAGAGATTGATTCCAATTTGGGGATGATTTCTTGTTAAATAAAGCTTTTATTTGTTCTGTCTTAGTAAGATTTTCCCCAATTTGTTCCATATACATGTAAGATTTACACTGGTACACAGTACAAAATGAGGAAATATTTTTCAATATATTCACATCATCATGTCCCTTTATTAGATAATATGCTTCTAGACTATAAATGATTATATTGGAAAGACCCTTAGATGCCTGGATGTTTAGAATTAGAACAGACTTGGTGATTCTCAATGAAAAGAATATCACGGAAGGTTCCTGTGTTCACATTGCATAGTGGTGAGGGTAGCAATATTTTTTATATATAAATTCAGACTGCAGTCTTGCTACCTGCCTCAGTGCTTAAGGTTCCAAAATGAAAGACAAACACACAGCCTTTATATTTTGATATGCCTTAATCAAGGCTATCACTGGACCACTTTCTAACCTCCGTGCAGTTAATCCATTTTCCACTGATAATCCCAAGTTATCATTTACTAAATCCCATGTACTTGGCTGCATTGAACCCAGTTGGCTGCCCACCTGGGCCACACTCTTCAGGCTCCTTCACATGCTGGCTATGCCTCCCTGTTCTCCACTATTCTCAGGCATGGCATCTCCTCCTCCCTCTGGCATTACAGATCTCCCTCCTGCCTTTTCTCACTCTCTCCCAAACCCAGAAAATTCTCAAATCCTGGATCTGTCTGCCCTACCCAGCCATTGACTGCTGGCATCTTTATTTACCAGTCATAACCAAACTGGGGGCAGGTTCCCAGAATCTACAGCAGGCACTCTCATACAAATGGTTTTTGGGGAGCACGATTAGCAAACATAATACAAGCAGCTACAGCTGAGGGCGAGGCCGACCACTGCTTTGGGAAATGGGAAGAGAAGTCTCACTTGGCTCAGTGCTCTCCTCATTGAGAAAGGTGTGGCTTGAGTGGGAAATGTCCCCCAGAAGTGGAGCTTTGATGGTAGACCATTAGGGCAAACTTGAGGGTTTATAACCTGATTCCACTTCCTAGTCACACTGTGCTTCCTGAGTTTCAACCAGTCAGCCAGCCTCCTGTTTCTGTTGTGATGGACCGTATCTCTCTATAAACCAAAATGAACGCTGTGTTTCCTTAAATTGTTTCTTTCCAGATATTTGGGCACAGAAAGGAAAAAAATGAGTATTATGGAGTTCACGTGTCTGCATCATTCTGAAACAGGTCCTTCCCTCTGTGTTCCGTGGAGATGCCTGGATGCAGTAATGGGTACTCTGCACTCAAGATGAGCTAGACCCTGAGCCTCCTCTCTTATCTGATCCTGAGTCATAAGTGAATCCAGATTTTATACATTACTTGCTCTGCTAATGTGTCTCCCTCAATTTAGTTTTCTCTCCTTGGGGAAAAAAATGTCATTCAGCAAATATACCATAAATATTTTTGGCTCACATTAAAGTCTAGAACATCTATTTATTTGTGTTCCTGTGTGCATGTTAGCCTGGATAAAGAAGAAAGAAAAAAAAGCCCAGAACCTTTTTGAGAGAGCAAAAGGAAAAAAAATAGTCGTGTTGGTATCCTAGGACAATCTTATCTTATAGGTCTGCCACCCAAAATACTTCCCATGACAAAATGATCATTTTTAGCCCTTCTTTTTTTTTTTTATTGGATACTTTATTTACATTTCAGATGCCAATCCCTTTCCCCATTTCCCTTCCCCAGAAAACCCCTATCCCATGCCCCCCCTTTTCCATTTGGCTTTTATACAATTTTTTAAATGTTAATCAAGGGCTTTGTAAGTATGGTAACGCTCAATCAGAAGTGTAACCTAATACCCAATCTAGCTATGTAAACTATCTTTGACTAGTGGAGACATGTGAACTTCTGCCTCCATGCCCCCTCTCTCTTTCTCTCTCTTTTTTTCTCTCATTACCGAGCTTCTCATCTGCTTCATCTTCTCCTCTCCTTACTCCATCTTTTCCTCTCGGTGCTCCTTTCCCCTTAGCTCCTCCTACATATTACCCTTCCTGTTAAAATAAAGCTTTTCTCTCAGAATACAATTAGAGCACAATTATTCCTATTTGTACCAGTGAGGTACAAGATAGTCTTAATACCCAGTCCATCCTTTTGTTGACTAGCCAGAACCTCTGCCGTCTCTCTTGACTAGAACACTTAGTTTTGAACCTGGCTTTTTCTTGGCTTTAGAATGAATGTCAGCTGAGAACCCTCCACTCAGATCTTTTCTCTCAGGGTAAATAGCCTGGATTGGCTATGAGTCTATAGGTCTTCAATGCTGTCAGAAATCCAGAATGACTAAATTAACTGAATTTATGGGAAGCAATAAGCATAGCTTCTAAAACTTAGCCAATTTATAGAGACCGCTGAACACCTGGACAACCCCTATACTACCGAACGTTGGAGCATCAAATCTTCAGCCTTCTGGCCCAAACTCATCTGACAGATTTTAGTGCTGCAGAATTATTAAGGGCTGGTTACTCTGTCTAGGCAGATATAATCAGTCGACTATTCTGCAAGTGTGTCCTTTTCTGTAGATGGAGAGAGGCAATTCTTGTCTGGTGGCTGTCTCACCACAACAGGAGTAACTCCAGTGATGCTCAATTTCTTCTTAGAATCCAAGACAGGAAGCTGTCAGGAGCAGACAGGTCTCTAATCAAAATGAACATTAATATAGAAATATTTGTGATGTTAATTCTATGGATTTCTGATGTTTTGAAATCCAACTATCCATGTAAGGTAACCTGGACTGCTGTCTGTTATCTTCTCTCAGCTATTTCTATATTTCTAAATGAAATATAGAAAACACCCTAACAATAAACTCAAAGTCATGAATTTGCTATAGTCCCTTAACTCACAGGCTAGTCATCCCAAGTCAGTCAAAAAAGTTAAAGAAGGACTGGGTCTAAGTCTTGTATTTCTAAATGTGTTATACAGGCACAATGCCCATGAGAGTATCTATATTCATTTCACTTTCATATCGATGACAAGCTTATACCAACGAAAACCTTAAATTTGAAATCCAAGTGAATTTTGTACCATTTAAGAAATTATAACTTCATCTTGATACTAAATTATACAGATTTCTACCAATAGGTTATGGCTATGCCATAAATCCTAGCTTATCCTTCCTGTTCCAACAAAATCACTGCTGTTCCCCAGAGAGACAGCCTAATATTAACCACCTTAGTCCCCAAGCCCGGGGAATAGGGGCGCTGACTCTTCTTTAACTTCTTCAAGCTGATTACGTTTTTTTAGCCCTTCTTATTGCCTTAAAGTTGCCTTTGCCATAGTTTGTATTAGGCTAGGAGAGAGAGAAGAAGAAAGCATAGGTTAGAGCCTATTACAGCTAGAATCAAGTGTGAAGAAAGAATTCTTGGTACTAAAGTTCACTTAACTCAAAAGCATTTTCCTATATTCTGGGATGGATGTGTCTGTCAAGGACGAATGTTACACGGGTCTTGTATTTATTCTGTGCCAGTATTTTCACACCCTGTTTCTATGACCGTGATCTGAGTTAACAGGCACACCTGAAAAAACCGTCCTCCCTGGTGTTTTATGGAGGAGCAGGTTGAGGTATACTTAAGCTTCTAAGTAAAATTAAACTTTAAGAATCTGAAAGACATTGTGAGACATCGAGACAGGACTGAGGGCAGGTGGGATTTACTCATTTATCCTGGGAATGTTTCTCCCCTTTCATCTTTTATTTTTTTATTAAAGAAAAATGCTTATTAGTGTCTCCCAAAAAGATATTTTGGAAACCCCAATCTAGCTTAAAGCCTATGACACAGAGACTGGGAGTGAGACCCAGAGCTGGCTAATGCTTGCGTAAGAGGACAGGTAAACTACAGAGCTCTTGTCTACTAGACCAAGCTTCATTAATGAATGCATAACGTTTATATATAGCTATGAGTGTAAATTTTCAGGTCAGAACTGCTGAGGGCAGTTACCACATTATTTAACTTATAAAGGTGACTTTTTACTAGTGATGAACTGTGAATTTGCCCTGCATTTCAGAATTTACAACAGGATTGAAAAACAGAGAAGTGCGCTTTATCTCGCCTCTTTTGCGATTTTTGCGTCAACACCTTTAGTAGTAACTCACGTGATCCTCATTTCGTCAGACTTGAAATAAAAACTTAAGATGTATTTTGAAAGATATTTTCAAATATTCTTCTCAGATAAAGAAGTGTTAGACCGATGCTACAATGCCATCTCTGAAACAGAGACAGAACCTAATTACTGCTAAGTGAATTGCAATTAGCAGTGTTAACATCTGGACGATAAATACACCCTTGGAGTCACTCCTTTCCTTTAACAAGAATAAATAATACTTGAATTTATTTTCCAGAGTTTGCTCCTGTAGCCCGCATATACCAAGCTTTTAGCAAGTTCTAACATTTGACTTCAAATCACTGGAGGCTAGACAGGCAGGTGGAAGCAATTTTTCCTTCATTTCTGTAGAATAAAAGGTTCAGCAATTTTGCTAAGGTACATGGTACACTAGCAAATGGGCCAGGCACAGAATGTAAGGTTGGGGACCTTTGTCTATTGCTGAATTTTCTTTAAAAAAAAAAAATTGGATCGTTTCCTTCTTAAATTTAAACCGTTTGTTTTAAACCGGAAGCCAAGGGGGTTTTGAATCCGTCTCACTGGCTTCCAGCTTCAGCTCTGCTCTCCTTTTACTTCCTATGCAGAGGGTCTCGTGCAGCTTTAACAGTGGTACGTCTAATTATACGTAAAAATCACAGTGATTAGTACACTTGTCCAGCCATTCCTCCCCTGCACAAATGCAATCTGCCGACAGTAAAATGCACGTACTCAAAACAAGAACAGATGCCTCTACTACAAAGTAAACAGGCTTTAAACTCATCGCTCACCACTGAAAACCACTAATAAGTGGTTTTCTGAAGGGTGGGAAAATATGATAGCAGTTCATATTTCATTTGATCCTTGGAGGAGGGAGAGAGAGAGAGGAAGAGAGGAGACAAGAAGAGTGAGGGAACACGAATGAGAGGGGGAACCAGAGCCATGGCCTGCCAGCATTGTATAAGAAGAGAAAAAAGATAGTGTCCAGATGGGATTTAAGCTGCAGAGGTCTCCTATGCCCAGAAAGATCAATCAGGGTAAATGAGTTCTCCATGTATTATTACCTAAGGGTAGAGAAAATTGAAGATGAGATTTTTTCCCCCTTGCTTGTTTGACCTTGGTGCATAACTGCGGCATAAAAAAATGTGCAGAATCTGATGATGATTTCCCTCCATCTCCAATGGTCAAACTGAAAATTTAAATCTTAGAGAATTAAAAGATATTGGCTTACATGACACTATTTTATCTATTTTTTCATATTATTAGGTCTCATCTGTGTAATCGTGAATGAATGAAACAGATCTGCAGATGCTGTCTACCCTGTAAGAGCACACATTCACCCCTTGTTGCTGCACGCAAGGCAGGCAGTGCTAAAAGTGGCTAGAAGATCAATTTAAACTGCATTTGTGCTTTACCAAGAGCCCTGTGACACTTACACTGGTAAGAGTTATGCTTTCCAAATATGTGATCCACTTTTGTGAGCTACTAGAAACACTGCGACTTCAGTCACTCTCTCCAAGTAAGAATGGATGCCCCCATATCAATCCATTTTCACATCTGGCACTTACAGAGGGAGAAAAGAAATGAAATAAAAATGATAAATAGCAGAGATTTTAAGATCTGGTTTTTTTTTTTCTTTTCTGAAGACTGCATTTTGTATGTATAAATGAAAACGAAACGCATTTGTTTCTTTATCCCTCAACATTTTACAGACTTGAGATGGTTGTATGCAGAAGAATACACAGACCGTTTCACCTCCTGATATTTCTGACTCCCGTGCTCACTCCACTGCTTAACAAAGCAGAGGTTCTGCAAGTGCTCCTGGTAGGAAATAGGTAGCAGATGAATGATCTTAAGGATCTGTGCTACTTTTGACTCAACAGACCTCCACAAAAATAATTTCCAGACATGGATATCATGGAAATCAAATGTAAAGTGTTCAAATCCTGAAGTATTTTGTTGCATTTTATCTGAGCTAACATAGGCCTTCGTCTCTCCTTCTTTTTTTCTTTTCTTTTTCTTTTGTAGATAGGCTTTATGTCTTTGCTTCACATTATGGCTTGGAGACAAAAAAAATGCAAAATTGTTGAGCTGAAGACACTTAAGGAATAGATACAGAAAGGTCTCTGCCTTTTATCCATTTGTCTGAAGAATGTGGATTTATCAATACAAATGGTGTCTTGCTACACTTCTCACCGAAGAATAGTAGCCGAATTGAAGAGAGCTTCAGCCCCGCCCCCCACGACTAATCAGATACCAGCAGAATGTTTACAATGGCAACTTCTACATCCTGTATGGTGCCTCTTCTTCCAGAGGTCCAAACCCTCCACCCCTGTTTTAAGTTGATAATGTTAAGGTCTCACACAGAGTTTGTGTGGCTCATCTGTTTATGCACGCAATAGAATTATATTTATTTTTTGTCAATCCAATGTCTATTGTTAGATCATTCATAGACATAATTGAGAAAGGGAAAATTTAAAACTTCCACATACTTGCAAGATTGAAATTGATCTATTATTTTTTTAAGGTCCTGTTTTACTTATGATTAGTTTTTCCTTGTTGAACATTTTAAAAATGTAGATGGGTAGGGACACAAAGCTTGGTTCTTGGTGATGTAAAAAAATGGGTGGTGCTTAGACATACGTAAAATAGAAATTAGATAAATGGTTCTCTACTGTAACACGAGAGTATATATTTAACAAGTTTGCTCATTGACTATATAATTATCCAGGGGTTTGCACAATTTTTCCAGTGCTTTGGCCTTTTAATACAGTGCTTCCTGTTGTAGCGACTCCCAACCATCAAATTATTCCATTGATTTATAATTGTAATGTTGCTATTGTTGTGAATTGTAATATAAATATCTGACTTACAGAATATTTGATATTTGACCTCCAAAGGGGTCATGACCCACAGGTCAAGAATCACCAATCTATAAGACTGTGTCTTCAACTGGATCAGTATTTAGTATTCCAAATTTTTAGTTTTAATTAACACCTCTGCTTATTTATGGGTACAGCATGTATTGAAATACTATAAATGGCACAAAACTAAATAAATATTTGGCCTATTTCTTATTTTAAATATTTATAATTTCCTTAGAGTAAAACATTTAAGATCCTCTCTTATGGCTATTTTGAAACACATAATCCAATATTATTAAGTATAAGGACAGTTCTGTGTAATGGTGTACCAAAGCTTATTCCTTCTAGCTAGCTGTGACATCACACACACATTGCAATACCTTGTATTTCCCCGACTTACACAGACTCTGCCAATAGCTGTTTTTGTTATGCTATGAGATCAGCTCTCTTAAGAGTCACAGTATAAATAAAGTTGGAAGTATTTCTTTCTCTGTTCCTGGCTTATTTGACTTAATATATCCACTAGAATTTTTCACATTGCAACAAATGACAGAATTGTGTTTTCTTTGATTGTTGGTGTTTTGAGGTGATGGGGTGGGCCTTGAGACATGGCCTTGCAGGATAGTTTTCAATGATCTCTATATACAATGTCATCTTTCTTTATTAATCAGTTGATGGGTACTCAAGTAGATTATTTTGCTTATTAAATAGTATTTTGTTGATCATGGGAGTGCAGATGTCTCTTCCAGGTACTGATTCAATTTATTTGGATACATAGCTACAGTTGGACTGCAAGAGCACACAATAGTTTCACTTTGAATCCTTTTAAAGTAT
This sequence comes from Rhabdomys pumilio, assembly GCA_030674055.1. Lineage (NCBI taxonomy): Eukaryota > Metazoa > Chordata > Mammalia > Rodentia > Muridae > Rhabdomys > Rhabdomys pumilio. The sequence continues at coordinate 35,086,950 of JANHMN010000017.1, forward strand.
CTTTTACACACTGTTTTCCATAATGATTTGCTAATTCACTTTGCCTGTAATAATGAGCAGGTGTTCATTTCTCCAAGTCCTTGCTAGTATGCTATCTTTAGTGTTTTTATCTATATCTATTCTTACTGTATCGAGGTGCCACCTCATTGGTGTTTGTGTGTGTGTGCTTGTGTGTGTGTTTGTGTGATGTGTTTGTTTGTGTGTGTTTGTATGTGTGTGTGTTTGTGTGTGTGTGTGTTTTGTGTGAATTAATGAGTTTATTAAGTGTACTTAGGAAACATGGGTACGTGGATACTTATTTGCAGGAATGTAAGTGATCTTAACTTCCCTCCATTAAAAAATGTGCATCATTGTCACCTTGAAGTCCAGGGATGAAGACATCTTGGAAGCGGCATCACTGAGATTTTATTGTGTTTATTTTGTCATTTCCCTGATTTTAATGATGTTGAACATTTCAAAAATACTTCTTGCCCATTTGTGTGTTTTATTTTTCCCTTTGTCTTTCTAACACAGTCTGAGCATATAGTCCTGTGCAGCCTGGAATGTCCTATGTAGACTAGGAGTGCCTTAAACTTGTGGTAATCTTCCTGCCTATGCTTTTAGAATATTTGAATTATAGGCCTACTATAATCTGTATGGTGCTTGTATAACTTCTCTTTGAGAGGTATCTAGTCAAGCTTTCGGCTCTTTAAAAAAATCAGATTAATCTGTCTGCTTTGAATTTTGAGAGTCTGACTATGTTGTGAAGAAGATTTATTTGCAGTGAAGGTAATTGGAGACCTTTGATCTAAATGCATCTGAAAATTTATAAAATTCTGTCACTTGACAGGTTTTTTTTTTTTTACCAAGGAAGAAGCATAAGAAGCACATACAGACACAGAGACACATCTGTACGCACAGGAATCCCACAAAAACATAAAACTGGAAATTATCATATATAGGTAGAGGACCTGCAAGGTTAAAAATATATAGACTAATTTGTAATTATAGTCAGCTGAATCTTAGCTCCACCTCTTTAGGTCGTTTACTAGTGATCTGTTTGAAGAACTGTGTATTTGTTCAGTAGGCTTTATTCTAACCTTGGCTTTATCTTTATTTTAGCATGTTCTTTGTTCGTTTGTTTGTGTTTAGCACAGTGGTTCTCAGCCTTCCTGATGCTGTGACCCTCTAATGCACTTTCTCATGTTGCGGTGACCCCCAACCATAATGTTATTCCACTGCTATTTTTCTACTGTGATGAATCGTTATGTAAATACCTGACATGCAATCTCTGTGGGAACCAGGATCAACAGCTTGAGGACCACTGCTTTAGCAGAATGCCCATTTAGAAAATTCTGCTGTCCCCACGGCCATGACTAGTGTGGTTGGTGCCATATTAATGGCTATTGAAGCTCAGGATGTTTGTGGCTGAGACTGTGTTAGTCTAGAGTTCCTTAGCCACCAACGCTGTCTCATGATGGACTGTAATCCATATGGCCACTGAAGTCTTCCTGTAGCTGTGATATAAAGGCCCATGTAGTCATCAACAGGGCCAGGACATGTGCTTGTCTTTCTGTAGCTGTGAGATACCACTGGGTACCAGTACAAGTCCAGAGACTCAGTAGGTAATAATCTGGATTCTGGCATCGTTTGAGTCTGGACTATGCTATCTGAGATAGTCTCAAAATCAGGCTCCTGGGAAAAGGTTTGTTCTTGCTTCTCTCTTCTTCCCTAGGTAGACATTACTTCTTTGTTATACTGTCTGGGGGTGGGTGGAGAAATGGTGCAGGTCATTTGAAATTGACTCCTCTATCCTCTTCAGTGTGTTCCTTGATGCCTTCCCTACTTCCTTTGTTCAAATGTAGGCGTTTTCATCAATGGAAGTTCTTCAAGTTGATACTTCTTTGGGGCTGTAGAGCTGTGAGAGTTATTTCCCACTGTGTTTCTCTTCCTTTTTACAAAAATTACTAACCAGTCTTGTCTCTAACTTAGTGGATCTTGTATTAGCATTTTTTTCAATGTCAATTCATCCTCTCTTGAATTCTCTTAGATCTAGCATTACCTTCATGCTGGCTTCTTCATTGACAACCAAAAAAAAAAAAGATATTTGGGACATGATTATTAAAATTATATTTAAGTTATATTTATGACTTTTAAAATGTAACTTAGACATTGACATTTGGTTGTCATAATTCCATCTTATGAGATTGTCTCTGATCTGAGATTTCTCTGAGGTGAAATCTAGATTTGAAGGGGCTTGAAGCTTCTCTGATTTTTGGGTCCATTATTACAAAAGAATGGAAATGTATATATATTATGTATAATGCAAATATATAGAGAAAGGCAGGAGAAATTGCAACAAATCTCATGACAACTTGAAGGAATAGGTCTCTTTCCTGTTTTTCACTAGGAACGACTGGAGGAATTGCTTGTGTGAAGCTACGCCATAGTTGAGGTTTGATTTTCTCTCTCTGGTTGACTACAGCTTATAGGTCACAAAATGCCATGAGCAAGGGTGAGGGCACCTTGAGTTATACATAAGAGCAGAATAAATCAGCTCTGATGTCTAAAGAAAAAATTTCATCAATTAAGGGGCTGTGGGGCATTAGACTAAGAGGAGTAAACTGAAGAATCTTTCATGCTTGGCAACTGGATCACGGTGTGGCCTCTCAGATCAATCTTGCATAAGGTCACATGTATAATAAGACATTCTGTTGCAGAGAGAGCAAAGCTTGTTGATACAGAGACGTGATTGTACCTGTCAGTAAGAAAATCTTTGAAGTTAAGTGTGGCAGAGTGTGTTCGTTATCCTGAAACTGGGATTGGGGAAGATGGAGGCAGAAGGATCCAGAATTTGAGGCTAGCTAAGCTATGTAGATGTACTATCTAAAATCATGAAAATATTTGGATGAGCTTAGAACATCTCTTCTGACCTGGGTTACTCTCAAGTAGAGGTAGAAAAGGAACAGAAAGGAAGAAAGAAAGAACCCATACAGACTCTTCTTCCCTTTAATCTGAGACTTGAGGCCTTGTCAAATCTGATAGGAGACATGACTACTAAACTAGATGAGAAATATAAGGCTTAAAGTGGAGCATATATTTTAATATGTAAACCTTAATGGAACATACATGGTGTTTATTAATGGAAAAGTACAGAGATCCTACAGATATGTTTGGCCATCGTGACAGAAGGAAAAAAAAAACTTCTTTTAGACTTCAATTTCATAAAGTTCAAACAGATTTTAATGAGTGGACTGTACAGATAAATGCCTAAGTTCTAAATTAGTTAACACAAGGTGAATGATAGAGAAAGTTGTAAAGTCATATGCGCTTTAATGGTTTAATAGAAATAAGGTTGGATTTTTCTCTCTCCCTTTAAAGCAGGCTGCATACAAATGAGAGGTTTGGAGACCCATTTTATCTCCCGTTATTTATATGCTATGTCATATTCTATTTTTGATTTATTTCACATGACTAATATATACCCGAGAAGGGCCACTTAAATCCTCTTTACAGGTTTTGCAGATATGGCTGGTTTGGAGGTAAGCTGAGGCTATATCATGCATAGGGGCTTGTGGTCTCTTAAAAATGAATTACTTCAAAATTTCCTACAAAGTCAGTGTCTTTGTGCTAGTCTCTCAGAGAAGTTTCACGACTAGCCTGTCAGTGAAACCGGTTCTGGCTTCTCTTCTCTTCATATCCGGTGGTCCCAGCAAGGGACATGGGGCAGAGTTCTGAAGACACTGGCATACTTCCCACTGCAGTTGAAACAGCTTCCAACATGGAGGAACCCACCTTCTCTTACTAAAAACCCTTCTGTAGGAGGGCTTCCAGCTTGGGCACATTCTGAAAGAAAGGACCTTGAGGAGCAAAGCTTTTCATGTGCAGAGTGAGTGCCCACTGAGCCTGCTAACCAAATCCAGTCCAGTGTAATCTTACAAGTGACAGTTTCTACACGCAAAAGCATTCAAAGATGCTTTCAACAGTCAGAATGAAATAAAATTAAGAACGGTTAATACCTCTGAGGATATTATTTGTTTAGATGCATGACAATAAAATGCTCAGAAATAGGCTCCTTCCCCTTTGTGTTTGGGAGAATGGCTGAACCTTCTGAGACAGATTAGGGCTAATCTGGTCTGGATACAGAATAGTATCTACAAGATCTCAGTGGGCAGGCGTATCTAGCTATATGACACTAGGAAAGGAGAGTGATGACAAGAAAAGATTCTGTGGGGTTTTGTAACTTGTTACAGAGCAAGCAGAAAGGCTGAGACGTGGTGTCAGTGTCCTGACTCTCCTTTGTGAGGGCCTGGTGATCAGACTATCAGGTCAAATGACTCCTATCTACTTTATTTTGAAGTACTAAATGAATTACAAACTGAATGCTGCATAAATGGAAAAAAATACAGTTTCCTTTGAACAAAACAAATCACAAATATACATATATCATATGGTAACAGGGGGAACATCCTTAAAAGATCAGAAGAAACCAAAGTTTCTGCTCTTCACATAGGCTACTGAGAAGGATGTTTGTTCCTTAGCGTAAGAAACATGTGTTTTTTTTTCCTAGAAGATTGCTTAATTAAGTGAAATGGCAATGTAATCTTCATTTCTTTGGTTGAATAACAGTGATGTATCTATTTGCTCCCTTAGTATGGTTTTTAGGCACTATAGCCCTTAGGGTAAATGATGCCTGACATCATTTTTATACTTAAAGTGAATCTCTACTGATGATTAGGCTGCATCAGGTTGGCCCATGGTGTCATTTTCTTGATTGCTGATTAATGTAGAAAGATTGCTACCTCCCAATCCACTGTGGGCGGTACCATTCCTAGTCAGGTGGGCCTGAGCTGTGTAAGAGAGGCAGAATGTGAGTATGAGAGCATGCCAGTAAGCAGCGTTCTTCTTAGGCTTCTGCTTCAGTTCCTCAATTATGGACTACTACCTGTGAAGTGAAATAAACCATTTAGTCCCCAATTTGCTTCTGGTCATGGTGTTCACCACAATAATGGAAACCAAATTAAGTAAGAAAATGGCATGGGTTAGTGAGGAATCAAACCTTTGGAGTAGTCAGTGGTACAGAAAACGTACCCTTTCACATGCACTAATTACTGAGTTCAGTATGTGACAAAACACACCCATGCCTGCTTAGCTTCTGGTAAGATTAAAGCTTAAAGTTAGTGTCTATAATTCTTTAGCATACGTCAGTGATAAAGTTTGAGGGCAGTGGCCATATAGCACATCTTCCCAAACCTGGTGCTTCTTTTAAATTATTGTTTAACCTATTTTAGAACACCTGGTGCAGAAAGGAGAAAGTGATTTAAACATTATCTGTTTAATTTGCTAACCTTCCGGTGCCCTTTTAGAAACAGCTTGTTCAAGGTCCGCGGAGACTCGGAGGCTCAGAATAACTCTTCTGTATCACTTTCTAAACTGAATTTCACTACATGCAATTTGGGCTTCTCTGAAGTGAGCAACCGCAGGGGTTTGGAAATTGTAGCACAGATTTATAGTGAAATGAAAAAGACTGGACCCTGTCCAGGAGCATGAGATGGTGGTCAAAGCAGAATGACATTTTCTGAGGAATGCAGCTGAGGCTCTGTTTCCCTTAACTCTGTTCAACCTGAAATTTGTCTTCCTGCAAGCGGATTGCTTTCATAGATGCTACATGAGTAGCACTTAAAAATATGGAACTAATGAAACCAAACTCCGAATTTCTGCGATGACTTCACTTAGAAGTTTCCATTGTAACTTTTGTATGCACCCCAGTGTCTAACACTAATTTCATTCATGGCTCTGTTCCTGTTTACAGCATACTTCTATAATAGTGTCTTTTTTTTTTATATCACCTTAGGCTTAGTTTTTTGGGGTGAGCACTTGAAGAGAACGAAAGGGCTGTTTCCTCTTCTCTCTCTCTTTGGTTCTGAGATTAGGGTGTCAGCAGGTTTGACCCCCTGAATGCTACTTGCCATAGTTTTCTGACTTGCCATGGGCACCAAAGTGTAGGGCCAAATGAGAATAGAAGGGGTCTACAAAAACATGAGTATAAACAACCTTTCTTTATAAGTTATCTCCGATACTCACTACCACAATTGAGGCAAACACAGAGAAGAAAAAAAGCTCTGGCTTTAGCCTGCAGTATAGATGAAAATGAATTACCAAGGACTTTTGGGAAGGGAGATCCAACTTGACCAAGTCAGAATGGAGTTAGTTTTCAGTCTTCAGCATTGTTCATGAGAAGAGGTTCTGTTGTTTCCCAGCAAGAGTGTGTATCTGTTAGGGGAGACAGTATTCGTAGTAGTACCATATATATGTATATGGTACGATGTGTGTGCGTTTGTGTGAGAGAGAGAGGAGAGAGAGAGAGAGAGAGAGAGAGAGAGAGAGAGAGAGAGAGAGAGAGAGAGAGA
>JANHMN010000017.1:35093348-35104375 GCA_030674055.1 Rhabdomys pumilio
AGAGAGAGAGAGAGAGAGAGAGAGAGAGAGAGAGAGAGAGAGAGAGAAGGGAAAGAGAGAGAGAGGTGGTAAATGAGATGTCGTGTGTGCATGTACTTGTATGTATGTACTTATTATTGGTGTATGTGTAAATGTGGATATATGTCTGTGTAGGTCAATATTTGGTATCATCTTTTTTTTTGATTATTTTTGTTTTGAAGGCAAAGTCTTTCACTGAACCTGAAGCTAGATAAATCAATGATTTATCTAGGCTGTCTGGCCAGTGAGCTTTGTGGATCTACCCATGTCCTTATGATCTGAGCTCCAGCATTGCCCTTACAGGAACATACTGTCATCTCCAATTAGTTACATGGGTCCTGGGGATCTAGGCTGAGGTCCTTGTTCTTGAGCTACAGTTACTTGACTGACTGAGCCATTTCCCTCCTGGCCTCCAGTCTTTCTTCTTTGAGGTTATTGTACAGACTGCTAAAGTTCTCTATTTGTGACGAGTGTTAGATTTTACACAAAAGAAGGAAGAGGGAAAGACAACATTCATATTCTGATTGTTTTTCCCATGGACTCATAGCTATATGTCCATACACATACACATACACATACACATACACATACACATACACATACACATACACATACATATACACATATAGATATACATATACACACACACATATATATACATACATATACATCATATACATACACACACATATATACACATACATATATATACACATATATATACACATACATATGTATATGTACATATATATAAGAATTTAAAATATTGCATTTTGCTTATATTCACTCCTTCCCCAACTTCTCCAAGTGTTCTTATCCTCAACTTTTGTCTACTCAGGGCTTTCATTGATCCTACTGAGAATGTATTTATTTTACTCAATTTGGGGAATTTATAATTCTACTGTATTGGAATACCCAAGAGAAGAGTTTGAAAGGAAGTCAGCATTGTCATGAACCAACATGGTCTGGGTGCAATAATACAAGGGCTATTATATAGATGTTAAGTGTTAGTTATTAAGATAGAGGATATTTTTTCACAGGATGTTAAAGAAATGTTTTCCTCATGGGTTCACAGCAATAAAAGGCATACGTGTTCTAAAAGGACTCAGTGCATGCCCGAGTCATATGACATTCAGGTGGGTTTCTATGAGGCACTATTTCTACTTGGAGAATCAGAAATAGGTAAGAAAGGCCAGAGTACATAATATGGTTGACAGAAGACCAGCAGGCATTTGCTGTTGGAAAGCTCACTGATGCTAACTTGCAAAACACACTGAAAACTCTTGTGTTTAATACAGCATTTTTTTTCATCATGTGGACAAAACAGTTTGCTTTTGGGCAATGTTTGTTGAAGTAAATGTAAGATAATGAATATATAGTATAAATAATTGGGGAATTATTTCTTTTTATCCTACTAGGATAATGATGATTAACTTGTTGTTTTTTAAATATCTATTGAATAACCAAGGTTAAAATGAATGTGAGGTTTTTAATTGAAGCATACAGATTTAATTTAGTTGGTGTTGATTTGGCTTACATATCTCAAAATAGTAATTTTCTAAAATAAAACTAACCCCAAATTAACCTCTTTGTGTTGAATGTATTGCCTTCCTATTGCTGAAAGAAAATATTGTAGTGAACTTAGCAGAAAATAACTATATCTAATAGTTTCATGGATCATGAGCTAAGGTATGGCATCCCAATCTTCAAGTGCCATATGCATAATAATTTTACAAAGTACAGTGAAGATGAGCATCAGGTTACACATCGTTGTTGTTGTTGTTGTTGAAGGTCTAACAGCTTCACTTTTTGTAGGTTGTCAGTCAGTGGCCGTCCTGTCCTCACAGACTTAAAATTTTTTCTAAGGGCCTTGTCAAGTAGGTTTCCCCAACTCTTCCATATGCTTCATCAAGTATATATATATATTATATATATATATATTATATATATTATAATACAAAGGATATATATATATAATATATATATAATATATATATTATAATACAAAGGATATATATCCTTTGTATTATAATGATCACTTTTAGATCTCATCTTTTTAAATTTTTAAAAATTATTTTATATTAGTTATTTTATTTATTTACATTCCAAATGTTGTCCCCTTCCTGGTCCCCCTCCACGAGTTCTTCACCCCTTCCATTTTCCCTTTGCTTCTGAGAGTGCTCCCCACCACCCACTCCTACCTAACTCCCACTAGCATTCCCCTTCCCTGGGGCATCGAGTATCTATGGAATTAAGTGCATCCTTTCCCACTGAGACCAGACAAAGCAGTCCTGTGCTACACATGTAGTGGGGACCATGGACTAGCCCATGTATTCCCTTTGGTTGGTGGGTTAGCCTCTGGGAGCTCTGTGAGATCCGGTTAGTTGATACTGTTGTTCTTCCTATGGGGTTGCAATCCTCTTTGCCTCCTTCAGTCCTTCCCCTTACGCATCCATAGGAATCTCCAACCACAGTCCAATGGTTGACTGTAAGTATCTGCATCTGTTTCAGTCAGCTGCTGGTAGAACCTTTCAGAGGACAGCCATGCCAGTCTCCTATCTTCAAGCACAACATGGCATCAGTAATAGTGTCAGGTTTGGTGCCTCTGCATGGGATGGATCCAAAGTTGGGCTGGTCTCTGGATGACCTTTCTTTCAGGCTCTACTTCGTTCTGTTCCTGCATTTTCTTTAGACAGGAACAATTCTGGGTTAAGAATTTTGAAGAAGGGTAGGTGGGCCCCTGCCTCAACTTGGGGCCATGTCTAACTACTGGAGGTGGTCTCTAGGTTCCATCTCCCTACTCTTGAGCATTCCAGCTAAGGTCATCCCCATTGGGTTCTGGGAGCCTTTTACATCCCTGGTGTCTGAAATGTTCTAGAGGTCTCCTTCTCCACCACCCACCCCTCACTGCTGCATACTTCTCTTCATTCTCCTGGCCCTCTGGGCATCTCTCCTGTCTCCCCTCATACACACATTTATGGTCCTGTCATCTTCATTCTTTCTCCATTTTAACACTCGCTTGCATCCTCTGCAGGTCTCCTCACATCCTCTTGTACCTTTTCATTCAGGCTTGTACCTTTCCTGATTCTGGCTCCACTTATTAACTTTCATCCACTCATGCATAACTTGTCTGCTGAACTTGGGACTTGAAAGAATGGGGTGCACTCTGGTTTAATCCTGTAGACAATTTTACTTCAGTCTTAGTGGACTTTTATATACAAAAGAAATAAAGAAAGTTATGATCCAAAGAAGGTTGTTTGAGTTCAGAAAAACATGCAAATAAACACAAGGAAGCACATATTAAATATTAACAGAGCAGCCCTTTCCCTGAACTCTCTTGGGACAGACCAATTTTAACACAACTGCCTGGCGTGTTCTGTAGATTATATCCGGAAAAGCATGAAAGCACAGCAGAAAGCCATATTCAGACTCAGGATACACTAACCAGAGTGTGTTCTATAACTGTATTCTGACACCCAGCAAGAACAAGCAAGTCTTATAAAATGAATGTAAATGTTTGTCACAGGAATCACATCCAAGAACAGGGACAAAATGCTCGTGAGGTAAAAGACCCTCTGTCTTTTTCCTGGAGTCTCTCTCACAGTTCATCAAGACATTGTTCACCGTGAGTCATTCTTTTGCCTGTTCTCTGACAACCAGGACCACCAGCCCAGGTGTGGCACCACCACAATGGGTTGAACCCTCTATCAATTGCTAATGAAGCAAATACCCTCCAGGCTTGCATGCAGCTGTGTCTTACAGAGGCATTTTTCTTAATTGGGGTTCCTCACTCCCCTCAGATGACTTTAGCTTGTGTCAAGTTGACATAAAACTATCCAGCACAGATGTAAAGCAAACATAGTAGTTCGGTGGGTCTCTCCTTCCCTGTTTTACATCTTTAAGTACTTTTCTTCATTCTAGTCTTAGCTCATCCAGATTCCATTCGTTTCCTGCCGAGATAAAATGGTAAACCAAATCTCTCATGTCTTGTCATTTTATCTTTAAATTGTTAAACATCTAATAATAAAGGACAGTACTCTCTTTTTTAGAAATATAACTCACCCATTTTTTTTTTTTGTATTTCTTACAAATTATTTTGATATTTAAGAATTTCTCTGTGTGGGTGGTGATGCAGTTTCATTAGAACATCTGATTATAACCATGCTCAAAACCAATTCTAAGTCATCAATACATTGTTAAATTGCAGGTAGGAAAATTAGGTTCTATAGTTAGGGAAGGCAAATAGGAAACCTTGTAACCATTTGTTACAGCGCACTTAGAGGGTTTTTTTTTTTTATGACTTTTTCTTTCATTTTTCTTCATAATGTACAGAGGCTTACTTTTATGATGTCATTATTAACTGCTTTGTAGCTTGTCCCGTGAAAACACAGAATTTAGTAAAGATCATATTTTTATGTTTTTTGGTCATTTTTTTTCTTGAATTTGTAAAATCTGTGCACATTTTAGTTTCCACTCTGCCCTGATTTTCATCCTGAAATAATGATTTCTCTGAGGATGGAAGAAATCTGGGAATGTGGTCAGCAGTGTCCAAGTAAAGTTTTCCCAAGCTTGATTCATTTCATTTAGGACATATTAACAAAACAAAAAGTGATTTTTAATAATGATCTCATTAAGTTTATAAAGTATGATTTTTTTTCTTCAAGGAGGGAAAGTTTGTAGAATTGCAAGAAAAAGAAAAAACTCTAGAGCTATTTCTTCATTTTTAATATTAGATATCTAAACAGAGTTTTCTAAGTAAAACCAACAAAATAGTAACAAACGCTTCAACAGAATTACCAATGGACAACATTTCTCACATACAAACAATAGTGGATTGAAATGAATCTACTTGAAGTTCCCAAGACACATTCTTAGTCTGGGAATCTCTTGTCACTGTGTTTGTTGTTGCATTCATTTCTCAGAGCAAATCAGTATTTCCTATTGTGCACATCACCCAAGTGATGAACATGAACATGAAAAAGTTCGAGATATTTCATTTTAATCACCCAGTAAACGATGCTGCTGGCTTCCGTTGTGTTTAGGATTTGGAGTCATGCAATATGGAGGCTAATGCTGATGTGGATCCAAATGCCATTGTGTGACTCTAACTAAGGTCCCAACAATGAACATGATGGTTCTCAATGTCCTTTACAGCCATGCTTTATCGATAGTGAGAACTTCGTCTCTTACTTGGACGTGTTGAATGCAGCCCATGAACCCATTAGTATGGCCCACTGTTATGACTACTATTTTCAGAGTTAGAAAAAGGAAGATTAATCCAAAATATGCCAGTTTAAAAACAAGCACAACAAAACCTCTTAATATATATATATATATATATATATATATATATATATATATATCAGATGATGTGTGGTGGATCTAGGATTTCTGACTCTGTAATTGCTCATTTTCATCTGTCTTTCCACGGAAAGCATAGAGTAGCTGCATGCATTTCGCTAGGTGATAAAAACAAGTTTACTTTAAGAAAAGGAGTCTTTTACATTTATCTTTAACCTATCAAAACTAACAAAATTGAATACAATAACACCCAGTAAAACTTGTTGACTACTTAAAAATCTACTTTTAAACTTAAATATTTACATCCCTAATGTGAACACTGGCAAGTGATAACCAACCAAATAGAAAGTCATGTTAAATAATTACGATCGGCGATTGAGTTATGTCCCCCTTAAAATTACGTATTAACATTTTAATTATGGACACATTGAAATGTAACCACTGAAAATTATCATTAGAAATATAATTAGTGAAGATGAAGCAATGTTGGAGTTTCATAATACTCTAATTTAATATGACCGATGCCCTTGTGAAAGGAGAAAGTTGAGACACAGACTGCACAGAAAGGCAGATCTCTGAGTGATGTGTCTGTGAAGGGGAGAATGTGAATAGTTTCTCTCTTTCTTTCTTTCTTTCTTTCTTTCTTTCTTTCTTTCTTTCTTTCTTTCCTTCTTTCTTTCTTTCCTTCTTTCTTTCTTTTTTGTTTCTCGAGACAGGGTTTCTCTGTGTAGTCCTGGCTGTCCTGGAACTCACTCTGTAGACCAGGCTGGCCTCGAACTCAGAAATCCACCTGCCTCTGCCTCCCAAGTGCTGGGATTAAAGGCGTGCGCCACCACCGCCCGGCATGTGAATAGTTTCTAGTCAACCAAGAGAAACTAGATATGAGATATTGAATAGATTTTTCCTTGCAACCATTGAAGGAAATAAACAGACATCAAAGTGTTGGATTTTTAGCTTCCAGACTTGAAAAAATTGCAATACACTTTATAGTTTAAACCTTTCTTTTTGCATTACTTTGTTATAGAAACCCTAACAAATTAGTGCAATGGTATTGTATTTCAAGTGTCTGGAGCTTAGCTCTGGGCTGGGTCCTCTCTGCAGCAGGTGAGCGGGAAGAGCTGCAGGGGTAAGACTTGGTTTTGCGAAAGAGTAGGGTTGTATTCTATCATATCTAACTTGACTTTAAGTTACTCTGAGGGCAGAAACTGCAGGCCTCTGCATCTACTGACACTTGTTGCTAACAGTGGGGTGATTAGGTAAAAGATTATTGCTGATGCTCCTTTTTCTAACCAGGTAGCCAGAAGAAGCCTCTCTGGCTAGGCTGGTTAACTCTTTGTTAAGCAGAGAGGAAGGAAAGGAAAATAATTTAGATGCTTTATACAGGCAAATACACAGACACATATACATTCATCCATACCTTTATGTTTTATTCACATTCTCATTTACACATTAAACATTCACATTTTTGTTGGGACCAACCACATGTCTCATCCATGCCATAAGTATTCATGCATGCTTACATACATAGACATACATCTATACACATACATATGGACAAACAGATATATCCATATGGATAGATAGATGGATGGATGGATGCATGTATGCATGCATGCATGGATGCATGGATAGACGGGGCTGAATCCCTCAAGTCAAACCATTCAATAAAGAGCTTTTTCTTTTCTATGGCTTTTTAATACCTTCTTAGACAGAAAGTTCTTTAGAAAATTACCTCAGAGATAAATGTTACATAAAATGAGAGTTACAGAAGGATGTTGACGTTAAGTTCAAAGCAGTGTTTCATTCTAATATGCTCATTATAATTTCAAAGCAACAGCTTTTATATGGTCTTGTCTGATCATAGTGCATACCTGTGGCTTTATCCTTGGACCTGTATAATTTTTTTTGAACACAAATTTGTCTCAAGCCTATTTCTCCTTCTAGTGTAATTATGAAAGCACATTGTACTTCTTATTATGCAGCCTTTACTTACTATGCTGAGGAGTGGGCACATTCTACTCTCAATTCTAACTTTATTACACCTTTCTAGCAAAGCAACTAAGACCATCTCTTCAAATTTTCTTCTTAAAATTATTTGAAACAAATCACAAATTCTGTAGAATTATTCATTCATGTAAACAGTATTAATTCATGAAAGATAATCTTTATGTTGATCTGCAGGATATTTGATCAATACAGTGTGCTAATGCCCAAGGTTTATTATGTTAATTTAATAATGACAAGAAAGGCATATCAGCTGCAAGAAGCAATTCTGAGATGAAGTCTCTTTGGAACTTGACATTGAGCTCACCCATTGAAGGCCATGTAAAAATGGTTGGCCACCTTCAGGAAGGCCACCTGCTAGCCTTAGCCTATTCAAGATGGCTCCTGACATTCAAGTACCTTTAAAATATGAACAAAATACATGGTTCGTAGACATGGTGCTTGAAAAGTCAGACATTACCTTTCTCTCTCCAAAAATACACAAACAGATGTGAATACAGGGTGGAATTGCGGAGTTTACTCTGTTTTTTTTTTTTTTTTTTTTTTTCATTCCAACAGTCAGATGAAAAGGGGCCCTTGTTCTGAGGCGACAAAAAGAGTACAGAATGTGTTGCCAGCATCAGGCAACTTATTTTGTTAGACAATTTGTCGAACAAACAGATTGGGTAAATTTGAGCCTTACTTAGCCCTCACTTGAACATCAACACAGAACTGAATTCACCTTAGTCGCCCCAGTGTGTGCATACAAGATGGACAGAGGATGGAACGCAGATTGCCCTCTTGAAATCCCGTAGGCATCACGCTGGAGACTAAGATGCTTTCTCTGAATTCCAGCATTGCTGCATTTCACCCACAGTTTGCTGTTTTCGTCAGCTCAGTTTCAGATGCTGCTGACGCTAAGTGGCCATATTGTATAAAACTCTCAGGGCTCCCCTCTGTGCAGTGAAATGTACCTCCGTGAAGTACAAGAGTAAAATGAGCAGAGAGCCAAGGAAATCCACTTCTCACCTCCAGCGCTCAGTGCACAGCTTATTCTCATCAGACAGAATGAGAGAAATCAGTTGCCTGCTTGAAACTGCTTCTCGAGGGCTCCTTCGCACTGCACCTTTAGAAACATATGTATCGGAATTGTCACCATTGTGTAGGTGAACTGTGTTAACGAGAATTGGAGTCTTAAAGTGGACATTTTACTGAGCTGCCGAAGGAGAGACCAGCTAGGTACACTGCCGGTAGACGCATGTACAGGTGTTGTTTTGAATCCCCAAATTCACTTCAGCTCTGGGAGTTGATGTCTTAAAAATATTTACATTCGGATTAGATGCAACTGAGTGGAATACACTCTTCACAAATGCGAAGATATAGACACTGAATGTCCCCAGTGAAGGTCTTGTCATTGACCTCTTTGTTCTGAACAAAGGAAGCCTTTTGTGAAGTGATTATGTCATGTGGGCTTTGACTTCATAAAAGATTTAGTTCCTTGATGGATTCTTTGGCTCTCCTAGGAGGTGGCAGAAAGATGGAGGCAGGCTCATTGGAGGAGGTGGGAAAACTTTGAAAGATACTTTTTGCTGACGACTTGATCGACTTTCCTGCTACTGTGGTGATATTCCTGGTGTTTTATTTTTAATCTCAATTTTTTTTTATTGTTTTACACTCCAGATTTTAGTCCCCTTCTATTCTACCCTTCTGCTGTTTCACATCTCATACTTCCTCCCCACCTCCTGTCTCCAGGACGATGTCCCCACTCACACACCCCGCCCCACCAGACCTGCAAACTCTCTGGGGCCTCCAGTCTCTTGAGGGTTAGGTGCATCTTCTCTGACTGAACTCAGACCCAGCAGTCCTCTGCTGTATATGTGTTGAGGGCCTCATATCAGCTGGTGTATGCTGCCTGGTTGGTGGTCCAGTGTTTGAGAGATCTCAGGGTTCCAGGTTCATTGAGATTGCTGGTCCTCCTACAGGGTCGCCCTCCTCCTCAGCTTCTTCCAGCTTCTCCCTAACTCATCCACAGGGGTCAGCAGATTCTGTTGATTGGTTGGTGCAAATATCTTTATCTGACTCTATCAGCTGCTTGTTGGGTCTTTTGGAGGGCAGTCAGGATAGGTCCCTTTTTGTGAGTTCTCCATAGCTTCAGCCCCAACATTCTGCCTCATCATGGACCAGAAAAAAAGTGACTCTAGCTGAACACAACCTCTGAACTCATGAGCCAAAATCAATCTTTCCTCCTTCAAAATTGTTTCTTTCTGGTATTTTGCAGGGATGAAGAATGGGCTAACATAGCAAGAATTAAAAAGCTGGAACCAAACCATTAGGTTAGGAGTTCAATAGGAGGTGAGGATTTGTACCTCTCCATCTCATTTAACCTGTACACTAAAACAGAGTGGGTTGTTAAGAATCAGCCCTCAGGACCCATAACTCCATCTGTACATGTACAGGAGGATGGCCTTGTAGGGCATAGGTGAAAGAGGAGATCCTTGGTCCCATGAAGGCTGAACACTGAGTGAGGGGGAATTCGAGGGTTGGGAGGGAGGAATGGGGGGTGTAGGTGGGGACATATCCTCATGGAAGCATGGGAAGGGGGGATGGGATAGGAGGTTTTTGGGTGATGGGGGAATAGGGTAAGGGGATAAAATCTAAAATGTAAATATAATATCCAATTAAAAAAATAAATCAGCCCTCAGAAGCACAACCAGCTTCATCTTGTGGCTATCAGTGTGTTGCCATGAACTCTAGAAGGGGGCAAAGTCACCTACATTTGAACTTTTTTTTTTATTGGATATTTTATTTACATTTCAGATGCCAACCCCTTTCTCCATTTCCCCTCCCTAGAAAACCCCTATCCCGTGCCCCCTTTTCCATTTTGCTTTTATACAA
The DNA here is from genome assembly GCA_030674055.1 of Rhabdomys pumilio. Classification (NCBI taxonomy): domain Eukaryota; kingdom Metazoa; phylum Chordata; class Mammalia; order Rodentia; family Muridae; genus Rhabdomys; species Rhabdomys pumilio. Next base: position 35,103,546 of record JANHMN010000017.1, read on the forward strand.
TTTTTTTAAATGTTAATCAAAGGCTTTATAAGTATGATAATGCTCAATCAGAAGTGTAACCTAATACCCAACCTAGCTATGTAAACTATCTTTGACTGGTGGAGACATGTGAACTTCTGCCTCCATGCCCCCTCTCTCTTTCTGAACTTTTTTTGTTTTTGTTTATACATCAATTTCTACTCCTAGGGACAGTTTTGCAATTCTTTTTTCCAAGAAGTTACCTCTCACATCTCAAAGAATGGCAAACTTTGGGTTTATAAAGGGGAGGGTCAGAGACAACTTTCAAGGCATACCAACAGAACTCTCATAGATCATTGGAGTCTGTCTGTTTTCCTATCCTTTCTTACTCACATCTGAACTCATCTTGTATTTGTGACTCCAACAAACTATTTACAACCCCTCTTTTTCCAGACAGGTAGCATCAACTCTCCTTTGCTAAGTGTAACATTAATACACACTGTAGACTCCATCATGAACTTTCAAATTCAGTACATCAAAAGCACAGCTCCTTTCTTATTGAGGACCGCTTCTATCTTAGTTTTGATCACAGGGAACTTTTTACTGCTCTGACAACTCAGCTACTTTTGCACAAAACTGATAGAGGGTGGGATAGCATCCTCTTCTTTTGTCATGAGTAGGCAGATACGAAGGAAAGGCTATAGAATGACTTATGATTTACTAGACCATAAACATTCAAACAATGGAGGTAGATAAATTTTGTGTTTCTTTGGATACAAGGCCTGAGCTTGCCTGGAGACCTGAAATGTCTGAAAAAAAAAAAAAAAAGAAATCAACCGCCACTGACTGCACATAGATAACTATTAAAATGG
>JANHMN010000017.1:35104385-35119570 GCA_030674055.1 Rhabdomys pumilio
TTCTTTCCCTAGACTCTCAATTATCCAAGAGCTGCTTTTTGTGTGTATAATCATTCCTAAGGAGACAGGTCTTTAAAGCAGGTCTTTTCTAATAACTCCTTGTGAATCAGACTATGGAGAATAGAGTCTGACATCAGGATGTGATCTTACAAGATAAGAGCCCAGAGGAAGGATGTGGACGATCAAGGCACAATCATCAAGATAATAAAACTACATTGGACAAGCTTGATTGTGCCTTTGTTTTGTAGAGTTTCTCGTTATTGGGGAGAATGTATGTGGACCTTAACAATCCAAGGAAATAAATAGAGCTGTGAGGAGGAAGTGAATGTGTACAATAATAAGGAGCACTGACTGCTTGGTAGGAAGTTGTTTTTTTTTGCTTTTTCCTTTTGGATTATATGTAAACACCAGAGTATTGGATAGACTTGCTTATGTAAAAAAAAATAATCACTACAGGGCTTTTTGTTTTTGCTCTTGTGAAATGTTGTATTCCAGGCTAGTTTGCTCTTTAATGTTCTGGGCAGTATTTAACACCTGAACCTTATATATTGATGTAGGAGTGCTGGACTTTGGATGTGTACCCCCACATCTGTGTATTTTAAGTGTGGGCCTCAATCAGGTCAGAGAGCCTCTCTTTTTGAGACAAGATTTAATATAATCAAGGCTAGTCCTAAACTTCCTATGTATCCCAGCCTCGACACTGAACTTGGGGCAATGCCCTATGCCTCAGCATCTCAGGGTTCTGGGATTAAAAACTATGATAACTTGATTCAATATTTAGTTTTGGTTTGTACTCTCAATTCTGTCTTAAGTAAAATAACCTTTGTGTTAGAAGCAGGCAAAATTGTCATATCAGGGCAGGCAGAAACTGCAAAAAGAGACATAAAAGGTGACTGTGGCCTCCCTCCTCCCTCTAGGACTTATATCCTGATGTTTTATAAAGGCACCATCTACTGGGGACCAAGCATTTACTACATGCGTCTTTGGAGGACGCTATATTCAAACCACAAAAGGAGGTTGGCAGACCTAATTTCCTAGAAGTACTAAAGTCAGTCTCTCAAGTTGAAGTGAAGGTCTCCAAGTAACATCATGGGAATATACAAAAACATGATGGTTTTTGTAAAGATAGGCACATGGGCAAATACAGAGTATCAGTGAACTGGAAGCATGCTAGAATCTTCTTTTGATAATTTATGTCAAAGCCCATGGCTCTTAAAGTTAAATAGCACTGCTTCACAGTATTCCATTTGTTTCTATTTTCGTTTCACTCATTCTGTCATTGAAGTAGCAAAAGAGAACTCACTATAGGAATCCACTTGGTCTTCTTCCTGAGAGAAGGCCCTATACAAACTTAAAAGGACAAGGGCATGTGTTAAAAACTGGCTTTAGGAGGCTTTTACTGGTACTTCTTGACGTACAAGGAGCTATGTTCCAAAAAGCGTGTCGAAAATTGGAAATGCTGTTAAGTCAAAATGCACACTCAACCTAGCAAACACCACAGCTTGGCAACATGGCACGCTACAGACTATTGCTTGTACACCTTTGCTGTTGTGTGGCTGACTGTGAAGAATAGATAAAAGTATGTTATCTAGGAAAACCTAGGCTTTGAGTCACTGTAATATTGAAAAGCAGTAAATGGAGTGACCTTACATTCAGGCTGGTTTGTTTATTACATATCCCTGGGATCTGGGTTTCATTGGGGAGACTCCCCTTACACACTCACTCTGAAAGAGTGACTGAGCTGAGAGTTGAGGTTAACTCATGTTAGAGGCAGCAGTAACTAACTGACTATGGGGTTCTCAGCTTGCATTGGACATAAAAAATGAAGAGTTTTAGAAACTCACCACTGTCTCCACTGAGTCAGCAGCCAATTATCACTGGGACTCTTGAGAGCCTGCAATACATTCTTTGTTTACCACACTGAAATTATCCAAATCATATTCATTTTGGCTCAAACATCTGCTCTCACATGTTGGTCTCTCTGTGAGCATGTTTTGTTCAGTGCAGTGAACAGGATTTTATACAGCCACAGTGGAGGACAAGGCAATCTATGTCAAGAAGATTTACCTGTACCCTGAAAAGCTCTGTCAGAGCCTGACCAATACAGATGCAGATGCTCGCAGCCAATCATCTATCGCACTGAGCATAGAGACCCAAATGGAGGAGTTAGGGCAAAGACTGAAGGAGTTGAAGGGGCTTGCAACCCCATAGGAAGAAGAACAATATCAACCGACCAGACCTCCCCAGAGCTCCCAGGGACTAAACGACCAACCAGAGAACACACATGGAAGGACCCATGGCTCCAGCTGCACATGTAGCAGAGGATGGCCTTATCTGGCATTAGTGGGAGGAGAGGCCCTTGATCCTGTGAAGGCTTGATGCCCTAGTGTAGGGGAATGCTAGGGTGGTGAGGCAGGAGTCGGTGGGTGGGGAAACTCCCTCATAGAAGCAGGGGAGAAGAGGGATGGGATAAGGGGTTTGTGGAGGGAAATCTGGGGAGGGGGACATTTGAAATGTAAATAAATAAAATAACCAAAAAAATTACATTGGACTGTTGACATCTACCTATTAAATATAGTATTTATTTATTCTAGGTTTACAGAAGAATAATATGTTAATTTATAGAAAATTATGTCACTTTCAATATAAAATAGATAAGAATAACACTAATAAAATGTGATCATAACCAAGTGTTTTACATTTTTTTTAAAACAAAACACTAGGCGTTTCATGTTTTGTCACCCAAGTGTTCCAATTCTTAGGTGTAATGTTTGCCAATCTCAGCATGACTTTACAAAACACAAAATCACATTTTTTTTCTTACCTTAAGAATCTACTCCATCAGCTTCAAGCCTGCTGGCCTGGTGAAGGCAGAGTAGTCCAGTGTCTGATAAAAGCGACAACAAGCCCAGAGAATCAGAAAACCTGAGACTAATGTCTTTTCTTAACCACAGTAAAGCTTTGGGAAGAGTCTGTTACTCAGTACTGCTGTTCTGTCAACGGGATAATGGCTGTTTTCTTGGATTCTCATATATCAAATTAGACAATGTGTATGACCATACTTTGGAAAGTGTGATGTGCTAATGCTTAATATCCATTCCTGTCTTATTTGGGAGTTCATATACAAGCAATGAGGATATCTATTTGGGACAAACGGAATAAAGTGGAATTTGTAATTCATTAGAACAGCGCATGCTGCCAGCTTCAGTGTGAATCAAAATTAGCACTTGGGAGTTCTAATTACACAGATTAAGTTTCTGTGATGATCAAATGTACCAGAAGTTCTTTTATCTTAATTTTTTTTTGTTTGCAATGAAGTCATATTAAGAACCAGACAACCAACCACATCATTAGAATAAAAATATTTTGGCAAATAACCTGGTCTCTGGAACTTGCCCTGTTTTAACTTGGGTTCCTTTAATGTTTCAAACAAAACTTCCCTGGCTGGTTGGCACCTGAAAAACTGAGATTGGACTTTTTAATATCTATACATAAGAACTGCCATATCATATAGAATAACCAGTTTTTTTAGTGTAAAATATTTATGAGTTAATATTTAATACATTTATGATAAATATATATTTAATAGTTACTAATATTTTTATGTTCTTCATCTATCATTTAAAAATTATGTACATTATATTTAAGTTCAGGAAAATCACATATCAATCAAATCAATGTTTCAAACAAATTCTCAAATTTAGTAGTATTTTAGTGTCATATTATATACACACATATAAATTATATAAATGATATATATTTAATTGGTTAATTTAATATTTTTTGAAGTTCCAAGGGCGAAGCTGGTGTTTGAAACTGTACATTTATGTTCCTTCCTGAATGGTACTGGAGGTCACCGTATCATCCTCATTTCAATTTTCTATCTGCAGATATTCCAGCCATATAGGGAAACTTGGCACTACTAGTCGGTAGTGATGTAGATAGAACTAAAATAGAAGAGACCACTATTGTATGTGTTTATGGCAAGAACATAGTAACTTCACACATTGATAGCAACTACTTCTTCGGTGAAAGAAGCATTTTATGGATCACAGTGATCCTGAAATATGGCCTCAACCAAGTGTGGACGTTTTTAGATGAAGATATATTTCTTCCCTTATACTACATTTCATTTTCTTTTTCTCCTGACTCTGACTTTCAATCAGAATTTGAAATACTTTCCAAAAAGTTGAAAACCGCTCACAATCCAAAAAAAAAGAGCTTTATGTGCATAAATAGATATTGATAAGCGTTCAGTGCTAATTAGAGTTGACATGTGGCCTTACAAATGTCTGGAAGACTGTTGGACCAGTAATATCAGTATTAAATGATGCTAAACTCCCTAGGTAGAAATTTCCCTTTCTGGCCTACAAAGGGAAATAGAAATAGGATAAGAAATGAAAGGCTACATATCCCGGAGCAGTGAGATTACACCGAGATACTGTTATCAGAACTCGCAAAGCATGCTGCTAATGTACCAGTTGATGCTGTGTTTCAGAGATAACATGAAAGGTTAAGGGAATTTGTACAATGACGGAAATGGTTGGTACACAATTGACAATTTATCAGGCTTTTCTAGAAAGAATGAGATGGGAAGAGTTGACACCTTAAAGTCCTTGGCATTCTTTTAAAACTATTTAGAATTTAAAAGAGAATTTAAGTGATTACGACTTGAGTGCTTGCCATATGTAGCAACAGCACATGAATTGTTTCAAAATTTGTTTAATGGAGGTGTCAGACATGCCTTTACTGTATTGATGGTGACTGTGCAGACTGAGAAAATAGATAGTGTTAACTTTTATTTTTCTTTATTTGTATTTGCCAAAGTGTTGTGCATAAACATACTTGAGTTTTAGTTTTAATTTTGACCAATTTTCCTAGGATTGGAGAATTGTAATGTTAAGAGTCGGGGCTCTTCTGGAAAGCCCCGGTTAGTTTTAACATCGACTTACTACAAATTAGAGTCTTTGGAGTAGGGAGCTGTAGGAGAAGAGGTGAGCTGATGGTCTTTATTGATGTAGGGAGAACCAATCTCATTGTAGGTGGCACTTTCTGGTAGCAGACCAGATAATAAAAGGTTATATCAGAAGGAACATTATTCTCATCTGTATGTTCGGCCTTCCCTCTTGCTGTAGAGTTGTTTCACTGTTTACTCCTCCACTGGTATAAGATGCAGTGTTTCCAAGCTTCTATTCTGGACTAATGACCAGTAGTCCTCTAGGGATGCTCCCAGTTTCAACACTACAGTGAGGCTGCTGAGGCACCCCACCTCATGGATTGAGCAGCTGCCAGTTTCTCAGCATCTCCTATGTGAGTCAGCTGTTGGTACTATTTTAATGTAAACTGGATTAATAAATTCATAATATATGTCTATGTATCCATTCTCTTGGTTTCTCTTCTCTAGAGAATTCTGAGTAATACACAGGAATCGTTTCTGGAATTGAAGGAATCACTCTTCTCTTAAAAAGCCAATGTAATGTATACATATATTCTATTTAAATAACATTATAGACTTAGTAGAGTGGGAAAAAATGTGAATCTGAATCTCCACGCTGTTGTCTGTCCTCCAAAACACAGAGGTACTAAGATGAATCTCTACTTTATGGAGAAATAAATACAAGTCTCATATAAGCTTACCAATAAATTATTTAATTACATTTTGAGAATTTAATACATTAAAACAGTATTTCTATAATTTCTCTCTCCTCATTAAACTTCACCTATGTCGCCCCTACCCCCACTTCTTTCAAATCCATGTCTTCTTCATTAATTATTATTGTTGCATGCAAGCACACACAGACACAAGAGTTAGGAGAAAACCTACTGAGTACATTTAGTGATAAGAGTGGATCATTTGGTACTGAATAATCAATCAAGGTCCCTATTCATGGAGAAAAAGATTTTCCTTTTCTTGGCAGTCATTAACTGCCTATAGCACTTCATTTACTAATAGGACCCTTCTTGACAAGTCAGCTTGAGGTGGTAAAGATCTTCCAAGAGCCATAGACTGCTTAACAGAATCCAAGTGCTAAACATGGGAAACTCTTTTTCAAATTGTTGGTTAGAATTCAAAAGACTCCCAGAACAATTCAGGCTATTACTATTGTCCTTGGTTATCTCCCAGATATTGAAAGTAAGTCTCTATTGTTGGAGACAGACTAGGGAAACAGGACTTGTTAGAATAGAGCTGGATTTGACCTGGAAGCTTCCTTCCTGAGGACTAGTTTGCATGGTACAAGAATGCAAACTCCCAAGAGAGAAAAGCCATCAGTAGTCGAGGAGAAAAGCCACTAATAGTCCTGCCAGATGTAATGACTATGAATCATTGACCAGATGTCCACAGAGGTGAGAGAGAGGTAACTAACTCCTGTCTAATTAAAATTAGGTCTCTGTCAATTAGAGAGTTTGGTGAAGTAAAATCTGTCAGCACCTGTGGCTGGTGAGATCCTGGAAAGAGAAGAAAAACATAATCCTACTACTTTTTAAAATCAATATAATTTCTAACTTTGTTCTAAATATTCACCCTTGTATTCACAGATAAGTGTAGCTCTCAGCCCTGATCAAGGAAGGTTCTTTTTTTTAAAAAAAATGACAGTCAGAGACCATGATAGAAATCCGCAAATAGTGAAAATTCAGAGAATAACCATGATACAACTTCTCCATGGAGGATCAGGGAACATCGAGAAAGAAGGGATAGAGAGAACGCTAAGTTCCAAAGGAAAATGCAAGTATCTGCATCTATATGACAAGGAAATTGCAGCTCTGGTGTCTAAACAACATCATTGCCTAAATGAGACTTGAACAATGACTGCATTGTCTAAAGTCTCTTTATTACCCATCACTCTAGCTGATGGAGGCCAGTTCTAATTCTTATTTGTTCAGCACTGAAATTCTTGAAGTTTTTCATTTGTGTGAATCCTCTACTACAAGGACCCATGAAAGCACTTGCAGTGTTACTGCAACCATGGTAACATGTAGTCGTAAGTTATGCTGTAGCTGGAAGGGATGACATTCAGGAGATACACACTACTCATTAACAAATGGCATCTCTTTTGTTGCATTTAGAGCTTGTTAAAATCTGGGGTTTTACAAAAGGAGCTCTCTGATTTCTTCTCTTTCTCCTACTTCTCAATAAGTTATTTTCAATGATTCATTTATTGTCTCTTAGTTCATCATATCTTTTGGAAATTTATATTTGAGTTCTATCAGTCTTCCACAGGGAGGAACCTTACATTTATCATTATAGTAATTTATGTTTGTTTGTAGATGAAATTGTGTTGTATGAAGCAAAAATTCTCTAGGAACAAATTAGACATCATTTCACATAAATCATCGAGGGACTTATCTAACTGTATGACCTTTATGTCTTTCAAGAAATGGTGGAGGTTAACTGAGTCTAATGAATTAAAGACTCTAGGATCATATTTTGAAATATCCATTGACAATCTGAGTGATCTTAGGCAAAACCACTTAACCTTTCTTCCCTGAAGTGCGATTATTCACAGAAGGGAGATAACCACTCTCAGCTCATAAATGGCTAGTGAGAATCACACTCTTTTAATGTACATAAATCATTCAATGCTAATATTAAAATCCATGATAAAGCAATTATTTGCTGACTAGACAGGGATCTCTGAAGAGATTTTTATGAAAATAAATTACACAGTTATGTTGAAGTGTTCATCTGCTTCTACTAATAGTGCTTGTAATGAAATTCAAATCAAACAAGCGAGTTATATTATGTTTAAAACACATACTTGATAAAATTGACATGTTCTCAATGGTGTGGGCATTTTTGTTCTTCATCTCTGTCATCTTGAGGTATGTCAAACATTATAGGCAGAGATGTTTTGATCTGGAAATGACAATTTGTTTATAAAAAACTTTGTTCAAGTTAAAAGTTCAGGGTCCCCCAAAACAGAAAATGTAAAAAGTCAAGAATAGATTGATTAATTAAGCCAAAGGTTTCATATGATTTAATAATGCTATCCAGCTTTTATTTATTTATTTATTTATTTATTTATTTATTTATTTATTTTTTAATAGAATAGAGTTTATTCAGGTCATAGGAAGGGGAGTTAAGAGGGTAGTAGAGGTATAGAGAGGCAGAGGGGGAGAGTAGAGAAGTAGAGGCATGCCATCACTACCTGGAGAGAGGGGGAAGGCAATGGGGAAGGGGCGAAGGGACAGAGGGATCAAGAGAGCAAGAGCGCTATCCAGCTTTTATTTTAAGCAAAAGTTGTAAAGTAGCTGTAATATTTGAAAGTGACTTGTATTCAGTAGAAAATGAAGACAATTTGGATCATACTTTATCATTTTTTACAATAATATGCTTAGAGTTAGTACTGGAAATAATTTTACTAATATTATCAATGATTATTTGTGTATGGTAGGAGTGGTAATTTTCATTTGTATCTTTAGTTTTTTTTTTTTTTTTAGTTTGGAAGTTGAACACGTGATATGTGTTATTTTATTAAATTTATTTATTCACTTTACATCTCATTATCAGCTCCCCCCACCTCCCAGTACCCCCTCACACAGGTATTCACCCTATTCCTATTCCACCCTTCCCTTCTCCTTTGCAAAGGGGGCGTCTTCCTTTGGGTGTTAGCACCCCACTACACCTCTCCCATGAACATCAAGTCGGGACAGAACTATGTGCATTCTCTCCCACTGAGGCCAGATAAGGCAGAGCATTTAGGGGAAAAGAATCCACAGGCAGGTAGGCAACAGACTCAGGGACAGCCCCTGTTCCAGTTGTTGGGAGACTCGTATGAAGACCAAGCTCTTCGTATACTTAATTTGTGCAGGGGAACTAGGTCCAGCTCCTGCTCAAGCTTTGGTTGGTGATTCAGGCTCTGGGAACCCCGCAAAGGTCCAGATTAGTTGACTCTGTTGGTCTTCCTGTGGATTCCATGTCCTCAGTTCTTAAATCAACTCTTCCTTCAGACTTCTTGAACTCCATCTAATGTTTGGCTCTGGATCTCTGCATCTCTTTCCATTGGCTTCTGGGCAGAGCCTCTCAGAGGATAGTTATGTTAGGTTCATGTCTGCAAGCATAACAAACTATCACTAAGTGTGTCAGAGACTGTTTCTTCCCAGAAGATGGGTTTCAATCTAGGGCATTGGTTAGCCATTCTTTCTGTCTTTGCTCTATCTTTGTCCCTGAACATCTTGTATGCAGGATACATTTTGAGTGGAAGGTATTGTGGGTGGGTTACCATCCTTATCCCTTCACTGGGAGTTCTGGCTGGCTAGAAGTGGCCAATTCTGGATCCATATCCCCTACTGCTGGGAGTCTCAGCTTTAGCTGCCCCTGAGGCTTCCCCTCATTTCAGGTCTCTGGTACATCCTAGAGGTTGCTCCCCAACCTCCACCAATTTCCCTTCTCTTTCCCCTGCTTTCCCTACACCTGACCCTCCATCTTTGCTCTCTTCTCCATCCCCTCACTCAGTTTCCTCCTTCCACTGATGTCTAATATCTAGTTTCTCCTTCTAAGAAAGATTTAACCATACTATCTTGAGCCCTCCTTGACATTTGGCTTCTTTGGGTCTGTTGATTATAGCCTGGTTAACCTGTACTTTATGACTAATATCCACTTATAAGTGAGTACATACCATGCTTGTTCTTTTGGGTCTAGGTTACTTCACTCAGGATATTTTCTAGTTTCATCCAATTGTCTGCAAAATTCATGAAGTTCTTCTTTTTAATAGCTAAGGGTATTCATTCATGTAAATGAACCACATTTTCTTCATTCTTCAGTTGAGGGACATCTGGGTTGTTCCCAGTTTCTGGCTATTATAAATAAGGCTGCTATGAACATAGTTGAGCAAGTGTCCTTGTGGGATGGTAGAGCATCTTTTGTACATATATATATATTTAGGAGTGGTATAGTTAGTTCTTGAGGTAGAACTATTTCCAATTTTCTAAGAAATTGCCAAATTGATTTCCAGAGGTTGTACATGTTTGCACTCCCAGCAGCAGTGGAGAAGTGTCCCCCTTGTTCCACAATGTCACCAGCATGTGGTATTCCTTGGGTTTTGGATCTTAGCCATTTTGATGAGTATAAGTTGGAATATCAGAGTTGTTTTGATTTGCATTTTCCCCATGAACTATGATACTTTTAAATTTCATCTCTTAAGAAAAAAAATCTGTTGACTGGGAAAATGACTCAGCGGTTAAAAGCACTTGCTCCTCTTGGAGAAGACTTGGGTACAATTCTAGTCCCCATATCAGGTGGCTTCATTACCACCCATTACTTTAGCTCAGGGGACCTGATACCCTCTGCTGGTCTCTATGGGCACTTTCATATGTAATTAAGTGGGTACACATACATATTTTTTCAGATAGATGGGTATATATTCTCACTAATCATATTTTAATATGACTTGTTTTCATAGATAGTCAACTCCTAGTCATATCATGCTTCAGTTCACCTCTCTATGGTGGTATAACTATGCCTAGAATTTTAATGTGCTTTTAGAATTTAAAGATAGCATCTGATTTTTGTACCAGCTCCCCTTGGTTTGAAGCCATTTACTTTAATTCTCTGGTAGCTTTAAGATCCAGTATTTGTCATCGTGTGTGACGATGAGGGTAGGTATAGATTAATTGCTATATTCTTCCCAGTATTTGATCTCAACAGCCATATATTCCTTCAGTTTCTGAAATTTTTCAACTGAATCACTTGACATAATACCTTTGGAGATCTATATCTACATCTATATCTATATTTAATTTATCTATCTATCTATCTATCTATCTATCTATCTATCTATCTATCTATCTATCATCTATCTATCTATTCATTCTACAGTTTATATTAAAGATTTCAGAAACCTGTAATTTTTCCTTTAAATTTCTAACACACACACACACACACACACACACACACACACACACACACCAAACAAAATAAAAATATCTGTTTTGTATTCTTCTCAGGCATTGTTAGCTTCCTCAACTGTCTCTAGACAAGAGTTTATGTTAGGCTTCAACTTCAACACACTCTCTCTCTCTCTCTCTCTCTCTCTCTCTCTCTCTCTCTCTCTCTGTGTGTGTGTGTATGTGTGAACAAAAGCATATGTGTGCCACAATGCAGAGAATAACCTCATGTCCATTGTCCATCTTCAAGTTTCACCCTGAGAAAACCTTCATTGTAGTTAATGAATATTTGAGACCAGCTGCCCTATGAGCTTTTGATGAGCCTTCTTCCTCTGTATCTCATCTTCCAGCAGGAGGAAGGGGAGAAGGGGATTACAGATTCACACACTATTGTATATGTATGTCATCTTCCAGCAGGAGGGAGGGGATTACAGATTCACACACTATTGTATGTGTATTCTCATCTGTATATATGTGTCAGTTTTTCACTCTCTAAATGTATATAATATATAAAATTATAAAGAAGGGGATTACAGATTCACACACTATTGTATACGTATCTCATCTTCCAGTAAGGAGAAGGGGATTATGTTTGAATATTTTGCCAACATGTGTGTCTGTGCAGTATGGAGGCCAGACTAGGATGTCAGATGTCCTAGAATGGTGTTATAGAGTTGTTAGCCTCTTTGTGGGCTCTGAGAATCAAACCTGGTTCCTGAAAAAAAAAACAGCTGGGTTATCTGTCCTGTCCCTATATGTGACTTTTGTGGATTCAAGGGACTAAAACACAGGTCCTCCTTTTTAGTAAATGCTATTACCCGTGGGGCCAGTTTCCAATTCCCAAGTAGTAAATTTCTATGAATAATTTTATTCTAAGATTTTGAACACCCCCCCCACACACATTATATATTTTTCCTAAAGAAATTTATTTTTTGCTATGTTTTCTATCACAATTCCTCCAGGACTCCTTTGTGAGTGCTGATACTACCCTCAGAAGATTAATTTTGAATTCAAAGTATTTTTGTTTATCCTTTATCACTCCTGTTGTCCTCCCATGTTCCTCTACCATGCTAACCCCTGACAGCATAATAAGAACGCTGTGCAAAATCTCGGACCATAGTTTGCTGGTAGTTTAGTTCTATCATGTTATTAAAGATATCTACTATCCCATTCAGAGAGGTGGGAGCAAATTTTGGTACATTTTGGATTCTTACACTTTGAATGCATCCTGCTCTCTTCCTGGTTTAACACCTGACTCGGCATCTCTACCAGCAATACCTTTCTACTAATCTGTGACTCTCTCTCTGTGTCTCTCTGTCTCTCTCTCTGTCTCTGTCTCTCTCTCTCTTTCTCCTGTCTCTCAATCTATCTCTCAACTCTGTCTCTTTCTCTCTTTATTATCTATCTGTCTGTCTGTCTATGTATGTATGTATGTATGTATGTATGTATGTATGTATGTATGTATGTATCTATCTATCATCAATATCTATCTATCTATCTATCTATCTATCTATCTATCTATCTATCTATCTATCATCAATATCTATCTATCTATCTATCTATCTATCATCTATTTATATATCTATCTTCCTGTACCATATCATTTTGTCATCTTTCATTTGTCAATCTATTATCTATCTACTTATCGTGTATCTCTCAATCCATCATCTTTCTAGCTATTAGATCTATCACATCATTTGTCAGGTTTTTATTCTCTAAATGTATAAAGTATATAAAATTATAATCTATATATAGATATATTTTTGGTCAACATCACAAAAGCTTTTAAGAGCTTAGATTCCATATTTCTAGATATGTATCTTGGCAAGCCTGTAGCTTTAGGTCATGTTTTTCTGTGCGTATTTATTCATCTGGGGAGATATTTCTCGAGCTTTGAGCTGGCCTTTATGTTTTGAGTTGTGATTTTTATCTTATCATAGTATGTGTTTGACACTGAATAGGCATGTCAAAGTGTAATGTCATGGAGTCATCTAGATGAATATCTACATTTTTCAATTCAAAAATACAAAAATAAAAGAAAAGACTTAGTCCTTGCCTCTGAAGGGCCATGTAAATTGAAAGTTGTCTTTAAATTGTATGAGGCACAGTGAAGAAAAATAAGAAACTCACTTGGAAGCATCTTTTACATTTCAAAGTTTTACTGTTTGAAGGGTTGGCTTCTTTGTTTGTTTTTTTTTCCTATCCTGGGCTTATTTTGTGCTAAAAGCATCTGAATGTATCTGTGTTGCGTTTTCTTTTGGTCTATTTCAACAGCCCACAAATGAAGTGGCTCTTAGATAGAAACAGGACATGGATTACTTTGTCTCTCAGGTACCTTTGTTGAGTTGTGACATCTTGAAACTATATAAGTCATTGACATTAAATCATAATGAAATTAAAACACTTTGAAGGGATGTTGCAGTGCTTTATGGATAATGTGAAGAACATAGTTTACAGATATCTGCAGGATGAAGTCAGATTAAAACAGTATCAATTGTTTGCAGAGAATATTGAGAAATGGGTGCTGCCACTGAATGTGTTCACAAGTGAGAAATGTAAATGCTCTCTGTTAGACTGAATTGTTTCCTAGCTATGATGTTTATTTTGGATTAGGTTGTGTTTGAGTTTGTTTGGTAGGAAGTTTCTTTTCTCCCTCTCCTTTCTTTCCCCACCTTGCTTCCAAGCTCATACAGTTCTCTAGCTTTGCTCTTCTTTGTTCTTCGTGCCCCCTTTTATCCTTCTGTCTTTCATCTTTTTATTCCCCTCTCTGTTCTTTTTTCCCACCTTCTTCTTTCCAGGGTACTCTCTCTCTCTTTCTCTCTCTCTCTCTCTCTCTCTCTCTCTCTCTCTCTCTCTCTCTCTCCCAGAAATAGACTTCTAAAATTAAATTAAATGAAAAACCAGTTCTCTATGATGTTCATTGGCATCACAGATAGCAGTTAAGTGGATTTCCAGATTAATAACTATTGAATTTCTAGCCAATAATAAATAGCCTTAATGTTTACCCAATGCATGTACATCAGTTGCTCCAAAGATAATAGCATTCGCGGTAAGTGCTGCCTTTGAGATATTCATTTGAAAGGATCTTGGGCTGCATTTAGGATTGTTATAGAATATGCTCAGTTGTTAGAAGTGCTGATCTCCAGCCATGGTTAACTAGATATTGCTGAGTAGTGCAATATCTATAAGAATTGCTGGGTTGGAGAATCAGTCCAGAGGCGCTCCATCAGCAGATGGCAGTAAAGGTACATGGCAGAAACAGAAGTGCTGAGTAGCATATGGTCCCTACAAAGACCAACTTAGGATCTAATTGATACTGTGATTGTTTCAGCTTTTTGTCTGTAACAAGGGAAACCCTAGAAAATATATTCCAAAGATTATATGTTGGAAATTTAGATGAAACTGTTTCAAGATAAACAGCTCTCCTTAACAGCACACATATCAAATGTGATTGTCCTTGCTGTGTGCGTAAATTGAAGGAATTGTTAAATATATGATCAACCAGGCTTTATTTTCTCTGGTTGTCAGAGTAACTTAGTACAACCTAATTGCCAGAAGGATGAAAAGCCATAATCAAGCAGAAAAGACACAGGCCAGGTGCTTTGTCAAACAAAAGCCACACCACCATGTGACTGGCATCCTGAGGGATCCCTTTTCTATGGAACACCTAGGAGTTGGGCAGCCTGGATACCAATAGCTTGTTCTGGATCATTATGTGACCTTTAATAAATGAGTGTCATTAATACTTTCAACCTTTTCTACAGTCATGAAGTCATCTTTGATATTAGATCCTTTGAACTAGTCTAAATGGGGGTGGGTAGAACCTTGAACACATTTAATAATAAGTTACAGGGAAAACGAAGACATTTTTCTGTGAAGCATGCTGTACAAAAAGGCTACGGATCCCTAGTGCTTGCTGAAGCCTGAGCTCACTTATGCCCTTGATTAACCAGAACAGTCATCAAGGGAACATCCACCTAGCCAGCATGAGTAGTGCTTTTTTTTTCTGAATTCATGTGTGCAGATTCCATTTCCCCGTGGCTTCCTCATCATGTAACAGCACAGACCTCCCAGACTTTTCTAATTTTTTTAAACTTGGTAAGCACATAATGATGACCTATGCAGCTATATAAACTGAAACATGCAGGCAGGTAGCTCCCTTCTCCCAACCCCATTCTCTCCTCTTCTGGCATCGTTCACTTATCTACAGATGCTATTGAAGATTCCGTGTTAATGGCTTTCAGTTGATTTTGGTGGGTAAGGAACCAAAGAGGTACCAATCATACACCTTTTTTTTTTTT
>JANHMN010000017.1:35119580-35137902 GCA_030674055.1 Rhabdomys pumilio
AAAAAAAAAAAAATACATTAGGCTTATATTTCTGCTAAAATCTATAGTAAACATGATCATTTCTCTTTTCTTATGTTTTAGATTTTTCAGTTTTTCCATGCCTTACCTGTCTTTTCATGTATTTAAAACTAACCAACTTTCCTGTACATTATTTTCTTTTAGTTTTTAAAATACCTGCATACATGAGAAAAAAAAGAAAGAAAAATCTGTTACAAAAACTTCTGTCCTTTAGAAAGTTCACTGAGCACATGATTTAATATAGTGATGAGTTAGAGTGGAAATTGCCTTATAATTATAAAAATAAGAATATGAGATTGCTGGTCTTATTTGTTACTAACTGCCCTGTAAAAGTTTTCTCTCCTTTCTCTCCACTGCTCTCTTAAGTAGCTTCCCTATCCTGTCTCTTCTGAGAGTTGGGTATAGTCTATGCTGTCAAATCTTTCTCTGATTCATCACTTTGTCTGTCACTCAATTAGACATCACCTTCAAACATAGGTGCTTCCTTCTACAAACTAACTTTACCTTCATTGTTTGGGATTAAAGGTGAGTGCTAAGGGCACGTCTTTATTCCAGTCAGACAGATTAAAGGTGTGTGCTAAGGCTGAGCCACCCCACCACTAGAAACAGGTTTTTACAGTTAAACAACAATTTTTGGGATCTCCGCATGATCAAATATTTTGCAATATTTATGTTCTGTTTTGTCATTGATACAATGAGGATATAGTAATGTTGGTGTCAGAATCATAGTAATTACACAAGTGAATACAATAAATGATCTGGCTGGTTAATACATAGAAATAGTTAGCCAAGTAGAGCCCCGTATATGATGCTGAAAAAATATTTTAAATGATAAAATATCATCTCTACCTAATAACTCATCAATTAAAGATGTTAACGTTTAGGACTGCTGGAAGAGATGCAATTGGCATGAAATTAGCATCATGTGTAATACAAACCCCACTCAATAGGGCTTGGGGCCTCAAGACTTGTGAATAGATAAGCACTATTTGGAATGATCACAGAGGTATGGATTTCCACTGGGGTCCATCTTGAGTAGCCTGTGGACATCTAGATTGCATGGCCCTTATAGAATATGCTTACCTCTTCTGCCACTTCCCCAACATTCACATTGGCATCACACTGAAGCAGATGCTAAGAACAAAGGTAAGATTTTTTTAGGAATATAAAGGTTCTGCCACCTATATGGCTTTTACTCTCGTGGCTCTCATTTCTCTTTGGCAATTCCTTCAGAACCATTTCCCCATCAGAGGGAGAGGGGAAGAGTGGGCCCTGAAATTACTTTTTGGTTTTGTTGCAGTCCACTGCTGTACATTTTAGGTTGGCTTTGCTGTAGATTCAGAAAGTTGGTTGTACGCTAAGCTAGCACACTGTATCCTGCCTGCTTCTTTACAGGAAAATTGGAGATGGATAATGAATGGGGACATAGAAATAGAAACAGCAGTTCTGACATACTCCCAGTACTCTTCCTATGAAAATATACAAATGACCAACAGACAGTAAACCTCTTGTCTATTGTTGTTATAAAAGTTTTCACTAATACCTTCTGCAGCCTCTGGACCCAGGTATGGTTTCATCAGTCATGGGTATGAGGTACAGTTTTAATTAGCAAGGTTCCTAAAGCTCTGTGAATATAAATATTTCATATCACTCTCTTTTTTCAAAATAGTAAATTGACCTGGTTAGGATTATGATTGCTATAATATAACATCATGACCAAAAGAAACTTGGGGAGGACAGGACTTATTTGGCTTACACGCCTGCATGACTGTTCATCATAAAAGGAAGTCAGGATAGGAACCCAAACAGAGCAGGAATTTGGAGGCAGAGGCTGATACAGAAGCCATGAAGGGGTGCTGCTTACTGGATTGCTCTTCATGGCTTGCTCAACCTGCTTTCTTTTAAAATTCAGGGCCACCAATCCATGGACGGCACCACACACAATGGGATAGGCCCTCTCTCATCAATCACTTGGGCTTGATCATCCTCCATCAACCACTATTAAGAAAATGATCTTTAGGCTTGACTACAGCTTGATCATAAGGAATCATTTTGTCAATTGAGGTTCCCTCCTCTCAGATAACTATAGTGTTTGTCAACCTGACATAAAACTAGCTAGTACAGTATTTAACTGTTTTCAAAGACTTTTCCCAGTCAAAACAGACAAACAAACAACAAAAAACCCAACACTTGCTCTGGCTATACAGATGACTCAATGTTTAAGAAGATGAACTGCTCTTGCAGATATCTAGAGGTTCAGTTCAAAGTATCTATGTCCAATGGTTCACAAGTTTATTTAACTCCAGATCCAAGAAACTGATGTCCTCTTCTGATCTCTGAAGGCACCCACACTTAAGTGTACATAACCACACACGTATATGATTAAAACATCTTTTTGGAAAAAAAATCACCTTTTAAACAATAGTTGTTTGAAAACACATCTCTTTTATCTTCTTTATTAGTTTGCAATGATGAGCTATTTAAAACAATGACTTCATGAAATCCTCAGGCAAATGGATGGATCAAGAAAATATCATACTGAGTGAGGTAACTCAGTCACAAAAGACCACACACGGTATGTACTCACCAATATATGGATATTAGGCAAAGATCATGGAATACCCATGGTACAACTCACGAACCACGTGAAGCTCAAGAGGCAGGAAGACAAAAGAGTGGATGCTTCAGTTCTACTTAGAAAGGGGAACAAAATAATCAAGGGAAGTAGAGGGTGAGAGAGACTTGGGAGGAAGAGAAGGGGGGAGAGGGGAAGAATCAGGTATGAGAGGAGATGGAGCAGATGGTCAGGAAATTGATCAGAGGTGTATAGCAATGGGAGATGGCCAACTGGGGTTAGCCAGAAAGTCCCAGATGCTAGGAAAGCAAGAGCCTCCCAGGACCCCATGAAAATGGCATTAGCTAATATACCCCACAAAGGGGAGGAAGAACCTGTCTAGAGGTAAGGCATTCCTGCACACCCCAATTGAGGGATGGAGCCACCCACCCATCTCCAAAATTTTAACTTAAAATTGCTCTTGTTTAAAGAAGAAACAGGGGCAAAGAGTGGAGCAGAGACTGAAGGAAAGGACACCCAGAGACTGCCCTACCTGGGGATCCTACCATCCCAAGTGCAGATATCAAACCCAGACACTATTGTGGATGCCAAGAAGTGCTTGCTGACAGGAATCTGAAACAGCTGTCTACTGAGAGTCTCTGTCAGATCCTGACCAATACAGATGTGGATGCTCGCAGTTAACCATCAGACTGAGCACAGGGACCCCAAAGAAGAGTTAGGGGAAGGACTGAAGGAGCTGAAGGGCCCTTATCTGGCACCAACGGGAGGAGAGGTCCTTGGTCCTGTGAAGACTTGATGCCCCAGTGCAGAGCTAAGGCGGTCAGGCAGGAGTGGGTAGGTGAGTGGGGGAGCACCAGCACTGAAGCAGGGAGAAGGGGAATGGGATAACATTTGAAAAGTAAGTAAGTAAATTATCCAATTAAAAAAGCATTGTTCATGCTAGTCAAGAGTTTTACTACAAAATTATACCCATATGTATATTCTTTTAATTCTGTCATTCAATTTTCTACATTCAATCATACATGTGCTTTAAAATAGTCCCATTTATTGAAAACATGACCATTAAATAACTGTGAATTAGCTTTGTTTGGTTTGGTTTTTGATATTTTTAAAGTTGAATCTTTACTGGCTTTCTTCCCATTCATGTTACCCTCCAAATAATACAAAGCAGTTGGTTTTCTGTTTTTTCTTTTTCTGGTTTGAAATACAATGAAAACTAATATCAAAATGGCTAAGGGGAGTTGAATTCTTCAAGTGGAACATGAGTTCACACATAAAGTACAGGATGTCTGTGGGTATGTGGTTGTAGCTGTACCATTCAACTCAGCATCAATTCCAGCTGGATAATCCCATGAAGCCCCATTTGTTACTTAATGTAGCTATGGATACATATTTGGCCTTTTTTTTTTCTTTGATATTCATTATACATCTAGTAGAGCACTTAACATTCTCCTCTTGCTAGTGAGATAGAGCTTATTTTTCCTCTTTCACTATTGCTAATAGAATATGACTTTTTGCTTCCAAACACAAGTTAGAACTCCACAGTGAGGACATGAGATTTACTGTGCCAAGCTGTTTAGCTGATTTAGCTTCCAGATGAAGAAGAAAATAAAAGATAGAAGTGAACAGTTAAGACCAGAGAGGTGAGATTATAAACCAAATGATAGAAATAACTCCTGAAAATGTGAAATAAGGTAAGGAATAAATTTAGATTTTTTTTTTAGTCTGTAGGGATCAGCTTTTTGTAGAACACTGACATATTTAGCAGAAGAATCCCTTTGCATTCTAATCTACACACTGCAAAGGAACTCTCTACACAGTCAACTCCCTGTGAGAGCACCCAAGGCAGTCCTTCTCCTATTCCAGCAGGTCCTAGAGGGAGAATGAATCAGGTCTATGCCTAGGTGAGCATCTTTGGCAAGAGGTAAAGTAATCTCTTTTTAAAATGTACTAAAATAAAGTTTCTGAAAGCAAACTTACTAAGTGATAATGAAATTCTGCCTAATCTCTACTTTTTAACAGCCCAAAACATTTTTTTTTGCATTTGAGAACTTTAAAAGGTTGAATGTGAATATTTTGAAGTAGTTGAGACATTTTTAAACCATTTTTTATTTTACTAATCAAGATAGTGCTTTATTAACAACAGCTCAATATCAAATAAATAGGGCATACATATATGAATATATGTTCATTCATTTGCAGGTTTGTAATGCATTTTAGAAATAGTATAGTTCCTTGAAATTGACTGTCTAATTTTCCTCTTAACTGCTCAGTAGTAAACACTCACAACTTAAGAACTCCTTTTTCCACTTTTTCCGTATCAAAATGGCAAAGGGGTAATGGGTGGTGAATTCCTCAAGTGAGATGTTAAGTTCACATATAAAGTAAAGCATGTATCTGTACATTCCCTAGCCATAACTGTTAATCTATCTATCTATCTATCTATCTATCTATCTATCTATCTATCTATCTATTATCTATCTATCTATCTATCTATCTATCTATCTATCAATCATCTCTATTATCTCTTTATCTATGTATCTATCATCTATCACATATTTATGTATCTACCATCTATTTATTCATTTATCATCATATACTTATGATCTACATATTTTATGTATCTAGATATCTATGTATCTATGTATCTATGTATCTATGTATCTATCTATCTATCTATCTATCTATCTATCTATCTATCTATCTATCCTCTATCTACCTATCATCTTATCACCTATCTGTCTGTCTATCCATCTATCATCATATATCTATGTACCTATGTGTCTATGTATCTAAGTATCTATCTATGTATCTATCTATGTATCTAAGTATCTATCTATGTATCTATGTATCTATGTATCTATGTATCTATGTATCTATGTATCTATCTATGTATCTATCTATGTATCTATCTATCTATCTATCTATCTATCTATCTATCTATCTATCTATCTATCTATCTATCTATCATCTATCATGTCTATCTATCTGTCTATCTATCTATCTATCTATCTATCTATCTATCTATCTATCTATCTATCATCTATCTATCTTCTGTGTATCTATCCTCACCTCCCCGTCTATCTGTCATCTATCATCTCCAGCCATCAGTATACCTAAGTCCATCAGCAGATATAGAAATGACACTGCTCTAAACATCTGGTGATGAGGTGAAAAGACACATTCTACTTTGTGCCATACCTTGTCTACATATAAGTTTCATTCTGAAGAATAAATTTGAGTTGAAAGGGCCTAAACTATTTTTCCATCTTCATGAAAAGAGATGTAAATGCAGCAGAGTTTATTGTCTTTCTATTTACATTAGGAAAAACTACTCCTTGCTTATGAAAATAGTATATTCAAGATACGTTTCAGCTTCTTTAAGAAAAAGAGTAGTACTGAACTATGAATACCTATAAACTTTCATAAATTTTTATGGGTGAATAAACTTTTTATTGGATATTTTATTTACATTTCAGATGTGATCCCGTTTCTCCATTTCTCCCCCACCCAGGAATCCCCTATTCCATCCTCCCTCCTCCTGCTTCTTTGAAGATGTGCCCCCACCCACCCGCCTACTCCTACCTCCCCACCCATGAATTCCCCCACACTGGGGCATCCAGCCTTCACTGGACCAAGGATGTCCTCTCCCATCTATGCTCAACAAGGCCAACCTCCTCTACATATACAGCTGGAGCCATGGGTCCCTCCCTATGTGCTGGTGGTTTAAACCCTGGAAGCTCTGGTTGGTTGGTATTGTTGCTTTCCCCATGAGACCACAAACCCTTTCAGCTCCTTCAGTCTTGTCTCTCACTCCTCCATTGGGAACCCCTTAATCAGATCAATGGTTAGCTGTGAGCATTCACCTCTGTATATGTCAGGCTCTGGCAGACCTCTAAGGAGACAGCTATATCAGGCTCCTGTCAGCATGCACTTCCTGGCATCCACATCAATGTCTACCTTTGGTGACTGCATATGGGATGGATACCCAGGTAGAACAGTCTCCAGATGACCCCTCCTTCAGTTTCTGTCCCACACTTTGTCTCCATATTTGCTCTCATGAGTATTTTGTTACTCCTTCTAAGAAGGACCCTAGCACCCACACTTTGGTCTTCCTTCTTCATGAGATTCATGTGGTCTGTGAGTTGTATCTTGAGTATTCCAAGCTTTGGGGCTAATATCCACTTATCAGTGAGTGCATACCATGTGTATTCTTTTGTGATTGGGTTACCTTACTCAGGATGATATTTTCTAGTTCCATCCATTTGCCTAAGAATTTCATGAATTCATTGTTTTTAATAGTTGAGTAATATTCCATTGTGTAAATGTACCACTTTTTTTTTTAAATCTATTCCTCTGTTGAAGAGCATCTGGGTTCCTTTCTGCTTCTGGCTATTATAAATAAGGCTGCTATGAACATAGTGAAGCATATGTCCTTGTTATATGTTGGAACATCTTCTGGGTATATGCCCAAGAGTAGTATAGCTAGGTCCTCAGGTAATGCTATGTTCAATTTTCTGAGGAACCACCTATTGTATATACAATATACCATATTTTCATTATCCATTCCTTAGTGATAAGAATTTAGACTGAATGAGTTTTCTTGCTATTTTTTTTTTTAATAACAGCAAAACAGCTCGGAACTATCTCTTTGGTAGCATCTCTTGAGTACATTCCCGACAATGTGGAAATGGATCATATAGTAGTTGTATACATTTACTGAGAAATCTCCATAACGGTTTTCATGGTGGCTGAGATACTTTATGCTCTCAACACTGGTGCACAATATTTCCTCACTTTACATCCTCATCAACATTGTGGTCATTTGTTTTTGATGATTGCCATTCTGACAGGGATGATAGAGAATCTCGAGGTAGCCACAATTTGCATGCATTTCTCTAATGGCTAAAATGTTGAGCACTAAAGTATTTAATGGCTTTTACATACTTCACTACCCTACTTATTGATTGGCAATAGGGTTTTTGGTATTTAACTTTTGCCATTCTTTTTATGTTCTGAATGTTAATTCACTGTCTAGCAAAGATTATTTCCTATATATGACTATCAATTCACTCTGGTAATAATTTCCTTCACTATTCAAAGGATTTTGTTTTTATTTTAAACAATATTTCTTTTATATTTGAGACTGTAATATAATTACATCTTTCCCCTCTCTCTTTTCTTTCATTTGAACCCTCTCATATACCCTTCCATGCTGTTTTTGAAATTCATGGCCTCTATTTTCATCAAATTTTGTTACAATCATCAATGTATATGCATGCATTCCTAATTAAAGCTAACTTTATCCTTATAATGTTACTTGTATGTATGCTTCATGGCTGACCATTTGGTAAGAAAGACAATTTCTCCTACTTTCAGTATTTCTTATTTGTTTATAGTTCTTTGTGTAGACTCCTTTCTACCCACATACATTGGCAAGTCTATCAAATGACAGATTGCTTATGGTAATATAACTGTGTTTATAATATTATTTTTTCCAGTCCAGAACTATCCATTATTTACTATTGAATGGCACTGATGGGAGGTGTGGCCTTGTTGAAGTAGGTGTGGCCTTGTGGGTGTGGGCTTTAAGACCCTTGTCCCAGCTTCCTGGGAGCCAGTATTCTGATAGCAGATAAAGATGGAGAACTCTCAGTTCTGCCTGCACGATGCCTGCCTGGATGCTGCCATGCTCTAGACTTGATGATAATGGACTGAACCTCTGAACCTATAAAGGCAACCCCAATAAATGTTGTTCTTTATAAAACATGAATTGGTCATGGTGTCTGTTCATAGTACTAAAACCCTAACTAAGACAGCTATCTTTTTGATTTCTTTACTTAGTGTCTTAAAATTGTTGTGGTAAAGATCTTTCACTTCCTTGGTTAGATTTATTAAGTACTTTGTTTATTATCTATCTATCTATCTATCTATCTATCTATCTATCTATCTATCTATCTATCTGTTGATTTATTTGCTACTGTGAGTGGGATATGTTTAGGGTTATTCTTTTCCTTCCTTCCTTCCTTCCTTCCTTCCTTCCTTCCTTCCTTCCTTCCTCCCTTCCTTTCTTCCTTTTTTTCCTGCCTACCTGCCTTCTTTCTTATTATTTGCTGTTGTGAATGGATATGTTTCCTAATTTATTTCTCTGCAAGTTTAGTTTTGGTAAGAAGAAAAACTACTGAATTGTGTATTGTAATTTTATATGTTGCAATTGTACTAAAAGTATCAGTTAGACATTAGGGTTTTCTGGGGGGGGGGGCGTCTGTAGGATGTTGTAATTACAGAATTATACCATTGTGAAAAGCAGTATTTCGGCTTCTCTCTTTTCTTATTGTGCTTGACAATACTTCAAGTACTCTACTGAATAAAAATGGGCAGAGTGGAAACTCTGTCTGCTTCCCTTGTTCCCGCTGTCCAAAAGTCCATTCATTTCTCCTGTGTCCCTCTTCCTCTTCCCCTCCAGGAGTCCCACCTATTCACCCAGTGATTGGTTTCTTGTAATGTTTATTTATTAGGGGAAAATCCTCCCACTCTCTCCTGGCTGTTTCTGATGAAATGTGTTTTCTTCTATATGAGCTCTGTGCCTTGTAGTTAAGATGGCATTTTTCCTTATATACTTTAGTATTGTTCTGTAGCTTTGCATCTTTGATATCTTTCCTATGATATGACATATACAGCATCTCTCAGCATGTTTGTTTGTGATTATACGTTCCTATTACATTTACATATCAATTTCTTCTTATGAGTTTCTGGATCTGCTTGGAGTTGAGCTCTGAAAATGTGATGTAGTGAGTTCATTGCATAAATATCAAGTGTTTATGGTGACAGAAAGATACTTGTAAATTATTTAGAACAATTTTGTTCCAATGTGAGTAAAGGTCCTTTCATTAGATTTCTCTCAGTTGATTTTCAACATCCAACAAAGTGTACACTGGTGCTGCTCTCCTCTTACTTATCTCTATGAAGTTTAAGGCACTTGTTCAGAAGAACTGACTGTCCTTATGAATTAGATCTTCATGGTAATTCCTTCCAAGTCACTGCCCTACCTTACTCAAGGTGTAGTCTAAATCACAAACTGGTCTTCTCCATGTATTGTCTCTTTGGTCTGAATTTTAAATGATAGTGAGAACTGTTTTACATTACACTCTCTCTTTGAAGAGAGTGGCCTGAACTCCAGGGTATGCCATAGTTTCTGTGCTTTCTCACACCTTTCTTCTTATGTATGTTTTTAATTGAAACAGAATTATTTTACCTTCTTCCCTTTCTTTTCTCTCTCCAGTTTTTTTTCAGCTATTCTGTCAATCATCTCACATATCCCCACCTCAAGTGCTTGCCTCTTTTTCTTTGATTTTTTTTTTGTTGTTACATATATTTATGTGTATATGTGTGTGTGGGCACTCACACATATTCTTGATAAGTTATTTTTTGTTTCCAGGCAAACCTTATTTTCCAATAAGTTCCATTGTTTTGTTGTCATTTTGAAACAAGTGATATTACACGTTATACCAGGAAATGAACGATTTGAACAGTTTTTGTAAACACAGTGTCTGATTTCTACAGTACAATATAATCATGGTGTTAAATGAGGGCCCAAGTGTTTTCATCCAGTCGCACTGCATTCTGTGTAACTTTAATATGGGCTTTGCAGCACCCTTTATTGCCTACGCTCATCTGATTATTTTACGTTACATGACTGTGTGACAGTTTTGTTTGTAAACACTATATCCATATTTTTGTTCAAATACTACCAACATATAGAGGAGAGTGTCTAAGTATTTTTTCTATCTATAGTAGCAGTCCAGATACAGCTTAACCGAAGTTATTACTGAGATTCCTCACAGCGTTGGTTATTTCTTTCTTGAACACCTGCATTTCTGTGCCTCCTCCTTGTGTTTGCTCATGCTGTCATTCACACTTGAGAAAGCTCTCCATCTTCTATGTCATCTTGTAATATGCTACATCCTTCAAATTCCAACATGGGCTCCTCATCA
The DNA here is from genome assembly GCA_030674055.1 of Rhabdomys pumilio. Classification (NCBI taxonomy): domain Eukaryota; kingdom Metazoa; phylum Chordata; class Mammalia; order Rodentia; family Muridae; genus Rhabdomys; species Rhabdomys pumilio. Next base: position 35,130,168 of record JANHMN010000017.1, read on the forward strand.
TCTGTCAGTTCCTGTCGATTTCTCTGAACTCTCATTGCTCATAGAGTCAGTACCTCACAGTATGGAAATTATTTTCTGCAGAAGTGTTTAAACTTCCACCTGAGTGATAATTTTAAGCTTAACAGTGATCAGTTATTTGTCCTTAGTTTTTTATTATGGGGAGTTTTAAACATATTTTTTAAATGTTAAATTTTAGAGTATAAACTGTCCCACAATTATATAGAGTATAAAAATTTTATATAGAGTATAAAAGGTCCCACAATTGGTATTTCATTATATCTAACCTATCACATATATATATGCTTTTTTTGTGATGTTTTGTCACAAATTTAATTGCATGGGTTTGTCTATTTTATCTCTAACATTGTAGTATTACAATCACCAACTATGATCTATATTTTAAATAACACTTTTGAATCAAACATTATTATTCTCATAGCACCTTACTATATATCATATAGGTGACTATATGACAGATGATAATTTTACTTACACTAATTGATTTTTGAAATCACTTGACAAAGCATTATAATCTGAAGTGTGGAAGCCTGGGGGAGTGATTGTGGTGGTTTGTACGCACTCAGTTCAGGGAGTGTCAATATCAGAAGGTGTGGCCCTGTTGGAGTAGGTGTGTCACTGTAGGGTTTTGGGCTTTCAGACCCTTATCCTAGCTGCCTAGAAGCCAATATTCTGCCAGGAGCCTTCAGATGAAGATATAGGACTCTCAGTTTCTCCTGTACCATTTATGCATGGATGCTGCCATGTTCTTGTTGTAATGATAATAGACTGAATCTCTGAACCTATAAGCCAGCCCCAATTAAATGGTGTCCTTATAAGAGTTGCCTTGGTCATGGTGTCTGTTCACAGCAGTAATACCCTAACTAAGACAGAAGTTGCTGGGATAGACCTGACTATGATTTTGTTTGAAAAAAATGTGGATTTGGGGACTTTGGATTTGGAAAGTAGTAAAATGCTTTAAGTGGGGTTTAATGGACTATCCTAGTAGGACCATAAAAGACTTTACTACTGGGAATGATTTGTGCTGTGTGGACTTAGCCCAAGAGGTTTTCGTGGAGAATTTCAACACTTAGCCTAGAGACTGTTTTGTGGTATTTTTGTCAAGAGTGTGACTGCTTTTGCCCTTGTCTGAACAGTCTAGCTCAGGCCAGGTTAAAGTGATTTATATTAATTGCATTGACAAAGGAGGTCTCAGAAATGGCCATCATAGACTTTGTCCTCTGGTTAAGTTTTATGGAGAGTATTTTGAACAAGCATAGCAAGCTTAGAAAATTAATATATAAAACATATGGTTTGAGTATTAAAGGAGCACTAAGAAGTGAAATGGAGCTGAATCCTGTGTTCAAGAATATTAAATTGAATTAAGGAAGTAGTGACCTTGGGGCAAGATCCCACCCAGCTAAGTTTAGGTCTAGGCAAGGTAGTGTAAGCCTTAATCACAGGTGTCAAAGACAAGCAGATCTCTAGGCTAGAACATAGCAAGTTCTAGGTGAAGAAGAGTTTAAGTCAAGGCTTGGTGGACCATACCTTTAATCCACGTGCTTAGAAGACACTCTCTCTGAGTTCAAAGTCAGTCTACAGATCAAGTTCCAGGACAGCCAAGCTTAGGCAGTGAAGGACTTGAACAATAGGATGCTGGAGATGATGTAATAAAACAAGGGGGCGATGTTCCAGCCCCAGCAAGCAGCAGAACTTAGCAGCTTCAGCCATGTGGCTCTGGCTTTATGGTCAAGAGGAGGAGACTACTGGGACACTTGATGCTGGTTAGCTAGAGTTAAGAAATTAACAGTGATTAAGAAGAAACCAGAATCACTGAGGTAAAATCTAGAAAGTGTTTTCTGAGAGCACAATATATCTGTGTTCCAGAGATAGCCAAGGTTGTACCTTGTGCTGCAGAAGTACTTGGTAATGTCTAAGAATCACCCAGATAGTATTAGTTTTGAAGTCATAAAGGGATCATGAAGAACCGTTGAGGCTTGACATTGTGGGAGGCCATGGAAGGCCATTGGTGAAGGTGCAACCTCAGTTGCAGTTGATTTCCCAGGACTGAAAAGATTATGCAAAGGACTTGGGGTTGGCACCATGATGAGGTGCCTATGAAAGGCTATTGGTGAAGCTTATTTGTAGCAGAAGACCCCAGTGTATTGGAGACGTTAGTGCCATGAGATGATTCTCAAGAACAGCAGCAGCTGTGACGTGGATCAACCTGAGCTTAGAGTGCCACAGAGGGCAGAGCCCTTTGGAGAAGCCCAGAAGATCATGTGTGGATCTCAGACATTGAAACAAGAAGCTCTAACATTGAAGTTACCTTGGAGCCCCCAAGATGTTTGAAATGCTAGAGCAGTGGGCTATCTGTTGAGGAAAGCTGCTAACAGGGAGTGGAACCAGTCCAGGAGAAAAAAGTCTGTTGCAGTCATCAAAGACAAAAAAAAGGAGTTAGAGATCTGAAGACTGCTTTGACATCAGACATGGAAATGCAGAGTTTGGAATTCACTCAGTTTCTTGTCTTGTTTGGAGATTACAGTTAACTGACTGGATGAACCTCAGAAGAGACTTTGAACATTGGACTTTTATCATTGTTGAGACTGCTATAGACTATGGAGACGTTTGAAGTTGGACTAAATGTATTTTGCATTATTCTATGTTTGGGTATGGCCCCCATAGACTCATATGTTTAAACAAACCAATGGGGAGCTAGGGAGTAGAATGTGATGGTTTGTATATGCTTAGCCCAGGGAGTGGCACTATTAAAAGGCATGGCCCTGTTTGAATAGTTGTGGCCTTAGCGTGGGTTTGTCTTTGTGAGTGTGGGCTTTCAGACCCTCATTCTAGCTTCCTAGAAGCTAGTATTCTGCAGGCAGCCTTCAGATGAAGATGTAGAACTCTCAGCTCCTCCTGTACCATGCCTGCCTAGATGCTTCCATGTTCCCACCTTGAGAATGGACAGAACCTCTGAACCTGTAAGCCAGCCTCAATTAAATGTCCTTATAAGAGTTGCCTTGGTCATGGTGTCTGTTCACAGCAGTAAAACCCTCAATAAGACAGTGGTTAATGGAGCCTCAGAGGCAGGGAGAGGTGGGTGTGTTTTGTGCTGCATGGAAAGGTAGTATGTAGTTCATAGTAGACCAAGGTAGATCAGTTAAGTACATTATAGGAGAACATTAAGGGCACCATTTAATGGACTCAAATGGTAATGTGCGTGTTACAGAACTAAAAGTGGGGCATCCTAGATAATATGAAGATGGATGTGAGATTATACGATAGCCACTAAAGGTAACATTGCATTCCCTATCTTGTACGCTATGGAGATCTTTTCCACTGTATCCAACTGGGAGGAAACCAAGCACATATAGGGAGACAGATTATGCTACAAATATTTGATCAGGAGCAGGGCTGCTGGCCTGTGAGGAGGAAGCACTTCTGGAATCTCTTTAAGTGGTGGTATCTGGCTTCCTGTCATGGAGAAAAAGTTGTAGTAGTTAGATTTGGTGACATCTTTTGAAATATGTTGTAATTATTTACCCTGCATTCCTTTGTTCAACTAGGAAGGGTCATATTTATACATGTATGTGAACTCATATTGATATTCATACTTGCATCTATTTTCATGAACACGTGTCCATGGGCTTTGTCTCCTCTTTTGGATCATTCATCTACATACAACAGTCTACTCTATTTCTGCCCTCTATCTTGCGTGAGATACTTCTAGCACCAATGAACTATTTTCATTCACTTATTTCTTATAATTCTACCTGAGTAAGCAAAGCCACCTTTCCATATTCTTTGAAAATATAGAATGTAATAGTATCTGGTCATAGCTAATTAATGTTTATTAACATCTATGAATAAGGAAAACACATGCATATGGAGAAAATATAACATTTGTTCAAATGCCCTTAGCTCTTATCCTGTTCTTCTTCTTACTCCATTGCCCAGTACATTCATTTACTCTGACCCCTGGACTGTGAGCTGTGTTCAGACATGACTTTGTAGGTACTTTCGTAAGTTAAAAAATCGTCCACTTCATTTCTGGAAATTCCAATTTGTTTCTCATGCTGCTCTCAGCCAGGGGTTAGGAGAAAATTATAAGGAAGGAAGAAATTGACTGCACACCGTGAGTGATTGAGAACGTCACTTAATGTCTTAAATCTCCTGAGGATGTTTACATATCACAAGGATGGTAAAAAGCTGGCAGTGTGACTGAGCAATGTAAATAATTTCAGGCACTTTGTGTAAAAAAGACCTAGGGATTTAGTTAATTATAACCACAATCTAAATGATCTAACAACTGAGAGAAGTGAATGTGTTCTTTTCTTGATGTATTTAAATCTCAATTTTTGAGTATTTTTAAGTCACCGAGGTACTACCGAGTATAATTTTCTTTTGTCTGTGACAGTATATGGTGGGTGAAATATTCAATAAAATATGTGGTGAATATTTTGGATAGTGAGGATCTTCCAAATTATGTCAGCTGCAGAATGAGTTAAGAATTGGAAAATGTTCAGTTTATAAAAAAAGAACTCTGGTTGAATAAAGTGTGAGTTTGCCATTGGAACCTAAAAAAAAAAAAAAAGTAGACATTGATTATGTCTGTCTTTGGGAAGGACTTTTAGCTTCAACATTACAGATGAATGTCTTTATTGGGTTTTGTTGTTGTTGTTTGTTTATTTTTTCCCTCTGAAAAATCTATTCAGTGTGTGGAGAGTAAAGTCATAGTAATATGGGATGGTAGTGTTTGGGGAGTTTTAGGTTTGGGTGGCTCTATTTGATGAATTATCTTATTTGATTTTATGCTCACATTAGCCCAGCAAATTAAGCTATATAGTACTATTTTTTCCCATTCTTATAAGCAAGTTAATATTTGAAATTTTTAAGTGAAAATTGCAACATCAGACAACTGGTAACTCGGTGGACTTGAATTTGGATGGAGTCTGTGCAAGTCTGGTGTCCTTACCAATGCTTTCCTGTTTCCCACAAACACTTGTTCCCTCTTGCTGACATTTTAAGTTAGTATTCATTTCCAACACATGACAACTAAAATAGATTCAGCCAAAAATAATTACTTCCTACCTATAACGCCCTTCATTTGTAGTATTTCAGTCAGTTGTCTTAAGGGGCTTCCTATTTCAATTCTGGGAGCCTTAATCATTTAGTATCTTGAATAGTACATGCATATATTTTGTGGCAGTGTTGCCTCTTCTAGATGATGCTGTGTTTTGATTTTTGTGTCTTTGGTTTAAACATCCAGTGGTTGTAAATTTTGTCATTTAAATAGCCTTTTGAAAGAACCCTAAAATTTATATATTTGCTTTATTTTTATAAGCTTATATTCATAGTCTCTCCATTCCTGACATTTCGTTTCCTCATTTGGAATGGTTTTGAGCATTTAAAAATATTCTGTGTTGCAACAGGAGCTACAATGCTGAATATATCTATCAGTCCTATGAATCAAGGTTTACAATTAGACTCAAATTTGATAATCTGCCCTTTGTTTATTATATTTATATTAAAAAGTACTTTTTTAAAAAAAGAATACATTGATGGATGTTAAACAGAAACAGGGAGACAATAAATTTATAAATTTTTGCTCTACTTTTCTTTTCCTAAATGATCAAGTAGAGAACCAATTCATATGAAATTCAAGGAAAAATCCTTTTGCTCCTACAAACTCTGTCTACAGTCTATGAACACAGATAGTGTTCTCACAGTTGTAGGATTTCTGCTTATACTGTTACAATTTGAGTTGGTTTTCAATGAGAATCCTATGTGCCATGCAGATCAGAGTACCGGTTCTACGCCAGCAAAGATCACTAATTTTCAGTTACAATGATCAGAGAACTAATTGTGATTGTTTTCATAAGAAGAAATGCTTCAGATTAGTTTTAGGAAAGGAAAGTCGCCGGGCAGTGATGGCACATGCCTTTAATTCCAGCACTTGGGAAGCAGAGGCAGGCAGATTTCTGAGTTCGAGGCCAGCCTGGTCTACAGAATGAGTTCCAGGACAGCCAGGGCTACACAGAGAAACCTTGTCGGGGGGAAAAAAAAAAGTCAAATAATTTCGACATTCTGTTTACTTTTTGAAGAAAGGGTACAGAGCTTTATGAGCTTGTGCATTAGAAAAGCAGCCTTCTTAATGTGTCGTGGGTCACAGAATGAGGCACAATGACAGTACCAGCATGCCATTAATAAAATCTTAGAGTGTGAAGCAGGTATAGAAAAGAGTGAGTACACTGTGATTATGTGTTTTCTATTTTTCTTGAATCACACGGCTTCAACTGTGATGGTTAATTTTCACTATTAATTGGACTGGATTTAGAATCACCAAGGTGACTTACTTCTGGGCATGTCTGTCCAGATTAATTCCAAGGAGATTAACTTAGTAGGGAAGGATCATTCTAATTGTGGGTAACACCATCCAGTAGGCTATGGTCTTGAAGAAATGTAAGAAAATGAGCTAGTTACAGACTTACATGCCTCTGTTTCTAGACTGAAAATGAAATGTGACCAGTTGTCCAGCTACCTCATATTCTTGCCACTTTGCTTCCCTGCTGTGATGGAATTTCTCCATAGATAGCTTTTTGGCAAGAATTTGTCACAACCACAAGAAAAATGATAATACATCATGGCCTTAAGCTAGCTCCCTTTCCTCTCAGGTGGGACAATTCTTTCATAGACAATAAAGCCACTGGACCTTCTGACCATTAACGGAACTCTTAGGTCTTACATTGAAACATTTTAGAAAAAATAAACTTGTATTTATAAGGTCACATAAATATTTTTATCATTAAAGTAATAGTTTGAAAATATAATTTCTCTTTCTTATGGTGTGTTAACAAAATCGTAACATATAATAAAATTTCCTCTCCTCTGAGTGTTACATCTAGTAATGAAAACCCTTTAAACAAGCATTCAGAAAAGTTTTGAGCAACCTTCACGTGACGTTTAAAAGCAAATATTATCTCAAGTAATAATGAAATATTATTGCAGGTCATAATTCTCAGTTCTGTTTCTGGGTGATGAATAACTTAAATCTATTCTGACAAAGTCAGTGATTTCAGAGTCAAGGCACAGCTAAAAGAATGTACTAACCTTGCATTTAGTGTAAAACCCTTCTTATAATTAGCTGGAAATGAAACTGTTATGTTTTTCTGTCTTTCTGGAGTTCAGAAAGTATGTCTATGATTGAACACTTTTGACCTATGTCATCTTCAAGAAATGAAAAATATCCTTTCTAAGTGCTTTTTTATTGCACTTAACAATTACAGTCTGGTGAGTTTTAAGCAATAGAATGTAATGTATTTTCCTCATGTTAATACATTAGCATTTTTGAATTTCAATATATAATAATTCATAAGCATCTTCAACACATACCCATTCAGTAAGCTTATTATACCTATGCATTTTGTAGCATAAGTAAGAATATGCCTTCTAAGTTCCAGAATTGCTAAATGACATTCTGATTCCACTTTTTTCCAATATGTTATAATAATTATTGATTTTTTTCTTATTGAGATTATAATTACCACATTTCTCCCTTTGCTTTTCCTCCCTCTAACGCCTTTCATTTACCGTTCTCTGCCCTCCTTCAAATTTATGGCCTCTTTATTAACTGTTGTTGCATGCATATATTAGGAATCTATCTATCTATCTATCTATCTATCTATCCATCCATCTATCTATCTATCTATCTATCTATCTATCTATCTATCTATCTATC
>JANHMN010000017.1:35148790-35159401 GCA_030674055.1 Rhabdomys pumilio
TGTGTGTGTGTGTGTGTGTGTGTGTGTGTGTGTGTGTGTGTGTGTGTACTGAATCTAAATGGAGTCACTGAATAATAAGGAAAACAATGGCCCAACTAAACATATTATGCCACCAGGTAAAATGCCCAATACCAGGAAGAGGTTACATCTAGTTCAGTCATTGGCAAACCAGACTCCATTGAAGCCCCAAAACATCATATGGTCTTGTCAAGGCTATGAATTGCTTTCTACAATTTGGTGGTCAGGCTTCATGGATGAAGACAACATTTAATAATAACACTTCTAGTTAAACATAGAAAAGTCGAACTGGTATTTAACTATGTGCTTCACCACTACTTACTAGCTTTCATGGTACTGAAAGCTACTCTGCATGATATCACAGGAGAAAGGCAATGATAAATCCCACTACAAACCATACAGCCTACAGCAGCGACCTGTCTGCAAGATACACTGGTGTGATAGTGACACAAAGGATATGGGAGTAACTAACTACTTCTGATTGGATTTAAGACTCAGCCCATGAGATGGAATCCATACCTGACACTTCTAAAGTCATAAAATCTGAGACTGCAGAAGCACACACATGGCCTTCACAAGTTCAAGCCAGATAGTGTCCAAGCACTGAGAGGAAGCCCTCACATCCCTAACCAAGAGGGTATCTGTAATCGATACCCTGTGGCAAAAGAAAATGTAGTTTTCTCTACTAAAATCTCACTGGCAGGCCACATGTTCATGAATATTTTGCCAACACAAAAAGAGTTCAATGATATTTTGTAGTTTTTATCTCATTTTGCTTGGTTTGGGTACTTCTTATTCTTTTGCTTCTGCATTTTGTTTTCTGAGTTTGTGTGTTTCCTGTTTTGTTTTGTTAGTTTGTTTTAAAAGAGAGAGAGAGATAAAGAACATAAAGTTCGTGTGTAAGAAGGCAAGAAGATCTGGGAGGAATAATTGGAGGACGAGACATGATCAAACAATACTGTGTAAAAAAAGTATTCAATCAAAAATTATAAAACCCAAAAAGTGAAAATTCTCATTATTGTACAGCTTTTTTGCGTCAAGACCTATGACGTAAGATCTATGACTTATTGAATATTACTAACAGGAAATGTGAAATCTTCTATGTATTTCAGAAAACTAAAACATATGTGACATTTCATGTTATTCTCAAAACTACAGCTGGAAATACACAATGGATATTCTTCCACAGTGACCTTGGTGGTCAGCAACTGCAGAGGACAAAGAAGAGACTCAGAGAGTGTGGGAAAGTGGCCAGGAACAGAAAATGACACTGAGCAGAAGTTCTGAGAAATCTCTCACAAGTTAAGTATGAATTCTGATGAAATTATTATCAGTTCTCTTTATTTTCTGTAAGTTACTAATAAGTATCTTTGTTTAAAGTAGCCAATCATCAATCCTTTCTATAACCTTAATTTTCTCCCATTGCTTTAACAATATGCCAGTCCGGGTTTGCATTCTAAGAAACTTCAGATTTCATTTACTCAGTCATACAACTGAGAAAAATGGGCTCATCACAATTAATAAAAAGTGATCAGCCTTGGTTTACACATCTCCACACAATTTTCTAGAAGTTAGTGATCAATAGGAGAGAAAAGTCAGTCCATTCACAGTGCTTTTAAAATTAAATTTTATTTATAAAGGCTTGTCATGATTTTATCTGATATAAATTTAGATTTAGTAGTACTAACTAGGATTTTTGCTACCTCACTATCAGACACTTCCAACTTTAGTGTAGCTGTCCTTGACACACTTATGTGTCACATGGCTAGTAAGGATGTGTGGATCAGGTGAGAATGTATTTCTTGTTATACATGCTTTTTTTTTTTATTGCCGTGAGTTTAATAATCATTATGCATGGTTAGATAACAACACGTATCTGCAATAGATATAGATACTTTACAGTTTCTTCATAAATCCTTGAGGAACTATTGTTGGCTCTATGAAATGGTAGCATCTATGGGAAAATGGAAGAGGCTACACAGGATGAAGATGACATAGTAAATCAACTGGAAGAACGGCCCTTGGGGTTCTTTAGAAAATGAAATGTTGCGTGAAAATTCAGCTTTTGTATAGAACAGACATATAGAACAGACACTAAAAGTGCTAGGAAAATCTAAACTTCAGAAACTTTAAGCATATACATAAAGCAAGACTTTTTTTTTCCCTGAACTTTCCCAGAAGAGAATAGTTCTTGTGAAAACCAGCAGTTCTCTCTATGTGATCCCTTTCAAAATTCTTTGAAATGAAAGACAAACTGTGCATGAGCATGAATTACAATGTACTCACAGGATTGTGATCTCTGCTCCATTTCATTTAAGAAGAACTTTCTATCCTGATACTGAATTGACCTCATCACAACAAGAGGCTTATTTGAGTTCAATTCTGCTACTGTCTTCTGTCTTACAGACACAAGATGAATTGAGCAAGAGGAAATGTGACCTAACAAAATATAAAATTTTATCTTGTAACAAAATTCTAAAAATATAAGTACCCTTTATATGTTTACTTTAGATGGTGCCACTCACATATAAAAAATGACTTCTTACCAATTCTATTATTTTCAAGAAAGTCTTAAATATGGCATAAAACCCAAAACCTAAACAGGAAACTAATTTACCAGGATTTTTTGCAGAAAATGTCCTCAATTCATGCTTCAAAGGTCTTGTCTAGGGACTAGAGTGGTTGGTTAGATGTTAAGAGTACTACTGGCTGCTCTAACAGGGTATCTCAGTTAGATTCTCAGCACACACACAGTGGCTCACAAGCTCAGGTAACTATAGTAAATCTTTTGCTTTCTTCAGGCCTTCTTGGGCACTGTATTTATGTGGTACACAAGCACACATGCAGGCAAAATCACCCACACACATAAAATAAAAAATAATATTTTAAAAGTTTTAAAAAGAGACTTGTTGACAATGTTGATTAAATAACCAAAAAGAGGTAAGCAAAAAGACCATTTAATTTTTAATGTCTTTCCTAGATAAGACAAGAAAGCAAGAGATGTTTAAGTGGTTCTCAATTGGCTACAACTTTTCTTCAGCTCTTGTTTCATATATCCCTGATGGAGGTCTACTCCAAGCCACTGAGATGTCTTGTTGGGTGTGTAAGTGGTCTCAAAGAATCCTTAACATTGCAATAAGAGCAGACAACATTCTTTCAACCACAAAGTATTTCCACAGTTTCTTCCCTCTGTTGGAGTTCATGCCTCTGCGTTGTCTTTCCCCCTTCCTCCAATTCCCGCCCTCCCCCTTCCACCTCCCCACCCCTTGGCCATGTAGGTTCTTGGCTACTCACTTTGCACAAACTTTCCAGGTCTTTCTAGAATGAGCCAGGATGCTCTGTAAGTTTCCCTTGCTTCATAATTCTCTCTCTTCAACACAGCTGAAGTTTTAAAGCACCCCTTCGTTAAAATGACTGTCAGTCTTCTTCATTAAATAAACTATGAGAATTCAACTGTTAGGAGTTTATTTATTTTGGCTTGCAATTGAATTGTAGAAGCTTAATATGTTACAAAGACTTAAGGCCCACTCTATGAGATGGAAACATACCCAATACTGTTTGATGACCAAGAATCTGAGACTGGATAAACCAGGGACCTAGAGTAAAACAAAACACTATTATTGTAAAAAAAGAAATGTAGCAACACAATTATTCTTAATGACATTTTATATTCATAGATCATTGCCTTGCTCAGCCATCATTAGAGAAGCTTCTTCCTGTAGCAGATAAGAACAAATAGCCATAGCTGGACATTATGTAGAGAGTAAGATGCCTAGGAAAACTCAGCCCTAATAGGGATATCTCCATTAAATCCGTCTCCCTGAGGCTCAAGGGACCCTGTGGAAGAGGAGGCAGAAAGGATGTAAGAGCCAGAGGAGATTGGGGATTCCAAGAAAGCAAGGCCCTCTCCATGACTGACATATACATGAAGTCACAGAGACTGAAGGAGCACATTAAAAATGCATACTCTGCTACCTCTGCCTGCATATTTATACCTTTAGGTTGATGACAATTCATTCATATTATTTGGTAGTGAATGTTATCCAGAAAGACCTTTCTTCATGTATTGACATAGCATTCAGTGGTTAACCAAAATCCCTAGTGGTCAAAACACTGTATCTTACTGTCCTCTTAGGTACAAATTTACTTTACAAAATGGTATTACTCATTGACATGGAACTCTGAGGCCATTATTGCTAGACTGCAGTACTGATACAGAGTTTTCAGTTCTTGATTACTCTACCTTCTGGATCAGTAATTTCCTGAAGATCGGACTATCATGCTTTGCCAGTTCACTTGTCTTCTATATCCTAATTATGAAGTATGGCTCATTTGGACTTCTTTAGAGAATTTATAACTCCCAGAAAAATGTATTTAACATTAACGTCTTTTTTCTTGACTCAATTGATAGCTGTTAGTTCCTAGTGGCCATAACATTTTGCTTTTTACTCAAATATTTTATCAAACAATTAAGCAAGATTTGAGTTTTAACCAAGTGGCTCTTTCATCAAATAAAATTGCTTATGTCATTACATCTTCAAAAAATTGGCGTACCTACATGCATTTTCAATGACACAGGATAGTATTAAACTATATTTTAGCTTAACTTTTAATATAGTGGAACAATTTAAATTCCAGGGCACACAAGTTTCAGATGTGCCTTTTTTTTTCTTTCAATGTTTGGGTGGCTGTTACCCCCATATATATATATATATATAACATTTTAAAAATAGATCTCAAGAGAAAAGCTCAAACAAGTAGTGTAGATTGATGACCCCATCGTGATAGGGATGAATGCACTGATATCTGTGTTCTAATTAGTAAAAGAGATACTTTGAGAATGTCCTTATTAGTATTTTATTGTGAGCCTGCCTTCCACAAGAACCATGTGGGGGAAATTGTTTCCCCAAATCATCCTCCTAACAAATGACAATCAGTAATTAATGTCAATGAATATTTTATTGAATAACATTCCGTCAACAAGCATAATCCTTTCTTAGGGAGCCATGACAGAATTTTAATAGCGTTATTAGTTATTAGATTTATTGCAACAAATAAACAAATTGTGAATTGTTTGAAGAGCTTCTGCGGCTCCTGTGGAGACATCTCATACCTAGGACCAGGAATTCTGTTTAGTAACCCATTGTTTCTAGGGGCAGCATTATCTAGGGATGGTATCTATTTTATTCGGTTTACAACACTCCAGGTTTTCATATGGCTTTTTCATAAACACATTAGCTTGATTAATCCTCACCACTGCCTTCCCATCTCCCTCATTCCCCTAAACCCTTCCAACTTAAACATTCCCACCCCATTATGTCGCCTCTGCATTTCACTTTTGCTCAGGTACCCCCCTCCCCAATGTCTTGTCACTCCACCCCAACATCGTCCTAGTCTCACGGCTTTAAATAGAACTGAACAAATAGAACCGACTTAAACCAATAGAACTAAATGATCAAGGCTAAGTTCCACCTACCATAGAGAGCACACATCATTTATTTTTCTAGGCTTTGATCATTACCCTCAATGTATTTTTCAGTCCCAACTACTCACCTGCAAATATCATTATTTTATTTTGCTTGACAGACAAAGAAAAATTCTGTTGTGTATGTGTCCCACATTTTCATTACACATTCATCAGTTGGTGGCCATTAAACTGATTTCATTTTGTACCTATTGTGACTAGAGCAGCCATGAATATGAATCTTCAAGTATATCTGTAGTAGGATATAAAGTCTTTTGGTTTCACTGGATCACATGGTAATTTGTTTTATTTCTATGTTTTTAAAATTATATTTAAAGAAAACTTCCAAATGATTTTCAAAGCAGCTGTTCTGGTTTAGACTCTCACTAACAGTGTATAAAGGGCTTCTCTTTCCTCACAACAATGACATAATTTGTTCTCATTTTGTCTTCTTGTTGATAGCCACTCTGGCTGGAGTGAGATGAAACCTCAGTGTAGATTTATTTTGACTCTCCCTAGTAACTAAGCATGTTGGATACTTTTGAAGTGTGCCTAGGCATATGTACTCATTCTTCTGAGAAACCTCTGCTCAATCCCACAGACCATTTTTTAAAATGTACTTTTAGCTTTTATTTTTACTTTACATGTATAAATGTTTTGCCTGCATGTATGTCTGTTCATTATATGTGTGCAATAACCGTGGAGGCTAGAAGAGAGCATCAAATCACCTGGATTGGGATTATCACCATCTGAGTTCTAATCTGTGTTCTCTGGAGGAGCAAACTGGACTCTTCACTTCCAAGCTCTCTTTCTGGCTTCCACAGACTATTTTTTAACTGGGTTGGCTATTTTTCTGTTATTTTATTTTTGCAAGTATATTCTTTATATATTTTTAGTACCAATTCTCTGTCAGATATTTAGCTATTTTATATTCTTTTTCAAAGTTTTTTTCCCATTCTTTCATCTGCTTTTTCACTTAACTACATTGCAGAAACTTTTGACCTTCACGGAGTCTCATTTGTAAAGTGTTGGTCTTATTTTCTGTACCTCTCAGATCTTATTGTTAAAGTCTCTATGTGCATGCACTCTATATGTTGAAGAAAGCTCCCTTCATCTTCCTGTAGTAATTTAAGAGTATCAAGACTTATAAAGAGACCTTCATACATTTGGAATTGAGTGATAAAGACCTTGTTTTATTCTTCTAACTATTGATAGTTAGATTCCACAGCACCAGAAGCTGATGCAGAGACCTTGGAGAAATGATGCTTACTGGTTTGCTCCCCATATCTCAGTCTGGTTCCTTATACCGCCTAAACAAGACACTAGACCAGGGGTGACATTACACTCTGTGGGAAGTGTTTATCCACATCAATCATCAATCAAGAAAGTCTTGTACAAGTTTGCCCACAGGCCAATCTTATCTGAGCATTTTTTCAACTGTGGTTCTCCTCTAAAAGGATTCACTTGTGTAAAATTGACACAAAACCTGGCTAGCACAGTCTACAAGTGTAGGTCAAAAAGAACTTAGAAGAGTACTCTTCTTTCACTGTGTGGATTCTAAGATTTGAATTCAGGTGTTCAGGTTTCATAGCAAGTACATTTACACCTCAGCCACATTACTAGCTTTTTTCTGATTTGTTGATCTTTAATTTTTAAAAACTTTATTTTATATATAAACAAATTGCACGTTAAACATGTCACACACACACACACACACACACACACACACACACACACACACACAAAGACACCAAAAAATAACCAGACCTAAAGACTGTACAACTCAATCAACTTTGATACATTTGGACTAGTCATTTGAAATAGAAGCTCTGGAGTTATGTTGTATTTTATATTTTTATTATAAAATATATTTTATGGACCTTCCAAAAATGAAAATTCCATGAGATTTAGAACTAGAAAAACAGTCAGCTTCATATCCTTCCTAGCATCTGGTTATTGTCGTTCCTCACCTCTACAGTTATCCAGTCCTCTTTACTTTCTTTTTTTTTAAAAAGATTTATTTATTTACACGAATGTTCTATTTGCATGTATGACAGCATGCCGGACAGAAAAGGGCATCAGATCCCATTACAGATGGTTGTGAGCAACCATGTGGTTTCTGGGAATTGAACTCAGGACCTCTGAAGAGCAGCCAGTGCTCTTAACCACTGAGCTATCTTTCCAGCCTCCAGTCCTCTTTTCTTTCTTTATGTTATTTTGTTCCCACAGTATATTTGTTTACATATGTACATATATTATTGGCCAAATTATGTATGTAAGAAAGAATACACAGTTTCCTTTTTCTTTCCGAGATTGTGTGGTCTTACTTAATATACTATGTTTTAAGTCCATTCATATTCCTGAAAATTTTGTGATTTCATTTTTCTTGGGAGATAAAGAGTAGTCATACAGTGTTGTGAGAGCAACTACCAGAACAAATTTTATTATTTACTAATTAAATTCTATAATGAATAATGTCTTTTAAATATTCAGTTGTATAATAAGAATTATTAAACTGAAATTTAACTATTTTCTTTTATTTCATGTTTGTTAAAATTACTTCTATTATAATCAATAAATCACACGAGTCCTTAATATAAAACTGAAATAATAGAGAAGATACTAAGAGAAACTTGAGAATTACTGTCTTTCCTCCAAAATCATTCTTTGTGGTCTCACTTTGAGGAATGTTTTAAACCTTCTTTCTCTGCTTTTATGAATATCTGCATATCTTGATTTCATTTCTAAGATAAGACTATCATTATGAATTTACAAGTAATTGTAAAATGTTTTCCATATTACTCTTTCACTTAAAATAAATTTTGGACACTTGTTTTATAAGCTCATAGATATCCTTTCAATTGAATTAACACTCATCCAAAAACCAACCACGCAGATTATAGAAATACACACATATGTATGTGATGTGTGTGTGTGTGTATATATATGTATAAATATGTGTGTGTATATACTGAACTTATAGATATCTATACCTTTTAAACATTTTTACATATCATTTCTCCTTATGTTTTATTTTACTATTAGTGGCTTTTGTAAATGTACATTTATGAATACCATATATTGCATAGTATTGTACTCAGAAAATACAGCAAGTACCAATAAAATCATTTTAAATCTGTCTGATATGATCATCCTGAGAAGTGTCTAGCTTTATGTTTGGTGAGCACCCTAGAGGTACAAAGATAAACTGATGGCTAAAATTGATATAAGTAGGACTGTGCTGTGTATATATTAAGATGAAAATTTATTAAAGCAATGACTCTCAAACCCTTTAGTACATCTAGTGATCCATTTTTATACTTAAAATCTATCAAGAAGCCCTAATAAGATTATTAAATACATGACTTATATGCTTTGGTTAATTGATATTTTTGAAGACAAGGTCTTCCTATTTAGTTCAAGTGGATCTTGAGCTCTCTGTGTGTTCCAGGCTGGTCTTGAACTCATGGCAGTCTTTTTGCTTCAGTCTCCCATGTTCTAGGACAACAGGTGATTATCAACATACCAGGCTGAATTGGAATTTAAACAGATTTATTTTCAGATATTTATAGATTAATTCATTTTAAATGTCACTGTGGGCTAACCTTATAAGACATATATTGATATATTGTGGAGTTATGTCTGCAAAACAAAACTGATAAAAATCATTATTATCCTACTGACTTTGTCAGTATCTTAAATGTTAAACATGGCATAGCTACATTCTCTTGTTTACTATGTATCTGCTGGGAATGGCTTTGGTTGAACTCTGTGAAGCCCAGACTGTCACAGAGAGGAAGGACAATTTTAACAGTCTAGACAAGCTGGCCAAGTTCTTACTCTCCTTAAGCTTTAGTACGAGTTTGGAAGCAGAATCCCCATTAATGCCCATTCCACACTCTGTTACACTGATACTCTACCAATGAGTTTTAGACTTTGAAACTTATTTTTATTTTGTCCATTGATGGTTTTGTAGTATTTTTGATAATATAAAAAGCATTATCTCTTTAAATATTAGAGTTAATGTTTCTGTCAAATTGAATGGGTCTGGAATTGGCTAGGAGTCATACATCCTGGTCTGTCTCTGAAAGTGTCTTCAGAGTGGCTTTACAGTGAATGGAAGATCCATCATGTATGTAAGAGACATCATGCTATTAGTGGGGTATTAGAGAACAAAAAGAGAGGAAAGGTGCATGAAAACCCAGTGATTTCCCAGGAGTGATCTCTCTCTCTCTCTCTCTCTCTCTCTCTCTCTCTCTCTCTCTCTCTCTCTCTCTCTCTCTTCTTTCTGATGGTGGATGCAATGTGAACAGCTGCTTTATGGTCCTACTTCTAGGCCTTCCAGACATGATGGATTGCATTCCTTCATAATTCATAAGCCAAAATAACATTTCTTTCTCTTAAGTTGTTTCTGTCAATACGTTGTCACAACAGTGAGAAATGTAACAAACATGGATTTATCTTTTAAATATCGACACATTTTTATTTATACCACACACAATCAGCTTCATTTATATCCATATGAATAACACCAGAAAGCATCAAAAATCTCTGAAACTTACAGTGGAGTGTGATGGCTATTTTTGGTTGTCAACTTGACTCTATGTGGAATCAACTACAAACCAGAATGGAGGTCACATCTGTGATCTAGATCTTGAGGCAGGAAGACATCATGCCTTTGATCTGGATTTGAGGCTGCAAGAAGCAAGCTTCTATCCAGACCTTGAGATGGGATGACACACTTTTTCAATCCAGATTGAGACACACCTATACTCCAGATCTTGAGGCATCTTTAATCTGGACAATACTTTCTGCTAGAGACCTTTATTAAGGACAATGGAAGGGGTTGTTTATTCTTTACCCGCTTGCACTCTGCCTGCACAGTCACAGGAATTTTCTTCTTTAGGATTCCAGCTTATATGGGAGACCAGTTGAAATATCCAGCCTCGTGGGACTGAACAACTACTAGATTCTTGGACTTCCCATTCACAGTTAGCCATTGTTGGCTTAGTTGAACTGCAGTCTGTAAGTCATTCATTATACCTCTATCTCTTTATCTTATTTATCATTTATATCTATATCCTCTCTCTCTCTCTCTCTCTCTCTCTCTCTCTCTCTCTCTCTCTCTC
>JANHMN010000017.1:35169325-35188340 GCA_030674055.1 Rhabdomys pumilio
CACACACACACACACACACACACACACACACACACACACACACACACCATGGTCTAATGGAGGTCCAATAGGATTTCACAAGAGGGCATTGGATCCTCAGAAACTGGTGTTAAAGGCAATTATGAGCCACTATGTGGGTTTTAGAGATCAAAGTACATTTGAGCCACCCGTCTAACCAAAGTATCACAATTCTATAGTCATGGTTTCTAATATGAACCCATCAGTCCAAGTGACTTGGCATAAGAATTTCAGTTTGTGATTTTAGGTAAATTTCAAGGTTCAATAGACACTCTGAAAGAATATGAAAATGTTACATATTCGCTCATATAAAACTATAATTCTCATTAGAGTCTTAAAATACTGTGTGATAAATATTGATGTATATGTCAAATATTAAGCAAAGCCAATTAATTTGTTTTGGTAAAATTCCATTTCAGTAAACAACAAAAATTTTGTGGCGCTTCCATATATAGGGGCTTTGCTGTTATAACCTATATTTACAGCCTTTCAATAACTCATGGACTTTTTAAGTTTAGAAATGGTACTGCTATAATTTGTAAGGTTATAAGTTCTACCACAAATATTTTACCATAAATATTTTAAATGACCAGTTACACAAATCCTTGAAATATAAACTCTGATGCTCACATATTTTTGGTTCCTATGTAAATCTATGTAGATCCCAAGACCTGTGTGTTAGTATTCTGTCTAAACTCCACCTCCACAGTTACCTGGCAACAGACAGGTATGCTCCTCCCCACAGTTACCTAGCAACAGCCAGGTAGGCCTGGCCCCACTATAAAAGAGGCTGCTTGCCCGCTCCTCTCTCTCTTAATCTCTTGATCTCTTACTCTCTTACCCTCTTGCCTCTCTGTCCCCCCCTTCCTCTCTCTCCATGTGTTCATGGCTGGCCTCTACTTCTTTTCTCTCTTATCCTTCCACCTTCTTCTCCCCACCCTTGCCCTATCTCTTGAATAAACCTCCTCTCCCTTGGAACTGTGTGGTCTGGAGTGGTCTGTTTTGAATTGTGGTTGGACTTCTTCTAACAACTAACACTGGTGCGTTGGACTCGGATAGAAAAACTTCGGGAACCGCTGTGCTGAAGCAGCTGTAACCACCAAGTGGCCTGCCTCTACCGCCATTGCCTCTACAAACACTGCTGTGATATGGGACTTGTGCCTATTTTCCTTGCCCACTGAAGATTCTAGCCGCCAAAGGCACTGGGCAGTGACTTCTGGCTGCTAATAGGAAGTCCTGCCCTACCACCACAGCGACCTGACCTGCAGCAACTATGCCTTCAGCTGCGGGCCCATAGCCCCAACCTGCCAGCCATTTGATCAAATGCCACTATTGCCAGCTTTCTTATCCTGGCCCTAGTCAGATGTTTCCTTGCTAATACTAAAATGTGCTTTTCTCTACCTACAGAACCTGCCAAAGCCACTTAAGACTCTTTCCTATCCTGTCTTAATAGATTTTTACTACTATTAAATTCTATTCAGTTACAACCAATTCCTATGGCTCTCAATCTTGTCAGAAGTCTGCTAATACTATATTTAAGTTTATGGCCGACAGAATTCCCAAAGCCGGTAACAGTTGACCCAAGATGGTTTCAGAAGACTTTGACACCTAGAAGATACAGCCTGGATTGTTTGGGGTGATATTGTCACTAATGTAGTGGACAAAACTGGATGTCCTGAGTCAAATGACTTGGCTAAACCAAGGTAAGTCATTTCTCATGTCACGTGTATCCATTCCACAGAGAAAAAGCCCTGCATCTTCTGCGCTTGGAAGCCAAACTGACTTCGCCCAAGAGACCACGGGAACTGTTGGCTAGTGGACTCTGTCATTTTTTAAAATAATATATAACTGGTAAATTATTGTTTACTCTTTCAGACTTCTGACTACATTGACAGCTAAGCTTTCACAGATGTAATCTGTTACCTCATTACCTAAACTCAGTTGCCATTAATTAAATGCTTCATATTTCCTCTTCTTGCTATGCCACTGTCCTAATATTATCTGAGTTCCTATAAACTTGCCTACCTCTAATAAAACATTCCACTATACCATCCAACAAAGGTTCATCTTAAAGACTGCTCGTGTTATTAACTCATGCTGTTATCTCTTTTGTAAACTTATAAGCTACAGGACACCCACTCAAGTCTACCTTTCACAGATCAAATAGATGCCATCCAGATAAGTACATCTGCCTAAAGTTCCCACTTAGTACTTATTCCAAAGGGTGGGATCCCTCTGGGTTTCAAATGTACATCTTAGAAAAATTTTCTTTCCCCCAAATGTACTTAATCTTATTCTCTACATCTTGTCAAGTCCAGGCACATCCAGAACAGCTCCAGAGAAGCAACCTCCAGATGCTCCATACACAGCTGCTTCTACTGAACCTGTTCTTTCTGACCTATCCTCAGATGGCTCAATACACCCTGGACAGCAGAAAACAGCCAACTCTCCTAAGACCAGACCAACATCCCCCATACCCATTCTTCTAGGCTCCCCCTAGAGACACATCGCCCCAAATGCCAGCAGGAATCAGCCAGATATCACAACTTCCCTATTCCTGCTTCACCATCACCTCTTTCTAATTTTTCTTTTATAATTAAACCAAAATGGGGGAATGTTAGTATTCTGTCTAAACTCCACCTCCACAGTTACCTGGCAACAGACAGGTATGCTCCTCCCCACAGTTACCTAGCAACAGCCAGGTAGGCCTGGCTCACTATAAAAGGGGCTGCTTGCCCCCTCCTCTCTCTCTTAATCTCTTGATCTCTTACTCTCTTACCCTCTTGCCTCTCTGTCCCCCCATTCCTCTCTCTCCATGTGTTCATGGCTGGCCTTTACTTCTCTTCTCTCTTATCCTTCTACCTTCTTCTCCCCACCTTTGCCCTATCTCCTGAATGAACCTCCTCCCCCTTGGAACCGTGTGGTCTGGAGTGGTCTGTTCTGAACTGCTGTCGGTCGGACTTCTTCTAACAACTAACACTGTGGAACCATTGGAGCGATTATAGCGTGAAATGATGAGATCGTACCTGTCTGTCTCTCTTGCAACCAGGGAAACGTATCACAGTGAAGGCCCTTTCTCTACCACTGGATGAGAATGTCTCAGTCTCTTTGAATCCTTTAAAAGCCTAAGAGTAATCCAGAGGCTAATATTGAGTTTGAGAGACATTTTAGCCTAGCAGCCTACCTTCACAGGCATTACTGCTCTGTCAGCTTCCACCAGCCTGGGCTCACTTAGTGCCTAATTAGACCCAAAAGCTAATTTCTACTCTCTTTCTCATTTGTTTATCCCCTTGTCAGGCTTGGTGGCTTTCTGGCCCTGCCAGTTTTGCATGTAGAGAAGCAAGATGAAGTGGAAGAATGGGCTAAGATGCTGAGAGTGGAGCAGATAGAACCCACACTATCACCAGCAGGCTTCCAGCCCTCTAGCAGGTTTAAACTGATAAGGTTATCGTTGTAGGATGAAGGGTATGTACACACTGCCGACTGTGTATGTGCTGCATACATATAAATGTCACAGGAAGATGCCAGGTGCCTTTCTCTAATCCTCTCCTTCTTATTTACTTGAGACAAGGTCTCTCCATGAACCAGGAGGTGTTAGTCTTTTGGCTGAATCCTTTAAAAGCCTAAGAGTAATCCAGAGGCTACTGACAAATGAGTAATCCAGAAACTGACAAATGAGTTTCCAGGTCGGCTTGTTGCTGTGATCTAGTGCTGTGAATGTAGATATGAGCATAGGCAAGCTTGGCACTTCCTGTGGCTGCTGACTATTCAAGCTCCATTTTGCATGCTTTCTCAAGAAGCACTGCTACTCCAAGAGCCACCTCTTCAGCACTGGTGTGTGTGTGTGTGTGTGTGTGTGTGTGTGTGTGTGTGTGTGTGTGTTTGTCTCTAGCTACTAATTTCTACTTTGGTTATTTTCTGATTTTTTTTCCCTTTCTTTTACACATCTGCAATTGTTGATGCAAAAGTTAATACACACTTAGTTAAACATGAAAGGAAGACTTATTTCAGCAATTTTTTTTTTAAAGTGAAAGAACTTTTAAGAGTTGAGTTTGAAAAGAGGCTGGGGAATGTGGCTCAGTGGTGGAGGACTTCCTAGACCTGCAAGAGACTGGGTTCCAGTTGGATGTAAGAGATAGGAGAGGATTGGAGTAAAGAGACACCTGTATTCCCTAATTGGCTTTAAAGAAAAGTAAACTTTTTTTCTAACATCTTTGTAAAATCAGGTAGTTTAAGATCTAGAGCCCTACTTCCTTGGAGCCTAGGTTCCTACCCTCCCACAGAGGCTCCAAGATTGGTGCACTTTCTTCTTTAATGATTGCATTTCAAAGGGACGACTCCCAGGTCCTTGAGAAAGACATTTCTAGGTTGTAAAACTGTCAAGAAGCTTTTAAAATGATTTACATATCAAAGGGGGCAGGGGAAGCACTTACAATGGAACGTTTTCTAAAGTAAAACCTCCAAAGAATTTAGAGTCTGCAAGAAGAAGGTAAAAAGTTGCAGCGAGCTGAGGGGAGGGTTTAAGGCCATCTTGGTCATCTGTCTAGGAAATCCATTTAGGCCGATTATCAGATGACTGTTGGACCCTCTCTCCTGAGGGATGCATATTTAGTCTGTTGTAAATGTGGCTTGTATATTTAATTTTTAAACACATTGTCTGTCTCTGTTACTGTTACTCTTTTTCTCTGTATGTGCTGTGTGTGTGTGTGTGTGTGTGTGTGTGTGTGTGAGAGAGAGAGAGAGACAGACAGACAGACAGACAGATAGACAGACGGACTCTATACTGCTTTAGCTACATCTCAAGTTTGAATTTTTATTCTCTCAGTTTGGGTACAGACAATAACCTGCAAACATATTTCAGGTGCAGTCCATAAGAGGAAATGTTTGAGAGTCATTGACAAACACACTTGCACTGAAATTACTTTTCTAAAATTTGTCTTTCCAAACACCAAACTGTTTTGTACTAGTGGTGCTCCTTAAATAGTCTTTTGCAATGTGATACCTCATTTACTTAATTCCTTTGTGTGTGAACATTAATATGTATTTAATATTTTTGTGATTATAATATAATTACATTATTTCTCTCCTTTTTCCACCCTCCAACTCTTCCCATGTACCTCCTCTTGCTTCAAATTCACGGCTTCTTTTTTTCTAAATGTTGTTTTATTGGTGTGTGTGTCTGTGATCCTAGATGTATATTCACAACCCGTTTAGTTCATATAATGATCCTTGTGTGAGTAGTTTCAGGGTTGGCCACTTAGTACTGTAAAGTTTACTTTTAATAATATATTTTGCCTGTAACTTGTGAGGTTGTATATGTGAACAAGATATTATGATGTCTTGAAGCTGAAATGCCCCATGATGGTGCATGTATCAAAAGCTTTCTTGTTAGATAATGGGACTCTTTAGAATTTACTGTATGTTAAAAACTGTGACTCCATCAGTGGACCAATGTAGCCAGTTAATGTTTGCAGGACATCATGGGGTGAGCAGGTTTGCTCCTGATGCCACGCGATCCTGCTTCATCACAGGCTTATAGTGAAACCTGCAGAATCAAAAGCCATGGGAAGGAAAACTTTCCTCTTTTGAAGATGTTTCTCTCAGGCCCTCTGTCACTAGAAACTAAGACAGCAAATTTATTCAGATCAACTGCTTTAAGTTATATTGTAACATGTAGTTAACTATTTCCTGATTTTCTACACAATGTTTAACTCCTTAAATTTAAGTACAAAACTTTGTAGTTTACTGAGTGGTTTGTTTTTCCACAGGCTATGAGGAAATGTTTCATTAGCTGTTACATGCTTAAACTCTGAAATGCTAACACAAGTCTTATTTTATTCAACATTTCCTTTCCTAGTCTTCCATGGGCCTTGCTACCCTTTGGCTTTCTAGCTACCTGCCTGACAACTCTTAGGCAGACTCTTGTTTTAACCATTCTAGAAATGTACGTGACTCCCAAGGTTGTTCTCTGAGCCATCAAACCCATGCCCACCCTCAGCCAGTTTCTTATTTTAGGACCTATTCTTCCAGGCTCAAAACTCAGCATCATTACCTGGCCATCTCTTCTCAAACTCATGGCTGGTTCTTGACACATCTTCCTTAGATCAAACTTTGTATCTTTCCATCCACCACTGTTAGTCCTATTTAAATTCTCATTACACTTCAGCTCAAATATGGCACCACCTCCTTGACAGACTTCCTTCTTGGAGTGTCTATTAGCTGTCACCATGGTCACATCAATGTCGTCCAACAGTAATCATCTCAGAACTGCGTTCAGAGCTCTTCACTGCTGCTGAAAGATAATCCAGGGGCCCCTGTGATTCCATACACGTCCACTGGTAAAGCTGAGCCCTAGTCTTTTTCTGCTTGTGTTCACACTGTGCTGTATGAGATGTTCTCCTCACAATCCTCGGCACAAACATTCCCACTTGATCGAATTCTCAAATAACGCTCCGCATGTGAACTTCTCACAACTGGTTTATTCACTACTTTTAAAGTCTGTCGATTGGTCCCTGATATTGGTCTAAACGTCGAATTGGATTGTTAATATAGTAAATATGTTATTCTAGGGTGAAAGAGATAAATAGACCTTAGTAGTATTAGAATGTTCTAGGAAATGAATTTTAATAATATAATCGGAAAACGTGAATTAATGAGACAAAGTTTGCTCTTATGTGAACAGAAAAGCCCAGGACACTGCTGGGGTTTAATGAGCTGGGGCAGAACGTTTGGCAGAACTGAACTGTACATGCAACACCTTTTAATAATAGTGTATATAAGTGCACTATATACCATGCAAACTGTATGTGTCTATAAATGTACATATAGAATATGACAGGTTAAAATGTGTTGTATTTAGCTCTATGCTGGAGGAAGATGGGCTGTGGAATGCAGTGAAATCACAGAAAGCAGAAATGAGGGGGAATAGAATTGTAAACAAACAGGCTCCTCACTAGATAATCCACAATTATGTGAATGTCGGTGAGGTGAGTCTGCCGTCGCTATGTGTTAGACGCTGTCTCTTTGTGTTATGTTAACCAATTCTATCAGGAGTCACTAACCGGTACACTTATTTAGCAAACAGTGGGTGACTAATATGCTCCATGTATTGTCAAGGAATACAATGACAGAAGCCTTGGTGAGAGTTGTTGCTAAAGTATTGAACTATTGATTTTTTTTTTCTGTTTGATTTTTACTTTTTCTTAACTTCTCAGTCCTATCCCATTGACCAGTTTTCCTGATATGTGTGTCCTCCAGGAATATGGTTACTAGGACCACAGTTATGGAACATGAAGCTAGATAATGAGAGTTTGCAGAGCATCTTCCACTGACTTTTTACTCCATCCCTTCTCAGCGAGATCTGCATCAGATTCACCTTTGCACACTCATTTTGCACTTTATAAAGCACATGAAGTTTAAATGATGACATATTAGTTGTGTGTGGTGCGACATGCATTTAAGGCCAGCACTGTGAATTTGAGTCCAGCTAGGTCTGTACATTGACTTCTAGAACAGCCAGGGCTACATAGTGAGACCTTGTCTTAAAACAAAACAAAACAAAACAAAACAAAACAAAGCAAAGCAAAGCAAAGCAAAGCAAAGCAAAGCAAAGCAAAGCAAAGCAAAGCAAAAAAACCCAAACACCTGTAGTACCTCCTTCCTTTGTTCAAACCAATCATTTCATTCTCTTTTGAATTTTAACTGATACATAATAATTGTATACATTTTTGTTAGATATAAAATGATACGATGAATGTGTATAATGAGTAATGATTATCAACTGCATTAGTCCTATTTTAATACACAACATTAGCATATGTTTAGCCATATAGTTCCTTGTACTTGCCTATATTGTATAGTCAATATCAATTTTCCCCACTCCCTTCTCTAGCCTCTGATAATCCATTTGTAGTATTAATGGGAAATATATATTTTTATCATTAAAATGGGACATGGAAAAATTGTCGAAATGAGGAACTGGCCCTTTCTTGTGGCTGCAGTGCGTCACACTATTGACAAGTGTGGTTGTTTGACTAGGAATGGCCCCCATAGACTCATGTGTATGAATGCTTGGTCCATAAGGGATGACACCATTAGGAGATGTGGCCTTGGAATGGATGTGGCTTTGTTGAAGGAGGAGCATGACTGAGGGGTGGGCTTTGAGATCTCAAAAACTCAAAGCCAGTTCATTTCCTGCTGCCTGTTGATCTGCATATAGAACTCTCAGCTCCTCCAGCACCATATCTGCCTACATGTTTCCTGCCATGATTCTTGCCATGACTATAACTGTATAAACCCCTGAAACTGTAAGCCAGCCTCAAGTAAATGTTTTCGTTTATTAGAGTTGCATAGGTCACAAAGCCATGGTGTCTCTTCACAGCAGTAAGACAGCAAGTCTTCAAAAACATTTTTAGAGAAAATAATCTTCATATATGGATTTAAAAATGAATTAAGTTATTTAGGTCCATACCCAGATATTTAATTATTCTGATGACTAGTTTACACATGGAGTGCAACCTAAATAGAATTTAATTTGTTTAAAACTGACTTTCACATTGCTTCGTGGAAGCATGTCTACTGTATAATTCAGATGCACCTGCCTACTTTGCAGCTCACGTACTCCTTGAAATAGTTTTCAGAGTTGACAGGTTTTATGAAAATTATGACAGGGAACGAAAATTATCAACAATAAACATTTGTTATTGAATTGCTTTCTAACCATATTAATTTTGATTATCGCCATCTTTAGCGGTAATATTGAAAAACAGAACTGCCCTGATTATGGGAAACAAGACTAATTGGGGTTAGACAGAGTGCTTCCCTGCTGTTTCCAAAAGCCTCTTCAGGCACTGTTACTTGAACACACTCCAAATTTACTTCTTTTCCAATTAAAATAAAACAAAACACCAAAATATCCCAAAACATCAGGCTCTTTAAATGAAAGTATGTATTAGACATCTTCCCAAATACTCTATGTAGTATTTGGCTAATAGCTTCTGAACATTAACATATATAAAATATACTTTATAATGCTTATATTCCTTCAAATAGCATTTTGATTAATTAAATTTATATATCAACATTCACATGGCCAATAAAATCAAATAATCTCCAAATCATAAAACATGTTCTCTAAATGAATCTAGACCAAGACTCTTAAATTCTAAAATTTCATTAAGAAGCAAAATGGTCACATTTTCCAAGGATTTATTGACGAACAGCAGTGAAGAAGACATAAATATACGTGAGAAGAATGTCTTACCCTACTGCTGGATCGAGGACTCTGTAGTGTCTGGAATGTGCACATGGTCTATGGCACAGTATAATACAGAGTTCTTCTTTGATTAAGTTATTGTTGTCGTTTGTGTTTATATATGTGTGTGTTTGTGTATATGTATGTGTCTGGAAGGCTTATCTACCCTCTGGATCTAGTGATGTTTGCTTTTATACAATTAGGTGCATCAAGATATAGTATGTATGTGTTTATAATAGTTGTATGTTCTTGATGGGTCTTCAATTTATTAATGTATGTAACAGGTAGAAAATTCTCCTGTATGGTTTCTGCCTCTGCTTGCACAGTATATAGTGTTCTTTTAACCTTCAGTCTGTGGGACTCTGGGCCACCTCAGAGATTCTTTTAAACAAACCCTGCTGGATTTTGTGGTCTGATTCAATTAGCTAGCTTCTATCTTTTAATTGAATACTTGAAGTCATTTACATGTATGGTTAAAATTTACATATATCGGCTGATTGTCCTTATTTTTTTTTTTTTTTAGTTTATTCAATACCATTTCGTTCTTTCTCCTCTGTAGTAAAATATATATTTAAAAAAATCCCTATATGAGGTTACTTCTGTAAGGTCAAATTTTGAAATGTGCAGCATGAAGCAAAAACAAAAATTCATGGTCAGCAAAGACCAACAACAACTTGTTACAATTAGCCATAATAATAACCTAACCAGTTCCTTCAGGGGCAAAGTGACCAAAGATGAAGGGACCAACAAGGACACACCCTGACATGTTTAGACAAGCCCAAGTGAGTGATGGGCCACCTGGTGTCTACTTCCCCCGCCCTGTCCAGGAGGTCCAAGGTTTCATGGTCAAAATAATTAGTCATCCTGCCAGCTCACACGTAGCCACTTCTGCAAGTTGCTGATGTTTGAAATGTCCAATCATATGAAACTGCGCCAAATCTTCCCCCCCTTTCCCAGCCCCTACTCATAAATATCCTAACCTTCCTGGGGTCTTGGTCGGATCCTCTATCTCCTGTGTGACATATGTTCCGGCCCAAGGGCCCTTGCCATTAAACTAACTTATGCAATTGCATCAAGGAGGTCTCTCGTGTGTCCTTGGGTGAGTGGTGGTCCAGACTTGAGGGAAGGTCCCCTTGGGGGGTCTTTCAACTTTCCTCCTTTGACCATTTATGTTCCCAGATGAAACCCACACACAGCCTTTATATTCTTAAATATGCTGTAAGTAGCACAATAGTACAACTGCCTATCATCCATGCTGAAAGAATCTACCTTTGATCCATAACCCTAAATTATCACTGACTGTATACTATGTTCCATCTTGGCTTAACGCTATTAGAATCTATCTCCTATCCGTAACCCAAGTTATTAGTATGTTTCATCTGGGCTGCTCTTAGCTCAAATTAGGTGGCCCTCTGGGACATGTTGTCTTGGCACCTAGCCCAGGGTGGCTCTCCTCTCTCCTCTCCCCCATGTTTTTCCTCTTCCATTGCAGCTTTTTCCTGCCTTTTCTTCCTCTTCCTTGTGGTCCCATGCTCAGGAAACCTAAACCCTGACCATGTCTCTTTTTCCCAGCTATTAGCAGCTGGCATCTTTATTTACCAATCGGAATTAGCTGGGAGCAGGGTCCCTCAGCGTCTTTATGTGGAAACTTGTCTTTGGGGCAGTTTGGAGGGACCTGAATTAGCATTAGAATACAAACAGCATTAGGCCAACCCACTATTCTCCCCCATTAATCCTAAGGGTTTGTTGATTTATTGAGTCTGACATGTTTGCTATTTTCTTATTCCTATTCCTACATTTCCTATAAATTCTTTTTCTCTTATAAGATTTATTACTTCCTGTGTACTTGTATTTTAACCATCCATTTCCCTCCACTTTTTGTAGAATTATTTTAATTATCTTCTATAATACTAAATGAGTGCACAAGAATTGCTTTAATTTGTGATTATCCTGAAATATCATTATTTTCTCATAGCTTTCAAGAGAAACCTCTACCAGATAAAACAATCCTGATGCCAGGTTTTTACCTCCAAGGCTTTAGGTGTTTGTCTCACTTCATACGGTCTTGCCTTTTAGAGTTTCTGTTAATGGCTCTTTTATTAAGTGTAAGTTAGAATCTTCTCCTGCTACTTTTAATATTTTGTAGTTTTGAAATTTTAATGATAATGTCTCTTGAATAAGTTCTTTTTTTTTTCTGGTCATGTGTGTTTATGGGTCTAACTGTCTCAGATGTTTTTATCTTTCTCTGGATGTGGGAGATGTTTCTGTTATAATATCATTGAGCAGTTTTTCTATGCTTTTAGTTTGCAAAGTCATTTTCTTCTTCTCTCCTTTAAGTTTGGTCTTTTGATCATATCTATGAATTCTTGGATATTATGTTCACATTTATTTCTTATTTCTTGGTGCCTGAATGTAATTTTTTAAAAAGCCATATTGCATTCATGAGTGCAAATGAATACAGCCACTATAGAAATCAGCTTGGAGGGTCCTCTAAAAAATTAAAAATTGAATGACTATATGACTCAGTTAATTCACTCCTGGGCAAATATTCAGATACTCAGTGAACTTCATATTCTGATTTTTGTTTATCCATAGCTTTTGCTGCTCTGTTTATGATAGCTAGGACATAGAACAAACCTAGATGTCAAACAACAGATAAAAGGATAATGAAAATGTGGTACATATATAAATGGAATATTAGTCATCTCTAAAGAAGTCATAAAATTTCCAGGGAAATAGATTGTATAAAACTAACTGAGGTTACCCAGTAACAGAAAAATAATCTAAACTACATATTCTGTCTCATATGCAGATTCTGTTTCATATGTAATGTATACATGGATACACATAAACAGATGTGCATGTGTATGTGCATGTGAATGTGTGTGTGTATGCATGTGTGTTATATTTTATCATTTAGAAAGGGCACTAATAAAAGTTATTGTTAGGTGATGGGAAAAATCAAAATGTAGGCGCAAAAACATGTATCAATAAAAGCAACAAGACCAACAAAAACCAAACCAAACCAAACCAAACCAAACCAAACCAAACCAAACCAAACCAAACCAAACCAAACCAAACCACAAAACTCGAACTCTCACCTCAAATGGGATAAGAGAAAGTTTATTCTGGACCAAATATTAATAACCATGACTGGACAGATGTAGATTAACCATGGAAATTCCATCTTGCAGTGTAGTTCATGAAGTAGTTTTAAGTGAACTTTTCTAATAAAGTGTAAAGAAAATTATGAGGCAAAATACTTTGCAAATGTACCAATGAAAATAACAGGTTACAGAAAGTCAAAGAATTCTCAGCTATAGGCCTTAGAAAGTTTTGGGATGGTATTCTTAGTCTTTTGGATAGTGGAAGCAATGATTCTGTTTAGATTCCAAAGATTCTAAACCTAATAGTTACAAAGATGTTAATTCACTTATTTAGTAAAACTCCAAAATAGCCAAGGATAATTTGTAACCAGTTCTTGGATCAACAACATTCCACCTTTAGAATTATTGAAAATTTGATCACCCTGTAGCCAAACAAGTGTATCTTTCTGGACACTTTTGTCCACAGATATCTGACATGACTGGTGGAAATTCTCAGCCATTATTGCTTCAAATACATCTACTTCTTTCTCTTCTGAACATTTGTCATACATGGATTAGAAACCCTCTGAGTTTCTGCCACCCACTCCTAGACAGTCAGAATGATCAGTGTGTGTGAAGGTAAATACCCTCAAGCAGGTTGGACTTTGATAAAACCCTAACAATTAGGCCTTAGTGAGGGTAGCTTGTTAATGAGAATACATTTCATAATGGTTAATTTCTTTTTCCCCTGGTGCAAGGCCAAGAGGATTCTCCTGTGATATTCACTAGTCAGATCTGCAAAACCCAGGGCAAAAACCTGAAGCATGTGGAGAATCCTGTGCTAGGTCAGCTGGAGTTTTCTGCTTTCACAAGGAGCCTCCAGCATCTCAGATCTTCTGGATCTTCAGGGCTCATCTTCCACAGAGAAATATCCTCTGCATTCATCCAGTTATAGAAATTTGAGGGCTGCTATTTGATCTCATTTTTCTGGTGTTTCTACTAAGAGTTGCTGTATTTTGTTTTTGTTATTCTTGTCAGGGAATGACAACAGCTGCTCCTTTCTTGCCAAGCAAGACAAGAAACTAAGTTTCTTTCTTTCTTTCTTTCTTTCTTTCTTTCTTTCTTTCTTTCTTTCTTTCTTCCTCTTTTGTCTTTATTTTCTTACATTCTTTTTTCTTCTTCCATCATTTGCTTGAAGATAGCTAAATCTTTTACACCTTTAAACAATTTTTAGACAGTGTCAGGAGTTAGAAAAGTCTGCCTATGAGAACTGGATCTGCTACTTAATAGTTTAAAAACAGAGGCTTTTAAGCATTCTTGCTACTTCTCCAAAGCCCATGGACAATTGATCATCATATAATGTAGGTTCTGCTCCTTGCATTTTCCTCCTGATTTCTTCCCCTCACTATTTCCAACCTCTTTTCACACATCTCCAACATTAATAGTATCTGAGTCTGTTTTTGGTTTTATTTGGTAAGTCATGGTGCTGAACACTCCTTTTACATTATAATTTATGTCTAATACCATCCTGTAGTTTCTCTGCCTTCCTCCCTTTCACAAAGAAAGAATGTAGATTGAAGGAGGATAATGTACTTGAGCCCACAGCTGGGAAATGATGATCTGGCCCTTGTCTCTTCTGAGCTCCTCTTTCTGTATCACAGCCTTTGCTTTCAGAAGAACCTTTGCATTTGAGTTCTATACTCAGGGATAACATCTTGTGTTAGGAAACAGAAGACATTCCAGAACAGTTTCTGTTTAGACAACATAAAGCTAACCTGGATATCTGACATGAGCCACAATGACTAATACTGAACGTCTTGGGGGCTCTGAGTCAACAAAAAGTGGCTGTTCATGGAACTCCAAAGTAAACAGCAATGGTGTCTATTTTATAATTATTCTCAGCAAAATGCCACCTTGTGTGGTTAGAAATAAACAAGGTCTTGAGCTCAGAAGAGTGCATCATTTGCTTTCACCTTTGCCTTTTGTCTTTGGCCTTCAGCCTGCCTAGGTTTGCATGTGTCTATGTGCAGCCTTTGTGTGGGTCTGCACTTGTGATGCTGGGTCCTTTGTGACCCATGTACAATAGCATGTGTCTGAGTGCTTGCTGTTTTCTGCTGGCCTTGCAGTCTATGCGCCAATAAACACATATTTCCCAGTTTTCTATGATTTATTACATCCTCTTTAATCCCCTGGCCTGTAGTGACTTCCTTTCACCCTGACATTGGAGCTTGGGTCTCACAATGTTTTTATACTCTTCAAGTCTAAAATTTGAGGAAGCAACCTTTGTTATCATTGGTGTCTTTATAAATATCACTCATACTGTACACACTGGCATAACATTAATTCACCTTGTTTTTCAACTTTATGCCTAAGGCAGATGTCTTTGGCATATACTTTCTACCAACTCTATTGCTGCTTGAGCCTAAGTATTAAACAAAGTTTCTTGTTTTTTAAAACTTTTATTTGTTGGTGATTCTGTCCTTATGTCTCTATTTGTCCTTTGTGTTATTATTTTATTTCTTTAACAACAAGAATTAGATATCTAAATATGGTATTTGTGGATGTGAAAATTGTTTTGAAATCACCAGTGCCAAAACAAGGCTATAATTAGGATATTAACTCATACATTGCACATAAGCACAAAGTCTGAGAAAGCTAAAGAACATTACCAGCAACAGTAAGGGGTCACTGTCAGAACCAAATGACCACGCAATTTCTTGAGCAAAAAAAATGACTCACATACAAAAGAAACTGAACAAGTAAAGGTCAAAATTTAAAGAGAAATCTAAAATGTTTTAGTGGTTTGGTTCAATAAGCTAAGATTGGAAAAAAAAAACCACACATTAGAAAGTCTTTGAATTGCTGCCACTTATGTGAGTGGCCTTTTTAATCTGTGCCCATATGACAGTAGAATTTCATCCAGCTAAACTCCTTTGATTCTGATGAAGAATCACAAGTACAAAAGCACTTGAATAAAAGGGAGATGGTTGGGTTCAAGTGAGGGGCAAGCAATTGGCATGGAAATAAGAGAAAGTTTAAAAGTTTATATTGTAAACCAATTTTCCCTTTCCTATTAAAACTAGTGGGATATAACACTGTTGCAAAGAAATCTCTTTGAAATCACAGCTAGAGATTGCAAACATACCGTTTAGTGGGGAGGCTCACTTTGTCTTCCTTTTATATCTGAATATAGACTTCTGTGGGATTGAGGGTAAAAGTATATCGTAAAGTGTTCTGCAATAGAAAGCAGTGATTAATGGAATTTTACGTAGAATCTATGCGACCTTCAAAAGAGTGTGGAAGAAATCACTCTGTAACAACACTATAGACCTAGGGTAAAAAAATAAAGAAAATAATTATATAAATATGAATGTATACTACTATAACTACTATATAAATGTATAACTTTGATGATTCTCATATGTATTTTACTCTATGTTATTACATGGTTACCTATATCATGTATGAAAATACAGAGAAATAACTAATTCATACCTCCCTCTCTGTGTACATGTGAGTGTAGACTTGGGATATAGATTTGAAAATTTGCCATTGTAGCCTGTTAAAATAAGACAAATGGCATCCGCAGGACAAAGGTCTGTTTGATAGAAATAGGGATATTTCAGGAGAAGCAAGTCACCATTACTATAGGAGAGAAGCATCAGATCACAGCATGTGAGAAAGTATACGAAGTATTATTACTAGCATGGACAGACCGACAGCAGCATTCACTCTGCTACAGAGATGTATCCTCAGCCAAGAATCCTGGATTTTTTTTTTACAGTGATTTTCCTCTAAGCCCACATTGTTTTACAGCTAAGAGAACCCATGCTTAGTAATGTTAAGTGATTCTTTTTTCAATCCATCAGGTAGATGTTTAAAGTTCAGAAGCTGACTGAAGTTCTTTCTTGTTCTCAAAATTTTGTTTTTGGTAAAAACTGATAACTTATAATCATTGTATTTATGAGGAACAAAGAGGTGATATGATATGAGTATGTGCACAGTGGTATCTACTAATAAAGACAATCAATATTTTTATTCACTTTTATTTTATTTATTTTTATCTTAAAGCATTTAATTGAAATAATATTATACTACCTGTTTCTCTCTAGCCACTCCTAGCTACTCTTCCTTGAATATCTCCCATGTCTTCCTGACTTCCACGTAGATAGTCTCTCTTCAATTACTATTGCTTCTCTCTCTCTCTCTCTCTCTCTCTCTCTCTCTCTCTCTCTCTTATGTGCATGCATAATAGACATCAATACAATCTACTGAGTCGATGATTGTAGTTTGTTTATATATAGGTTCAGGGCTGAGCACTCTGCATTGGGTGATCAATTAGGGGCCGATTCCTGGGAGAGGTTAATTATCCTTCATCCAGCAGTTATTAATTGCTTGTAGTTCCTGTGGAAAACTTCCCTTTTCCACATTAACATGGTCATTGTTCACATTGTTCCAGTCTTATTTATGGAGCCATTGCAGAAAGCAATTCTACTAAAAACAGCAAAGAGTCAGGACTGTCCACTAACTTCACTTTTTTTAAATAAAATGCTGGAAACATTAGCATGAGTAATTAGTCAAGACAAGTAAATTAAATGGTTATAGATAGGCAAAGAAGTCAAATTATTCCTATTTGCAGATGATTGCTACAGATTCCTAAAATAGCATCAAAAAATATCTAGAAACAACAATTTCAGCAAAGTACTAGGGAACAAAGTCAGCTTACAAGATGTACCACTAACAAACACACTCAGAAAGAAATCATGGCTACATTCTCATTTACATTAGCAGAAAAAAAATATCTCAGAATAAGCCTAACCAAGGTGAGAGACTCCTACAATGGCAACTTCAGAATCACTGAAGAGATTGAGAAAGACATTAGAAAATAGAATGACACCCTTTGTTCATAGATTTGTAGAACTAATGTAGTAAAAATGACCTTTCTAGTACAAGTAATTTATAGACTCACTGCAATCCTATTCAAAATTTCCACAGCATTTCTTACATAAATAGAAAAAACATCACTATAAAATTAAGCTGGAAACAACCAGAGAATGTCCGGAATAGTCAAAACAATCCTGAGCAAGAAGATGAGTACTTGGATTCCTATTCTAGTCATCAATATATTTTATGGAGCTACAGTAATGAAGACAACGTGGACTGGCACAAAAGCAGAGATACAGATCAATGGACAAATACAGGAAACCCAAACATGATTCTTTACAACGACAGCCATCTGACATTTGACAAAGAAGTGTAAAACATACGTTGGAGAAATGACCATGCCATCAAAATGGTTCTGAAAAACTGAATTCTGTGTTTAGAAAAATGAAATTAAACCCATACCTATCACCTTGCACAAACATGAGATCTAAGTGGATCAAATACCTTACCTCAATTTGAAACTTGAAACACCCAAACTACTACAAGAAAGCATAAGCAATATTCCATAAGGTTTAGGCATAGGAAGTATTTTCTGAATGGAATCCATTTGTCAAGAAATTAAGGATGAGAACAAACTACTGGCATCTCATAAAATTAAAAAAATTCTCTATGACTAAGCAAACAACGAATGAAGTAAAGAAGAATCTCACAGAACAGAAGAGAATCTTTGCCAGTTATACATCTGACAGATCAGAATTAAAAAAAAAAACAAAAACAAAAAAAACCAACAAACAAACAAACAAACAAAAAAAACCAAAAAAACCCCAAAAAACAAAAAAAACCAAAGTCAAGGAAACAAACAATCTAACTGAAATATGGGCTAAGGATCTAAACAGAGAGTTCTCAATAGACATGGCTGTGGAAAGCCTCAAAAATATTCATCATCTTCAACAGTTAAGCAAATGCAAATAGAAACGACTTTGAGACACCATCTCATCCCAGTCACATTGGCTAAGATCAATAAAATGGCCCATAGTAAATGCTGGCGAGGTTGTGAAGAAAGCATCCCCACTTTGCTGTTGGCAGGATTGCAAATCTGTGTAGGCACTCTGGAAATCAGCATAAAGACTTCTCAAAAAACTAGAAGTCAATCTACTAAATAATCCAGGTAGATCAGTCCTTGACATATGCCCAAAGGACTCTATACTCTACTCTACAGTTACTTGGTAAGCAGTGTTCATTGTCACCCTATTCATGGTAGCTAGGAAGTGGAAATAATGCAAATGTCCACCCACAGATGGATGGCTAATGAGAATGTTGTACTATTAGACTGAAAAAAAAAAATCAGTCACTAATGATTGATCTAGACCTAGAGACATACAAAAGATTATGTTGAGTGAAGTAGCCCAGACCAAGAAAGACAAATGCAGCATGGTCTCTCTCACCTGCATTTCCTAGCTCCAAATCAGGTGTGAGCATACAGCATGGACAAATTACAGAAACCAGGAAAGTATAAAAAGATAATAATGGGTGGACATAGTGTGAGAATGGAATAATAGGATACAGGTGATACAAAGTCGGAAATGGAATAATGGGAGGTGACGGAACTGGCGAGGAGGGAATGACGTCAATACCAAAGGGGAAGGAGGCGTGAAAAACATTACCAAGGTTGTTTGATAGAGCCTCAAGGAATCACATTTTATATTTACCTACAATTTGTATGTACTTCTCTCTCTCTCTCTCTCTCTCTCTCTCTCTCTCTCTCTCTCTCTCT
>JANHMN010000017.1:35188350-35208087 GCA_030674055.1 Rhabdomys pumilio
TCTCTCTCTCTCTCTCTCTCTCTCTCTCTCTCTCTCTCTCTCTCTCTTTCTCTCTCTCCTCATATACATATATGTATCTATGTATACACACATATACATATATGTATATGTATACATATATATATATATATATATATATATATGTATATATATGTATATATATATATATGGATGATGTTTCCTGCAAGAGCAATATACTAACAAACATCTTCTTTTTAATACAAATCTCACTGTGCATGAAATCCTGGTAAGTACTATAATAACACTGAGATTTAGGCAAGGAATGAATATGGTCTCTCTACTCTGACTATGGAAATAAAAATTCTTACTGTCTTTGAAGCTATTAGTTGATAAATAAGGTTGCTCACAGATAACATCCAAACTCTAATATAAGATGCAACCTACAATTGACAATCTAAAAGTGTAATAACGTAGTGTTGTATAAAAAGCACAAAATGTTTATACCAGTACAGTTCTCTTTCTCTAATTCTAATTGGGAACAAATTAGAATTTTAAGAATGTTTTCAGCCATTTAATCACAGGAGTGCTGTAGTGGAGTCTTTGAAAGCTTTTTCTGAAGTTTAACTCTCAGGTCTGTCACATCGCAGCTGTGGAAGCTGGGAAGGATTTTGTAATCTATTAATGTGTTTACCAGCGTGGAATGTGAAGCATGCTCTATGGGCCTCATAAGGCTGTGAATAATAAATAAATATGTGATATTTGGAAACCATAAAGAGCAGTTCCTTAGTTCATTGTATCCCCTCCAGGACATTGATTTCAACACTTTTAAAATCAGAAATTGAGGAACTAAGGAGTTAGTAGACCCCTGATGGGCAGACAGACAGGCAGATGGGCCACAGTTATGGGATTAAGGGGGAGAGAATCTGAACTTTGGGATCTTGAGCACTTCCATTGATTTGCAGAGGATTTCTGTCTCTGTATACTTTGCTTGAGTGTGTTTTCTTACCTTTAGTAAAACTGCTCTGTATCTTACATCCTCATCAGCTCTCACAGTCTTTTGTTTAACTTTCTCTTCCTTAGAGGTTTCTGAGGCCTGAAGGAGAGTTTTGATGATGTCCCACTTAGGATTGGGGCTTCAAGGTTTCTGTGGTGGTTTGAATGAAAACAGCCTCTATAGACTCATAGGGAACAACATTAATGAAGGTGTGGTTTTAATGGAGTATATTTGGCCTTATTGGAGATAGTGAGTCATATCGATGAGGTTGAGGTGAGCTTTGAGATTTCAGAAGCTCGACCAGGTCCTTTGTCAATTTTTCTTTTGGGTGTCTGCTGATCTCGATGTAGAATTCTCAACTGCCTCTCCAGCAACCTGCATGCTGCCATGCTTTTTACCATGATTATGAGCTACAAAAACCTCTAAACTGTAAGCCAGCCCCAATTAATTGTTTTTCATTTATGACAACTACAGTGGTCATGGTGTCTCTTCACAGCAATAAAATCCTAAGACAGGGTTCTTTGCTCCTTCCTGTTTCAGAGACAACCGCATCTTCTTGTGCTGTGCCAGGCTCGTCCCATAGACAAAATGGTGAAGGTAGGTGTGAACGGATTTGGCTGTATTGGGTGCCTGGTTACCAGGGCTGCCTTCTGCTCTGCACTTGGCAAAATGGAGATAGTTGCCATCAATAGCCCCTTCACTGACCTCAACTACATGGTCTATATGTTCCAGTATGACTCCACCCATGGCAAGTTCAATGGCACAGTCAAGGCTGAGAATGGGAAGCTTGTCATTAACAGAAAACCCATCACCATCTTCCAGGAGCGAGATCCCACTAATATCAAATGGGGTGATGCTGGTGCTGAGTATGTCGTGGAGTGTACTGGCCTCTTCACCACCATGGAGAAGGCAGGGGCCCATTTGAAGGGTGTGGCCAAAAGAGTCATCATCTCTCCCCCTTCTGCTGATGCCCTTATGTTTGTGTGGGTATGAACCACAAGAAATACAACAACTCATTCAAGATTGTAAGCAATGTGTCCTGAACTACTAACTGCTTAGCCCCCCTAGCCAAGGTCATTCATGACAACTTCGACACTGTGGAAGGGCTCATGGCCACGGTCTATGCCATCACTGCCACTCAGAGACTGTGGATGGCCCCTCTGGAAAGCTGTGGCGTGATGGCCATAGGGCGACCCAGAACATTATCCCTGAATCCATTGGTGCTGCCAAGGCTGTGGGCAAGGTCATCCCAGAGCTGAACGGGAAGCTCACTGGCATGGCCTTTCATGTTTCTACCCCCAATGTATCCACTTTGAGTCTGACATGCAGCTTGGAGAAACCTGTCAAGTGTGATGACATCAAGAAGATGGTGAAACAGGCATCTGAAGGTCCTCTGAAGGTCATCCTGGCCTATGCTGAGGATCAGGTTGTCTCCTGTGATGTCAACAGCAACTCTCACTCTTCCACCTTTGATGCTGGGGTTGGCATTGCTCTCAATGATAAAGCTTATTTCCTAGAAAGACAACGAATATGGCTATAGCAACAGGGCCGTGGACCTCATAGCCTACATGGTTTCCAAGGAGTAAGAAACCCTGGAACGTCCACCCCACCAAGGACACTGAGAGCAAGAGAGAGGCCCTCAGTTGCTGAGAAGTCCCCATCCCCAGCAATGAGCATCTCCCTCACAATCTCCATCCCAAACCCCCATAATAACAGGAGGAGCTTAGGGAGCCCTCCCTACTTTCTTAAATACCATCAATAAATGTTCACTGTACCTCTCCTCCCCAAAAAATCCTAAGACAGTCTCTCACTCTCTGTACATTGTCCAGTTCTGGGTCTCTGTGTTTGTTCACATCTACTATAGGAAGAAGCTTCTCTACTGTTCCTTGAACAAGACACTGATCTATGAATATAGCAGAATGCCATTAGGAGACTTTTCTATTTCTACATTCATTTAACAGGATAGCAGTATTTGGTTTTCCCCTAGGAACATAGCCTATCTAGCATCAGGTTTTTGACCACACAGGTAGAGTTATGGATGGGTTCCAGCTCATGGAGTGGGCTTGAATTCTAATCAGATGGTGGTTGGTTACTTCCACTATATTTGTGCCACTATTATACCACCATATCTGGCAGACAGACGCTTGTAGATCATAGTGTTTGTAGCTGGTATTGTGTTTATTTTTCTCTTCTGTTATCAAGCATAATGCCTTCCAATACCATGTACAATAGTCAGTGGAGGTGAAGGCCCTAGTTAGGCACCAGCTCAGCCTCTTTGTGTTCAGTGAGTTATGCAGGTGTTTGTCTTTAGCAATAAGGCATTATCATCCATTTGTGGAGTGATGGCAATATTCCTGACAATAGTCTGGGTTGTTTGGGAGTTTCCATAGGAAACCAAGAGAAGGCATAAAAATTGATCATGTGAGGCAAGTCTGATTTCCTATATATAAGGTAAATGCAATACGTGTTGTATATGACACTTTAGGGATTTCTTCTATTTTATAGTTCATGTTCGCAGTGAATTCTTTCAATATTTATTGAGAATATATTTATTTCACCTTCAATCTTAGCTGGTTTTTTTTTATTGCATATAAGGATATAGCAATTTGTTTGTCCTTCCAGGACTTTGAGCATGGTTTCTACTGTCAACAACCTCACAGTTCCTAACTCAACCAATCCTTAATCTGATGTGAGAGGTCACCAGTTCACTTTCAATGATTTTGAGATTTGTTTTTTTTAATGGTCTTTCAGTTTGACTCTGATGTTCCTTTCGTTGGTTATCAGTGTATTTTTCCTGTGAATCTGTGGAGATTGTTAAATATCTATGTCTGTCTTTACTAAATGTCAATACTTTCAATCATGATTTCTTTATATATTTTTTTCAAGTTCACCCTTTGGTTTCTTCCTGAAACTCTGATTTCCTGTACATTGAGCATTTCAATGTCTCTGGGGATCTACTCACTTTCTTGTCCCTTTCTTTCTTCCAGTTTGCAATTTTCTACTGAAATATTTCCCAGTTCTTTACATTTCACCTTTGCTGTTCACAGTCTTAGTTAAATCACTTTTGTTTTTTTTAATTTTAGATGCACAATTTTTATTTCTGTAGTGAGATTTCCTCTTTTTTCATGTATGATCATCATATTTTCCCTTATTGTCTTAAAAGAAATCTTAATAAACTTCCCTAAAATTCTTTCTCAAATTCTATTGCCCAATTTGATAGTTGAACATTTTACTGCGTTTTATTTCTTTTGGTAGAGTCTAGTAACTTTGGATACTATATTGGATATTATTATCTTTTACACACTGGATTCTGTTATGATCTTTTAAAGTATGTGGTTTTTCTCCCTTTAAAATGTACAACTAACTTGATTTAACTCAATTTGCAAATATACTTGAGTATTAGCTATAGTTGTATTTTATTTACCTTTTTCTTTTGTGATTTGTGGCTTACTTAGCCATGTAAGCTAATTAAAATACAGCATGTGGGGCTTTTAAGGAAGGAAGGAAGGAAGGAAGGAAGGAAGGAAGAAAGGGAGGAAGAAAGAAAGAAAGAAAATGAGATTGTGTTTGACTTTATTAGTAAATATAAAAAAACTCTCTTTTGCCATGCCTTCTTTCAAATATCTTTATTCAAAATTGGATTAAATTTTGTGGTTTGAAATATGTAAAATAGGACGGCATCAAGAATTCTCAAAAGCTAGTCTTCATGAAAATGTCTTTGGGCTAGGACAGGGAAATTGGCTCAGATATTTTGGTCATCCTGATAAGCCTTTAGAAATAGTGATCATGAAAGTGTTCGTGGAATTGTGTTTAATGCCTTGCTTGTTCTTTGACTATTTATGCTTATTGTAGTGCTTGTTCCTTGACTATTTGCATCTATTTTATTGCTAGACCCTCAACCTAGAACTGACCTTAATACTTACATGCAATTAAAATGATATAAAA
The DNA here is from genome assembly GCA_030674055.1 of Rhabdomys pumilio. Taxonomy (NCBI): domain Eukaryota; kingdom Metazoa; phylum Chordata; class Mammalia; order Rodentia; family Muridae; genus Rhabdomys; species Rhabdomys pumilio. The sequence continues at coordinate 35,193,251 of JANHMN010000017.1, forward strand.
GCAAAAAAAGGAGGAGGGGGATGGGATGGAGGGGGTTCTAGGGATGGAAAATGAGGAAAGAAGATGACACCTGAAATGTAAATAAATAAAATATTCAATAAAAAATTTTGAATATAAAAAAGCTAGTCTTTTGTTTTACAAATTGCACTGGTGATGCTCTTTATGTATGATCATTCTCTTGGGAGACATTAATTTTAAGCTTCAAAACCATCACTCATGATTTCATCTCTAGTTAGTTATGGAGAATCTAAAAGCATATATCAAATAACAGGATTGCAAAGTAGAGAAAAGCACAATTATTCTCACTACTTGTTTTATTTCTGAATGAAAAATATAAAGTGTATATGGAAAACCTACTTTAAGAAATTGCTTCAATTGGCCTGCCTTTATTTTGGTTTTGTGTCTTCCATAATGGAAATCTATTTTCAGACAAACCAAACCAAACCTTTTCCTGTTGATTGTGTCTCCTGTGACTGAGATCATTTCTGCTGCTACCTGTTGCACTTGAGAGTTTTCTTGCCTTTTGGTTCTTTAACTGGCAGAGAAAATGTAGCTGATCAAGACCCATAGGTGACAACAAAACAACAGAACAAAGCCTGTGCATCAAATCCATTGTATTTTCTCTGGATGGAATTAAGTTCAATGATAAAACTCATCAGGTGAGCATCCATTGAAGCTCTAGGCAATTTGGGGATACAACGTACTTCGTTTGAAAATGTTACCAAAATTGTTTGTCTTTATCTTTTAACTGATCACTGTAAGACATGATTCTTATTATCTTCTCTTAAAATATGATGGTTTCTCATACTCGTTATGCTATATCAGTGGCAGACAAGCATGTTAAACCCATCACAATACCTGGTTTTGTGAGTGGAATCTTACTGGAAGCATGTTTCCTTTATTTACATGCATATTTATTTTCTGTGACCACTTTTGCTACATAAGTGGTAGAAGTGCAGGTCATATCAGAGACTACACGATCCAAAAAACATTAACTATCTGTCATATGATGCTTCACAGAAAATAGTTGTCAACCTCAATTTCACATGAATAAAATTAGTGTGGCTATGAAGATAAAAGATGTGAGACTACTTGCAAATTTTCTAAAGAGGATAGGCTGTATTAAATAGATGTTAAAAATCTACAGGAATAGTATGCATAATCCATATCTTTACTATAAAACAAATGTACTATTTGTTTGTCTTATTGTTGTGACAAAACAACTGGCATCCATCATGGCAGGAAAAGCTTGTGGCAGGATGAGGGAACATCTGGTCACATTGCATCTGTAGTCAGGAAGCAGAAAAAGGTGAATGCTGTGGTTAGCCTGCATCTACCATTTTATTTGCTCTAGGAAAACAGTTTATAGAATCATATAGCCCATATATAGGGTGGGACTTTGACTTCCTCAATAGTAATTTCTGATAGACATGAATACAGATTCATTTCCATGGTTAATCCAAATCCTGTCAAGTTGACAATCAATATCAGCTATCACAGGGGATTATGGTTATGACAGCTTTCTCTAGTGCATTTCTCTGAACTTCAATGTGCTACTGGTTGGAATTTTCTCTTACAAATCATTTCTGTTTATTATTGCTTTTTATTTCCTTCATCCTTCACAATGCCTTCTATAATCAAAGGTATCCCACCTGCAAGACTGATGTCAACAGGACCTGAGATACCAGCCTATACCGACAGAAAACATACACAGTCGATCATGAACAAAACAAAATAGTACTGGAAATGTGTAAGAGTCCAACACAGTTGAAAAAAAATACCTGTAATAACTGCATGGAAAGAACTTCTGGAGAGAAAGGCATACTGAGACATACAGAGGCAGGTAGGAGCTGGCAGGCAGGGACCATAAATTCGGCAGCAGTAGCTTCCTGGGCTCTCGGTGATCTGATCCATAGGAGACTCTTATGGTCTTTGGTGTGAAGAAGTCAGGAGACACTGAAACAGCTGCTTGTTGCATGCTGAGTTTCCTTTAATATCTCTAGGTATGTGACCCAATGGTCCGCTCTGCAAACATTTTCCATTTAAGTAAACAACAATCATCATTTCAGTATGTACTCTCAAGAGAGATGTTATATTCCCAAGCCTATCAAATGAACTAGTGCTCTGGTCTTCTGGAACAAAACACCTAGCCACCCCCAAATCTTGCTGAAGCTGTGACATTTTGGTTATTGAAGCCATTGCCAAAGTGAAGTGGCCTGTGCCCCTAGACCCTTCAATTTGTCTCTGGTCCTCCATGCATGCCCATACTAAAGACCCAGTGTCTGTGGCTGTGACCATGTAGCCTCTGTTGTACTAGAGGTGTGTAAGCAATGGTTGATTCCTTGTGACACACAGGTTCCAAAGCCATTCCTTTTAATACCTTGACTCATGCATCATTGTCAGTGATGCAGCGAAGGGGACTAAGTTCCCTTAATGACAGTGGCCCTGTCATTCTGGACCCAGAACTGCAGTTTCTGAATACAGGGTTTTTACAACCTGTTATGTAGCCCCTGTTAGATGGGTAGTATGACATACATTTAAGCAGTCCATTAAGTCACACCCAGTGATCAGAGGAATTCCCTTGGCATAGATCTTCTTAGGGGAGGCAAAACAAACAAAACATCAAACAAAAATGAGAACTGGACTTCAGAAGCCCTTACATCTCCAAGTCCTTTGCCTTTCATCACCCAAGGACCCTCCTTTCTCCTCAGTGACTGTTGGCCACAGACCACCAAGGACAAAGTGAGCAGGTTTTAGTTCCAAAGGATTGACATCTGGGATCAGCTTCATTGAGACATTTCAATTTTTTTTTTCACCAAGGCCTATGTAGATCTTGGGGCGTGGGTATGGATATCCAAAGTGTGTATACATCCTTGGCTGGTGCAGTGGGGAGGCTGAGAATGCTTCATTCTTATGAAGAAGAACTCCAAAACCTGTCAAGCAGGTTCTTATTGGGGGCAGAGAGAGATGAACTTGTAATCTGGCCATAAGCAACATGACTTCTTTAAAGGTTTTAGGGGATTACAAGCAGTAAGGGTTCTTGGTTATAACACAGTACCTAATAATCATATGGAGGGAATGGCTGATCAAGACTTAATGTGCTGAAGCATGCAGCACTTGCAGGAAGCTTTGTGCAGGGTCATTCTGTAGATAAGGTCAGGCACCTGTGCTTAGAGACACTCTCCAGATAAGATCAAGAAGAGAAATGGAAGCCCCACTGAGAAAGAGTCCTCCATTTTGTGCTGAGCTTGGAGAGCTTATCCGGACATGGTGGACAAGACCTTAGTAGCAGGTTTTTCCAACATATCCATATTCTTCAAGATCTTTTGTCATCCTACAAAGATCCAGAGCAAATATGTTTCTTGGGTTTCAGTCCTCTGGAAGAAACGGAAATGTTCTTAGAAGGGAAACAAAGAGGTTTGGGCAGCTCACTAAAGTGAAGTAACTTGTGTACTTTATTTTATGGAGACAAGGACTTCATAAACATTGAGGAGTAGAGTGGGATTTAGGGGTAGATGATTCCTATTGGCTCAGTTTGAGATGTTAGTGATGTTCTATTTGCATGAGGAAGCACTCCAGGTGTTTTCCCTACCTGGCTGATTATCATGGTCCTCTCAGTGGGGTGTCGTGGTTACATGTTCCAGAGCAGGTAGAGGTAGGCAGGGAGAGATTCCACTCCTACTCTATGCAATTCTGAGATTCATGGGGTTTGTGCTCACTCAGCCTTTCCAGTTTGCTGTCTGATGACACAGACCACTTGCCCCACAATCTTTAGCTGATTAAGTGACATACAGGTAGCTTGTTCCAATCAATTCACAGCTAAAACCACTTGGGTCTTGCCAGACTAGCATTCTCACATCACCAACAGGTGAAGACTTTTGTTAATTCTTTAAGATGAATTTCACATTTTAATAAAAATCAACAGTTCATTTTTACGTGAGTTAAACAGATATTCTTCTCTTTTTTCTCCTCCTCCTATTCTTGTTATCCTTCCTTCCTTCCTTCCTCCCTCCCTCCCTCCCTCCCTTCCTTCCTTCCTTCCTTCCTTCCTTCCTTCCTTCCTTCCTTCCTTCCTTCCTTCCTTCCTTCCTTCTTCCTCCCTCCCTCCCTTTCTTTCTTCCTTCCTTCCTCCTCTTCTTCCTCCTGTTTTTCCTCCTCCTCCTCCTCCTCCTCCTCCTCCTCCTCCTCCTCCTCCTCCTCCTCCTCCTCCTCCTCCTCATCTTTCTCTTCCTCCTCCTTGTCTTTTTCCTTCTCATTCTGCTTCTTGAAATTTATATGGGTCTTTTGTCTTCAAGAGTGTCAGCTCCTCTAGAAAGGCAGTTGCAAATGGTTGTGAAACATGTGTGACTTCTGGGAATTAAATCTCAGTGCTCTGGAAAACTAATCACAGCTCTTAACTGCTGAGCCTCCTCGCCCCTGTTTTATGTGTGAATCAGATTCTTTAATTATTCAATTTGTGTTTTCGTATTTAGCAGAAATATGACAGAATTTTAGTTCATATAATGCCAAAATCTTAGAGACTATTCTCACTATGAGTGTTTTCATAATGATGAAATAATTAGTTTTATCATAACAGTTTGTGAACAAAACTAGAATAATTTTGGATTGTAACATGCCATGTGATTAATGGAACTTCTGTATTTCTTTGATGGCCAGTTTAATAATTCATGGATAATATGGCCTAGATATAACTTCTAAAAGGCCAAACAAAAATGTTTGTGTGTTTAGCCTGCCAGGCCAGGTTCCTTTCATTTAATACACATTATTACCAGGCTGTGGTGGCTCATATCTGTAATCTTAGTTATAGTAGGTGAGTTTAAAGTCATCCAGGGCTACATGGTGAAACTCTTTATCAACAAACAAACAAAAAAAACCAAACTAAAACAAGAATATTTAGATAATTCAATAATTAATATGTGATCTAATTTATAAAACTAATACTTAAACTAGTTTTTAATTTTGATTTTATTAAGCATGATTCTATTATTAAAGTCAATAAAATGTCTTTGAATTCAAAACCAGTTTCCAGTAAGTGGAAACTGAAAACAATATCCTGACAAAATTCATGATATAGCAAATGAATTAGGCATAGTGATCATTTCTCATCTAACTTTTTTATTTGAAAGAAAAGGAGAGATTCACAGAAGTGAAATGTCCAAAGGGAATTTCATGTAAAAGGACCTGGCGGTGTGCAGCAGCATTCAGGAAACCATCCTAGAGAGCTTAAACTGGGTTGCATTTTTATGTCAGGTTCATAGCCTTAAAAAAGTTAACACTTTTCTATAATTACCTTAGTTTTAGATTGCTTCATGTGTTTAATAACAGTGTAAAAGATATATAATCAGTTTGCCCACATGTGGGATAAAATAACATTTAGGAAATTAAGACTAAGATTTAAAACAGATTCTATGATAGCTTGCTCCTCTTTACCATGTCCTCAAAGGTGGTTTGCTGGCAAGTGGGCTGATTCACTTTCTTCCATCCCTACCTATTTAAGGATGCTCCTCATACACATATTTAAGCTGCTGATACTGTGAGAGGCCTCTCTTTAATACTTCATATGTCTAAAGGTACATTAACTTGTTTTTTTTGTTGTTGTTGTTTTTTTTTTTTTTTTTGCAAAACATTTAATAGCGAAATAGATGGCCTTAGCTTTATTCTTTAACATTGCATTTGCATTGAAATAAACTTATTATTGTTAATGTTTTCTTTAAAAGTTAAGTATAGGATAATCATGCTACAATCTACAGACTTAGGAGCTAAGTAACAAGGAGAGCTCAAGGGGTGATGCATTGGTATCTCTGGGAAGGGAAAGTAGAATAGATTTTGAAGGTGGATTGGGATCAGGTGGGGATAAAAATAGGAGTAATCAGGCAAGAGAGTGGTGGTAGAAGGAGAGAGTACTGGGAGAGATGGTTGGAATTGTGGATAAATTTGGGGGCAACATGAAAACCTAGTACAATGGAAACTCTCTGGAATCTATGAAGTGACCCTAGCAAAGACTTCTAGTAATGGGGGATATGGAGACAGAACCAGCCATCTTCTGAAACCAAGCAAGGCTCCCAGTAGTGGGACTGGGGCATCAACCATTCATAGAATCTTAAAGCTACAATTTGCCCTGCCTGCAAAGTATTCTGGTGTAAGGGTGGTGCAGAACTTGTAGAGGTGGCCAACCAATGACTGATCCAGCTTGATACATACGCCACAAGATGGAGCTCACTTCCTACAATGCCTGGCTAGTCATGAATCCAGACCCAGGAAAGAACCAAACATGACTGGGAAAAAATAAAGAAGGAAAAAAAAAAAAAAGAAAAAAATGGCAATGGAATGATTCCTAATGATATTTTGCTATATTCATAGACCAGAGCCTAGTCCAACTGTCATGAGAGAGGCTTCCTTCAGCAATTGATAGAAGCATCTTCAGAGACCCAAAGCCAAACATTAGGTGGAGCTCACAGAACCCTGCAGAAGAAGGGGAGGGAAGATTGTAGGAACCAGAGGGGTTGAGGAAATCGTAAAACCATGGTCCATAGAACCAACTAAGCAGGGCTCATAGGGCCGCACAGAGACTGAATCAACAATCATGGCGTATGCAAGAATATAACCTATGCCCTCTGCATATATGTTATGGTTGTATAGTTTCATGTTCTTGGAAGATTTTTAACAGTTTGCTCTTGGAACCCTTTCTCTCTTCATGGGTTACCTCATCCAGCATTGATATCAGGGTATGTGTCTAGTCTCATTGTAACTTTTAATGCAGGTTGTTATCTCTGGGAGGCCTGCACTTTTCTGAAGGTAAAGGAAAAGAAGTATATCTGTGGGGGAGGATGTTGTGGAGGGTCTGCAAGAAGTGGAGGGAGGGGTAACTGTGGTAATATTTAAGACTGAAAACAAACAAAATAAATGATTGTGTAAAGAATAAAAGTTCTTTCTATATAAATGATAACAAATAATTGGGACAATAATAAAGCTCCAATAATAATGTCTTATTAATGTTATCTTTAATTAAAGTTTAATGAAATTAAGTAAAATTGTGGAGATGAAAAAGAATATGGATCAAAATTCTTTTGGATTCCTGTGTTATTGTTTGTTTTTCCTTTTAAAACACAATATTTTTACTGATTATTTGGAAATTTTACATTCTGAATTCCTATCATCCTCACTTTCCTGTCCTTCCAGGTCTATTATTCAACCCTTGGAACCTCCCACCTTCAGAAGAAAAAGAAGAAGAAGAAAAATAATAATAATAATAATAATAATAATAATAATAATAATAATAATAAGACGGAGAAGAGGAGGAGGAGGAGGAGGAGGAGGACAGAGAGGAGGAAGAGGAGGAGAACAGGGAGAAGAGGAGGAGGAGGAAGGGGAGGAAGAGGACAGGGAGGAGGACAGGGAGGAGGAAGAGGAGGAGGAAGAGGAAGAAGACAGGGAGGAGGAAGAGGAGGAGGAGGAAGGGGAAGAGGAGGAGTGAGAGGAGGAGGAGGAAGGGGAGGAAGAGGACAGGGAGGAGGAAGACGAGGATGAGAAAAAGAAGAGGGAGAAGGAGGAAGAGAAGGAGGAGGAAGAGGAAGAGGAGGAGGAGAAAGATGAGGAGGAGAAAGATGAGGAGAAAGATGAGGAGTAAAAGGAGTCCAGTTGGTGTTGTCCATATACTCAGTGGAGCATAGTTAAACTCCCAGTGGCCAGCCCCTTAAAGAAAACTGAGTCTTTCTCATACCCCCTCCAGAAGCCATCAGTTGTGGAGAGCTACAGTTTAGTGTCCTTATCACAATAATTATGAATTCTCTTTGATGGCTTTTTGTCTAGGCTGGGTTTTTTTGGAGGTGGGGCTTGCATGATTATGTGTAAGGCATTTCTTCCCAATTGCTTTTTAAATTTTCTAAATGTGAGTAAGCTCTTATTTTCAAAACTAGAAAACAAAACAATATGAAACAAACAGAACAGAAGTCACAACTACTAACAGTGTTTCCAATTCCTCCAAACCTTCTCGTATTCTGCTCATTGCTTTTTTCAAATTCACAGTCTCCTTTTGTATTTATTGTTGGTATATGTACAAATGCATACACATATTGAGATAGAGTCCTAAGTATAACATACTCAGTCTGTACCACGTCTCTTGTAAATGTGTTTTCAGGGCTGACCATTTGGTGTTGGATACACAACTGATGTGTTCTCTGGGGAAGACTATTTCTCCTATACTCAGCATCTCTTATTTGTCTATAGGTCTTTCCATAGGATAGAAGTCTCCTTTCCACCTGTCTACTTTGGCATGTATGTTGCTGCTGTTCAGCTCATGTTTAGGCAGTCATTTTGATGAGACATGATGTAGCCTCTAAAATTACTGGGATACACAATCTCACAGCAAACTGCCTGATCCTTTGGATTTTACAATCCTTCCATAGCCTCCTCTGCAGTGTTCCCTAAAGCCTTAGGTTTGGTAACTATCTTCTGGTTATGTCCTTTGGGACTGGGTAGACAACAACAACCAATGAAAATGCAGAGTTGTGCAGCTTCTAATTATTTAGGTGATTCATCCAAGTCTATGACTGTATTAGTTTTCTGTTGTGACTGTTTCTGTTGTGACTGTAACAGCCTCTGACTTAGCAACTTAAAACAAGGCATATTGACTATTATCCAAGTTTGTCCAAGTTGTCTTCAGTGAAGTGTGTGGGGTAGCTGGGATTATTACCTTACCTAAACATTAGGATCCTCCTAATAACTTATTGGGAGTTGGCAAATTCAGTTCCTTGCAGCCATACCAAAGAACTCTTTGTTTTCTTTCTAGTTCAACTACAGATGACTCTTAATCTTTCTAGTTCAACTACAGATGACTCTTAAGTTTTAGGTGCCACCTACAGTTTACTACCTATGACCTTAATAGGTCTGTTTCTGAAAATGAAGCTTTATATTCTTCTGGGTCCAGAAAAATGCATCTCTCCAGCATCTTTTCCCAGCTGTCTGTGAATTAAGTCTGATTAAAAATATAATTGTGTTGAAAACTGTTGACCGTGACCTTATGTTATATGATATAACTTAGTAATGGTCATCATATAGTCACAGATCTGCCCAGACACAATGCAATGCATAGACATGACCACCAGAAGCACCTTACTGGAGACTCTCAGAATTCTGTCGAAGTGCTGTGCATAGTTTTATTTTACAGATCAGCAGACAGGGATCTAGAACTGTTTATGGACGTGTATGAAAAACCCATAAAACTAATATGTAACAGGGTTTACAAACATCCAATTTAAAGGACTGGACCCATACAATCATGCTTAACATAAGGCTGAATGGTACCAAAAAAAAAAATCAAGTTATCCTCAGTATCGCTAGTCTACTTTCTTTGTTTCCATTCAGATTTGTATACTTCTAAATTTATAACTCTCATACTGAAGCCTTGCTTGAGCTACAGTCTCTATCTCTTGGTATCTGCTGCAATTTTCTAATTTTATGACTCAATTCAGATTCCACTCATTCAAAACACAATTTCGAGAAATTACCCCTCCTAAGGCTGAGATTTCTATCAGGTGAATTATCTCTCCCTTGCTTTGTTGTACTGCCTGGGGTTCCTTTGTTGTTCTGTTGAGGGATAGAAAGTCTGCATCCTATGACCTGTTCTGGTGCTCACTGGGAGCAGAACAGAACTCAGTCATACCTGCTTCTATGTGGTTCTCAGCCTCATCAGCAGCCAGTGCTTTGTTTGATATTCCTATGTTGTGTTCCAGTCCAATTACATTTGATAATGACAATGTGCAATTTACCCTTATTTTACAGGAAGCACCTGTTTTTGCCATTTAATAAAGAAAATATATAAACTGTTTATCAACCCTGTGTGTACAACTTTTATGCCTCCTAAAGTTATATTGCAAGTGCATTTAATCCACTAACAGAAGTAGAATCCAATAGTGAGAAATTAGGAAATAAAAATGAAATATCGAAGTGTGGCCAATAGTCTGTGTTTGGAAAATACACTGCAGGTAGTATATTACTATTATATAGGTACAACCAACTTGCATAACACAAGCATTTCTCTCTCTCTCTAGAATTCTAGCTTTGCTTTGCTATGACTATGAGCAGGTGAAGAATGCCTTAGATGCATTTTCTGTCTTTTGATTTCTGATAGCATTTATCTACAGTGATTTTAGAAGTATACAATAGCATACATGACTAAAAACACTTCCTATGAGCAAACCTTTAAGGACTAAGGACAGGCACTTGTTAGTGGCTAAGAAAGAAAGGCACATAGGAGACTGATTGCTGCCCTCTCCAGGTATCTACTTGTTATCATGTGGGAAGACACTAACTGTGTCTGTCTTAGGATTTCTTTTTAATAGTTTTGTTTATTCTGTGAAAACCTCACACATTTAAACAGTGTAGTTTGATCTCATTCATTCTCCATCAGCTCTCTCCATGTCCCTGTAGTGATCCCTCAGCTCATTCCCCATTGACATTATAACCTCTTTATTATACTGATAATCCCTGGATATAATTACTAATGTCCATATGCTCCTGACTGTGGGACCAACAGCTATGGTCTCAAAGTGGTTCTTCCTCTTCAGCTTCCATCAATGGTTAGTATCTCCTCAGCTAGGGGTGGAAGATTGGGGGATTTGGATACGTCTATCTGTGCTAGAATTTTTCTGCCTCCATCTTGTGCAGGTAAATTCATCTGTGGGTTCAGGTGTACAAAGGCGATGCCGTATCTGCAGATGAGGATTTCAGAGCACCCACACTTATTCACTGGCTTTTTCTTCCTCTCTGCTGACTCTTCTAGGATGTCTCTGAGCCTTGGATGAGGGAGGTTGATATATGAAACCAATTAACAGCTGAGCACTCGGCAGGATATTAGCACTTGTTTCACAGACATGTCAGGAAAAAGAAGTGTTAATATTCTAAAAACAATGAACCTCATATGACAAATATAAATGAAAAATTAGGAGATTGTTTTGGGATAAAATTGTATTTTTCCTATACTGTGGAAATATAGAACTAGTATAGAGAACTTAAAAATATACACCTGAAATGTTCTATGAGTGATATAAAATAGCAACTTAGGACTAAACTTATTAGTAATGATCCATGATAGATAATAAGAATGTTCACACACTAGCCACTAGGCAAGAATTGCCTCTCTCCGTCTACAGACAAATTACTGTCCAGAAAAGGATGCACTTGCAGAATAGTTGACTGATTATATCTGCCTAGACAGAGTAACCAGCCCTTAATAATTCTGCAGCACTAAAGTCTGTCAGATGAATTTGGGCCAGAAAGCTGAAGATTTGATGCTCCAATGTTTGGTAGTATAGGGGCTGTTCAGGTGTTCAGCGGTCTCTATAAATTGGCTAAGTTTTAGAAGCTATGCTTAGTGCTTCCCATAACTTCAGTTAATCTAGTCATTCTGGATTTCTGATGGCGTTGAAGACCTATAGACTCATAGCCAGTCCTGGCTATTTACCTTGAGAGAAAAGATCTGAGTGGATGGTTTTCAGCTGACATTCATTATAAAGCCAAGAAAAAGCCAGGTTCAAAATTAAGTGTTTTATTCAAGAGAGACGACAGAGATTCTGGTTAGTCAAAAAGAGGAGGGACTGGGTATTAAAACTATCTTGTACCTCACTGGTACAAATAGGCATAATTATGCTCTAATTGTATTTTGTGAGAAAAGCTTTATTTTAACAGGAAGGGTAATATGTAGGAGGAGCTAAGAGGGAAGGAGCACCGAGAGGAAAAGATGGAGTAAGGAGAGGAGAAGATGAAGTAGATGAGAAGCTAGGTAATGAGAGAGAGAAAGAGAGAGGGGACATGGAGGCAGAAGTTCACATGTCTCCACCAGTCAAAGATAGTTTACATAGCTAGGTTGGGTATTCTGATTGAGCATTACCATACTTATAAAGCCTTTGATTAACATTAAAAAAATTGTATAAAAGCAAAATGGAAAAGGGGGCATGGGATAGGGGTTTTCTAGGGAGGGGAAATGGGGAAAGGGGTTGGCATCTGAAATGTAAATAAAATATCCAATAAAAAAAAAGAATGTTCACACACTTTTTTTTTTTCAAATGGACAGAATAAGGCTTCATTTTTGTCAAAACAAGAACAAAATTACTATGTGATCTCTATTATTTTGTTATTATTTTTCATTTTCCCATACAAGTTCAAACTTTCACATTGGAACAATTATTTCAAAATTGATCATCCATTTGTTAGATACAGATTTGAAGAATTGTATCTAGGTGGTTTCTATCTTTAAAATAACAATCTTGGTCAAATGAACACCATGAAATAAAAGTAAATCTGTCTGTATGAGCAGGAGGGACTATGGCACAAGAATCAAGATGCAGCCTTGGTCTGGACCTTTTAGCAACCTTGGATAAGAAGAGCGACAGCTTTTGTCTTTATAACAGCCGGCTGTGTGCTTAGTGTGAGTTGGGTAGTTTTACAGATTAAATCAAACACAAAAATTGGGTCATAAATTCTATGGAGTTCTGTTCTGGGAAATATATTGGGAACATAGTGAGATGCAGCAGCCAGGGGAGTCTCCTCTAGGGCCTGGCAGGAACAAACAACCAGACATAAATACAAAATTAAAATTGGTACAATTAAGTTACGGAGCGATTTCACTCTCCAGATCCCCATTCAAGCTTGTGCCTTTGGTTTAAAGTCACCAACAGCAAACTTTCTTTGCAGAGTTCCCATTTTCAAACTGCAGTGAAAGTTTTTTTTTTCCTTGGGCACACTACAGCCATAAGGGATTTGTCAGAGCTTTCTAATTCTGCAGCTATTAGATAAAATGATAAGGCAGCTGGGTCACTGGAAAAGGAAGCATCCACACGCGGATTTTGCTGGCTTAAAGAAAAATAACAGTGATGTATAAAACAGCAAGCCCCCTGGAAGACTATGAAGAAAAGTTGGTAGACAGTGTACATCTATAGGACACGTTTAATGCTACAATTCTCAGAATGTCTTATTTTCACTTGAAAGCTGCTGCCAGGAGCAAAGGTTCACTATGTTTTGGCATCTTCAGAATATCTTTCTGCTTCTTTTGGCTCAAAATAAACACAGGAAATCTACAGATAACCAGAAACTCTGCTTACCCTCTCCTCTTCAATGCTATATTCTTCCTGATGGTATGTCCTCCAGAGACTCTGCTTACTCTCTCCTCTTCAATGTTATGCTCTTCCCCATGGTAGTTCCTCCAGAGACTATGCATACCTTCTCCTCTCCAATGCTATGCTCTTTGTGATGGTAGGTCCTCACATTCATGTCTATGCTTTCTTCTCAAGGGCAAAGTTTCAGAAAGCTGCCTAGAACCAGATGAGAAGAAAGTCCTCCCCAATAAATGTTGAACACATAGATTTAAGCATATTTTATACTATGTGCATCTGACCCCAGTAAGGTTGAACCAAATGTTTGCAGACTTAAGGGTTATTTTCACAGCCCTGGATTTTTAACAAATTCATATCGTAGTAACTGCAGCCCAGGGCAAAGCAAATACTCAGGACACGCAGATCCCTGAATGTATCCTAGGCACTCCTTAAACCATGATTAATTATTTACGTTGTTTATGGCAACATCTAGGAAGCTGTTTTCTGATGAAAATGTCTTCTAAAAGGTATCTTCTAAAAGTGTCTTCTAAAAGATGCTCCATGGACGGCAAGGTTATTGATTGCTGTTTGTTGAAAGAAAGCTATTTCTCAAGCAATGTGGGTCATCAAGTAATCAAATGTAATCAGACATTTAAGTCAACATGACATATTACAAACTGGTTGAGAACATAGTGAGCAGGAGAGTGAAATATGGAAATCAGGTAAGTTAGCCTCAGATTCAAGGTCTACATGGATTTGTGCCCTGGTGGAAGACATCAACATTGTTAATGAGGTCTCACGCGCCCGCGTGCGTATACACACACACACACACACACACACACACACACACACACACTCCATTCTTCAAAAAACTGCTTAATATCATATTGCTCAACCACAACAAGAGTTCTGACCTATGTTCAGATACATTTTGTACAAGAGGGGCAGTGTTGTGTTGTTTAGACTCTGTAATGCTGCAAAGTAAAGATGCCCCTAGGCTGTTTAACTTGCCAAAATCAGAACATAATAAGAATAAGTTTAAAGGTTTTCAGAAGACAAAGTCAAAGTTTCCCAGTGTTTATGGATACTGTTTGTATATGTATGGTGTATATGTAAGTATAAACACACCTGCTGTGGTTATAAAAAGATACCTGGTGTCTTCCGCCAAGATACTTTGGCACCTCTGTCTTTTTTTACAATGGTGCTTGAGGAGTCAAACTCAGAATCTCATGCTTGCATAGGATGTGTTTTTACTCATTGAGCCATCTCCCCAGAAAGATTCTTCATGACCAGTACGAGGTTACCAGCAAGGTGCCATTGGTTTGCACACATGGGTTTCTCCTTTATGCCAGCTTTCCCCGTTCTCTTAAATGTTGTGCACGGCTTGGGCACATTCTCCCCTGAAATCGGACTACCTGCGGCTCTCTTGGGGTGCTGACATCAAACAACATGGTGTTTCTCACTTTGTGCTGTTACGGTCTTGGGTTTTTCCTGCCAGGTTGCATTCTGTCCTCATTGCCCCACTCCACAATATTCTTTACTGTGGGCTCTTTCACTGACTCATCTTTGAGAAAGTAGTTCAACTATTTTGTGAAAGTCTTCCTGTAATGAGACATGTTCCTGACAATTTCTATATACAGTCTTATTCCCCAATCTCAGAAACGATTGCTGACCATGGCAGAATCTTTTTAGTTTATAATCTATCTATCTATCTATCTATCTATCTATCTATCTATCTATCTATCTATC
>JANHMN010000017.1:35208097-35222550 GCA_030674055.1 Rhabdomys pumilio
ATCTATCTATCTATCTATCTATCTATCTATCTATCTATCTATCTATCATCTATCTTTAATATCTGGTCTATGCCAGATGCCATTTCAGGTTGTAAGCAAGACAAAGTCTCTGTAGCATAGATAGAAATGGTGATCTACTATCACTAGAAGAAGTTTTAAGTTAATTTTGCTCAATGAGATAAACTTGTTTATTTAAAATGCACATTCTATCAGTTATGAAGAACTCAGAACTTTGTGTATTCATCCTTATATTTACTTTAAATTTATGTGTATTCCTATGCCTCTGTGTGGGTTTATTTGCACAGTGTGTGTGTGTAGATTTGTGAAGAGGATCAAAAGATTAATCCCTTGGAGCTGGAACTATAGGCTCCTATATGCTGGAGCATGTGGTTGGTGGGAACCAACCCTAGCCACATGTAAGGTCAGCATGTGATGTGAAGAGCTGAACTGACTCTCCAGCTCCAAGATCACAAAGTTCCCTATTTCAGAAATTCAAGGAGTTTACTGCAATGTAATTTAAATAATATACTATTTGTCTTGTTTTTATTGAGAGCTTTAAAAGCTTAGGTCCAGATTCAGGGCCAGTCATACAGATGAAAAACAAGTCTTGCTAATATACTTAGTGCTATTTTTCTGTGTATAATTCTTACACTAACTGACTTTTCAGATGGTAGTAACTGCTAAACAATAACTGCAATTACTTACAATCATCTAAAAATTATGTGATGGTAAGCCTTGAAAATTACTTTCTACTGAAAGATATTTTTAAGCAAAAGGTTCAGCTTTAGTTGACCGAGATCATGTCCCCTTTGTTACTTTCTAATATTAATACAAATTAGATAATTTCTTTTTTTTTTTACTGATTTACTTCATGTTGTGCTGAGAGAGATTGCCCCATATTTCTGCTTATTTAGAAAGAATAAATTCCCTATGTGCTTTTCTTTAATGCTTACAAAAATAATTATATCTATTGAATGTGCAATTCACAAACTTTTGAAAATAACGTCAGCCAGATTTTTGACTTGATAGAGTTTAAAAATCAGCAAACTGAGAAGCAAATGCATCTGGAGCAGCTCAACCAAACAGAAACCCTGAGGAGAGCATCAGTCCACCAGATGTGGATGGTATGTGCATTTCCAAAACACCTTGTCCGTGACTAAAGATGAGGCAATCACCAAGGAGTGTACTTGAGTCATCTGGGAAAAAGAAACATCAACTGATGAGTTATCTCTATAATATTGGCCTGTGGGTATGTCTGTGAGACATTATCCTCACTGTTGTTGTGACAGAACCCAGAGCATTGTGGGCAGAACCACCACTTTCTCCAGGTAGTCATGAGCTGTAACTGAGAAAGCCATGGGAAACAAGCAGTGTTCTTCCACAGTCTCTGCTTCAGTTCCTGCCTTCAGGTTTCAGGCTTGGGTTACTTCTTGACTATAACCTGAAACCCAAATAAACTCTGTTACATTTCCAAGTTGCTTCTGGTCAGTGTTCTATCACTGTAACAGAAACCAAACTGGGACAATTATAGGCTTAACAGATGCTTTCAGCTGTGAAAACTGGTACTTACTTATCACTTGATGGAAGAGGCCCGTGAAAAGAGTTTAACAGTTCTGTCCACACTCCTGACTCTCCTGCATGAGATCTATCAATCTAGGCAAAGACTACCAAGTATCCATACTTTGTCAAAGAGAACTCCCTACAGTATAATAGTGACTTCAGTAGTGTTCAGGGCAAACTGCATTGCGGCAAGATCTTACCTGAACAGTGCAAATCTTTTATTTTTAGTTTCTTTGTGTGTTTCAATTGCATATCTAAAAATAATATTTCCTTTGTACATGCGATTTTGTGCATCATTGCCCCTAATTGCGTCTTTAATATGCATGCTGTGAATATTTAGCCTGAAAGCACACTGTGAGCACTCTCAAAACGGTGCATGCTTTGATTGCTGTGACTTCTTAATTTTCTCCGTGAAATGAATATCCCCCGTGTATATACTATGGAACAAACAATGATAAAGGAAGACTTTATCCCCCAGATGGCCTGTTCGGTTCTAATTCTCATAACATACATATTCAACAAAAATGAGGCCGTGCTTATCTCTAATCCCTCAGCAATTTCTCGGCTGCAGAAAGATGAATGGTATCAACGTTTCTAGGATCCTGTGTGTCTGGCCTTTGGGAGAGAGATTTCCTACAACCTATAAGAAGGATTTTTTTTCCTAAATAAAAGATACGATTGTACAAGTGATAAGTTGTGTTGCTCTGTTCACAATTTCCTCCCCCCCCCACCACACACACATTTGTTCTGATTTTCAAAGTCAGAAAAAAGTATCCATCCTGAAAGCATTTATTCAGTGCCTTCTAAGCAACTCTCATATTGCTAAATGTTTACAGCTCACTGTGTGTGGGAGCAAAGAGCTAGCTAAGAAATCAGATAATTGTATGCTGTAATAGGTGCTATAAAAACCAACCCGCAAGTCTGAGATGCAGAATAATCAAGAGCGTCAGTAAAGCTCTTTCTGCGAGGCAGAATTTATGTGGGGCAGTAAAGGATAACAATACAGCCATAAGACAAACTATACACAATGTACTGGTGCATTTGGGGCCAGTGTTTTTTCTTGCAAAACACTGTGAGAACACAGCCAGACCTGTTATTCAGGTGTTGTTTCTGGCGGCAGAGTTGGGTAGTCACAAAAGAGATTTTCAGATCCACGAATTTGAAAAATTTTGCAATATTTCTATTTACAGAAAATGTTTCTGTTTATTTTATTTTATTTTATTTTATTTTATTTTGTTTTATTTTATTTTATTTTATGTTCAGATCCAGAGGAAGAATTCAGATTTTCATGCAGAGGTAACCACCAGGGAGTAACTCTGAAATAAAATGAAACAAAATAAATGTAATGTTATAGGAGTTGAAAGAAATCCAAGTAGCTGGAAGTGTGGGGTGGTTGGAAAGATAGCTGGAGCTGAGATACTTGAGGTTCAGAAAATATTTTATAGTGTAGAAGCTCAGCTTTTGATAGGACAGGGACACATCTGGCTTTGAAAGAAAAACAATATTATTTGATTTATGTTTAGAGATTTTCTTGCTAATATCTATAGTTTCCTTGTTTTGTGACTAGTTTTAAGCTGTTTTATTCACTGATTCATTTAATTATTACATAAGTTTAGTGTCATTTTCTACATCCCATAGAGAAGAGCCACATGGGTTACTTGACATGACCTATGTGCAGACAGTGAAAGTTAGATTAAAGTTAGATTAGACAGCTCTGTTGCATAGTCTATGCACTTATCCTCTGATTTTCATTGTCTTTACACTGACTATACTTCCTATATTTCATACTCATTCATTATTCTTTCTCTCTCCCTCCCTCCATTTGTCTTTCCATCCTTCTCCCCCTTCCCTCTCATACTCCTAACACTCCTATGTTTAAGAGGTGCCTTAGGAGATTATAAAAGCAGTAAAAGTGAAAAGAGCAGTAATCTTGATATGGGACAAATATAGAAAGATGGAAAATCTGTAGCGTGAGGATAAGTTGGATGCAGAAGAGAAAGCATCAAGACAAAGGTCACCCATATCAAGTGCTCTTAAGTAAGGAAGTAGGAGAGAGGCTAAAAAACTTATTCTAGATTTTCCAGTCTCAAAAACTTGCTCTGGGAAGATTCTTTATATAATAAAAACTCACTTTTAAAACCCCATGCATTTTGAAATTATACCATGGGATATTGGAATAGTTTTGTCAGTTTGACACAATCCAGAATCACTTGGAATAAGAATCTCAACTGAGACTTTTCTTGATCACTTCAATTGAAGTAGGAGGACCCACCCTGAATGTAAGCAATACTGTCTTAGTACTCTTATGGGCCGGACCGTGGCTTGGTTGAAAAAAATAGAAGGAGGACAGCAAGGTTGTTTTTAAAGCAATGAAGCAAGAGTCAGAACATCATGGAGAGTATCTGAGGACCCGGCACTATATGGCAGAGCTGGAGTCTTTTATAAAGGCTTTGCAGAGAGGCCATTGCATGGACTTTTGAATGTGAAGGTCCAGCTGAGATGGGAACCTCTGAATGTTGGAGATCTCAGTGTAGGGGGGACATTTAGAACTCAGCGCCTGGTCCAGCTTGTTCCTGGGCAGTCACCATTTTCCCCGCTGTTCCTCAGCTCTGACCCGGGTTTCGGTTAGCTAGATGTGCAGGCCCTGGCACTCACAAGACACCAACATGGTGGATGGCTCTGCCAATCCACCAGGCTGCATCCACAAAAGCTCGACTGAACCCCAAACAACATCTGCCATTCTTATAGTACCTGGTAGAAATGAGACTCTTAAAGCTTAATGATTATCTAAAGGATTTATATATTTAGAAATGCTCAGTCAACAAGATGCCCATACAATTAGAGTTGTTACCCAATATCTAGCCTTTTGATAGAAGTTTTTACTCAGGACAGCTTTCGATCCATCCATGGTTTTCCATGCCTGATAACTTCCACTTTCTCCTCTCTTTTTTCTATTTCTCGCCTCTCCCTCTTTTCCTCTCCCAGCTCCACCTCCTCTTCTACTGCCTAATCATAGAGCTCCACTGCGAATACAATGCAGCAGAATAAGTATCCTTCTGCATCTCAGGACCATGTGACAAATGATAAGGTCAGCTGGAAGTGGAGAGTGGTACTGGCTTAAGGCTGAGTAAGGGAGCTCTGCATACAGGTGCCAGGGCTGGAAGTGTGAGATCCCAAGCCATCGAAGCTCATCTGATGATTCTACAAACCTAAGATGCCAGACCCAGACACGGAGTTGCAGATTTTGTTTGCTTGTGATTGTTTTATGCCTGGATCTTTCCTGTGGAAATGAGAATGTTTACACTGTTCCAATGTTCAAAGTATGTAACATTTTGTGGTTGTTGTTTTCTGTTTTTAATTTTTTAGAGGCCCACGATTAAGGAATTTTAGACATTTCAATAATTGAATCTTTTAAAGAAGACTTTAAAAGAGGATTTTAAAAGTGTTTTGTGGTTCTGCATTGCGCTTCGCTTCCTCTCTTGACATGTTCAGGCTCTGTGAACACACTGGTATTCAGTAAAAACAGCGTTTGCTCTTTGTTTGGGATGAACAAGGGCTAAATGAACCTTGGAGAGTGGGAAGGGGCTTTTCAGGGAGTGTATATTGGCTGAGGCTTAACGTACTGGGAATGCCTCATCTGCATGGAGAGGCTTTAGTTTTTTATCTACAGAAAGTCAGTTGAACTCTTAATTTCACTAAGGCATTCCTCAGGTAGAGGATAAGGGGCTCGGGCTCCCCAGATAAAATCAGGTCAAAAAGAGGAATCTCAGCTGAGAAAAGGCAGTCTTCCATTTTGCACCGAGTTCAGAGAGATGTCAGGACATGGTCGACTATGACCTTAATAGCAGGGTTTCCCAACAGGGTTTTATATTACCAGTTAGAGAGGCTCAGAGTTTTTAGCATGACTGCTCTTACAAAGGGCAAGAGTTTGATTCCCAGCAGGCACCTGGAGTCTCACAATCATCTATAATTCCAGGCTCAGGGGATTCTATGCTCCCTTTTTGACCTCCTTATTCATACACATGGTACACACATAGACACGCTTGCAAAATACCCAAACACATAAAGGGAAATATAACCGAAATAACATAATTAAAAATTTAAAAGTATTTTATACTTTAAGATAAGTAATACAAAATCAGGGAAAAGGTCTAGAAGGTTATAGCTTAACATGATGTGGTTTTCTGTCAAGTTGAAAACTGAGTTGTGATAGTTAGATCAAATGAATTAACATGGATCACCTGGGAAAAGACCTTCTGTGAAGAACTGTCTAGACCATGTTGGCCTGTAAGCATACCTATGAGAGATTTTGGCACTTGCTTTAACTGAGGTGGGAAGATCCATTCTTCATGTGGGTGTCAGTGTTCCATTCACATACTGAGTGAAATGGGGACAGGGAGGGGAGTAAGCACACCCATTCTTTGATCTTTGTTTCTGATAGAGACTTTATTTATTTATTTATTCCAGGGAAGAAATTAAATGGCTCAGTGGATAAGAGTGCTGGTTCCAGAAGACTTGGGTTCAATTTTAAGCAGCCACATGTTTTTTTTTACAGCTTTCTGTAACTGTGTCCCAGAAATTCTGAAGTAATATTTATAACTTCTTGGGCACTGCACAGACATATATGTAGGCAAATCTCTAGACATGTAATAAAAATAGATAAAAAACCAAACTGTCATTTTTGATGTTCTTTGATGAGATATGGGGGGCCATTGAAAATGCAGAGTTGAGGAGCCCAGACCAAATGGATACATGTACAATCCAACTCCTGCATGCAAGGCTCAGGGAACATTCTAGAAGAACAAGCAGGTAGATTGTAAAGTCAGAGGATCAGGGAGTTTGCTATGAGGTTGTGTAATCTAGTAAAGGCAGAAGTTAAAGTCATAGTCTCAGCAACATTACTTCCTAAGCGTGTTATGAACAAGGACAAACACCATGCCTAACTGGATGGTGAAAGCCCACGAGAGGTTCCAATCCCATACAAAGATCTATAACCAAGAAATACTGAGAATGAAATTATTCTTACCAGAGAAGAAGACTCCAATAGGTTATCCAGCACCAAGTAGCCAGCCCTGAAAATATACACACATGTAACATAATAGAGACTGAGCAGGCAGTCTTTGGGAATATACATATAGTCATGTTACAGTTAATGAAAAAGCAGGTCATGAAGTTGGAAAAGAATAAGGAGGAAGATGTGGGAAAATTTAGAGGGATGAAAGGGAAGAGGGGAATGATGTAATTATAATCTGAAAAAGTACAAGATATAGTTGAAAAAATAAGAAAATAATATTCATGGATCGAGTAGAATTTTACCCAGTCAGATAGGTAAGAAATCTTGCAGTTAGTAGTAGCATATGTGAACCTGTAAGATGTTAAAATAAACAATGCATAGGGAGACAAATGCTCCATCATTTCACTTATATGTAGAATGTAAAAAATAACTTAATAAAAGTAAGATTTGGATGGTGAGTATGAGGTTATGGAGAACAGGCAGCCAAGTGGACTGGGGCATTGTTTTTTAAAGAATACAGATCAGTGCCTTATTCAGCCATCTGCAGAGAAGCTACTGCCTGCAGCTGATCAGAACAAATACAGTGAGGCATTACACAGAGAATGAGAGACTTGAAACCCTTAGCCCTAAGTGGGATGTCTCCACCAAGTCACTCTCTTCAGAGCTCAGCAAACCCCCAAAAGGAAGAGCATAAGAGCCACAGGGGATGGAAGACACAAGGAGAACAAGTCCTTCTAAATCAACTGAGCAAAACTCATCTGGACTCACAGCGACTGAAGCCACATGCTGAGGACTTGCACTGTTCTACACGAGGTTCCTCTGCATATTAGTTCTAGTTTAGTGTTTTGTGTGGACTCCCAAGTGTGTCAACCAGTGGATCTCTGATACTTGGGCCCTTCCCTTCTGTTGGTCTGCCTCTTTCAACTTCAGTATGATGATTTTTTTTATCTTATTATATTTTATTATGGTTTGTTGCTATCTTTTAGAAGCCCATTCTTTTCTAAATAGAGTTGGAAAAGGAGAAGATCTGGATGGGAAGGGAGGCGGAGAGGAGCTGGGAAGAGTGGAGAGAGGGGAAAGGAATCTATTTTCAATAAAAACAAGGGACGGCGATGTTAAGTGAGCATAGCAAGCCGTAGAAAGTAAACAAATATTCTCTGTAGTCTATGCTTCAGTATTCGGATTGAGATCCTGACGTGGCTTTCCTTGTTGATGAACCGTAGTCTGTAGCTCTCATAAACTCCCTCTCCCTCAAAATATTACAAAGTTAGTTACAAGCAAATAGTCCTAGTAAATTATTTCTCAGTCAGTGATACTATATTGTATTTCTAAAAAAAATGGTAAGAGGGTCAAGTTGACTGTCGTCATCATAAAAAGAAAGAGTGCACATGTAGGAAACCTATAGGTAAACAGACACGGCCACTTTATAATGTGCATTTAGTTCATAACATCATGTTATATTTGAAAAAAAAACTTATCTGTCAATTGATATTAATTTTATCTTTCAGAATCCATCCATGTTGTGTTTTGCTAATTTGAGATGCCTTTCTTGAAATATCTGTTAAAGAGTACGTTATTGCACAACATTGTAACTCCTATTGTTGCAACTAAATGTTTGTATTTACATGGGCCAAAGAAATAATCTGCATTAAAACAAGGCAAAAATAGAAATTACTTAGAAATCTGTGTCTTATATTTTATTGCGTTAGAGTAACCAATAAGGAAAGATAATGAATAATTAGTAGCAGCTGTAAACATCTTATTTAAAGTAGCTGCTCTTCAGATTTACTTCCAAAATGCTAATGGGGCGTCTGGAATACAGCAGAAGAAATGAAAAGGCCTGTTTTCTTTTTCAAGTGTTCTTGTATGTTCTTTCACTTTGGATGTAACACAAAGTCTACCTAATTATTTAAAACTACAAAGCTAAGTGTAATTACTAGATGAACTATAACTTCTTTTTTATAAGTAGATGATCACAATGGACTTAGTGTTATAAGTTTGTGTAATTTCTACAGGAAACCTGCCCACAGCAGCAACTAACAAGGCTAATAGAACTATAACTGACACAGAACTGACAGTAAGGGAGTCTGTATGAGTCTGACCTAGGACCTGTGTATATATGTGTGATGGTTGTGTAGTTTGGTCTTCTTGTGGGACTCTTAACATTGGGAGCCGGGCTGTCTCTGACTCTTTTGCCTGCGTTTGGGACCCTTTCCTCTTATTAGATTGCCTCATTCAGTCTTAGTATGAGGGGATATGACTAGTTTTATTGCAACTTGATATGTCATATTTGGTTGATATCCCTGGAAGGCCTGCCCTTTTCTGAAGGGAAATGGAGGAGGAGTGGTTCTGGGAGGGGGGAAGGTAAGGTGTGAGGAATGAACTAGGAGGAGGCTAGGAAGGGAGAGCTGAGATCTAGATGTAATACATGAGAGAATAATAAAAGGTTTATGTAGCTTAATCATGTCCTTCACATTTTCTCATGGTAAGTATTTAATAACATGGAATGCATGATTCCTAACACAAGATAAACATTTAAAAAATGGTCAGAATCTTCAAAACTACTTGTATAGTCTGTTTTGAAAAATTCTATACTTTGTGATAAAGCATAAAGATAGGATATTACAAATATATGTGAACATACTTATTGCTCTAAGTTTAGTAAACTATTACATAAGACAGAAATAATAAAATCTCATACATTTTTATCTAACAATTATGCTGACATATATATGCCATAAAATTGTATATTAAATAAATATCACATTCCATTTTTATACTTATGTACAGAAAAAGTTGAATATTAAATATAATTTAATAAGTATCATGCTACTACTTTTAATTATATGGCATGCATTTTAATTTTATATAACAATTCAGAATCTATAAATTTTGAATATATAGTAGAGTATAGCTAAATGTTACTTTAAAGTCTGTTTCAGAAGAAACATTTCTAATCTTTATTACTGCAAAAGGAACATAAGCATAAAAGTTTAATTTTGCATTCAAGTAAATGCCACATATTAATATAATTGATGGCACAATTTAGACTCTCTTTAAATGAACAATTCTACCTGAAAATATTGTTCATTAACTTCAGTTGTAGTGAACTTTACCAAGGGTCTAGAATTATAATAGAATAATAAATCTTAAGTTAAAACACTGGTGTTTTCTCATATAGTTCACTTACATGCATTTAGACACAGGTACACACACTGTATTTTGATAGCTGTTGCTGGTACTATAATAAAGAGTAGAAGATTCTAAAATATAATATTTCTACCTTAAAGGTAATACTGAATCATAAATAATAATACCACTTTGTACATTACAAAATATATGATTAGAAAACATATATTTATAAAAAGATGCTAATACAGAATCACTTCAAAATATTTTGCATTAATTATTTTGCTTG
The DNA here is from genome assembly GCA_030674055.1 of Rhabdomys pumilio. Taxonomy (NCBI): domain Eukaryota; kingdom Metazoa; phylum Chordata; class Mammalia; order Rodentia; family Muridae; genus Rhabdomys; species Rhabdomys pumilio. The sequence continues at coordinate 35,218,090 of JANHMN010000017.1, forward strand.
GAAATTGTTTCAATCTGAAGCCATTTGTGGTTGTTGAATTTACTTTAAACAGTGTTCCAAGGGCCAAAGATTATGGGTTAACATTGCTCAATATACTTGTACAAAAATATAAACTGTGATATTATCATGTACAATGAATATACATGTGGAGTTTATTTACATAAGTGTGTCAAAGGAAAAAAATGATATACGTTTTGCCCAATAGACCTAGACAATCAATTAAAAGCAAATCATTAGAGATAGTCTTTAGCTTTTGGTAAGAAGGTTGTCACACCAAGTGACATACCTTCATATTTGTTTGTATGTGTATGTGTGTGTGTGTGTGTGTGTGTATGTGTATGCGTATGTATATGTATTTGTCTCTGTGTGTGTTTGTGTGTAATTTATTACTCATATAGCTATTTTAAAATATACTTTCATTTATTTTTACATATTATTCATATATGCATATACTTATATGAAATTTAACTGATGTAAAATAATATGAGCTAGTGGGGTCATGGATCTTAGAGGAGATCACTTCACTGCTTCTCTTCCAAAACAGAATAATTTCTAACTGCATTTTAAATATTTTTATTTATAAAATAAATAAACCACATGTAAGAGTAGTTTTCATCCCCCATTAAAGAAGCTTCTCTCTGAAGTACACAGAGATCATAATAAAAAAGGCACAACTGGACAAAATGCAGGGACCAACTGATGGAGGGGGGGTTCCAGCTTCAACTAACACATCTACAACACAAAATTCCACTACTAAGGCTTAGGGAATGCTATACAAGAGGGGACTGTGCTTTTTTTTTTTTTTGGTCCCTGGGCCTTAAATAGGTTAACTTTGTGAAACAACAACAGACAGATAATTTTAACAGCAAAACCTATTCAGATACATTATCATAAGTTAGATATGGAGGACCACAAGACTCAAGACGAGGATTTTATTCTATCCAAGGTGTTCCCAAAACCCATCTCCACTCAACCTAAAAGAGGGAACTTCCACCCCTAGATCAAACAGAGAGGGGCCACCCAGAACCCTCTCTGACTGGTGAGTTAAATTATTGCTTAGGCTGCGAGGCTAAGCACTGCAAGAGAATATAAATAAAAATTAAAAATATTTTTCTGGGTTCCCTGAGGGACAAACCTGACTGCACATGGGTTGAAGTCAAAAGTATCCTCTCCCCAGGAAAAAGACATCAGATATGGCCCTCAAGTCTCACTGAAAAATGACAGGAGGACCAGAGCCATTACAAGGTCCCCTTTAATTAATGGAGGTCAAGTCTCTATCTCCACCTTTCCAAGATTGGAATCACCATGGTCCTTCTATACTTGGAGAAGGGAGGAGATGTCAGGGGCAGCCTTGCTTATACATTGAAGGCCTAAAATCAGCCATAGGACTAAGTCAGCCTGCTAACACAAACCCTTGGTCTCTGTGGGAAAAACAATGAAACAGATAGCTATAAGATATTGTAAACGGGCAGCTTTGATGGAAATTTACGAGCCTGGATAAGAAGTAATAGCCATAGACCTTGTGGATAGGTAACCTTGGTGGATAGTGCCAGCTTAGATAAGAAACAAGTGATTCATAGTCAGAGTCATAGTGACATGTTTCCTGAACCTTCACTCAGCCTATACCCTGTTCTGGAAGATATCTGTACTCCTCCTGAACACCTATGCTCCTGCATCATCCCCTTCCCCACATCCTGCCTTTTTGTGTTTTTAACCCCTGTGTGAAAAAGCAAAAATCACGGTTTGATTAAAAAAAGAAAAAAAGAAAAAAAAAAAAAAAAAAGAGGGGACTGGGAGATCAAGTCAGAGGACCAGGAAGTCTGCTGTGAGATTTTTTCCCAGAAATGACAAGGAAGATACACTCATGTAATATGGTTTCCTAAACAAGACCTCAACAATAATAGTGCAAACAGACATGCTTAGGAAGAAGTGAGAAATCTCACAGGGCACCATCCCTTGCCAATAGCTACAGTCAATTAGGAGCTCCTAAGAGAAGAGAAATTAGTTTTCCCTAGGGATTATTCCACCTAATTGGCTGTCTGAATTCTAAGTGGTCAGCCCTGAAGTCATAGACATACTTGGAACACTAAATGAACTCAGCAGGTTGTATTTACCTATTTGTGTTTTTTTTTACATATGTATGTTTAAGAGTAACAACAATAATAATAATGAACAAAAAAGAGGCCAAAGGTTTGAGAGGGAGAAAGGTGGCAAGAAGAGACATGGAAAGGGTTGAAGGGAGGAGAGGGAAAAGGCAAGTTATGTAATTAACTTTAAAATTGTAATATATATGTATTTTTTCATATATGTATATGTATATGAAAATGTAAAAATTATGTATAATTAATATGCAGCATACTAATAAAATTTTAAAATTGTTAGGAATAAAAGAAAGCAGATAGCTACTGATTAGGAGAAGAAAAGAAACCTAGAATAGGGAAAAAGCAAGGGAGAAGGCAATAGGAAGGGAGTCAGGAGATTAAAGTATAATGACACATATGTATGGAGACACTTTGATCATATTCATTGCTTTGGGTTTGAGCCTATGAAATTAATAATAAAATAAAATACCATAACTTAAGATACCATGAAAATGCAATACTTTATAAATTTACTTTAAAGTAATGTGTGTATGTGATATAGTTTGGAATTCAAATTTTCAGTGTATGTGAATATATCAATTTAATATGCATCTACATAAATAGCAAAAATACTTCTGAAATTATATTATCCTATCAAAATATAAAAATTTATTTGCCATCTCTTTCCTACTAGAATCTTTTTTTGTTTTATTTTGTTTTTTTGTTTTTTTTTGTTTGTTTGTTTGTTTTTTGTTTTTCGAGACAGGGTTTCTCTGTGTAGTCTTGGCTGTCCTGGAACTCACTCGGTAGACCAGGCTGGACTCACTCAGAAATCCGCCTGCCTCTGCCTCCCAAATGCTGGGATTAAAGGCGTGCGCCACCACCGCCCGGCCCTACTAGAACCTTGACTGAGGCAAAATATAAAACATGTGTGTAATGTTGCTGTTTACTTGTTTAAAAATTAGGTTTCATGCCTGTGATGAATTTTCTTATATCTTATTTTTAACCTTTCTTTGTTCTCCTAAAGATGTATTTTATGTCCTCATTTTACCTTTATTTTGTAGAAGTCCATACCTTAAATCCAAATATATCTGTGTCTCTTATTTAGCTAATTTCAGCATGATTCTTGGTAATGCAACATTGTCTTCTTTCCTTGGTTTCTGTGATGCCCAGAGGTTTCTACAGAAGTTCACAGGGTGTGATTATATAGACAGAGCTTGCTTTCCTTTTGTGATGCTGTACCTAGGCAAATGCTGTATGTCTGCATGACATCTTTTTTTCCTGTCTCCCCATCTTTAAAACTATTCTAGGCTTTGATGGTGGTTGGCATGGTTATGTTGAATTGCTAACAAGCCAGAAGTCTTTTGTCCTGCAAGAATGGAGTGATATTTGAACACAGGATACAATTGTTACTATAAAAAGGGAGAAATTGCTTCTCAGAAACTGTTAGTTAAATTGGAAAGCAGGTTGATCATTTTTAATACTGTGCATGATTGACTGGAAGCAAAGACCATGCTCCAGAACAAAAGCATTAATGCTAGGAGCAGCCTCTTTTTCTCTGCTTTGGCAACCAACGAAAGGATTACTTGGAAGATCATAAGAAAAAGCAGTGAAAATCATCCATTTTAACTAACATCTTTATTCCAAGCTAAAGCCTGATACTTAGAAAACCAGTTTATATTAAAATAATATGCTATAGTCATGTAAGAACTATATTTATAGTTCCTTCCCAATTTATTTATTTGTGCTCCAGTGTTTGCATGTGAACATCTAGCAAGATAATTTATATGTCTTTTAAAAACCTTATATGGTTACTGTGTGTGCATGTACACAGGGTATATGTGTGGGTGCATGTGCCAGGGTGCTCTTGTGGAGACCGGAGAATAAATTTGTGGAGACGGCTTTGTCCTTCCATCTTTACTTGAGTTCTGTGTATCAAGCTCAGGTCATTATAATTATGCTGAAAAAAGGTTTTATCTTCAGAACCAGGTTTTTAACCAAGTTATAGGTATTTATTTTTACCCTGCTTCTTACAGATAGAAACACGATCAGCCTGCTCTCCAAACATAACTGACTCTATCCCTCCCAGACCATAAACTGAAACAAAACTTTCTTTTCCTAATTTACATTTAGTTATGGTATTTTATTAAAGCAACATAAAAGTAACTACTTTCTGCATCCTTTAAGTTCCTATCAGAGAAATTCTTATTTAAGCCTAGTTTGGTAGCTTCCATAGTAAAATAATTTTGCTATTGATGTAAGATTAAAAAGAAAATTTTGTCAGGAAGTGCTAGTGATCATTTTAGTGAAGGAGAGATTATAAGAGAGAATAGCACACACACACACACACACACACACACACACACACACACACACACAC